>JABTTQ020003281.1:0-600000 GCA_016081115.2 Rehmannia glutinosa
CAAACATGCCCCGTTCATTTGCATTGCTATTTAACTAACAATAGATATAAAAAGTAAATGCAAGAATGTAAGTGTTGAAAGTAAAATGGCACAAGTAATTTTTATAGTGTTTCGAGGATGGGGTAATTCCTCTAATCCACTCTTCTCCAACTCTAGAGGAATCCACTAGTAATCATGAGATCAGGATTACAAAGCGGTGGAATGATCACAGAAACAACCTTGATCAGTCACACCGGCTTCTCCCGTGACTCAACTTCTTGACGAGGCATTTGCACTTTTCTGACTCACTTTCATGTCCTTGGATTTGTTCTGACCCTCCAACAAACTTGAATCTCTTGGTTCAACTCTGAACCTTTCTACAACTCCCTTCAACTTGGAGAGTAGACCCCTTTAGTTCTTCAAATGTTACTCTTCAACTAGTGAAGTTGTCTCCTTCACGGCGTGTGTTGGATCGGAGTTTCTTCGAGTTTTAGGCTTGAGGAATTCTATGATAAGCTTTGAGAATATTATTGGTTATGCTTGTGAATATTGCTTTGTTCTTCAGTTCATGTAACCTTTTCTCAAATCTTCCTCACCTTTATATTAATCATTTGAAATTTTCTTGTTGAAGAGATAAGCCGATTTCAAATGACACTTCTTGTTCATTGGCTTGTCTTTTCTTGGTACGCAACACTTGATGTTGACCCTTCTTGTATTAAATGGCTTGCAATTTTTACAGGGCTTGACACAAGTTTCAAGTGTTTCCATTGGATTATTCCTTTGCATGTTTAAGATAGCAAACACTTTAAAAACATGGCAGCTTGGACATATTACTATATAGAGTAATATTCTTGACTTCCTTCCAACGGATTAATGTCGATTGTCTCAACTTGATCACCGCCTTTTACTCCTTGTGACTTGAGTCTTCTCCAATCATAAGATTATTCAACTATCACTTCAACTATTGGGGACTTAGCTCTTTAAGTTGATTTCGACTGCACATCACACAACTATTCCTCGGTGACTCTCCTTGGTCAGGTCCATATCTTCCTTCATTGCCATACTCATTAACACACAACATTGTCTTTTCTCTGTCCTTGCCGGTTGACTTCTTGCATTCTTGACTGGCTTACTTCACTTAACTCTTTTCATGTATCTATTACAATACAAATTACAAGAAAAATGGGGTGTCAACTTCTTTAGTCTAAGTTTTACATGGTATCATCAAAATCTAACAAATAAATTTGCTAACATCGGACTCAAATTGGGCATGATAGACATACATGCTCCACTTGCGTGGTGTAGAGATACGCAAAATGAATCAACACTTAGCCGCAATACATTGGAAGAAAACAAATAAATATATAGTTAGTTACAAGAAGTTAATTATGTTAGTTACAAATAGTAGTTACAAGTTTATTAGTATAAAAACTAACCTTCATTCATATCATTTACTAATCAAGTTGAATAAAAGCGGAATATCTTCATCTTCTTCAAAACAATTCTTCTTTCTTTTCTGCAATCTCTGAATTCTCAATTTTCATATAAATCAAAAACTCTTGTCTTTAAGTATTGGAATGAAGTCGCTTTTGTCTTTACTTATTATTGCTATTGTTTTCTTAATAATTGTTTATCAAACAGAAATAAAAGAAGTTTTTTACAATCATTCATTCTAAAAAATTATAAAACCAATAGCAACCAAAGAGGTCCTCTATTCTATTGGTGTTGCATCTTCTATTTTAACGGTTTGCAATACAAGCCACGTGTACATGATGATGTCATATTTATAAACGTTGTATTTACACAATTGACGGAGTATATGATGAAATATTAAATGAACACGAGATCTTAATTGAATAGGAACAACCTAAATTTCAAAAAAGTTAAGTGGATGCAAATTTTTCTATTAGATATGTAAAATATGTAGTTTTTACAGGTTTTACTTATTCTCGGGAAGCTTATGTCGATCGCATAAAGTTTCATTTTTTTAAGAAATATATTATGGTTAATATGTTTTGGACATAATATATCCAATTTTGGAACAATTGTAACATGCACCTTATTAATTATTGTAAGACATCCATGATGAAGTGGGAAATGGGAATGATATATGTATAATCCTAGTCGGTATATTAATTACTTACTAGTAGTTATTTGCCATAAAGAATTTGAATCAAGTGAATTTAAAATTTATTGGAAAGACAAAAAGATTAACATTGTTTAGTTAGCAAACAAAGTGTCGGATGCGAAAAGATAATCTTCATATGTTTCTACATATCTAAACACCAAAAATAATTTTACCCTAACTATGATCCTTCCTATTCCGGTGATATTTCTTCGATGCTATTGCTAGCTAATATCGATCACTCCGGCTTGTTTTGGATTCCTAGAATAAAAATTTTGTTGCATGAAGTTTGCACATTTTGCTAAGATATCTCTTTGTATGGCAACCTCGTGGTATCTCCCCACGACTTTCTATCTCGATCATGTCGATCATTTAAATTAATTAAATAATATTCCATTTCCTTTAAAATAACACCAAAATATATTTAATCTTTTTAGTTTGAGGGACTAAATCTTTACGCTACCTTTTGTTTTGGCCAAATGTCGTTGGTTTTGGATTGTAGGAATTATGATCAAGTTACAACCTGGATTCTTAAATATTGTATTTGAATTTACTATTTTTTTTAAATTTTAATCTAAACATTTTAATATCTATATTTATGATATATAATATATTTGACCATGTTCACAATTGTCGAGACAAACGTGTTAATAATGAGGAAGACATTTTTGGATTATTTTGTATAAAGAAAGTTTGGAAATTTATCAAAAGGGAATTTGTGCTTATAGCAATTATTGAGCCGATCAGAGACGATAAAAGACTCAATAATCTTGTGAAAAATGAATTTGTTGGTTCTCGAATACGAAGATATCAAAACATCAAACTCGTGTGCCCAATAATCCGAATGTGGATATAAATTAAATACAATTTGAATAAGGAGATGTGTGCGGTTCGAGAATATGAAATATTACATATTTGTGCATTACTAAAATTGTACTAGGAGTTATTGAGTTATATAAAATAACATTTTTGAATAATTATCTCAACCCAAGCAAAGTTTGCTATCTATTGATTTTGGAATCAGGGGACTCAACGTGTCCGAAAGTGTTTTATAGGTCCCAATGTTCAAGAATAAAGCACTTAGAATAAAGTGTTGCTATAAGTTGCCAATAACACTTATCCACACGCAAATGATAATAGAAAACACAGAGAAATATTTGTCCAAGACGTTTAAATATACTTGCAAACGTCTTTAGCAACAGGGTGAATGTATGGATTGCGACAACAACTTGAATAACTCAACTAGTACAAAACTATTAAAACTCATATCTATGAGTAGATGTATGAAGTGTAAAACTACTCGCCAAAACTAAAGAACATAAACAATTCAAATCTCTTATGAAAACAAAGATGGATGAAAAACTATGAAACAAAGACTATTAATATTCAAAGGTGTTATATGAATAGCGGCTGACCCTTCCGGATAACACTTTGATCTATCTATGAAATCTCGATCTTTGTTTTCTTCTCATGAACTCGAACTCTCTTGAACTCTCGTGTATTATTCTCTCTAAATTGTAATTATGTGTGCCCGAATTATGAGGACGACTTCTCTTTATACAGATGCTTCAAGTCTCCAAGTCCCTACAAACATGAAAATAAAGATACACATATAATGATTCATATCTCATAAGGCGGCAGACTCTAAACCTTCCTTATCAATATGACCTAAAATATAAAGGCATAAGATCTTTCCATATCAAAATAATTATTGAGAATCAAGTTATAAAACAATCCTTTTAAAATAAAACTTTTTTATTTAATAAATACTATCATATGCAAGTAACCAAGAAATGCAAAACTCTATAATAAAAATTCATATTTTTGAAATTAAAAAGATTAATTAAAACGTAAAAACAGGTTCTAATAAATACGGTTATAACAATCTCCTTTTTTCCCTTTCTTGACAAAACATAGAAAAATAAGTAACTCCCTCCGAATTAGAAAAAAATTAGAGTTTAAAAAATTTCTCCCCTTTAATCAAACATCCCTTTCCAAAAGGTGTTGTGCGATGTCGAAAAACTTCCATAAACACTTTAGATCTACATAAACTAATTAGTACTCAAAATGGTATCGAGTAGAAAATCGAATAGTATTTCATAATTCTAAGAAGTCGAATTCAATTAACCAAGCGATTAAAAAAAGAAATAAGAAACCATGAAGTGTTAGATCAAAAGAATAAGGCAACAAAATAACATCAAGATAGAGCATGTCAAAACGAAATAGAAGTATCGAGCAACAATGTAGTGTTTAGCAAAATACATAAAAAGACAAATCATTTGTCAAAGTTATATAATTGAGCTTGATCGCCTCAATGTCAATTTCCATCTCCAAGTCATCATCGGCCCGGTCTTAGGTCCACTGAACTTGCTCCCTCTCCACTTGTGCTTGGTCTAGTACCAATTCCACACTTCTAGTATCAACACCTTCTCACCCTTTTATCTAGAAAAGAGGTGAGAGCATACTTTGTATTTGAGCTTTGTATTGTTCATAATACTAGATGTTTCTTAGCCAAAGCAATTTGTTGGTCACAAACACAAGTTGGCCCCCGCATAAAATTAATGACAACATAAATAGCAATAGAAGTATCAAATGGTAGATGGATGTGTTAGTAGCACTTTTAGAACACCGGTAGGAACACATTGAGAAACATTTGCGGGGAGCAGTGGAGTAGAAGAGCAGGAGGAATATCTTCAATATCAACCTATTCTCCAAGAAACTTAAGTGGCAAATCGATCTCCCTATCTCCATTGAACAAGTAGTGAGAAACAAAGTGATAAGTTCAAAGTTTAGGAGAGAGGTATCATTATCCCACATATTCAAAACCTTGGGAGCTTAAAATCATGTAAATCGAGATAAGGATAGGGGAGAAAGCATGAGCCAGATTTAGCAAAGCTCTATAACTAGATCAAATACCAATTGCCAAGTCAAAGGAATCCCAATCCCAACTTTAAAGAAGACAACTGTTTGTGCTTTTAGACACCGAGGTACTATGGGTAGGGAATCCAATTGTAAACAAAATTTTATGCAACACCGAATATAGAGTATTCAATCGAAGAAGGCAATTTAGAAAGTGACTTGCTAAGTAGCAACCTCATTAGTAGTAAGAGCACTAACCACCTCATTATAATCATCAATAAGAGCCCATTCTTCAAAACCAGGAGCCCAAAAAGTGTTAATGACACTCGGAGAGAAACCATAATTACGGTTACGAACAAACACTTTTCCAAATTTACCTCGACCTTCTATTCTTAGCGGACTCCAAATTTGCATAAAATCACAAATAAAAAACAATATTCTGAAACAAAGGGAAGGGTGTCACACATAAAAGTACTAGTCAAGTTCCTCTTTTGAAATAAACGAGTGATATTATATTTTTAAACACAACATGATCTATCTTCTTCTCAACAACAAATTTTCGATCATGTAATAAATCATTTGGAAGCATACTCGATATAAAAGAATTAGAAAATGCTTCACTTATCTAATATTCATCATCAAGTGCAAAAGCAATTGAGTCGGGGTAGCGGGGTGAGGTGTTACAACGAGTCAAAAATCGCAGCAGTCAGTGTTGCGGTAGGGGTGACAACACTTTTAGGAACACCACATTCCTCTTGCTCAATAGTTGTGTGCCATGTTTCGTGTCGTGCACCAACTCGGGATCAATATCATCATACTTATCATCCTCTTTTCGGGCATCAAAGTCTTCATCACTTGAACTATCGATTCATACTGCGTCATCGATCCGCAGATTGTCACAATAGGGGTTGCAACACTCTTGCCGCCTCTTGTTCCAAGACTTGACCCAGACTTTTTTTTTTTTAGTGATTCCAAAATTTTGCACCTTAATCCGTAGACCCTTTTCGGGAGGACTTTTTCCTTTATTGGTCGGGACAAACCTAGAACCCTTCTTTTTATTGGTCGAAACAGACCTAGAACTTTTCTTGACCGGGGTTTTACGGATGTAACTTCGAGGTTCTTGAACATCTAGCCATAACAAACCGAGAAACATCATCATCATCGAGGAGTTAGCCTTAATAGGATGTCCGAAACAATTGAAGGTTCTCCCTTTCTTTGTAGACCTTCTCACCATGTTCTTTTCCCATTTTGATTGTCCTTGAGAAAGAGAGCCATCACCACTAGATGGAGTTGGGATAAATCCCCTCTTTTTTGAAACTTTAGGTGTTTTAGTGTTTGGGGTGTTTCTTACTCATCGAAATCGGGAAGATTATCAAGATTAGTCACATTTTTAGGATCTTTGGGTGGAAAAACTCCATCGAAGTAGGAGTCTCGGGAACAACCACATTCGCCGTTGTTTGTCCTGTCGGAGTAACATTTTGGGCGACCAATGGGGGTTTCTTTGGTCGAATGACATTTTAGCTGAATCAATGTGGGTTTCTTCAGTTGGAACATGGGGTATTGCATGAGGTGTTGCAACACTCAATTCGACACCAAGAACAATTGGTAGAGGATTGTATTGAACCATCAAATCCATTTGAGTTTCCCCACGGAGGTTTCATCTTTAGATTTTTTAGGGTATCCAGAGTAGACCATGTATCTTGTGATGAAGACCATGACAATGTAGGACTCGAAGTCGGACTAAAAATACCTGTAATTCCTGAGAAAATTCTCTTTATTGTATGTTAGAGTGACATGCGGAAAGAGAGAAAGGAAAAAATCTCTGGGAAGAGATAAGCGTGATGATCGATCGCGCGTGAGAGAGAGATATAGAGAGAGAGAGATAGAGTAGCGAAATGAGAGCGAGTTATAATGAGAGAGAGAGAGAGAGAGAGAGAGAGAGAGAGAGAGAGAGAGAGAGAGAGAGAGAGAGAGAGAGAGAGAGAGAATAATGATGTGAAGTTGAGTGATTTAAATCAATCAATGACAAGACACTTAGATGCCCGAATAGAAACTCTAGGTATTCTCACCTATTAAATCGATCAAAATCATATCCTACAAAATAGGAAATAAAATCAATTCAAATTGATTTATGGATTTTAAATCTTTGAATATAATGAAACACTTAATCTTAAACATAGATAAGGTAATGCAAAGATTTTCCAAATAATTTCAAGTATATCACATTCCACATAACACCACAACACTTAAAATACCAAGAAATCCAAAAATTTAGGAAAGAAAATCCAAGATCGCATAAAATCCAAAGGAATCAGTTTGATTATTCATATAAATTCACCAAATATACATGTCCAAATTATGCCTAAAATATGTGACAAAAAAATAAGAAATCCGCACACAAGTGGAGGATAATTGGTGACATTGTACCAAGTGTTGTAATATCTTGAAAGACACTTTTACACCGATTCGAGTGGTGCGATCTACATACCCAACATATAAGATTTTTTGAGTTTTGATTTTTTAAGACACGTGTTTGATTTAGCTTGATGGGTAGCTTTCACATAGATCCCGATAGTAGCATTTTATCACAAGATCATGCTACTTAAAATAATTTTAAATATATAAGATTTGGTCAAAAGGATTAGTTGCACTCGGTGGGTAGGTAGTTGTTTTCTCTCAAAGGCATGTATACACGTTCAAGACATTTTTTAACTCGTCGCCAGGTAAATAGATAATAATGATTTTGTAGATTGAAACATCAATTCACACTGACTTATCAAGTGAACAATCTTGGGTTACATCACAGAACTCCATCAAACTGATTCATTTGTGCATATGCAAATGAATTTAGAAAGAGAAAAATAAAAATATGTACAAGTGTATATAGATGTTGCAATAAGTGTTACTTTCAATGATTGTCAAATTGCACACAAACAAAGAGACTCGTAGAGTGAAAATCTCTCAAAATCTAATACTTTGGTAAAATGTCTGCTAACCGATTTTGTTTCAATGTAC
The DNA here is from genome assembly GCA_016081115.2 of Rehmannia glutinosa. NCBI lineage: Eukaryota > Viridiplantae > Streptophyta > Magnoliopsida > Lamiales > Orobanchaceae > Rehmannia > Rehmannia glutinosa. The sequence continues at coordinate 7,979 of JABTTQ020003281.1, forward strand.
TCTATGCGAATAATGTTCTTCTCAACCAAATCACGAATAAAATGGTATCTTACGTCTATGTGTTTTGTGCGAGAGTGTTGTACAAGATTCTTTGAAATATCAATAAGACTTGAATTATCACAATAAATGGTTAAGATATCACTTTGAAGACCATAATCCTCAATCATTTGATTTATCCGAGTAATTGAGAACAACAACTCCTAACAACAACATATATACTCGTATTCAAGAATTTAAAGAGAAACACAATTTTGTTTACAATTGTATCAAGATACCAAATTATTTCCCAGGATAGAAATAACCACATGTCGTACTTTTTTCCGTCATCTACATCCCAACCTATTCCAAATCACCAAAACAAACTAGGTTAGTGTTTGTATCTTTACTATTCCAAATCACTAAAACCAACTAGGCTAGTGTTAGTAGTGCCTCCAATATATCGGATAATTCTTTTCCAAGGTTTTCAAGTGAGTGATCTTAGGATTGGATTGATAACGAGCACACAAACACACCCAATACATGATATCGGGACGACTAGCGATTTAAGTACAAGCGGACTCACCGATCATGCTTCTCGTACATAATGTTATCAACACTTTCAAAGAACATCTTCTCTACTCAGTTTTTGACTCGAACCCATGGGAGTTTTTAAATGAGATGCACTATCTTAGTTGAATTTCTTCACCAAATTTTGTGCATACTTTGTAAATTGAAAATCCCATCATTCAATTATTTGATTTGTAAGCTTAAAAGTAATTCAATTCACTAACCATACTTATTTCAAATGTAGAAGACATACATTCAACAAACTCATTCAAAAACTTGAAGGTCCAAACACAATATCATCTACGTAAATTTGAGCAATCAAAATACTATTGTTAATCCTTTGAATAAAAAGAGGCTTATCCACTTCTCCACGTTTAAAACTATTTGGAGTAAATGTCAGTCAATCTACCATACTAAGCTTTAGGGGCTTGTTTAATACCATAAAGAGCCTTCTTAAGCTTGAACACATGGTTAAACTTATAGGAATCTTCAAAGCCTTTGTTCTTCAACATAAGCGTCTTCATTCAAAAATACCATTTATAAAAGTACTTTTGACATCCATTTGGTGAAGTGTAAGACCAAGATGACATGTTATAGTAAGAACAAGTCTAATTGACTCAATTCGGGCTACATGAGCAAATATTTCATCGAAATCCACCCTCTCAACATGTGTATACCCTTGGGCGACTAAATGAGTTTTATTATGCACAATCCTAGACTCGTTAGTTTTGTTTTTGAAAATCCATTTAGTACCAATCTCATTCACATTGTTGGGTCAAGGAAATAAATACCACCCATCATTCTTAGCAAATTGATCAGTTCATCTTGCATAGCATTAATCGAGAATTCATCTTTCAAAGCTTCATTGACATTTTAGGCTCAAAGTTCAAGATAAAACAAATAGTTCTTACGTAGAGTCCGAGTTTGAGGACAAGTATGCGTTTTTACCATATCATGGTAGTTTACCTTCTCTTTCCTCCGTGTTCGTACACCTTTAGTTACATGACCTATCACTTAAGTAGTTAGGTGATTCTTCCAATCTCGCTAGGTCTGCCTCCAGTACGAGCGATCACGTGATCATCAAATACTTGGTTTTGTTCACTCTCATGTTCAAATTAGTTTTACGAGTTAGTTTGCACATGTGTGTTTGTGCTATGTGCAGGTGTTTCAACATCTGTTGGAACACTTGTAAAAACATTTGTTGTAACACTTGGTTCAACTTCGTTTTGATGATCGCTTCCGGATGTACCACTGCGTCTCAATCGGATCGAGAGACAAAGTCTTGTCTTTTCCTCAAGGTCACCAAATCATCGAAAATAACATTCACAATTTCCATAATAGTCATTGTTCAAAGAATAAATACTTATATGCATGACTTTTAATGGAATAACCTAGAACACACTCTTATCACTCTTGAAATCAAACTTAGCAAATTCATCTCTATCATTCAACACATAACACACACATCCAAACACATGAAAATATTTAAGTTTAGGTTTTTGCCCAAAATATTCTCATATGGTGACATCGTACTTCCTATCCTTAAATACACATGATTATGATATGGCATGTTTGTGTTCAAGGCCTCAACCCAAAATCGTTTGATCAAATTTTTGTACTTAACATAACTTATGCCATTTTTGCAATGTTCGATTCTTCCTTTCTCGCCACCCTATTTTGTTGTGGAGTTTTAGGTGCAAGAATTCATGAGAAATTCATTTCCTATCAGAAAGATGAAAAGGATGTATTTTCAAATTATTTACCATGACCAGTTCTAATCTTAGCAACCGTGACACTATACAAATTACACACCTTTATGCAAGTTTAAAGAAAGACTCAAAAGCGTCATTTTTCACGTAAAAAAATGCACCCAAGTATAACGAGAAAAGTCGCCAACACACGCAAAAGAATATTTCTTGCCTATAATACTTTTAAACTAAATAGGACCCATAAGATCCATGTGGAGAAGTTCAAGGCATCGGGTAGTATTAAAGTGTTGTGACACTTGGTGCGACATTTCGAGTTTGCTTACGCTATTGACAAAATCCACACACAAAAGGATTTTTGTGTTTAGCTTATGTAAACCTCTTATAGTATCATATCTTATCAGTTTATCAATCATCCTAAAATTCACATTTCCTAACTTTTGGTGCGACAAACTGTTTCGTTTAAATTCACACTATGATATGCATGCCACAAAATTGGTAGCAATTATTAATCGATCTCAAACCTGCTAAGATGCAAATGTTAGAATTATCAAAGACTTCACACGAATTCTTATCAAATTTAACATACAAATTGTCATCGCACATTTGGCTTATACTAAGAAGATTTGCCGAAAGCTCTTCAACGTGTAGAACGTTTTTGAGATTCGGAAGACCTTTATATTTAGAGTACCCTTTCCAACTATCTCATCGTCTCGAGTACCATCCCCATAAGTAACTTTACCTCCGTCAAACAACTCATAGTCCGTTAGGTATTCAATGGTACTGTCATGTGGCGAGAACACCCTTTATCGATGTACCAAGAACCTCTACATTAGATCTCAAGGATGTGTATATAACATTACATGTCATTTCGATTTACGGACCCAAACATTTTTTTTGAAAATACGGGGTATTCTAGAAGTGTGGGAAGACACTTGTGCGATCACCTAACTAGAAAACATTTGATACCTTAAATCATATTTTAACTTTTGACAATAAGGTTTAATATGGCCAAGTTTATAGCAATTATGATGACATAATGTTTTTTTCTTTTTCGTGGCTTTTGATAATTAGAACAAGTGGATTTTTCAATTGAAGAATTAGAAGCCTTAGAGTTTTAGTTCCTTTAACAAAAACATGAATTTTATAGCTTATACCAACCTTGTCTTAACTTCATAATGCCAGGATTTTATCGAGTTTAGCCTTGCCGTATTTAGACTTTTCAAAGTTTCAAGGGATTTGTCAAGTTCGGATTTTATTTTTCTAGTTCGTCATCCCTTCTAGTCAACAAGACTTCCGGCGAGTTAAAGAACTCTTCTACTCCTTTGTTAGGAATTTTATTGTTTAGATTTTGATGAATGCCATGTAAAACTTAGAATACAAAGTTGGCACCCCAATTCTTGTTGTAAAATGTATTGTAACAATTAGAGTGGCCAAGTTGATTAAAGTCGGCTACGCCTTAACATGCAAGAAGACAATCAAGACCTCAAGGAAGACTCGCGGCGAGACAAGTGAGTATGGCAAAGAAGAGTAGACAGAACTCTCTTGAGAAGAAGCGGTGAGATGCGGATTGAGTGGAGCATCGTCAAGTCAACTCAAGAAAAGCCAAGTCTCAAGTTGAAGTGAGGAAGAGTCATCCATGATTGGAAGGCGACTCTAAGTCACCTGGGGAAAGCAAGGAAATGCGGTCAAGTCGAGATAATCGAAAAAGAACCGATGCACGTAAATCAAGAGATTTACTTAAACAAGTAATATCTCCATACCACCTTTCTTGGAGTGCTCGGTCCCGAGGCGTGCAAAACGAATGAACCAATGGGAAGCACTACACCGTGTCGAACTCCGAAAAGGTGAAAGAACAATTCATACGAGAAATGGCAATTCCAAGACTGCAGCAAAACGACGCAAAGTGACTTTCAAAAAATAAGCCTATCTCTTCAACGGGCAAATTTTTGAAAGTTCACTATAAAAGGCCGAGGAGTTTGTTTGAGAAGACATATACATAGATGACACACACGTGAGATATACAAGCATATTAGAAAAATCGAAACATTCTCAATCCTCAAGCCTACACTACGAAGTACATCAATCCAACACTCACTGTGAAGGAAGAGAACTTCAATCAGTTGAAGAGGAAACTTTTGAAAACAAGGGGTCTACATTCGGGAAGGATTGTAGAAAGGTTCAAGGTTGAACCAAGTCTTAAGCTTTTGGAGGGCTTCGTGATCAAATCCAAAGAGCTTGAGCAAGTGAGTTGAGTAGCAAGGCAATCGCCTGTGAAGAAGGCGAGTCGACGAGAAGCCAAGCGAGTGATCAAGCGTCTCGATCGAGTCCCAAAGGATCAAGTCTATTTGTTGTGATCAAGACTTTGTATTCGGGACTTACCACTTTGTAATCGATCATTACCTAGTGGATTCCTCCAGGAGTTGGAGAAGAGAGGAGTAGAAGAATTACCCCATCTTCGAACCTCTATAAAAACTTCATCTGTGTCATTTACATTTAAACATTTAAATTCTGCACTTTTAATCGCTTATATCTGTGATAAATTTGCTATCCATTTGATAAAATTATAAGTACTAAATCAAGCTCTAAAATCTTGCTTAATCAAACTTAAGGGTGTTAAGTCTTTCTGAAAAATAAAACCACAGTTGAGTTAAATTATAGTGTGGTGAGTTACTCCATCAATGGCAGTGATGCATTGAGAGATTAACTCTCTTGAGTGACTAATTCGATTTGTCCATTAAGGACACACGGTGTGTAGAATCAACTCGAGATTTAAAAGGACTAAATCGAATATTTGGTAAGGTTTATTCAACCTCCCCCTTCTAAACCTTACACTTACACCCCTTGGGACCTACAAGTGGTATCGAGCGGTTGGTTCATTGAACCCTCCGCACCGGTTCTTGAACTAGATCTCCAAACTTTTCAAAGTCCGCTTTAGTACTTAAACCCTCAAAACTATTTTTTATTAAAAGTCATTATCATGGAAGCAAATTTGACACGTATCCCTATGTTCACTATCGAAGAATTTGATGATTGGAAAATTCGTATGCGATGCTCATCTATCAAGCATTACATGGTGAGATGTGGATAGTGATAGAAGATGGGCCTCTGCAAATATTAAAGGTGGTTTCTGTTGCATGCGAAGAGTTGCGGTGAAGAGAAGAAGATCTTTGCTCCCGGACGATCATGGTTGAAAAACCAAGAACTGAGTGGACAAATGATGACAGAAAAAGATACAACCTGGACAATGTAGCCAAGGACATCCTTTACAAAACCTTGGACAAAGCCATGTTCAATAAAGTCAAATCTTGCAAAACGGCTAAGGAAATCAGGACAAGTTGACATTGATTTGTGAAGGCTCGAGCAAATCAAAGAAAACAAATTATCGGTATTTTGTACAAAAATTTGAAAACTTCAAAATGATCTCGGGAGAGAACCTGGATCAACCGGATGCTCGATTCACGTAAAATCACAAATGAGGCATCGCACTTGGAAAGGAATATACATGAATGAAATGTGTATGAAAATCTAAAAAGTCTTCCATTTGAATGGGAAATGAAGGTCATGGCATCGAGACATTCCATGGACCTATCAAAGACATCCAACCATGAACTATTCTCGAGACCTCAAAGCCTACGAGTTTGTTTGAGAAGAAAAGACCGAGGAAAGAGACAGTTGTACCCAAAACATTTGCTCTAATTGTTAAAGATGGGAAGAGAGCTGAGGTCAAAGAAGTCATTGACCCGAAGAAATAGCCACGATGGTTAAAAGATTCAACAAGTTCTTTAATAAGAACTACAAGAAAGGAAAGGGTGAATCTTCCGGAAGACACTCGGCTCCCTCCAAATCAAGGGAAGACAGCCAACCAAGAGAACGGATCATCAAAAAATTGAGTATCAAAGGCCGACAACTCAAGAATGGAAAGAGCCGATCAAAAAGGCTGAATATCTATGTTGGAACCAGACAACCAGGTCACTATGCCATGCCATTATTTGCTCATATCCTGTAGTCGGCAAGTACGGGGATGGAGAAGAAAGAAAGGTCTTGAGAAAGAAGACAAGAAAAGAAAAAGGCAATGATGGCTGCAGAGAAGCACGAGACAAACCAAGTCAAGAGAGATAGGCGATTCCCAGAGCAAGCGGTGAAGCCGACTACTCAAGTGACTCGAAAGAAGAAGCCCGATCCGCTTGATGGCCAAAGAACAAGATCAAGAAGATGAGGTACAATCTAACTCAACAAGCTCAGGCACTAGTGATAGTGATGTTTGTGACACACACACTTCATCACCTCTTGATCTTTATGATTCATTAGGCAAAATGATGAAAGATTTTGAACACATTAAATCCTCACACACACTATTGAATGAGGAAAACAACCTACTCAAAAGTCAAAACTCAAAGTCGACTAAGGAGCCGAGTACTCTAAGTCAAATAGGTTGAAAATGAAAGCTTAAAAGCTGAAAATGCTAATTAGTAGCGAGAAATTGCTGCTATAGAAAAGAGGAGAATGACCTCAAGAATGTTATTGCCTCATTCACTAAGGCATCTAAATCATTGGATGATCTTATTATGAGTCAAAGAGAATGTGGAGACAAGGCTTAGGTTTAGGATTTAATTCCTCTGTGCCATGTCAAACCTCAAGAGTAATTTTGGAAAAAGGATCTTCAAGTCATGAAGAGTCCAGAAAAATCCAAAACTCTGAATGTTGCACACACATTCACTCCAAGCACAATACTAAGCAAACGGCCTTGGTTACAAAGGAAAAGGAAAACGGCCGAGTTGAGAGTCTTGAAAGGGCAGTGAGAAGAGATTGGCCGAGTCCTCAAAGAAACTCCAAACGAGAAAATACTCAGAAAGAAGAAGCGAGCTACCAAACATCCCGAAGAAAACCCATAAAAGAAATACATATTATGGGAATGGTAGAAAATATCCAAGCAAGTGATTGGAATAATGTGAATCACAAGACAGAACTTATGGAATATAAGCCCGGATGGCAAAGACCTAGAACTCAAAAGAAAGGCCATTCCAAAAATATAAGAGCTTTCATCACACACATATGCACCTAGGCACTACACTCAAAAACACCACAATTACCAAGGAAGGCAATTGCTAAAACACATATGTAGGTATACGGACAAAAGAGACAATCTGTATGAACTTAGAATTCCCAAGCAATTTGCGGGATTAATTATGATTATGGCATCGATAGATGGCAACCCCTTAGAGTCAAATCATTTGGCTATAGGTTGGTTGGATCATCTTAATATTCTAACCCCTCGGGACCCGGACAAGTATGGGTACCTAAAACGTAATTTCCTTGATTGCGGGTTCAAGGAGCAGTGAGTGCCAAGGAACCTGGTACATGGATAGTGGTCACATTCAAGACATATGACAGAAATAAGAGAAATCTGTCAAAATTCAAGGAAGTCAAAGGAGCAAAAGTCATATTTGGAGGAAATGAAGCTCCTGGTGAAATAAGAGGCATTGGATCCATCAAGAGGAATGGATTAGAAATCACGATGTTGCATATGTTGAAGGACTCAACTTCAACTTATCGTGCATCAAGTATCGATCGGCTACGTGACAAGGGCTACAATGTTGGATTCAACATGGGTATATGCCAAATCAAAGATATTGAATCAAATGAAGTGGTCTTTGCAAGGATGTAGACGAGAAAAATATGTATGTAGTGGATTGGTCAATCGCAACACCCAAAGACATGTCTACTAGCAAAGAGTACATTTGAATCAAGTTGGGTGGCACAAAAGTCGAGTCACCCTGAATTTCAAAACAATTAACAAGTTGGCAAGAAGTCATCTTGTAGAAGGACTTCCGGACTCAGTATACAAGAAGGAGAGTATATGTGATGCATGTCGGAAGGAAAAGCAAATCAAGTCGTCATTCAAAGAAAAGACATGCCCATCCTCAACAAGAATATTGCATCTACTTCATATGGATCTATTTGGCCAATGGAAGCCAGCATAAGTGGAAAGAAATACACCTTGGTGGTAGTAGATGACTACTCAAGATATACATGGACAATATTCATGTGTAAGAAGAAAGAAACTATACAAAACTACCACAGTGATGAAAAGGATTCAAAATGAGAAGAGTCAAACCATTATCAAAATAAGATCGGATAGAGGAACCGAGTTTGTCAATGGAATAATAACTCGAGTATTGTATTGAAAATGGTATTGGTCATGAACTATCAGCACAAGGACTCACAATGAGAATGGAGTTGCGAGAAAGAAGGAGCAGAACCCTCAAAGAAGCAGCAAGGACCATGTTAGTCTGAAGCGGGGTTACCAAAAGATTTTGGGTGAAGCAATCAACACAACTTGCTACACCCAAAACATATGTATGATAAACAGACGGTGACAAAGACTCCTATGAGATCTGGACTGGAAGAAAACCAAGTGTTGCATATTTGAGAATATTTGGATGTAAATGCTTCATCCACAACAATGGCAAAGACAACCTACGAGGCTTTTGATGCTAAAGGCGATGAAGGTATCTTCTTAGGATACTCGTTGAAAGCAAAGCCTACAGGATACTCAACAAAAGAACTATGGTTCTGAAGAATCCATTCATGTAGTATTCGATGAGCCAAATGTAAATGGAAAAGACATTGAAGAGTCGGTGATAAGTGAATCATCCAACCATACAGAAAGAGTCCTATCTTTGAAGTCAATTTGGAATTATCAATTGAGAAGAAGATGAGATAGTGAATCTCAAAAAATTTTGGAAAATTTACTAAGTGATTACGAGAGTCGACCACAAAGAACACGGCTGCAAGTCGATCAATCCGGCTAACTTACTCCAACTTTGATGTAAGATGGCCGAGAGACCATCCACGTAACTTGTCATTGGAGATATAAGAGAAGGTGTCAAGACAAGATCGAACTCAACAAGAAGCAATGTTCACATGCTTCATCTCATAAATAGAGCCAAAATATGTGTCACAAGCATTGGATGACACACATTGGATTCAAGCTATGCAAGAAGAGTCTGAATCGGTTTGAGAGAAATAAAGTATGGGAATTAGTGCAAAGACCCATGCATCAAAATGTTATTGGAACCAAATGGGTATTCGAAATAAGATGAACGAGGAAGGTTACCCGTGGGGTAAGAAACAAAGCAAGATTGGTAGCCAAAGGAATTTGCCAAGAAGAAGGGATAGATTTTGATGAAACATTTGCCCTGTAGCAAGATTGGAAGCTATAAGGATGTTTCTTGCCTATGCACTCACAAAAATTTCATTGTATATCAAATGGATGTAAAAAGTGCATTCCTAAATGGTTTATTGGAAGAAGAAGTGTATGTTGAACAACCTCCAGGATTTGAGCGGAAGACTCTTGGAGATAAGGTATACAAACTCAAGAAAGCCCTGTATGGATTGAAACAGGCACGAGCATGGTATGATACCTGTCACAATTCCTAAGCGAAAATGGATTCACAAAAGGAAAAGTAGATAGAACACTTTTCAGAATTCAAGACAAGAAGAGTATCTTGCTTGTTCAAATATATGTGGATGACATCATTTTTGGATCCACTAACAAAGAGTTTGTGTGAAAAATTTTCAAACCTCATGCAAAGTAAATTTGAAATGAGCATGATGGGAGAGCCGACATTCTTCCTTGGACTTCAAGTGAAACAAAGTGAAGGATGGAACCTTCATAAGTCAAACAAAATACACCAGGGACTTAATGAAGAAGTTTGGTACGGAGGAGAAGTCTTCTCGTGAAAATACCAATGAACACATCAAAATGGACATGGATGCGGATGGCAAAAGCTGTAGATCAAACAAGATACTGAGCACTTATTGGGTCATTGCTCTATCTCACCCTAGCGTGCCGACATCACCTTTTTTGTAGGTATATGTGCAAGATTTCAATCTGCTCCAAAAGAGAGCCATATGACAAGAACTAAGAGAATATTGAGATACTTGAAAGGAAGCCACGAAGTAGGCCTATGGTATCCAAAGGAAGGTGGATTCAAGCTAATTGGCTATTCGGACTCGACTATCTTTGGATGCGAGTTGATAGGAAGAGCACTTCAGGCACATGTCAAATGCTAGGAAACGGGTTGATTTCCTGGTTTAGCAAGAAGCAAAACTCAATAGCCACTCTCTCTGGTGAGGCGAGAATACATAGGTCAGGGGGCATTTGTTGTGCCCAAGTCCTATGGATGAGACAAAGAAATGAGAGACTATGAAGTTGAAGAAAAAGAAATTCCAATCATGTGTGATAACACAAGTGCAATTGCAATCACGCAAAATCTCGTGTTGCACTCAAGAACAAAACATATTGATGTCGATATCATTTCATAAGAGATCATGTTGAAAAGAAGGACATCATCCTGGAATATATCTCAAGCGATAAACAACTAGTCGACATCTTCACAAAACCATTATGTGAGTCAAGATTTGAAGAACTCAAGCATGAGTTGGGCTAATTGAGTGAGTGACACTCGGACAAATCAAAGAAGAGAAATGGAGAAGTAAAAGGGGTGAAAAAGCCGAAAAAGCAATCATTTCGAATCAAATCGGTATGTCGGAAAAGACTACACCGAGTCGGTGATATTTGAGTCACTAAGAGAATCTGAGAAGTAAAGTTAAATCGGCTAAGGGATAAGTGAATAACTTATGAGCAAAGTGACAAAAACAGCCGTTTGACTAAGCGGGAATGTTTTAAGGAACACGTCAAGGCATAATGATGATGTATACGGAGACATAAAGCCGCACACAAGCTTATGATTGGATATAAATGCTGCCGCATTAAATACGAGACATGAAATGCTCAATAGGCGTGCGAAACCCAAGCCGTTGATATCGATCACAATTCAAAACCGCCGCACGTCCTTTCATAAACCATATTTAAACCATTTTCGTCCGTTTCTCTCTCACACTTCTAAAACTGTTCATCTCTTTCTCTCAAAAGGCAAAGGCAAAATACTCGAAACCCTATCAACTTTCAAATCAATTTCGAGTTTTTCTTTGAAATAATCGAGAAATGGCACCAACTTATGACTTTACCAAGTTAGGAAAGCAAATCCACACCGGTTCGACGGTGGATTTCGACTGAATGGTGAAGCGGTCCGATGACACCCTAGTGAAGAAAATCGAGAAGTTGGAAACGCCCCAGGACTAAAACCGTTTCTAACACTAGAATATCCGATGACCTACGTGGAGGAGGTCGCACAATTCTCGTGAATACCGAGATTCATGATGAAGGAATCAAGTCATCTGTTCACGGAAAGCGGTGACTATCACGCCGAGGATTTGGCTGAACATTGCTCCCTACCCGTGAAGGAGCATCCGAGATTAAAGAAGGCGATGTAAACTTGGGCGACGCATGGAAAGAAATAGCCAAGTCCGACTTTGCCGATAAAATAATATACCACGGCAAACAAGAGATCTGAAGGAGGATTATCACAAGTTGTTGGACATAGTTGCCAAATGTATCGACATCAAATTTGGCAGCTTTGACCAAGCTGTCAAAAAGGTAAAGCTGATTGTAATGGCTGCAATCATCGAAGAAAAGAAGATAAAGCGAAATTTGAGTTTGTCTCTGGATCTCTGCGAGCACGTGGGGAACAAGTCCTTCAAAGAAGATGGCTCATTTGGAGGATCCCTAGGATATGGCCTAGTGATTGGCCGGCTATTGGAGGTGATAGAGTCCTCTTAGACATGGGAAGGCTTTCCATGTTAACAAGAGGATGTTGAGCTAACTGCCTCGGGCGCTCGAAGCGAGCTTACGCCAAGAGAGGCGACACGGTGAGGGGAATCGGTGACCGAAGATACGATCTGTTTGCTTCCTCTCCAAATTAAGAAGAAAGCGCCCTGCGGTGCTAAGAAGAGACGCTTGCCCCTGCAGAAAGAAAACAAACATGCTCGCCTGCGCAGAGTCACCCGCCCCAAAGAGCGGTAGTGTCTCTCTGCCCCTGCGGCAGCGATTGAGAAGGACTCACAAATACCTTCTCCGATCGTCAAAATGAGGAGAACCGACAAGCCAAGACAGCCAGCTCCTCGAAACAAACACCGATCTGCCCCACCGCCCAAGACTTAGAGGACACCGTCTCTCGAACGTAAATCCCTTTGGTACAAACTAGGAGACGAAGAAGACTTGTCAAGCGTCAACAGGGAGAAACCAGTGAGTCAGTTACTCGGCCTAGCACAAACACGGAGACTCATCGAGAAGTAGAGTCTCCGGATGTAGTTGATAAAACAGCCAAGTCTGAAGGCGATCAACGAGGCAACTCCGAAGACACAACAGTAGCTCACTCACCCGGTGAACAAGAAGAACTGCGGAGCGGATAGTGATGTAATGATCCTATCTCCACCTTACCCAGACATCCAAAATCGCCTGCGTGAGTGGAGGAAATGGAAGTTGAGTAAGTCAAGGAACAGTTCCAACGGCACGAGTTCATAGAAGAAGAAGAGGAATCGCTAACTTTCCCGGGATTAACTCATTGTGCTCCCGGCTCTCGGATGAAGACAAGCGCACAGAAATCTGCGCAGATCTACAAGGACAAGGAGAGAGAAAAGCAAGTCAAGAAGCGAGAAGCACGTGAGAAGGAAAGCATCTCGCCTATCTCCGGCACTACGTAACACACACATCCTCTCCTTGATGTCTTCTCCGGTGACGAGGAACGAGGAAATGCAGAATGCCGCTACGGAAGAGTTGCAAATGCGGCAGCAAGCATTGCACGAATCAAGAATCCTTCACGAGCAAAGACTAATGGAGGGACCAGGAGAGTCCTCGAAACACGGTACTGAAATCGATCCAATGGGAGTGGTTCAGCAAAATAGCCACGATGTTCCGCTACCACTTCCCCACTCATTCGAAAGGCAATAAGGAGATGGCGATGGCGGGATAGTAGGGACCCCGGTCGAGCCAACCCCTATTGAAGGTGTGCTACCACACCTGCCCAACGGCCGAGCAATCAATCGAAATAACCGGGAGTTTGGAGACGAGTGACCCCATTCAAGTCACTCGGTGGTGCGCCCGAGTGGGAAACTCCCTCCACCGGCAAGGTCGGAGGATCTTTGCGGGTGACTCCACAAAGAATGTAGGAGGCGAAGTAGAGAAAATTCAAACACAAGAAGAACAACAAGTTGCCATCAACGGCTCGAGGCAGATTGAGACTGTCTCGGTGAGGTGCCAACCGCGAAGGCTAATGACGCCTGGCGATGCGATCGAGGCACGAGGAAGGAACAGCCCTGGGAGTTAACACTGGCGATGAAAGTGCAATCCATGGGGTTGAGACTCAATGGATGCCATGAGAAGACCAAGGCCTCGCAGCAGAGAGACCGCTTTGGAGGAAAGGAAGGCCCACGGGAGGTTGAGACTTCCCGGGTAAAGAAGCCAAGTAGAGAACATCCTCCCGCTATAATCGACCCATCCGAGAAGGAGATCAGCGCACTTCATGATTCCCGGGACAACCCGATGTCACTTTTGCGGGATCGGAAAGCGAAGAAGAAGCGAGTCATCCCCCATGACAAATCCAAAAGACTCATTGCGGATGTTCCAAGCACGAGCAAGTCGATCCCAAGACTACTCGTCAAACCTTTAATTTTGATGATGCGCCACCAATGGAAATCTCATCATCGTCCGATGATGCTTCCGATAAGGCCGAGGACCATCTCTTTGAAATGGAGAAATCGGTGAGACCAACGGTGTTAAGACAAATGAGGGCGCCAGCGGGTCTACTTCACAATAGAACCCGGTGAACAAAAGACCTTTGCACAAGCTCCTCAAGCTGCGCAGCAGGATCGATTCCAAAAAGAACTTCACGCGCACCGCTCATCATCGAGCAGATCCCGGTTGGCGGTGATGAATCTTTTGTAGAATCTTTCCCTTTCTCCTTTGGAGATACTAGAACTCCACGAAGAGTCGAAACGAACAAGCACGCTATTACAAACCAGACTCCTGTTCTTCCATCGACACCATTGTTCCGGTGATTATGACTTCGATGATGTATGGCCATCACCGCAATGAAGAATCGGTGAAGTTTGAGAAGTGTTCAAGGCACTCTTTTCGAGGTTGAACGGATGGAGAGGCATCGAGCCTCTTTGGACATGCGGACCGACATGAAGATGCCACCCTTCCGGATGATTTAAGAGGCATAACAGATTCGGATAAGGGAATGGTGGCAAGCAAAGCAGCAAACAATGCATGTGAGAACAGTGAGATACTTGCAGACAATTGTTCAACAAGCTGCTTGGTGTGGAGAGTCAAAATGCCGATGCAAAGACGAAGGCCGAGAGAGAACACATTGAGCATATGCATGAAGCTCACACGCTGCCGAGATCAAGCAGCTGCGTGAGCAAAATACAAATGATCTCTGACGTTTGGAAGAACACATGACAAGAAAATTCAGCCTTCTCATGGGTGAGATGAAGCGATTTGTGAGAATCCAACGCTACTCGTCGAATTCCGTCTTGCATATAACGCAGTGGCCCAGACTTGAAGCGAGAACTCAACCATCGAAGACTCGACTTCATGCTTGCCAGCATGTTCCTGGGGTTCCTCTATCCTTTGATGATGCCAAAAAGGGGAAGAGGAATACCTTAAAAGACAAAAAAGGTTTGAAAAGAAAGGAGCGGTGAGAAGGAAAATCGGTGAGGAAGTCTTGAAAGCGAGAAGAAAGGAAAGCTTGTTGAGGGGGAAGGATCACGGATGTGACATTGATGATTGCACAAACCCCCCAACAAGGTCATCACGGTGACATTATAAGCGACAAACTCCCGTGACTATGCCACTCCAACACTCTGCTTTGTATCTATGGGAAAAAGAGAAAATCAATTGAAGCGTTGATGAAGGAAGTGGAAGGAAGAATGGATGCCAGGGTAATGAACATCTTGAAAGAACACGGAGGCATTCCGTGTGACAGAGACACCTATGCCATCTCGGATGTCGGACGAGCCACGATCGGTCGATGAATTTAAAACGCTCGAATCGGGGATACTTTGCAAATATGTCTATGGCTCAAGCTTGGGACTGTCTTGGGAAAAGGGTCTCACATTATGTGAAGAAGGCGACAGAGGACAGACAACCCGATCGCTACTTGGTCACTCCGCCGGTCACTCACTTTGGAAAGAAGAAGAAAGACAAAGATACGCCCGAGGTAGAGGAAGAAGCGATAGTGGAGGAAGAAGCTTCAAACCTAGGCCTCCGCCCAAAAACATTGAATACGTGGATCCAGGAAAGAAAGGAGGGATCTCTTTGGGCTGGAAGCTTGACTAAGTGGCAAATTTGAAAGTGGCTAAAACTAACGCCGAGTATGCAAAAAGAATAGAAGAAGAAAACAAGAGACAAACTCGGCTATGGCGGGAGAGACAGAAAGAATAAGAAAAGATGAAGGCCAGGAAGGCATATGAAAAGAAAAAGAAGGCGGTGACGACGAGAAAAAAGAGAAGAAGAGAAGAAGATCTTTGAACAAGATGAAAGAAGGAGAGCGGCGAAGGAGATGAAGTGTTCTTTGTCAACCCTTCGTGTATTTTACTATGTAAATACATACAATGTAAGTCTTACGTAATAAAGGTATAAATTCTTTTTTTTTTGTGAAGACAATTATATGCTCGATACACCTTGTGATTGTGTTAAGGAACAAGAATGATATGATCAATAAAAAATTGATTCTCGCAGCATACATTCTATGTCAATACACTATCGTATGTATCTTTCTTTGTTTGCATTTTTAAATGATTTAAGTTTTGGCATCATCAAAAGGGGGAAATTGTTAGGAATTTTATTGTTTAGATTTTGATGAATGTCATGTAAAACTTAGAATAGAAAGTTGGCACCCCAATTCTTGTTGTAAAATATATTGTAACAATTAGAGCTGGCCAAGTTTGAGTTAAGTCGGCTACGCCTTAACATGCAAGAAGACAATCGAAGACTGAAGGAAGACTCATTGCGAGACAACCGAGTATGGCAAAGAAGAGTAGACATGAACTCTCTTTGGAGAAGCGGTGAGATGCGTTGAGTGGAGCATCGTCAAGTCAACTCAAGAAAAGCCAAGTCTCAAGTTGAAGTGAGAAGAGTCATCCAATGATTGGAAGCTGACTCTAAGTCACCTGGGAAAGCAAGGAAATGCGGTCAAGTCGAGATAATCGTAAAAGAACGTTGCCGAAATCAAGAGATTTACTTAAACAAGTAATATCTCCATACCACCTTTCTTGGAGTGCTCAGTCCCGAAGCATGCAAAAGGAATGAACCAATGGGAAGCACTACACCGTGTCGAACTCGAAAAGGTGAAAGAACAATTCATACGAGTAAATGGCAATTCCAAAGATCGCAAGCCAACGACGCAAAGTGACTTTCAAAAATAATCTATCTCTTCAACAGCAAATTTTTGAAAGTTCACTATAAAAGGCGAGGAGTTTGTTTGAGAAGACATATACATAGATGACACACACGTGAGATATACAAGCATATTAGAAAAACTGAAACATTCTCAATCCTCAAGCCTACACTACGAAGTACATCAATCCAACACTCACCTGTGAAGGAAAGAGAACTTCAATCGGTTGAAGAGGAAACTTTTGAAAACAAGGGTCTACATTCCGGGAAGGATTGTAGAAAGGTTCAAGGTTGAACCAAGTCTTAAGCTTTTGGAGGGCTTCGTGATCAAATCCAAAGAGCTTGAGCAAGTGAGTTGTAGTAGCAAAGGCTACCTGTGAAGAAGCAGTCATACGAGAAGCCGGTGAGTGATCAAGGCGTCTCGGATCGAGTCCCAAAGGATCAAGTCGGTTGTTGTGATCAAGACTTGTATCTAGGATGTTACCACTTTGTAACTCGATCATTACGGTGGATTCCTCCAGGAGTTGGAGAAAGAGGAGTAGAAGAATTACCCCATCTTGAACATCTATAAAAACTTCCTTTGTGTCATTTACATTTCAACATTTAAATTCTGCACTTTTTCGCTTATATCTTTGATAAATTTGCTATCCATTTGATAAAATTATAAGTACTAAATCAAGCTCTAAAATCTTGCTTAATCAAACTTAAGGGTGTTAAGTCTTCCAATGAAAATAAAACCACGAGTTGAGTTAAATTATAGTCACACGGTGAGTTACTCCATCAACGGCTCAATTTGAGTCATTTGAGAGATTAACTCTCTTGAGTGACTAATTCGATGTCCATCAAGGACACAATCTATTTGTGTAGAATCAACTCAGTAGATTTAAAAGGACTAAATCGAAAATTTGGTAAGGTTTATTCAACCCCCTTCTAAACCTTACACTTACACCCCTTGGGACCTACATCCTTGTTCTCCTTGATGAGTTTTTCATTCTCCTTCGTGAGAAATCTGATTTGTTGGACACGTTTGCGCCAATCGTGGTACAACTCTTGGTAAGCCTCTACAATGTTCTCATTTCTTCACCATCGAGAATCCTCGGAACCTAATTATCTATTTCTACAAATCGTATTCGAAGTGTTAGAGAAAGTGTACGACAAGTGTCGAACATTTCGAGCAACACGTCGAGAGACACCCAATGGATTAATTTGCAGCCTTTTTCTCTTTGATGATTGTCATGAGGGTAGTATTATCATCTTTCGACCCGAGTTCTCCTCCTCGGACTCATCATCACTCAATGTAACACTCAGGTTCATACCTCTTTTTGCAAAGTGTTTGCACACTCATTGGCATAATGCCCAAAACTAGTGCACGCTATACATCGAATCTTTTCAATATCAAACCGATTTCGATTTCTCTTGATTCCTACAGGCATTTTTATTTGAGGATATTTGGGAGCATCATTTAAAAGGCTTTTTGACTTTGGAAGAAAATTGATTTTTGCTTTTATTTTTCATGATTTTATAAGATTTTTTAGCAAATAAAGCCATTGACTCCTCACCTAATTCAAATTCCTCAACATCCTTAGTTAATTGAGTTAGTTCATCAGATTCATCGGGTAATGTGAAGTCGATTTTTAAAAGCTATTAATTGATTCTTATTGTTGTTTATACATTTGATCGACTATTTTACGCGTCATTTTGACGGGTAATTAATAATAATATATACATTTTGTATCTTATTTTATTTTATTTCATTACTTGTGATCATGATCATCATTAATTCTATTCCTCATTTATGATCACTTGATTGATCATTATTACTATTTTTGTATTTATTAGTCACCTTAGAATTTTAAGAGACTATTTATTTTGGAGACTTTTACCTTATAGAATTAAGATTTTAATTTAGATTAAGTGATCATGAGACTTACAAGTGATCAAGGAAATCACTAATTATTTTAGAGATTGATATATTTCATCTATTATAATCAAATTTGGGACAAAAAAAATATGGAATTACCAAATTGCCCTTGAAGTGGACTGACAATATGGATATTTTGGGATAAAAATATCATCCAACTCTTGTACACCTACACCATATATTAGTCATCTTGTGTATAATTATATCATTAATTCAAACATTATACACATCATCTTATACACCAATTCTTTGTTACTATTTTTTCCCAACTTATTCTATTCTTCCCAACATTCTTCTTATTCCTCTCAACATTCCAATTTGACCCATACTTTGACTTGCATTTTGTCTCCATGCAAGAGACAAATTACAAGACACAATTTGATCAAAATTTTTCTCTCCTCTCTCTCATACTACACGGCCGTATATGGCCTAAATGACCAAAAATTTGGTTCATTTTCACCAACAACTCTCTCTATCTTGTTAACAATCCTCCAACTCTTTTCTACCTTTCTTCCTCTTCTTTCTTATACACTTAGAAAAAAATTCAAGAACTTCCCTTACATCAACAAGAAAAATCGAACCATCATCATACAAGGTAAGAAAGTTTAGCTTCAATCCGTTTTTTTATATCACATTGTTCATCTCTTCCACCTTCTTAACTTAAGTTTGAATTTGGTTTGGATGTACATTAGGAGATTTTGGAGTTGAGCCATTTTTGAGAAGTAGGGACTGACCTTAGGAGATTTTGAAGATCATACACATGCATGTCCAATACATACAAGAATTCATCAATTAAAACATTAAAGTGTACATGCATGCACCTAAAATTCAATAAATAGTAATTTTGGGCAACTCTTGAGAATTTTCATGATTTGATATATAAAATTGACATGCAATACATAGATTATATATATCTCAAGGCTCATGATCAAATTTTCTACATGCATTTAATCAAAACACCTAAAAGTTGGAAAATATTTTTCCACCCACCTTAAATTTGGAAATTGTGAAATAAAAAGATAATTTCACAATTTTTGGATGAGGCTTCTTAGGTCAGCCCCTAAGTCAAGAAAATATAAAAAATTGGAGTTAGAAAAATGAGAGAAAAATTAAGGAGAAAAAGAGTAAAATAAGGAAATGAAAAAGACTACACTTTACCTTGTGTAGTAGATGTTTGGAGACTAGTTGAAGCTCAAAAATTGGAAATTTTGGCTCAACTCCAAAATCTCCTAAGGTCAGCCCCTATTTCTCAAAAATGAAAAAGGGGTGTTAAAATTTGAAAAAAATAGGAAGAGTAGGAAAGAGGGGGTCTAGTACTCAATTCTTACCTTGTAGTCTAATTTCCTCTACTATTTTCTTCTTCAAGCTTGAGGTCCTTCTTCAAAAATGTTGTCAAGCTCTAATCTTCAAGGTCTTCTAAATGTACCTCCAAACCAAATTCAAACTTAAGTTAAGAAGGTGGAAGAGATGAACAATGTGATATCAAAAAAAAATGGATTGAAGCTAAAATTTCTTACCTTGTATGATGATGGTTCGATTTTTCTTGTTGATGTAAGGGAAGTTCTTGAATTTTTCTAAGTGTGTAAGAAAGAAGAGGAAGAAAGGTAGAAAAGAGTTGGAGGATTGTTAACAAGAGAGAGAGAGAGTTGTTGGTGAAAATGAACCAAATTTTTGGTCATTTAGGCCATATGGCCGTGTAGTATGAGAGAGAGGGAGAGAAAATTTTGATCAAATTGTGTCTTGTAATTTGTCTCTTACATGGAGACAAAATGCAAGTCAAAGTATGGGTCAAATTGGAATGTTGAGAGGAATAAGAAGAATGTTGGGAAGAATAGAATAAGTTGGGAAAAAATAGTAATAAAGAATTGGTGTATAAGATGATGTGTATAATATTTTAATTAATGATATAATTATACACAAGATGACTAATATATGGTGTAGGTGTACAAAAGTTGGATGATATTTTTATCCCAAAAATATCCATATTGGCCGTCCACTTCAAGGGCAATTTGGTAATTACATATTTTTTTGTGTCCCAAATTTGATGATAATAGATGAAATATATCAATCTCTAAAATAATTAGTGATTTCCTTGATCACTTGTAAGTCTCATGGACTCCGATTGTAGGATAGATTTTCCATTAGAGGAGGAGTATCTCGAGTGATGATATGCTCGGGATCCGGTTGATACTTCTTCAATCTCGTCGTGGAATACATCGTGCATTCCCGCATATGGTCTGGTAACTCGAGTGTAGGCTAGGCTAACTTCGATCCTTTGTAAAATCTTGTAAGGTCCAACATATCTCGGACTCAACTTGCCTCTTTTCTTCGGATTGATCAATCCTTTTCGTGGTGAGAGTCCGAGGAATACTTCATCTCCGACTTCAAATTCGAAATCCTTTCTTCTCTTGTCCGCGTAACTCTTTTGGCAGCTCGAATCGTGCGAATCCACTCCTTGATCAGCTTGACCTTCTCCATGGCCTCTTGAACTAAGTCGACCTTTGGAATCGGGCGACTTTCGCTTTCTCTTTCGGAGTCCATTGGTCATCAATCTCCCAAAGTGTAGTGGGGATCTACATTTTCGCCCATACAATGCCTCGTAGGGTGCCATCCCAATCGTGGCTTGATAAATGTTATTGTAGGCGAACTCGGCTAATGGTAAGTGTGAATCCCAACTCCCTTGAAAATACAAGGTGTAGGCTCGCATCATATCTTCAAGGGTTTGAATTGTTCGCTCGGTGTCCATCGGTTTGTGGATGTCTTCTTTGTGCTAAAACTTAGTGAGGTACCCAATTCCTCGTGTAAGCACTTCCAAAACTGGAGAAAAACCTCGGGTCTGTCGGATACTATATCGATTGGTACTCCATGCGGTCGAATGATTTCTCATATATAAATGTGCAAGTTTCGCAAGCTATCAATTTTCTTGATGGGTAAAAAGTGTGCGATTTCGTGAGTCGTCAACAACTACCCAAATAACATCATGGCCTCCTCCGGTCCTTGGTAGATCCGTCACGAAGTCCATCGTTATATGTTCCCATTTCCACTCAGAATTCTCAATGGTTGTAGCAAACCGGATGGTCGTTGGTGTTCTCGCTTTTACCCGTTGACAAGTCAAACATCTCGCAACGAATTCACTCGCTACTTGGTTCTTCATGTTTATCCACCAATAACTCGTTTCAAATCCTTATACATCTTGTTTCCTCCAGGATGTATAGTGTATTTTGAACGGTGTGCCTCTGCTAGATTATATTCCTAATATGCTCGTCATTCGGTACACACACTCGATTTGAACCCGATAACTCCATCTTCAGTCGAGAATTTTGATCTTCCTCCTTTAAGTATCTTCTCCTTTAGTTTTTGAAGATGTGTATCTTTCTCTTGTGCTTCTTTGATCTCATTCAAACAGATTGGGTGTAATCGAAATGTTAGCACATGAAATCGAGTATTGGTTATTGTCGATTCAATTGCTCGGCTCTTTTAATGATTCCCACTCTCGAATCATAAGTCCGGCTAAGCTCGCCTTTCGCTTAGAGCGTCGCTACGACGTTAGCTTTCCGGATGGGATTGAATATCAAAGTGATAGTCCTCAATCAACTCCATCCATCTCCGTTGCCTCAGTTAGTCTTTTCCGGGAGAATAGATACTTCAAGCTCTTATGATCCGTGAAAACCGTGAATGTTGCTCGTAGAGATAGTGTCTCCATTTCCTTAATGCAAACACTATTGCTGCCAATTCCAAGTCATGCGTTGGATAATTAACCTCATACGGCTTGAGTTTTCGTGATGCATAAGCGATAACCTTTCCTTCCCGCATGAGCACTGCTCCTAGTCCTTCTTTTGATGCATCACTTTGTATACGACAAAGTTTTGGTTCCCTTTGGAAGGGCTAAGACTAGAGAGCGTAGTAAGTCGTTTCTTGACTCTTGGAAACTCGTCTCGCATTTGTCATTCCACTCAAACTTGACTTGCTTCCAGGTTATTCGAGTGAGTGGTCGGCTATCTTGGAGAAGTCCTGGATAAATCTTCGATAATATCCAGCTAGTCTAGAAACTCTCGATTTTGTTCTGACTCGGGTTGTTTCCATTCAACCACTTGTCTGTACCTTGAAGGATCTACTGCAATCCCAGTCGGATACTATATGTCCCAAGAACGCGACTTCACTAAGCCAAAATTTGCACTTGCTGAATTTGGCATACAACTTATGCTCTCGTAGTGTCTCTAAGATGATTTTAGGATGACGTTCGTGCTCTTCTCTAGACTTAGAGTATACGAGTATGTCATCAATGAATATCACTACGAATTGATCCAAATAAGGTTGGAAGACTCGATGCATCAGGTCCATAAATGCTATGGTGCATTCGTCGGACCGAAAGGCATTACTACAAACTCGTAGTGCCCATATCGGGTTTAAAATGCAATTTTGAAATGTCTCCTTTGCGGATCTTGATTGGTAATATCCTTGTTGTAAATCAAACTTCGAGTACACTCGTTGCTGCTCCTTGAAGTTGATCAAATAGTTCGTCTATCCTTGGGAGGGGATATTTGTTCTTGATGGTCACACTATTAAGACCACGATAATCTATGCATAGTCTTAATGTGCCATCCTTCTTTTGACGAACAAACACAGTGCTCCCCACGAGACGCACTCGGTCGGATAAATCCCACATCTATCGGTTTACGTAATTGCGTTTTCAACTCTTGTAACTCAAGAGGAGCCATTCTATACGGTGTTCGGCAATCGGCGCAGTCCCGGCAACACCTCGATGGTGAACTCGACTTCCTATCGGGAGGGACAGTGGTGAGTTCTTGTGGAAATACATCCGTATATGTTGATACTATAGGTACTTGGTTGATTCGTGTCTCAACCTTGGGTTTGTTAATTACAAACACCAAGTACCCCTGAGCCCCTCTAGTGATCGCCTCTTCTCGCTTTCTTTGAAATGATTGGGGCAATCTTAACTCGTGCCCTTCCGAAATCTCCACTTCGGGTTTTCCGGGTTCACATAGCTTAATGGACTTGTTATGGCAGTCCATTTGTGCATGGTGTGCGATAATAACGATTCATTCCAGTATCACGTCGTATTCGGATATAGGTAATAAGATCAAATCGGTAGGAAAGTTTAACTCAACAATCTTAACTTCGCATGCATTATAGATAATATATGTTATCCGACTTGCACCCATAGGAGTTGACACTTCTAAGCATATAGGCATATGTTCCATGCATGCATGCGGTTTGTGTACAAAATATGGTGCAACAAATGAATGCGTTGATCCAGGGTCGAACAATATTTTAGCGTAGTGGTTAGATACTAGAAGCGCACCTTCCACCACGCCTGTTGCTCGCAGCCTCCCGTCCGCTAGTGCAAATGCTCGGCGGGCATCCTTGCCCGATTACCCTGGTCGTTTCCTGGCTTATGTGGTTGCGTTTGTTTAGTTCGGTCATCGCATTTCGGGCAATCTTGCTGGTGTCGACATTTACCACAAGCGCAAACACCTTCCTTGTTTATGCCAACGGTTGTCGGTAGTATGTCCCGATTTACGGCAATGTGCACACTCTTGACCCGACTTTCCTTGATCGGTCTCTTTCCTTTATGCATTCATTGGATGGTCCTTCTCGAAACTTAGTAGGCGGTTTAGATGGCTGTCCCACTGTTCCCCTCTTAAAACTGTTTCGATGGCCTATTCTCTATCAACATCCAATGCGGTTGATCCCGACTCAATGCGGAGAGTGCGCTTTACCACGGTGAATAGGTTGCGAGTTCAACGATCAACAATCAAGTCATTTACGAAGTTCGTTTCAATCCTCGAGTGAACTTGTAAAGCTTATCCTCTTGATCGATTGTCCCCGAGCATACTTGGACAATCGGTGAAATTGCACTGCATCGAGCCACAGTTAGGTTCTCTTGCCTCAATCTATGGAATTCATCCGGCGCGCTTCCTTCACGACTGGGAATATACTGTTCATAGAACTCAACCAAGAAATTTCCCCATGTTCGATTACTCGGTCCTGTTCCCATCTCCTTTCAACTCGCCCTCCACCAGTCTCTAGCGGCCGATTCCGGATGAAATACAGCGAGTGTGACTCTCTGTTCATCGGAGTATTGAAGAGTATTGAAGATATTTTCCAGCTTCTCTATCTATTCTTCCGCTTTCACATCGTCCGGCTCTCCCAAGAAGGTTGGTGGGTTGAACCGCAAATCGCTCCAATGTGCGATCGTTCGCCTCTCGGGCGGGTTCGGGAGCACGGGGTTGAGGCTTTGCCTGTTGCCTCATAAACACCAAATTTCTTTGTAAGGCTTGTGCGGTCGATTGTCTCCTCAGAAAGGTGGAGGAGGTGGCGGTAATTTCGGAGAGGGTACCCGATCCTGGGTACATCATCATCTCCTCGTGGAACGCGACGAGGTCTCCCACGCCCTCGATGTTCCGCCATTCTCGTATCTTAAAGCGTTAGTTGCAATTCGCGAGTAAATGAATACAATAATTATTCGCGTAAAGCAAGAGATATCATAGGGAAAGTAACATCAAACACAAGACATTTGAATAAATAGCAAAATGTATATCCATTAATGTAAAATTTGAATACACCCAAAGTACAAACAAATGAGAATACTAAGTCGGATAAGTGAGGATATGTCTACAACAATGAGAATACTAAGTCGGATATGTCTATAATCTAGTACAATAAATGTAAGGTACAACACTAGAATACACGGCTACAACAACAAAAGTACAAACCGACAATCGCTAGTTAATCGGTGAGATCGCCATCATAGTCGCCGCAGACTATGTCTATAATCGGGCGGGTCGGGGTGAGGTGGCACCTCAACCTCGGGCCAATCCACAAAGTCCAACCCACGCTCGAATCCCCGAGCTTCATCGAGTGGAGCAGCCTCCGACTCTCCAATGTCGATCGATCCTCCTCGGGATCCTCCTCGGCATTAGGTCTGAGCTCGCCTCGGGCGGTGGCAATGGTGAGCATTAGTCGCTAAAGCAGCCTCTAGTGCGGCGTCTCTCGAGCTAGGGCTGTGTAAGGTCTACTATGACTGTCATCTCCGCTTGATGAGGGTCTCTCCAAGCGATCGACGGTGCTACGGGATAGACGGGCGTCAATCTCCCATTTCTCGCGCGATCAGTCGCTTGTCCTCTTCATCTTCTCCGCATGTTATCCGGCGCTCCTGGATACTCTATATTTGGTCCTCCGCGCTCTTATGGTGTTATCGTGGTCCTTGATGACAAGTGGTCGATTCGTTCATCTCATCTTGGCTCATCGCCAAGCGCTGAGTCAGGTCCCTATTGCGTTGGCGCTCCCTGGACTAGCTCGTGGTCGCGCGTTCACTTTCCCGGTGCGAATGAATCATCGGTGCCGGTAATATTCCGTTTAGCACGGGCATGGAATACATCCCACCATGTAGGCGGCGTCGGCTCCATCCTGATCAAACAAAACTAAGGCGGATCAGTCAAAGGTAGAGGAAAGATAAGAAGAGAGTAAGGAAGAATGAATAAGGGAATCAGTCAAGAATCAACTAAGTCAAAACAAGTATGACTATGAAAGCTCAAGATATGCGTTCTAACTTAGTTCAAATATCAATAAGACGGTTCTATGTCAAATGGAAATCGATTTCACACTTAATTGGTCAAGTCGCAGTACTACCCAAAACACGCATCGAGGGTCCTATCCGGGTCAGCTCGGTGTAAGTTTCCATCTTACTAGCCGAGCTCGATACCACTCTTACTATCACTCCCCAAACGACGCGAAGAGCGATCCACAACTTAAATACAATAACCAAGCAGTCTAGACAAATATCAACGAGAACCCAATGAGATGAGTCTAAATATAGCGTGAAATAAATAACAAATACAAGTTACCACTTAAAGTTTACAATCCATCATCCAAATTACAACAAAGTCAACAAAATAGCAACTTAAAGTCAAGGGTCCTACGCCCTCAATTACAAACCGAATGGAATGAAATACAAAAGTCCGACAATAACATAAGAAAAGAGTCAATCAACAACAAGAAATAGTAAATCCAACAAGCGTAGTACAAGGTCTCAATCCGAGTCGGTTCGAAACTTCTCAACGAAATCCTCATCTAAGGTTAGAAAACGGTGGGGATGAGACAAAAATCTCGGTGGATGGGGTGAACGTGTGCGAGTGTGGCACAATATAGTTAATGTGAGAAAACAGTTATATGAAAACACGCGTGAGTATGATGCATGAAATCACACACGAGTTCTCAAGCGTCGTGATTAAATAATACAATAGTATATTTATACAGATTCAAGAAAAGCGATTCATGGTCACACAGCACTATGTGATTGGTCAAGACGGTAGGATTTCGTATGGAAGTGTAACGCCAATCCCATGCAAGGCAATTAATGGTTGCGTATGGATTTGTAGCGCCAACCAATGCAAAAGCGGTAGTGGTTGCGTGCGGAAATGTAACGCCAACCAAAAGCGGGTCCGATAACTCCGGAATCGTGTGGATCGCAACAGCGATTCCTTCGTTCTTCCTTGTAACTCCCTAGTCGGTATGGTCCAGACCGGCACCTTATCGCTCGTAAAAAGACAAAATCCACAGCGAGTGGGTGGCGAGGCTCGGACCGTCATAATCATGATTATACCTCGATCACTACGACCCGCTTCCCTTGGACAAACTCCGTCCCTCGATTGCGGGATTAGGGCGATGGGGCGGAAGAGTGGAATAGCGGAAAGTGCCGGTTCCATCCCTCGACGTATCCATTCCGACGCGCAGGCTCGACACGCCAAGTTGACTCAGCGGGAAAATAATTACAATTACAGTAGGCGATCAACCAGGCAAATCGAGTATTATTGATTCAGTGAAGTAGTTTAGGAAAATTTTTGAAAACGCAGTGGCAATTATGGCGTTGATGGAGTATTTGGATGAAGATGATCATCGGAAGGATAAGCAATCTTCGATATCTTGAAAGATTAGGTGGAACATAAGTCCCGTTATAGATTCAAAATCGCAAGGCGAGGAAAGTCGCTCGCGATCGGGTAATGTCGGTCAAATTGATCGAGATAAGTCAAGGGTTTTGAGAAAATAAAATACTTTAATTAAATCTCCAAGTCGGAGGGTCTAGGGATATTTTAGTAAAGAGAAAATAATTTGGGTTAGGTCCTTTATAAAAGAAAAATTGTAATTTAGCCCCGTTTTGTAAAAACTAACACTTTTGGGGTTAAAAATTGAATAAATAAATATCCCGACCTTGAACAATTATGAGGTCGGTTCCTAAATTCTCCAAATTGTCCATAGATTCGGGTTTTTAAAGTTTTGAGGTCGAGGTTTTATAAAAATCTCACATTTTGGAGTTAAAGGACCTACACATATTTCTTTTAAAAACTTCTTTTGTCCTAATATCCTACTAACCTTAGTGACATTTTCCAACTGGAATCACATTAAAAACCCTTCTCGGTTTGTGAATTCGAATTTTTAAAACTTAAGGTCCGAATTGGCAATTTTTACAAATTTGGGGCCAATGTGAGATTTTTATAAACACTCGACCTCAAAACTTTAAAAACCGGAATCTCTAGACAATTTGGAGAATTTTGGAACTGACCTCATAATTTTTCAAGGTCGGGATATTTATTTATTCAATTTTTAACCCCAAAAGTGTTAGTTTTTACAAAACGGGGCTAAATTACAATTTTTCTTTTATAAAGGACCTAACCCAAATTATTTTCTCTTTTACTAAAATAGCCCTAGACCCTATGACTTGGAGATTTAATTAAAGTATTTTATTTTCTCAAAACCCTTGACTTATCGGATCAATTTGACCGATTAATACCCGATCGCGAGCGACTTCCCCGCCTTGCGA
Organism: Rehmannia glutinosa; assembly: GCA_016081115.2. Lineage (NCBI taxonomy): Eukaryota > Viridiplantae > Streptophyta > Magnoliopsida > Lamiales > Orobanchaceae > Rehmannia > Rehmannia glutinosa. The sequence goes on from JABTTQ020003281.1 coordinate 36,301, forward strand.
TTTTGAATCTATAACGGGACTTATGTTCCACCTAATCTTTCAAGATATCGAAGATTGCTTATCCTTCCGATGATCATCTTCATCCAAATACTCCACCAACGCCATAATTGCCACTCGCGTTTTTCAAAAATTTTCCTAAACTACTTCCCGAATCAATAATACTTGATCGCCTGGTTGGATCGCCTGTAATTGTAATTATTTTCCGCCCGAGTCAACTTGGCGTGTCGAGTTCATGGAATGGATACGTCGGGATGGAACCGGGCTCGGCCGCTATTCCACTCTTCCGCCCCATCGCCCTAATCCCGCAACCGAGGACGGAGTTTGTCCAAGGAAGCGGGTCGTAGTAATCGAGGTATAATCATGATTATGACAGATCCGAGCCTCGCCACTCCACGTGGATTTTGTCTTTGCCACGGAGCGATAAGGTGTCGGTCTTGGACCATACCGACCGGGAGTTACAAGGAAGAACGAAGGAATCATTGTTCGATCCACACGATTTCGGAGTTATCGGACCCGTTTTGGTTGGCGTTACATTTCCGCACGCAACCGCCACCGTTTTGCATTGGTTGGCGCTACAAATCCATACGCAACCATTAATTGCCTTGCATGGGATTGGCGTTACACTTCCATACGAAATCCTACTGTCTTGATCGAATCACATAGTGCTGTGTGACTGTGTGACCATGAACTATTTTCTTGAATCGTATAAATATACTATTGTATTATTTAATCACGACGCTTGAGAATCAAGCGTGTGTGATTTCATGCATCATACTCACGTGTTTTCATATAATCGCTTTCTCACATTAACTATATTGTGCCACACTCGCATTACCGATCACCCCATCCACCGAGATTTTTATCTTATCCCCTTTTTTTCTAACCTAAGATGAGGATTTTGTTGGAGAAGTTGAACCGGCTTTGAATTGAGACCTTGTACTACGCTTGTTGGATTTACTATTTCTTGTTGTTGATTGGACTCTTTTCTTATGTTATTGTCGACTTTTGTATTTCGTTCCATTCGGTTTGTAATTGAGGGGCGTGGGACCCCTTGACTTTAAGTTGCTATTTTGTTGACTTTCGGGTTGTAATTTGGATGATGGATTGTAAACTTTAAGTGGTATCTTGTATCCGTTATTTATTTCGTTGCTATTTAGACTTTGTCTCATTGGGTTCTCGTTGATATTTGTCTAGATCGCTTGGTTATTGTATTAAAGTTGTGGATCGTCGTCGCGTCCCGTTTGGCGGGTGATGTACCGTAGAGCAATGCTTTTCCCTTTTGGCCTTCTTTTTTTGACAAAGTTGAGTTCCCGTGTTTTGAGAATCTCAGCTAACTCATCAAGTCCCAATGTAGTAATATCTAATAATTCTTCAATGTACTTAATTTCCATATCAAATCTTTTAGGCAGAAACACATCATCTTACTAACCAATCTCGAATTTGAAATAGGTTGACCGCAAATTTTTGGCCTAAAAAAGAAAAAAATAGACAGAGATTGGCTATCTAAGGAAAAACTACTAGTAAATACTTTTAGGGGGACTATTAATGTTTTTGAGGGGAAATTAATACTTTTTAGAGGAACTACTAATACTTAGAATTAATACTTTTCAAGAAACCTACTAATATCAATTTTGTTACTATAAAAACATATTTTTTTTTTAAGTAAAAGTGATATTTTTAAACAAAAAGTGATACGATTAATTAAGATTGTATATAACTTTATAAGTAAATAATATCGTTTTTTGTTACTTTGAAAGTATAATGAAAACATATACTTTCAAAGTATAAGTGATACTTTTGTTTTTTGAATAAATCAAGTGATACTTTTGTTAACTAAGGTAATACTTCATTAAATTAATAGTAATACTTTTTTTTAGCAAAGGTAATACTTCTTTTATAATACTTTTTATATTAATTTCTTTTATGAAAAAGCCTCACCTTATCAAGATTTTTGCAAGGAGGGGCTATTCACACCCCAAAACCTATTAATACACCCCTTTTCTTAATACACCTCTACCTTTTTTAAAAAATAATTGATTTACTAGATACACACCCCAACATTCCCCAATTTACCCTTTTTTACTATTTTTCCACTTTGGCAAAAAAGATCAAAAAAGTATGAACGATAACATAGAATTGCTAGAACACCCTTTCCAACTATCTGTCCTCGAGTACCATCCCCATAAGTAACTTTACCTCCGTCAAACAACTCATAGTCCGTTAGGTATTCAATGGTACTGTCATGTGGCGAGAACACCCTCTATCGATGTACCAAGAACCTCCTACATTAGATCCAAGGATGTGTATATAACATTACATGTCATTTGATTTACGGACCCAAACAATTTTTTGAAAATACAGGTATTGCTAGAAGTGTGGGAAGACACTTGTGCGATCACCTAACTAGAAAACATTTGATACCTTAAATCATATTTTAACTTTTGACAATAAGGTTTAATATGGCCAAGTTTATAGCAAAATAATGATGACATAATGTTTTTTTCTTTTTCGTGGTTTTTGATAATTAGAACAAGTGGATTTTTCAATTGAAGAATTAGAAGCCTTAGAGTTTTCGGTTCCTTTAACAAAAACATGAATTTTGTAGCTTATACCAACCTTGTCTTAACTTCATAATGCCAGGATTTTATCGAGTTTAGCCTTGCCGTATTTAGCCTTTTCAAGGTTTCAAGGATTTGTCAAGTTCGGATTTTATTTTTCTAGTTCTTCATCCCTTCTAGTCAACAAGACTTCCGCACGAGTTAAAGAACTCTTCCGATCCTTGTTCTCCTTGATGAGTTTTTCATTCTCCTTCGTGAGAAATCCGATTTGTTGGACACGTTTGCCAATCGTGGTACAACTCTTGGTAAGCCTCTACAATGTTCGTTTCTTCACCATCGAATCCTCAAAGCAACCTAATTATCTATTTCAACAAATCGTATCTGAAGTGTTAGAGAAAGTGTACCGACAAGTGTCGGAACATTTCGAGCAACACGTCGAGAGACACCCAATGGATTAATTTGCAGCGCCTTTTTCTCTTTTATGATTGTCATGAGGGTAGTATTATCATCTTTTCGACCCAAGTTCTCCTCCTCGGACTCATTATCACTCAATGTAACACTCAGATTCATACCTCTTTTTGCAAAGTGTTTGCACACTCATTGGCATAATGCCCAAAACTAGTGCACGCTCTACATCGAATCTTTTCAATATCTTTCCGATTTCTCTTGATTCCTACCAGGCATTTTTATTTGAGGATATTTGGGAGCATCAAATTTAAAAGGCTTTTTGACTTTGGAAGAAAATTGATTTTTGCTTTTATTTTTCATGATTTTATAAGATTTTTTAGCAAATAAAGCCATTGACTCCTCACCTAATTCAAATTCCTCAACCTCCTTAGTTAATTGAGTTAGTTCATCGATTCATCGGGTAATACATTGTAGGTCCCAAGGGGTGTAAGTGTAAGGTTTAGAAGGGGGGGTTGAATAAACCTTACCAAATTTTCGATTTAGTCCTTTTAAATCTACAGAGTTGATTCTACACATTTGTGTCCTTGATGGACAAATCGAATTAGTCACCCAAAGAGAGTTAATCTCTCAAGACTCATTTGTCTTTGTTGATGGAATAACTCATTTGTTGGCTATAATTTGACTCAATCGTGGTTTTGTTTTCAGCGGAAGACTTAACACCCTTAAGTTTGATTGAGCAAGATTTTAGAGCTTGATTTAGTACTTATAAATTATCAAATGGATAGCAAATTCATCGTGAGATATAAGCGATTAAAAGTGCGAGAATTTAAGTCTTTGAAATGTAAATGACACAATGAAGTTTTTATAGAGGTTCGAAGATGGGGTAATTCTTCTACTCCTCTCTTCTCCAACTCCTGGAGGAATCCACTAGGTAATGATCAGTTTACAAAGTGGTAGCTGATCCAGATACAAGTCTTGATCACAACAAACGGCCGACTTGATCCTTAGGGACTCGATCCGAGACGCCTTGATCACTGATTGGCTTCTCGTATGACTCGAGCTTCTTCACGCAGGCAAATTGCCTTGCTACTACACTCATTTGCTCAAGCTCTTTGGATTTGATCACGAAGCCCTCCAAAAGCTTAAGACTTGGTTCAACCTTGAACCTTTCTACAATCCTTCCTGGAATGTAGACCCTTTTCTTCAAAAGTTTCCTCTTCAAGCGATTGAAGTTCTCTTTCCTTCACAGTGAGTGTTGGATTGATGTACTTCGTAATGTAGGCTTGAGGATTGAGAATGTTTCAATTTTTCTAATATGCTTGTATATCTCACGTGTGTGTCATCCTCGCTTCTCAAACAAACTCCTCAGCCTTTTATAGTGAACTTTCAAAAATTTGCCCGTTGAAGAGATAGGCTTATTTTTGAAAGTCACTTCAAATCGTTGGCTTGTCTTGTTGCGAGTCCTTGGAATTGCCATTTTCTCGTATGAATTGTTCTTTCACCTTTTTCGAGTTCGACACGGTGTAGTGCTTCCCATTGGTTCATTCCTTTTGCACGCCGGGGATCGAGCACTCCAAGAAAGGTGGTATGGAGATATTACTTGTTTAAGTAAATCTCTTGATTTAACGCGCAACGGTTATTTTCTGATTATCTCGACTTGATTGCATTTCCTTGCTTTCCCAGGTGACTTAAGTCAGCTTCCAATCATGGATGACTCTTCCGTCACTTCAACTTGAGACTTGGCTTTTCTTGAGTTGACTTGACCGATGCTCCACTCGCCTCATCATCGCTTTCTTCAAGAGGAGTTCCGTCTACTCTTCTTTGCCATATTCAAATTGTTTTCACAAAGCCAAAGTCTTCCTTCCAGGTCTTGTTTGTCTTCTTGCATGTTAGGGCGTAGGCGACTTAATTGACCTTGGCCAGTTTTTAATTGTTACAATACATTTTGAGAAGAATTGGGGTGCCAACTTTCTATTCTAAGTTTTACATGGCATTCATCAAAATCTAAACAATAAAATTCCTAACACCCGTAGAGCAATGCTTTTCCTTTTGGCCTTCTTTTTTCGACAAAGTTGAGTTCCGGGTTTTGAGAATCTCGGCTAACTCATCAAGTCCCAATGTAGTAATATCCGATAATTCTTCAATAGCCGCAATTTCACATCAAATCTTTTAGGCAGGGAACACATCATCTTACTAACCAATCTCTAATTTGAAATAGGTTCACCGCAAATTTTTAGCCTAAAAAAGAAGAAAAATAGACAGAGATTGGCTATCTAAGGAAAAACTACTAGTAAATACTTTTAGGGGACTATTAATGTTTTGAGGGGAAACTAATACTTTTAGAGGAACTACTAATACTTAGAAATAATACTTTTCAAAAAACCTACTAATATCAATTTTGTTACTATTGTTGGGAAATTTATTGTTTAGATTTTGATGAATGTCATGTAAAACTTAGAATAGGAAGTTGGCACCCCATTTTTTGTTGTAAAAGCGCATTGTAACAAATAGGGCTGGTCAAGTTTGAAAGTTAAGTCAACTATGCCTAAACATGCAAGAAGACAATCGGAGACTAGAAGGAAGACTCGCCGCAAAGACAACAGTGAGTATGGTAAAGAAGAGAAGACGGAACTCGACTAAAGGTGTCTTCCGAGATGCAACAGTAAAGTATCTCAAGTCAACTCAAGATAGCAAGTCTCAAATTGAAGTGATGGAAGAGTCATCCAATGATTGAAAGTCGACTCTAAGTCACCGGGGAAAGCAAGGAAATGCGATCAAGTCGAGATAATCGAAAGAGATCCGTTGTACGTAAATCAAGAGAATTACTTAAACAAGTAATACCTCCATGCTACCTTTCTCAAGTGCTCGGTCGGAAGCGTGCAAGGGAATAAAACAATGGGAAGCTCTACACCGTGTCGAACTCAAAAGTCAAGAACAATTCATACGAGGAAGTGGCAACTCAAGGATCGCAACAAGATAAGCCAACGACCACAAGTGACTTTAAAAATAAGCCTATCTCTTCAACGGGCAGATTTTGGAAAGATCACTATAAAAGGCCGAGGAATGACTCGAGAGTGGATCTTGATTACTCGAACCACGAACATTCAAGCTAACATTTGAATCGTAATCGAAATATTCTCAAAGATCATTCAAGATTAATTCTCAAGTCTACACTACGAAGGAAATCAATCCAACACTCACCGTGAAGGAAAAATAACCTCAATCAGTTGAAGAGGAAACTTTTGAAGAAAAGGGGTCTACATTCCGCGGAGGATTGTAGGAAGGTTCAAGGTCGAACCGATCTCGAAGTTTTGGAGGGCTTCGTGATCAAATCCAAAGAGCTTGAGCAAGTGAGATGTAGCAAGGCACTGCCCCGTGAAGAAGCCGAGTCTCACGAGAAGCCATCTGCGTGACCAAGGCATCTCCGCATCGAGTCCCAAAGGATCAAGTCACGTGTGTGATCAAGACTTGTATTCTGGGACTGCTACCACTCAGTATCACGATCAATACTTAGTGGATTCCTCCAGGAGTTGGAGAAGAGAGGAGTAGAAGAATTACCCCATCTTCGAACCTCTATAAAAACTTATCGTGTCATTTACATTTCAAAGATTTTAATTCTTGCACTTTAATGTTTAACTCACGATAAATTTGCTATCCACTTGATAATTTCTAAGTACTAAAACCAAAGACTAAATCATAACTAAACCAAATTCAAGGGTGTTAAGTCTTCCTTCCAATAAAACAAAGCAGCTTGAGCTAATTCTTCTTTGACTAAGTTATTCTATCAACTTGAGTTGATGAGTCGTTGAGTGACTAACTCTACTTGATTAACTAAATTGGCTATCCACCAAGGACACAATTGTGTAGTATCAACTCGAACTTTAAAAAGGACTAAATCGAAAAGTTTGTAAGGTTTATTCAACCCCCTTCTAAACCTTACACTCACACCCCTTGGGACCTACAAGTGGTATCGGAGCGGTTGGTTCATTGAGCCTTCCGCACTAGTTACCGAACTAGATCTCCAAATTTTTCAAAGTCCTGTTTTAGTACTTAAGTTTTCAAAACTCTTTTTATTATCAAAAGTTATTATCATGGAAGCAAATTTGACACGTATCCCTATGTTCACAATTGAAGAATTTGATGATTGGAAAATTCGTATGCGGTGCTCATCTATCAAAGATTACATGATGAGATGTGGATAGTGATAGACGATGGGCCACTACAAATTTTAAAAGTGAAACACACTGTAAGAAGAGTCGCAATTTGAAGGTGAAGAGGATGTCGCTCCTAGAATGACTATGGTTGAAAAACCAAGAGTGAATGGACAAATGATGAGAAAAAGATACAACCTGGAAAATGTGGCCAAGGATATTCTTTACAAAACCTTGGACAAAGCCATGTTCAATAAAGTCAAATCATGCAAAACGGCTAAAGAAATGGGACAAGCTAACATTGATTTGTGAAGGCTCGGAGCAAATCAAGGAAAATAAATTATCGGTGGTCGTATCTTAAATTTGAGAATTTCAAAATGATCGCAGGAGAGAACCTGGATCAACGGATGCTCGGTTCACGAAATTACCAACGAGCTATCTCGCTTCTTGGAAAAGAATATACACGAAGGAAATGTGTATGAAGATCCTAAAAAGTCTCCCGGTGAATGGGAAATGAAGGTCATAGCACTAAGACATTCCATGGACCTATCAAAGACATCCAACCATGAGCTATTCTCGGATCTCAAAGCCTACGAATTTGAGTGAGAAGAAAAGACCAGGAAGAGACAAATTGTACCCAAAACTTGATTTGCTTTAATTGTTAAGGATGGTAAGAAAGCCGAGGTCAAAGAAGTCATTGACCGGAGGAAATAGCCTGATGGGTAAACGGTTCAACAAGTTCTTCAATAAGAACTACAAGAGAGGTAAGGGTGAATCCTCCAGAAGACACTCAGCTCCCTCCAAGTCAAAGGAATATAGGCCAACCAAGAGAACATATCATCAAAAAGTGAATATCAAAGGGCCGACAATCCAAGAATGGAAAGAGCTTATCAAAAGGTTGAATATCTATCTTTGGAACCTGTAGGCAACCGGTCATTATGCCATTGATTGCCCATATCCTCGTAGTCAACAAATACGAGGAATGAAGAAGAAAGAAAAGTCTTGAGAAAGAAGACAAGAAAAGAAAAAGGTAATGTTGGCTGCAGAGACTACTCAAGTGACTTTGAAGAAGAAGCATTGATCTGTCTGATGGCCAAGGAACAAGACCAACCCGACCAAGAAGATGAGGTACACTCTCGACTCATCACACTCGGACTCTAGTGATAGTGATCGTGACACACACACTTCATCACCCACCGATCTTTATGATTCATTAGGCAAAATGATGAAAGATTTTGAACACATTAAATCCTCACACACACTACTAAATGAGGAAAACAACCTACTCAAGAGCCGAAACTCGAGCCGACTAAGGAGCCGAGTACTCTAAGTCAAATAGCCGATGAGAATAAAAGTTTAAAGATCGAAAATGCCAAGCTAGTAGCGAGTAAATAGCCGCCATAGAAAAGAGGAGAATGACCTCAAAAATGTGATTGCCTCATTCACTAAAGCATCTAAGTCATTGGATGATCTTATCATGAGCCAAAGAGAATGTGGAGACAAGACAAGGCTTAGGATTTAATTCCTCTGCGCTATGTCAAGCTCCAAAAGTGATTTTGGAAAAAGGATCTTCAAGAAATGAAGTATCTCAAAATCCAAAACTCCAAATGGTGCACACACATTTATTCCAAAGCACAATTACAAGCAAACCGACATTGGTTATAAAGGAAAAGAAAAACAACCTGAGTTGAGTGTGTTGAGAGGACGGTGAGAAGAAATTCAGCCGAGTTCCTCAAAGCAAACTCCAAACAGAAATACTCAGAAAGAAGAAACAGAGCTACCAAAAACCCCTAAGTTCTATAAAAGAAACACATTTGATGGGAATGGTAGAAAATATCCAAGCCAAGCTGATTGGAATGATGTAAACTATCGCAAAGACCTATGGAATATAAGCCCAAATGGCAAAGGCCTAGAACTCAAAGAAAGGCCATTCCAAAGGTATAAGAGCTTTACAAAGACACATATGCACCTAGGCACTACACTCAGAGACATCACAACTACCCGAAGAAGGCAATTGCTAAAACACATATACATGCATACAGGACAAAAGAGATAGATGTGTGAACTTAGAATCCCCAAGCAATTTGCCAAAATTAATTATGATTATGGCATCGATAGATGGCAACCCCTTAGAGCCGGATCATCGGCTATAGGTTGGTTGGATCATCTTACAATACTAACACCCTCAGGACCAGGACAAGTATAGGTACCTAAAACTTAATTTCCTTGTTTGCGAGGTTCAAGGAACAGTGAGTGCCAAGGAACCTGGTACATGGATAGTGGTACATTCGGACATATGACAGAAACAAGAAAAATCTGTCAAAATTCAAGGAAGTTAAAGTAGCAAAAGTCATATTTGGAGGAAATGAAGCTCCAGGAGAAATAAGTGGCATTAGATCCATCAAGAAAAATGGATTAGAAATCACGGATGTTGCATATGTTGAAGGACTAAATTTCAATCACTGAGTATTAGCCAACTCGTGACAAGGGTTATAATGTTGGATTTAACATGGGTATATGCCAAATCAAGGATACGAAAACAAATGAAAATGTCTTTGCAAGGATGCGAGACAAAAGAACATGTATATCGTGGATTGGTCAACAAAGAACACCCAACACCCGTCATAGCAAAGAGCACAATTTGAATCAAGTTGGTTGTGGCACAAGAAGCCGAGTCATCCGAATTTCAAAAAAATTAACAAGCTTGCCGAAGCAATCTTGTGGAAGGACTTCGGACTCGATTATACAAAAAGGAGAGTATATGTGACGCATGTCGAAGGGAAAACAAATCAAATCATCATTCAAAGAAAAGGCATGTCCATCTTCAACAAGAATATTGCATATGCTACACATGGATCTATTTGGTCCAGTTGAACCACCAAAGATAAGTGGGAAGAAATATACCTTGGTGGTAGTAGATGACTACTCAAGATATAAATGGATAATATTCATGTGTAAGAAGAAAGAAACTCTACGAAACTACCACACGGTGATGAAGAGGATTCAAAATGAGAAGAGCCAAACCATTATCAAAATAAGATCGCATGGAGGAACCGAGTTTGTCAATGGTATAATAACTCAAGATTGTATTGAAAATGGCATTGGTCATGAATTATCTGCAGCAAAGGACTCCAGCGAGAATGGAGTTGCGAGAAAGAAGGAATAGAACTCTCAAAAGAAGCAAGGACCATGTTAGTTAACGGGGGCTACCTAAAAGATTTTGGGTCAAGCAATAAACACAAAGATGCTACACTCAAAATAGATGCATGATAAAAATGACAACCGACAAAGACTCCTATGAGATTTGGACAGGAGAAAACCAAATGTTGCATATTTTAAAATATTTGGATGTAAATGCTTCATCCATAACAATGGCAAAGATAATCTAAAGGCTTTTGATGCTAAAGCTGATGAAGGTATCTTCTTGGGATACTCAGCTGAAAGCAAAGCCTACAGAGTACTCAACAAGAGGACTATGGTTGCAGAAGAATCCATTCATGTGGTATTCGATGAGCCAAATGTAAATGGAGAAGACATTGAAGAGTCAGCTGATAAGCTGAATCATCCAGCCATGCAGAAAAGTCCCTATCTTCAAGTCAAGTTTGGAATTATAAACTCGGATGAAGATGAGATAGTTGAGTCTCAAAAACACCGGAAAATCTGCAGCTAAGTGATATCGAGAGAGCTGATCAAAGCAACACGGTAAGAAGACGATCAATCCGGCCTAACTTACTTCAACCTCGATGTAAGATAGCCGAGAGACCATCCACCGTAACTTGTCATTGGAGATATAAGAGAAGGTGTCAAAACAAGATCCGAACTCAACAAGAAGCCATGTTCACATGCTTTATCTCACAAATAGAGCCCAAAGATGTGTCACAAGCATTGGATGACACACATTGGATTCAAGCTATGCAAGAAGAGTGAATGAGTTTGAAAGAAATAAAGTATGGGAGTTAGTTCAAAGACCCACCCATCAAAATGTTATGGCACTAAATGGGTGTTGTAAACAAGATGAACGAGGAAGGTTACGGGTAAGAAACAAAGCAAGATTAGTAGCCAAAGGATATTGCCAAGAAGAAGGGATAGATTTTGATGAAACATTTGCCCTCGTAGCAAGATTGGAAGCTATTAGGATGTTTCTTGCCTATGCAACTCACAAGAATTTTATTGTATATCGATGGATGTAAAAAGTGCATTCCTAAATGGTTTATTGGAAGAAGAAGTGTATGTTGAACAACCTCCAGGATTTGAGCGTGAGACTCTTGGAGATAAGGTATACAAACTCAAGAAAGCTTTATATGGATTAAAACAGCACCCGAGTATGGTATGATACTTTGTCACAATTCCTAACTGAGAATGGATTCACAAAAGGAAAAGTGGATAGAACACTCTTCAGAATTCAAGACAGGAAGAGCATACTACTTGTTCAAATATATGTGGATGACATCATTTTTGGATCCACAAACAAAGAACTGTGTGAAAAATTTTCAAACCTCATGCAAAGCAAATTCGAAATGAGCATGATGGGAGATCTGACATTCTTCCTTGGACTCCAAGTGAAACAGCTGAAGGATGGAACCTTCATAAGTCAAATAAAATACACCAGAGATTTAATGAAGAAATTTGGTATGGAAGAGAAATCTTCGTGAAAATACCAATGAATACACATCAAAATGGACATGGATGCGATGGCAAGCCTGTAGATCAAACAAGATACATAGCACTCATTGGATCATTGCTTTATCTCACGGCTAGCAGCCGACATCACCTTTCTTTGTAGGTGTATGTGCAAGATTTCAATCTGCTCCCAAAAGAGAGCCATATGATGCAGCTAAGAGGATCTTGAGATATTTGAAGGAAGCCAAGAAGTTGGCTTATGGTATCCAAAGGAAGGTGGATTCAAGCTAATTGGCTATTCGAGACTCGACTATCTTTGGATGCAAAAGAGTTGACAGGAAGAGCACCTCGGCACATGTCAAATGCTTGGAAACAGACTAATTTCCTGGTCTAGCAAAAAAGCAAAATTCAATAGCCGCCTCTATCGGCTGAAGCGAGAATACATAGCTGCGGGTAATTGTTGTGCCCAAATCCTATGGATGAGACAAAGAATGAGAGACTATGAAATTGAAGAAAAGGAAATTCCAATCATGTGTGATAACACAAGTGCTATTGCAATCACTCAAAATCTGTGTTGCACTCAAGAACAAAGCATATCAATGTCGATATCACTTCATAAGAGATCATGTTGAAAAGAAAGACATCACCTTGAATATATTTCAACCGATAAAACAAAGTTAGCCGACATATTCACAAAACCATTATGTGAGTCAAGATTTGAAGAACTCAAGCATGAGTTAGGGTTAATTGAGCCTGGTGACACTGAAGAAGACTCAAAGAAAGGCAATGAAACACAAAAAGGGAAAAAGGGTCAATTCTCAAAATCGCCTAAATGAATCGATCAGATCGGAAAGTCGGCTACACCAAATTAGGCGACAAATGAGTCATTATGAGAACGTGAGAAGAAGAGTTAAATCGGCTAAGGGATAAGCCGAGTCATTTATGAGCAAAGTGACAAAAACGCAATCGTTTTTACTAAGCGGGAATGTTTTTAAGAATGACGTCAAGATAATGATGATGTGTACAGGCAAAAGCCGCACACCAAGCTTATGATTGGATATAAATGTTGCCGCATTAAATTCGAGACATTAAATGCTAATCGGCTGCGAAATCTAAGCCGTTGATTTTGATCACATTTCAAAAACCACCCGCACGCCCTTTCGTAAACCATACTTAAACCATTTTCGTCCGTTTCTCTCACATATTACCAAAACTGTTCATTTTCTCTCGAAGCAAATGCAAAACTCTCTCAAAACCCTATCAATCTTCAAATCAACTTCTAAGTTTCTTTTCGTGAAATCTTGAAAAATGGCATCAACTTATGATTTCGCAAGCTAGGGAAGCAAATCCACACTGGGTCTCTTGTGGATTTCAAGGGTATGGTCAAACAGGGTCCGATGACGCCTCATATAGAAGATTCTTTGAAAAGCTCGAAAAGTCGGGTAAAACCATTTCGACGATGGAGCTCCCGATGACCTATGTGGAAGAGGTCACTCATTCTACGTGAACGCCGAAATTCACGATGAGGGGATCAAATCCTCTCGTTCACGGGAAGGAGTTCATCATCTCTCGCCAAAGATTTGGCGAACACCGCTCATTACCGACGAAAGGAGCACCGAGAAATCAATGAAGCGATGTAGACTTGATTGGCCGCTTGGAAGGAAGTAGCCAAGACCGACTATGCCGATAAGATAGTCTACACAACCAATAAGAGGTTCTTTGAAGGAGGACTACCACAAACCGTTGGACATAGTTGCCAAATGCATAGACATCAAATTTGGCGGCTTTGACCAACTATCCAGCAAAATTGATCGTCATGGCCGCGATCATTGAAGAAAAACAAGTAAACCGGGCTGAGTTTGTCTACAAAGCAGACTACGAGAATGTATGTAGGAAACAAATCCTTCAAGGAGAATGGAGCATTTGGAGGATCTCGGGATACGGCCTGGTGATTGGCCGGGTGATGGAGGTAAAATGAGTCCCTCTTCGACATGGAAAGGCGTTCCATGTAAACAAGAGGATGTTGAGATCAAACCTCTCTCGGGCGCACGTAAGAGAGCCTACGCCCGAGAGAGTCGATACAAGTGAGGGGGAATCAGTGACCCTCGAAGATACGATTGTTTCTCTCCACCAGAAGAAAAAGGCGCCCCTCGCTACTACTAAGAGAATTGCCCCCTACACCCAAGAAAACCAAATCTCGCTCCCGCCCGCAGCCCGAGTCACCCCCGCAGCCGTGTCTCCCGCCCCAGAAAGCAGCGGCCGAGAAGGAATCTCAAATACCTTCTCCTACCGTCAAAAAAGAGGAGAATCGATAAGCCAAGACGGCCGCTCCTCGAAGAAAACAAAAGACGCCCCGCCGCCCAAGACTTGGAAGAAACTCTCTCAACCGTAAATCCTCTAGTACAAACTAGGAGAAGAAGAATCTTCAAGCGTTCGAACTTGAGAAACCTGGTGAGTCACCCACTCGGTGAAACAGATACGGGAGACTCGCTGGAGAAGTAGAGTCTCCGGAAATTATTGATGAAACACCAAGTCTCATCAAGGCGCGATCACAGAGGCAAATCAAGACCATTTTGTAGTTCGAATTGAGACACAAGAAGTAGCCGAGAAATCTAACTCGCTTTGTTGACAAGATCGTATCCCCTCCCGCAATGCGATGGTGAGAATGGAGCACCGAGCTTGCTACCTTCTATCCATGAGAATGAGGGACATCAAGAAGAAAGCGATAGAGATGATGATGTGATGATCCTATCCCCACCTTATCCGACATCCAAAAATGCGAGAGTGGATGAAGTGGAAGTTAAGTCGATCCAGGGAACAGTTCCAACGGCCTGCGTTTATCGAAGAAGAAGAGGAACGATGAATTTTCTTGGAGTGACCACCGTGATCAAGACTGGATGAAGAAAATCGCATGAGATATCTTGCAGATCTTCAAGGACAAGGAGAAGGAGAGAGTAGAGGAAGTTGAGGCACGTGAGAAGGCCAAAGATATGCCCTATCACGGCACCACGAACATACACATCCTCTCCTTCGACGTCCCTATCGAAAGCGATTAGGATCGGACCTTGTTGTCGCCACATAAGAGTTGCAAATGCAGCAAGCAATGCACGAATCCGCAGTCCTTCATGAACAAAAAATGATGGAGGACCAGGAGAGTCCTCCAAAACACGATTGGAGATAGACCCAATGGGAGTGGTGCGCACATTGCCATCGTTGTTCTTGCCACCACTTCCGGCTCACTCGGAAGAAGGAACTAAGGAAATTGGCGATGAAACGGGTTAGTGGGGACCCCGGATTGAGCCAACCCCTAATGAAGGTGTCTTACCACCGCCCCAACTGAACACTCGGTAGAAACAGCCGGGAGTTTGGAGACGAGTGACCCCATTCCAAGTCACTCACCGGGTGTGCACCGAGGGGAAACTCCTCCACCTGCAGCAAGGTCGGAGGATCTTTGCAGATGACTCCACAACGAATCTAGGAGGCGAAGTGGAGAAGGAACAAACACAAAGTACACAACAAGTTGTCATCAACAGCTCGAGGACAGATTGAGATGTCTCACTGAGGTGCCAATCGCTCTAAAGGCTAATGACGCGCTGATACTGATCGAGGCACGAGAAAGGAACAGCCATGGGAGTTAACACTGGCGTTGAAAGTGCAATCCATGGGGTTGAGACTCCAATGGATGCCACCGCATGAGAAGACCCTAAGACAGTGACACATGTCGAAAAGGATGTCCAGCTGCCTCGCTGCGCTTGAGACTGCGCAGGAGGTAATGAAGGCCAACGGGAGGTTGAGACTTCCGGGGTAAAGAAGTCAAGTCTGAGAACATCCCTCCCGCTATCATTGATCCATCCGAAAAGGAGATAAAGCGCTTCACGATTCCAGGACAACCCCGATGTAACCTTTCGGGATCGGAAGAAGACGATGAAGCCGAGTCATCCCCCGTGATCGATCCAAAAGACTGGTGAGGATGTTCCAACCACGAGCAAATCGACCTCAAGACTATTCGTCAAACTTTCAATTTTGATGATGAGCCACCTATGGAAATCTCATCATCGTCCGATGACGCTCACGATAAGGCCGAGGACCAGTCAACTCAATTGGAAAACCACCGAGAGAGACCGAAGGCCGTTGAGACAACTGAGGCTCAAGCAAGTGGGTCAACTTCACAACAGACCCCACCAAACAGTAGTCTCATCTGCGCAGGCTCCCCAAGCCGCAGCAGTTCGACTCCACAAGGAACTTCACGCGCACCACTCATCATTGAACAAATCCCGGTGCCCGTGATGATCCCTTCGTAGAATCATTTCCTTTTCTCCGGAGGTACCCGACCTCCCGAAGAGTCGAAAGAGATCTCGAGCGATTCCACAGACAGATCCCTGTCATTCCATCGACACCATCGTTCGGTGACTATGATTTTGACGCTGCTTGGTCGTCACCGCAATGTGAATGAAGTGAAGTTCGGGAGGTGTTCAAAGCATTATTTTTGAAATTGAACGGATGGAGAGGCATCAGGCCTCAATGGACATGAGATTGGATAACAAAGATGCCACCCTTATGCGACTTAAGAGGCATAATAGTCGAATCCGGGAGTGATGGCAACAAAGAGCAAACAATGCGCGCGTGGAACAAGCTAGATATTTTGAACATTGTTCAACAAATCGTTGGTATGGCGAAATGAGAATCCGATGCAAAGACAAAGCCGAGAGAACACATTGAGCACTTGCATGAATCTCACATTACCGAGATCAAGTCGCTGCGTGAGCAAAATAAGAATGAGCTCCTGCGTATGGAAGACCACATAGATCGAAAATTCAGCCTTCTCATGGTTGAGATGAAGTTGCTTAAAGTCGAATCCAACGCTACTCGCTCGAGTTTCGTGCATCATATTCCGCAGCAGACTCGGAGAACTCGACTATCGCCAGACTTGACTTTACGCGCTTGCTAGTATGTTTCGTGCGTTCCTCTCTCATTTGATGATGCCAAAAAGGGGGAAGAGGAATACCTTAAAGTCGAAGAGATCGGGCGTTGAGAAGGAGGAAGAAATTTGTAAAGGGAAAGACAAGCGAGGAGGTCTCAAGAGCAAAGAAAGGAAAGTTTGTTGAGGGGGAAGGATCGGGAGATGTCACCTTAATGATTGCACAAACCCCCAACAAAGTCTTGTCACGGTGATATTATCACAAAGAACTCCTAGTGACTCGCCACCTCAACACTCTGTTGTGTCTATGGTCGAAAAGTGAAAGACAGATTGAAGCGAGGGGATGGAGGAAGTGGAAGGAAGGATGAATGCCCGAGTTATGAATATCTTGAAACAACATGGAGGCATTCCAAGAGCAGAGACACTTATGCCATCTCGATCTTTGCCGAACGAGCAAGATCGTTGATGAATTTAAAACGCTCGCATATGAAGGATACTTCGCAAACATGTCCATGGCTCAAGCTTGGGACTTGTATCTTGGGAAAAGGGTCTCACGCTATGTGAAGAAGCCGACGAGCGGCAGACTCGGGCGGTCGCTCTGCACGATCTCTCCGCTAGTCACTCGGTGGGAAGAAGACCCCAAAGACAATACACGCCTGAGAGGAAGAGGTAGAGAAAGAAGCGAGTGGTGGAGGAAGAGGTTTGGACCTCCAGGCCTCTCGCCCAAAAACATTGAGTACATAGATCGGGCAAGAAATGAGGGATCTACTAGGCCGGTCTTGACCAAGTGGCCAATCTGCAAGTGGTAAGAACAATCCGAGTATGTGAAAAGAATTGAAGAAGAAAACAAAAGACAAACTCAGCTATGGGAGGAAAGACAAGAGAGACTAAGAAGAGATGAAGCTGCTGGAAGGCATATGAAAAGAAGAAGAAGAAGGGGTGAAGATGAGAAAAGAGAAGAAGACCGAGAAGATGACAGGCTGAAGAAGATGAAAGAAGGAAGCGGCGAAGGAGATGAAGTGTTGATGTCCACCCCTTCATGTATCTTACTTTGTAAATACATTTCATGTAAGTCTTCTCGTAATAAAACCGAAATTCTCTATTTTTGCGTAAACATAAATGTTGCTCGATACACCTTGTAAATTGTGTAAAAGAACAAGAATGTTATGATCAATAATAGAATTGATTCTATGCATACATTCTCTCTGTAAATACACTATCTCGTATGTATCTATGCTATTTACATTTTGAATGAGTTTTGGCATCATCAAAAAGGGGGAAATTGTTGGGAAATTTATTTTTTAGATTTTGATGAATGCCATGTAAAACTTAGAATAGGAAGTTGGCACCCATTGTTTTGTTGTAAACCGCATTGTAACAAATAAGGCTGGTCAAGTGAGTTAAGTCACTATGCCTAAACATGCAAGAACACAACCGAGACTAGAAGGAAGACTCATTGCAAGACATTTGAGTATGGCAAAAGAAGAGAAGACGGGAACTCGATCAAGGTGCGGTGAGATGCGGTGAGTAAAGTATCGTCAAGTCAACTCAAGATAGCCAAGTCTCAAATTGAAGTGATGGAAGAGTCATCCAATGATTGAAAGTCGACTCTAAGTCACCTGGGGAAAGCAAGGAAATGCAGTCAAGTCGAGATAATCAAACCCGTTGTACGTAAATCAAGAGAATTACTTAAACAAGTAATACCTCCATGCTACCTTTCTCGAAGTGCTCGATCTAGAAGCGTGCACGGGAATAAACCAATGGGAAGCACTACACCGTGTCGAACTCGAAAAGTCAAGAACAATTCATACGAGGAAGTGACAACTCCAAGGACTACAACAAGACAAGCCAACGTCCACAAGTGACTTTAAAAAATAAGCCTATCTCTTCAACGGGCGATTTTTGAAATCACTATAAAAGGCCGAGGAATGACTCGAGAGTGGATCTTGATTACGAACCACGAACATTCAAGCTAACATTTGAACTCGTAATCGAAATATTCTCAAAGATCATTCAAGATTAATTCTCAAGTCTACACTACGAAGGAAATCAATCCAACACTCACTAAGATAACCTCAATCGTTGAAGAGGAAACTTTTGAAGAAAAGGGGTCACATTCCGCGGAGGATTGTAGGAAGGTTCAAGGTCGAACAGTCTCGAGTTTTTGGAGGGCTTCGTGATCAAATCCAAAGAACTTGAGCAAGTGAGTCATGTAGTAGCAAAGCGCCTGTGAAGAAGCTGAGTCTCACGAGAAGCCAGTGCGTGACCAAGGCATCTCCACACCGAGTCCCAAAGGATCAAGTGTTTTGTGTGATCAAGACTTTTATCGGATTTTACCACTCGTATAACCGATCAATACTTAGTGGATTCCTTCAGAGTTGGAGAAGAGAGGAGTAGAAGAATTACCCCATCTTCGAACCTCTATAAAAACTTATCGTGTTATTTACATTTCAAAGATTTTAATTCTTGCACTTTAACTGTTTAACTCACGATAAATTTGCTATCCACTTGATAATTTCTAAGTACTAAAACCAAGGACTAAATCATAACTAAACCAAATTCAAGGGTGTTAAGTCTTATTTGAAAACAAACTGCAGTTGAGCTAATTCGATCTTTGGTGAGTTATTCTATCAACGGCTCGATCGAGTCCATTTGAGTGACTAACTCTCTTGATTAACTAAATTGGCTATCCACCAAGGACACAATTGTGTAGTATCAACTCGAACTTTAAAAAGGACTAAATCGAAAAGTTTGTAAGGTTTATTCAACCCCCTTCTAAACCTTACACTCACACCCCTTGAGACCTACAACTATAAAAATATATATTTTTTAAGTAAAAGTTATATTTTTAAACAAAAAGTGATACTGATTAATTAAGACTCGTATATAACTTTATAAGTAAATAATATCAGTTTTGTTACTTTGAAAGTATAATGAAAACATATACTTTCAAAGTATAAGTGATACTTTTGTTTTTTTGAATAAATTAAGTGATACTTTTGTTAACTATGGTATACCTCTTTTTGCAAAGTGTTTGCACACTCATTGGCATAATGCCCAAAACTAGTGCACGCTCTACATCGAATCTTTTCAATATCAAACTGATTTCATTTCTCTTGATTCCTACCAAGCATTTTTATTTGAGGATATTTGGGAGCATCAGATTTAAAAGGCTTTTTGACTTTGGAAGAAAATTGATTTTTGCTTTTATTTTTCATGATTTTATAAGATTTTTTTAGCAAATAAAGCCATTGACTCCTCACCTAATTCAAATTCCTCAACCTCCTTAGTTAATTGAGTTAGTTCATCGATTCATCGGGTAATACCCGTAGGGCAATGCTTTTCCCTTTTGGCCTTCTTTTTTCGACAAAGTTGAGTTCCTGGGTTTTGAGAATCTCGGCTAACTCATCAAGTCCCAATGTAGTAATATCCGATAATTCTTCAACAATGTGCCGCAATTTCCACATCAAATCTTTTAGGTAGGGAACACATCATCTTACTAACCAATCTCGAATTTGAAATAGGTTCACCGCAAATTTTGGCCTAAAAAAAGAAGAAAAATAGACAGAGATTGGCTATCTAAGGAAAACTACTAGTAAATACTTTTAGGGGCTATTAATGTTTTTGAGGGGAAACTAATACTTTTAGATGAACTACTAATACTTAGAATTAATACTTTTCAAGAAACCTACTAATATCAATTTTGTTACTACAAAAACATATATTTTTAAGTAAAAGTGATATTTTTAAACAAAAAGTAATACTGATTAATTAAGATTGTATATAACTTTATAAGTAAATAATATCGATTTTGTTAGTTTGAAAGTATAATGAAAACATATACTTTCAAAGTATAAGTGACACTTTTGTTTTTTTGAATAAATCAAGTGATACTTTTGTTAACTAAGGTAATACTTCATTAAATTAATAGTAATTTTTTTTTTAGCAAAGGTAATACTTCTTTTATAATACTTTTATATTAATTTCTTTTATGAAAAAGCCTCACCTTATCAAGATTTTGCAAGGGAGGGGCTATTCACACCCCAAAACCTATTAATACACTCCCTTTCTTAATACACCTCTACCTTTTTAAAAATAATTGATTTACTTGATACACACCCCAACATTCCCCAATTTACCCTTTTTTACTATTTTTTCCACTGGTAAAAAGATCAAAAAAGTATGAACAGTAACATAGAATTGTATTGCAGTTCAAATTCATGGTAATGTGATTTGGTTCAAAGAAAATATATATTCATCTTCATATATGTGATGATCTAGTACACGAACCATACATAACAAGAAATATGAACAAATAATAAAATCAAAATCTAAACGTAAATCTACAACTACTATCTCTAATCCTGATATTTACATTAATGTGGCAGAAAGGTTGTTGTCATTAACAAGATTGAATGGAGTTATTCTCATGGCGTCTACTGAGTATATTGGGATTTCGGGATGGAAAACAAAGTATATGATATCATCCAAGATTCCAAGAATTAAGATTAGGAGTAGGAAAAACGATATAATCTGACCCAAGCACATTTGCAGCAATTTCTCCTTCTTGGTGGTTTTACGGGTGTGTGTGAGATTGTTTCACAATATATGAAGATGAACAATTTTTTTGAATATGAAAAAAATTGTGAGAAGGGTAAATTGGGTAATGGTGGGGTGTATATTAAGTAAATAACTTTTTTGGAAAAAAAGGGTAGGGGTGTATTAAGAAATGATGTGTATTAATAGGTTTTGGAGGTGCAAATAACGCATCACTTTTTGCAAAATGGTTGATGCAAATGTTCAAATCCAAATACTCCAAGTTTTTCTCCATATCCACAATAGTAGAAACACGATATCGTTAAATCCAACGGTCTATTTGATCTTTGGACCAGGAGCATAGCACCCGATGTGTCATCCATTTTTTAAATTTTTGCTTTTTTTTTTAAAAAAATATTTGCTCAACTCCGGTTGGTTCTTTTTCCTTTTACTTGACAAATCTAACTACAGTTGAGTTTCAAATATTTTAAGGGTTTCCCTCTCCAAATCATCGAATCGCACTCAAAACTTCAAATTCATCATACTATTTTTGATTCAAACAATAGTACTATTTGTATAATTGGAAACGCAACAACAGAAAGAAGAAGGAAACCAGGAGAAATTGATCTCCAAGAAACGCCGTAGATTTTTCTGGTTTTATCCCAAAAACAATGAAGTTCGAATTATCTTTTTTTGGGTTATTTGGTGGGTTCTTGTTAGATTGAGAAGAGATGTGATCTTATTTTGTTATCTGGGAAGAAAAGTGAGAAACGAGGCATAGAAATATAAGAAAGTCGGAAGTTTTACATACATGGCTAGTTTATGTCTGTTTCTGATACCGGTTTCTCTTTTGTGGATTTATACAGGAAGATGCTAATATTCATGGGCCAAGATCCTATGATCTCAGCCGATTCAGGAAACTTGCAATTTTGATGATCCCTAAATTGTGTCTTTACACTATTCTTTAGTTTGTGGTTCGATACTTGCAGACTCAGTGTTGGATTCTCCGCACAGGAAGTGAGGTGGAGGCGGCAATGATGAAGCTTGCAATGCTGGATGGAGTTGTATAAAACATAGTCTCTTTTGCTATGTTCAATCGTATCTAAATTCTAAATAGAGTATTTCTTCCTTGACCTGGTTCAATAACAAGCATTATCAATTATGGACTGTGTGGTATGGTTAATGAAGCTTTTAGCACCTGTTATTACCTTATTTGAGTAGTAGTAGACTAGTAGTGTTTGTATTCGTTAAACTCTTTGTGGAGCTGCTATCCATTGGTTTTTTATCTTTCTTGTGGAAGTGAGAAATGTGAAATATATATGTAAATGGAACTCAATACAAATTGATTTTCATCTTTTTTACATATCATTTTGTGCTATGCCCACTCTGTGGCATCAATCATATTGCATCCTAGCATTTTTCCTGATGCATTATACTCTTTAGAAATAATCTGCATTTATGATAGGTCTCAATTAATAAGAAAATAGAGCAGATAAAATTAACAGAAACTCCTTGAGGTTTGAGTAAACTACAAAAGAAATTAGAGGTTTTTGAAAATTTCAAGAAAACCCTTAACAAGAAAAAAATATTTTAAAATTCCGCCTCATATTTCTAGAAATATAAATTTATGATATAATCAAATTTAATTTTTTATTATAATTTTAAAATATATCTCTGGGGTTTTTCATAATTAACCCAAACCTCAGGAAGTCTTTTGTATTTATCCCTAATATTTGTATGCAATTGAAACACATATGCCTACCCATTGCCTAAAAGTTGGCTAATCTTAAGCATCTACAGGAAACTCTAACTCTTTAGCCCATAGACATCGATCAACCTCAATGAAATCAACCTTCTCATACTTTACCAAAGGTTCACAACCAGAAAAGAAATCAACCTTCTTATAATTTACCAAAGGTTCACAACCAGACAAAGTCTTTCAACCAGCTAGTGCAAGTGTTTAGTTATTTTCCTTGAAAACATGAAGGGGTTTTCAAGATGTGCCAATGGAAGATAGTTTCAAAGAAAAAAATGCCTCTAGAGTTGCAAGTAATTGGTCTTAATAAACAACAAAATCAACACCTTTCTGCAACTCACAACAAGAGTCATTCACTTTTGCAGGTTTTGTTATGTTACAAATATTTTATCAAACCAATCACTTTTGAGGTAAAAGGAAAGAGCTGAAGTTTACATTATAAAGCACAAACATCAGCAATAATATTAGAACCAAATGATGTTGCATGCATCAGATTCAAAATGGAGACAGAGATCAAATGGACATTTACATTCATAATCAAACTTATCAATGCAATGATACAAATGAACTTGCAAAGCCAGCACCTTATCAATTTATTCTTGTAAACCAAGAAAATCATGCTAGACCAGGAAAAAAAATGCCAACATGGTTTATCTCCACGAAAAGTAACCGAAACACTAAGACATGAAATGATCTTTAAGTAAGTTGGGTGGTATCTCCTTGTCGATAAAAGATACCTGTTAAAATTATATAAAGATAATGAAGTTATTTTCATAAAAGGTAATTTTACTAAGAAACTAAAACTAGTAAACAATATATTACATACCTCTGACAAATTAGGATCCCCAGTTTGGAACATATTAGGAGGAAGTTGACCAAGATTATGATTTAGGCCTTGTCCCTGGATATTAAATATATGTAGTATAAGATGATATTATATACACTGACTAAATTAAGTAAAAACTTACCACGTGCATTGTGGAAGATGGCGCATACAAACAATAAGGTGGATGTTGACCAGATTGGGATCCAAATGGGATCTCTTGAGAATGATGAATACTAGTATAATGCAATGGTCCTACACTTATAGCTCCTTGTGATGGGAGAACATTGATAGACTCCTGTGATGGATGGGAGCTTTGCACATTCTTTTTCGCTTTTTTTGTAGTCCTCTCTAAGATGTTCCCAACAATTGAAAAAAACAAAAGATATGTTGTGTAACTAAAATCTGTAATGTAATTGAATTCAAACCAAAATGAAAATAATGTTAACTGAATAAAGCAAACTGAAAGTATAGTTATCAAAATACTTGAACACTTACTTGAAGATTTAATATTTTCCTTTCCTCTTTTGCTTTTTGAATCCCAATGGTTTGGAAATCGAACATTATTAACTCCTCGGGACTTTACATAAAGAGGGTTGCACACTTGCTCATCTTCCATAGTGTTATTTTCCTCCACAACACCCAATTTTCTGGTTTTAAAACCCGCCAACCCCATATCATCACACGTAGTCGTTTCATCTATACTCAATGAATCAAGTAAATCATTTAGATTTGAAAGAACACCCTTGAGTTCATTTCTCACCAAATTTCTTGGCTCCTGGTGGACTTTACTTCTCATTGCAAGATCATAGCAAAATCTCATTGTATGATTCACATATACTGTCTCAGATTCTTTGTCACTTGCATTAAGACAATCCTCACCAAAACTCACCTTATCCCTTACATACTTGGTCCATCTCATTTTTATATACCTCATGGGTATTTTGTGCACATTCATTTGCTTAAAAACCAACAAAGCATGCTTGCATAATATTCCAACTAACTTAAAATATTGACACGTACATTTTATTTCAAGTGATTCGAATCAAAGTCAACTTTTCGTACTCAATTTGAGTTACCTTGAGATCTTATTTTAAACTCGAATATATTTCTAGTACATGTAGGTTGTCCATAAAAAACGATGCCCAAGGAATTGATCAATTCAGACTGGAACTTATTATATATCGTGTGTGTATAAATGGCAGCAACATCTCTCAACAAACAATTCGTTTTTACAGGAAGTGTAGGCATCCCATGGCGACATTTAAAGTCATTTTCCTTCTCATCTTGACGCCATTTCTTTTGAACTTTTTCAAACCTTAACACACCTTCGAATAAAGTATGTGTCCTTTTACCACCATCTTTCAAAGTAGAATTTGTACCCTCACTTCTTGATGTAGCCTTAAGCCCTGCACTGAATCTATTTTTACTAAAAGATGTAGACCACTTATGTCTCAATCTGTACATATTATTTAACCAAGAATGATTATAAAGAGTATAATCAGCAATCATTTTACTCCATACTTCCTCAAACTCTTCTTCAGATTCACAAAATTCCATACACTTGTGGAACATATTTATAAACCCTGTATTATTATTCAAACTGCCGAAATGTGAGGGAGCATTTTGGTAGATATGCCACTGACATAATCGATGGTGTGAATCTGGAAATAAAATTTCAATTGCATTCATCATTGCTTGACACTGGTCTGTGAAAATCGTTTCAGGTTGTTTGCCGCCCATAGATTGAAGAAATGCATTAAATGCCCATTTAAAAGAGGCCTCAGTTTCATCAGACATAAATGCTAAACCGAATATCACATTGTGCATATGATGATTAATGCCAGTGAAAGGTGAACAAATCAAATTATATTTATTAGTTTTGTAAGTGGTATCAACTGAAATAACATCACCAAAAGCCTCATAATCGATCCTACATCGGCCATCCCTAAAAAAGAAGTTGCACATCCTATTATTTTCATCAACTTGAAAATCCCAGTAGAACAATACGTCTTAATTCGACTTATTTTTGAAATATCGAACTAGTTCAGCAGCATCTCCATCCTCAACATGTTTGTGATCCTTTGCTAAACGATTAAGGTAATTATAAGCATCTTTTCTAAGAAATCCTATATTTTCCTTCCCATGTGATTCTTGTTGCATGTAAGAATAAGCATTAGCTACTGAAAATCCAGCATCTACCAATGCTTTCAATGTATCTCCTTTAACATAAGAAATATTACGAGCCGATCTTAACATATGTCTTTGATCAGCAGTGACCATGTCATGATTATGTTTGATGTCAAAAATAATAACTCTCCACTACTCATTCTTTTTACGCCCAATTCTAAGCCTTGTAGTGCAACCGGTTCTTGTTTCCATTTTCAAGTACATTGCCTGCTTATTTTTAGCGCTTCTCTTTTCATCTTTTGTTCCGTGACAAGAACAATCAAATTCCTTCATATAATGTTCCCCACTATTGTCGTGGAAATATGCTTGTTTCCCTTTTCTTACATTGAATCCTTTGATACACCCATATTCGCAATATAATAAATATGCATCATCAGGATCTTTTATCCTTTGACCAACTGCAAATCTATGCTCAAATTCATCTACCATATAATCATTGTGTACCTTATTATGTTATGACATTGATGACTCTATTGCATATTGATCTGACCCACAACATGCATTTTTGGCATTGAGTGATGAATTTTCATCCATTCTGCAAGTGTCAAAGATAATATAAAGAAGTATAGATGTCAGATTTGAATGAACATTACCACACAATAAAACAAAAAAGAAAACCATAAGGGCAAACTAAATTTAACATTTTTGTATTCTACAATTCAGAGTAAAAAAAATGATTTGGTTGACTCTAACAATTTGATAATAATATAAGCAACATAGTGAATACGAGAGTAAAAATCATGGTTGGGCCCAACCTACTATCTTGAAAACGTTCTACCAAAACTGGAGTTAAAGTACTGATCTGTTTTTTATTATCTATTTCTCATCAATATCATAAGAAAATCTTTAGTATGTTTAATATATAATCTTACACGTCAATATCATTAGAACAAAAATAGAAAACAAAAATTTAAATATAGAAAGGGTAAATCTCACTTTACCCCTTATACTCTACTTGATTATCACTTTAACCCTTTGTACTCTCGGTTGTATCACTTTACCTCCTTATACTCTTAATTAGTATCACTTTACCCCGTATGCTTTTAAAATTTTATTTATGCTCATATACTCAAAACAATAACCATTTTAGCCTTAGCTATTAGTTTTATTAAAACAACAAAATTATTTTAAAAGTTTTTAATATTAATAAACTTGTATTTATTTGTTAACTTATTTTCATAACTTGATTAATTAACGCTTAATGTTAAATCTATTATATTTTACATTTAGTTGCTAATTATTTAAATTTAATATAGTTCCTATTAAATTAAATATATAATAGACTATTTCTATTAGCTAATACATTTATACTTTTAATTTATTATTCATCATAAAAGCTTAAAAGTATAATATATATAATACAAATTTATTAAATGTCTAAAGTATTATTAGTAATTTTAAATTATTGATTCAACAATCATAAACAAAAACTACGTTAAACATAAAAAAATAGTCATTTTGGTGATTAATTTTTGAATACAAAATATTATTTTACTATATAATAAATATTTTTTAGATTTATTATTAAAAAATATATGAATATATTAGTTTGCATAAAATAACCTACAATATAGTTATTTAATATGAACTATATTAAGTTTATAAATAGCAAATAAGTTTTCCAAAAAATATATGTATGTATTTGATGCCATTGTTAAATTAAAATAATAGTAGGGATACTTAGGTCATTTATTAAATGAATTAAAGGATTAAATAATATTTTAATTGTATAAGGGGGTAAAGTGATACAAATTAGTAGTACAAAGCGGTAAAGTGATACAATTGAAAGTACAAGAGGGTTAAGTGATATTCAATGAGAGTATAGGGGGTAAAGTGAGATTTACCCTATAGAAATATTACAATACCCCAAATATGAGTTGGTAGTATTGTGCCTCGAGTAAATTATTGTGTGAATTGGCATTTAGAATAAAATATTATTTTCATATATATTGAGCTTGCATATTATAAACTCGAGTGTTTAAGTTGTTAAACTCATAAATATTCAATTTATAATTCAATTCAAAGAATTAAAGTCCGGATCGGTAAATAAATATGGAAAATTTATTTTGATAAGATCGTCTTAATTTTATTGAAGTTTATCTTGACTTTGGTAATAAAATTGATAATACATTTTCTAAATGTATTGATCGACCACGTGAAATTAAATATTTAATTGATCAATAGATATTTATTTTCACTTGATTATCGCACGTGACACCTCAATCCTGGTGGGTAATGAACTTTTGCTACTAACTTGAAGTTCTTTGAGGCATCAATGAGTGAGATTAAATTGATGATCAATATCTCGATGCTTTGGGAATTAAAGTAAAATAACAAGGAACATATATTCACAATATGGAATCCGTGAGAGTCCTAAATTGACCAATAAGGAACATATATTCACATAAAAGCAATCGATCTTGAAGCTAAATATCTTTAGTGATCGTGAGCATGGAGCATGGTTTTGAAAACGTGAACGGAATCGAGGCGTTTTTCCCCATGAAGCGGGCGTAAGCCTCGAGGCGGTTCGAGGCGTAAGTTCTCATCATGAAAGCTCAAAATTAAAATTCATAGATACCAAAACAATCTTAGAGTTTTTCCCAAAATACACAACATAAATAGACAAAATAGAAGTAAATATAGGTCCATTACTTAAGAGGATTCTAATTTCTTAAGTTTTTTGCCCATTCATTCACTATTGTTGTTATCACTATCATTAGGATCAACAAGAAGTCGGATTCTAGAATAAAACATACCGCATGTTGTTCTTCTCTCAAAACGCGAGAAGAGGTCATTTTTCCTTTTATCACTCGATGCACTGTTTTTTTTTTTTCCTTAAAGAATCAGTCTTTTTCTTAATTTATTGTAGTGGGGAACAAAAGTGGTTTTCACTTTTCAAAGATAAAAGAAAAGCTAAAGCACCACCATAAAAGAAAAGCCAAAGACCAAATACAGGCATGCTTCGTTTTTCTACCATAAAGCACGCCTCCCTAAATATAATATTTTAATGCGCCTCAAATCTTTAAATATGCGCCCGATTGAGGCGCGCCGAGGCGTGCGCCTCGGCGATTTTCAATACCATGGTCGTGAGAGTAGTGTGAGCGGCATTAGGTTACCTAAACTTTGGAAAGGTACTTGGAAGCTTAAAATCAAAGGTAAAATTAAACATTTTATCCGGAGATGCTTCTATAATATCCTTCCTACTAAAGTTAATCTTTGCAAAAAGGGTGTGGACCTGGATCTTTGTTTGTTTTTTGTGGGGATGGTTTGGAATCTATGGAACATAATTTTTCCAATTGTGACAGGGCTTTAAAATTCTAGAAACGGCCCCGGTTGTTTGGGGATCCTATTCCTCGTAAACTGGTTCTTTCCGATTGGTGGAGTAACATTGCATCCACAAAAGTAAAGGAGTTTTGGCAAGAAAGACTCCACTTGTCTACTTACTTATTATGGTGGCTTTGGGAAACGCGTAATTGTTGGCTT
Organism: Rehmannia glutinosa; assembly: GCA_016081115.2. NCBI lineage: Eukaryota > Viridiplantae > Streptophyta > Magnoliopsida > Lamiales > Orobanchaceae > Rehmannia > Rehmannia glutinosa. Next base: position 65,744 of record JABTTQ020003281.1, read on the forward strand.
TTTGAAGATACTTATATATCTCCTAAAGATGTTGTTGCAGTGCCTTGTCGGAATGGATTGAATTTGGAAAAGGCATTAAACAACATCTTTAGCTTTTTGGCTTTTTCATTGCACCGGTGCTTTTTGGCTTGTGATGGCATATACTAGGGACTTCATTGTTCAGGTGGTTACTCCTTTCACTTATGGTGAATTCTGTTTGATGTGTTGAGATCCGTTGGGTGTTTTTAGTTATGATGTCACTAGATATTCGTTGTACTTTGGCTTTTAATATCTATTAGCATCATACTTTCGTTTTGATCACCCTTGAACTTTTTTTTGTGGTCGTGTGTGGCCGGCTCTTGCATTTTTGTTTCTCATTCTTCCATCTTGGCGATGGTACCTACTCTCCCGGTTCTTAGTGTATGATTTGGGAGAGGAATTGTAGCTTGATGAAGTGGTCCGATCGTATTTTGTTATTGGTTTATCAATAATATTGTTATCGTTGGAAAAAAGAGTATGGAATCCGTCACCTATTTAATAGGCATGATCATGATCTCATGTGTTCTTCTAATAGAAAGTAAAACTCGAGCTTAGTAATTTGTCATTTGTTGTTGAATTCATGATGTGATGGCAATCACATGGGATGTCGCCGATAGAAGATGAATATTGAGATTATAAATATTAGAAAATAGATTTTGGTCATTTTATCCTATTTCTAATATTCATTGATGTGGGGGTGACATGTAATATGGACAAATCGGAGGATTTAATTATTGGCTTGAGTAATTTCAATTAGATAGAGTGCAATCTTATCCCTTTAGTGGAATGGAATAAGATTAATAAATTATTTTGACGGATCAAGAGTTGATTGGATCGAAATTAATTTATTGGAGCTTAGTCCAATGGGTCCGATCAGTCCCTTTGGTGGATATAGAAAAAGAACTGGAATAAATTATAAGAGTTATAATTTAGTAGTGCAAAGTGTATTTATTTAAGTGGATTGATTAGGTTAATTTTGAAAAGAAGATAAATCATATGATTTGTCAATTAAAATATTACCTAAAGTAATACTTTCCTTTTGGCAAAGGTTTCGATAGTTAAATTATTACGTTAAATTATTACATCCCACACACACAAGAGAGAGATGTTATCGCATTCTTGAGTTCTTGGAGAACACCGAAGGCTTGAAGGTTTGAAGCGTGGAATTTCAGAAAAGATTTTTGAAAACACACTACAAATGTAATCCTTTTTCTTTTTGTTTGTACAAATTAATTAATTCATGTTCAAACGCATTATGATTCAAGATCCTATTCTAGATTGCTCTCGGATCACATAAAAAATTGATTTTGTGATTGAGTAATTCTGTTCCGACCAACAATTGGTATCGTAACCTAGGTTTTGAAATTTTTTTGCGTATTTTGAATTGATTAATTTGTTTATGCATATGTTAATTGAGCGGTATTAGGGCTATATGATTTATTTTATTATTAGATTGAATGAGTTTTAATTGTTGAACAATTTATGACCTTAGTTTTGATTGTGAAATCTGTATTTGTATTTTCGAGTCTTGTAACAAAAGGGTGGATTGTGTCTCCATAATTTCCTTTTGATTTTAATTATTGCACACAGAAATAGAATTTGTTTTTGTGTAAATTGTTCTGGAGGCTGAATCGAAGGATTTGAAAACTAGGAATTTTTCTAGAATTAAACCAAAGGGGTCAGATCGAATCTTCTTCAAAAATCTGAGGGGCCTTGTGCAATTTCTGAAAATTCACCATTAATGGAGACTATGAAGTTTTCACGCAAAGCTAAAAGCATTTTGACGTACCTTGGAGCCTCCCACCTCCGACTGCGGTGTTTATCGTTGGCCAAGAGCGCCGCCTGGAATGCCTGGACAAAGGCAGTGGCGGCGGAAGTTTGGTGGTCGCAAGGCTCGCGGCAACGGAACAAACGGGAGACAATGGTTATATGAGATAGTGGTGCACGGTGGCGTTTCCTATCCCTTGACGTGGATGTGCAGCGTCAATCGGTGGCTGTTTGTAGTGGCGACGGGTGAAGGAGATGAAGAAGTGGGTTTCTTCCAATTTTTAATAGGGAACGCTATTCACACCCCCAAAACCTATCAATACACACCTCCTCTTTTAATATAAAAATACCACTACTTAAAAAGACTAAAATGCCCTCAATACCCTAACAAATTTCTAAATACACCCATCTTTTTTAATACTTATTAAACTATATAGAAAGAAACTGTGCAGTGAGTTTTTGTCATTCTTATTATGATTTTTAAGAACATTTATGAATTATTATATAATTTGAGACATTTTAGTATTTATTCAATTTATACTCATTCAACACCAACTCCAGCACAAGGTTATGGAAGACAGGAGAGAGATTAAAACATGATTCACATTGTCCACTGTGAAATACTACAGAGACTCTCTACCTCAATATGTTACAAGGTGATGAGCCTTGTTATAACAGAAACCAAGAAATTTATCTCTTCACAAATATTTAACTATCGATTCTCCATGTTTCCATGTTAAAATATTTTTAATCGCAAAATATCACAAAGACAATTTCATAATTAATTGCTTAGAATTAAACAAGCAACGGGTTTTCAACTTCGTTTTAATTTTTTCTCGCCTTTTACAGTTTTATCAATCCTTGCCTCATAGTTTTATTTTGACTCTAAAATGACCCATGGTAACCCCAAAATTGGAATATTAATGAAATATGATTCTAACAAAATTGTTGTTGATTACGGTCGACATTTCATGAGTTTTGGTAAAATGTAAGAGTTAAGATATGTCGACAATCATGAGTTTTGGGAAGAAGTGGAGTTTAAATGGGAAAGGGTAAATTGGAGACTATTGGGGGTGTATTAAGTAAATAAATTAATTTTAAAAAAGAATTGGAGGTGTATTAAGAGAAAGGGTGTATTAATAAGTTTTGGGGTGTTAATATTATTTCCTCTTTTTACTATTTCGCATTTATTACATAAAAAAGTGGAAATTGTGAAAAGGGCCACAAATAACTCATTAATCCAAATTGTGAAATGGGCCTCTCATTTGATGGGCAGATGGGTGAATATTAGTTGATCTAAAAAGGAAAATGGTCGGATTGCATCCGATTTGGGCGTTTTGATTTTGGACTACGACGCGTTTGGGATTTTTAGGAAAAAGGTCACAGCTTTTTGAAGGATTTCAATTGGGCTAGACACGTACAAATCGAAATTGAAGAATTCAAAGTAGGGTTGTGGCTCGATTGAAACTTTAATTTATTGGTAATTTTGTCTCAGGATGGGGCCATAAATTTGTTCTTGTTTTTCTAATTCTTGCTTTTATAGCTTTAATTATTTTATGAATTAAATGTCATTCATATAACATGCCATATAGATCGCATGTACACTCGCTAATGGTATAGGTACTATATTGTCACGGATAGTTTTAATATTTATTTTCTTTTCTAATTTTTAATTAGATTAGAATATTTTTATTATGATTAAAAATTGGACAAGTTTTATTTTTCAACTTGGTTGGGAATTATTAGTTTTTCTAAAACCCCAATAGTTAAAAATATTAAGTGTGAGAGGGTGCACTATTTTTAGTGAGCCCACGGTCTCCTCTATTAGCCCATTAGTAAGAATATATGTAAGCACTCGTGCCAATGTTATTGGTCTCCTATAGACGGCTACATTGTTTCGGTTACTAGATTGAGTCCATTTTTATGGTGATCAATTTTTAAGTGTTAATTAATTATAATTACCCTATAGGTAACGTAATTAATTTCGTACTTGAAAATAATCAATATAGGGGTTATGCACTTAAATCGGAGACACCGTGGGGACTTCCTATAGAATATCCAAACGATGTCAATGATGACCAAAATTATGCGGTACTAAATTAATATTGCATGAGTTGCTAGATATATTAAATTTAGTGGGAGGGTTCACGCTTGCCATAAATCACATTTATTTCTCCTATAGAGAAATATGTTTAAGATTTTGGGGTTTTAGATTATCACCATATTGTAGTAGTTTTGGGTCTACTCATACATTTCTCATGCATCATATGTGAAATTTATTTGTTGTATGCAAGCTCATTTTATTTTGAATTTATATTTGGAAAAATGTCTGCTCATTCACCGTCCATGATACTATCTAAAAACCAACTAGTTGGAGAAAATTACAATGATTGGAAAAGAAATTTCATGATTGTTCTCACCGCGGGAGAAGCTAAAATTTGTGCTAACGAGAACCATGTTCCATTGTTCCCACTTTGGGAGTCCTCGATAGAATAAAAAGAGGCTTATGATAAGTGGACTCATTCTCGATGAGATGGCCGATCGCTACATTTTGAGATCTATCTCAAATGTGTTTGATAGAGAAACATCAGTATGAGTACTGCCATCGAAATCATGGAAAGTCTTAGGGAAATGTTCGAGCACCAAGGACGGGGCTCTGAAGCCCGTGGCCATTAGTCTATAATGAACATGCGCATGAAGCCCGGGACGCCCGTGAGAGATCATATGCTTGCATTGATTGCTCGATTTAATGTGGCCGAGGTTTTAGGAGTCTGAAATCAAATCGGAGACTCAGTTGACACGGCTTTGGAGACTCTTCCGGAGATGTTCTCACAGTTCAAAGTTAGCTATAACATGAACAAGCTTAACATGTCCCCTGGCCGAGCCGATGAAAGAGCTCCAAAATCGAGAATGTTTTAAAGACCAAGAGTGGTGATGCATTTTCATTACTCTGTTGGACCATCCTCTTCTAAGTCTAAAGGCAATTGAGGTAATAAGAGGAAAAGTCCAATAAGAATGGCTCATGATAAAAGGCTAAGAAAGGCTAAGACGGATGGCAAACCTAAGGGAAAGTGCTTCAATTGTGGAGAAAAGGGTCATTGCAAGAGAAAGCGTCAGAAATACCTAGCTTCTAAGAAGCAAGGTGATGGTGAGTTATCTTTTATTAAGTCATGCTTAGTGGTTGATTCTACGAGATACTTGGATAGTAGACTGAGCCACCTATCATATCCGCAATACATTGCAATCGGGAGCTCAATGAAGGAGAACATACTCTCGGGGTTGGCATATGAGTCGTGGTGTTTGCAAAGGTGTTGGTGTTGTTTATCTTTATTTTAGTAATAATAAACATTTGGTTTTGAAGAATTGTTATTATGTCCCGGATATTACTAGAAATTTAATTTTTGTTGCTTTATTGTTTAAACAAGGATATTATGTCCATTTTTCACCGATGGCGGTTGACATTACCTTGAATAAAGTTCTTATTTGTAAGGGACATATGAATAACGATTTGTATATTTTAAAACCTTCTCGACAACTTATTGCACCACGTTACATCTAATAAACACATGAAGTTATCTCCTACTAATGAGACTTATTTGTGGCACCTAAGACTTGGTCATATTAACTTGATAGGATTCAAAGACTAGTAAGGGATGGTCCTTTAAGTGATTTAAAGGTATAATCCCCGGCCCGTATGTGAATTTTGTCCGGAAGGTAAAATAATTAAGAGGTCCTTTACTTTAAAGGGCTTAGGGCCAAGGAAGTCTTGGAATTAGTACACTCGATGTATGTGGATCCATTAGTGTCCAAGCTAGAGGTGGATATGAGTATTTCATCACTTTCACCGATGATTACTCTTGATACGGTTATGTTTACCTAATGGCTCGCAAGTCCAAGTACTTGAAAAATTCAAGGAATTTTAATCAAGCAAAAAAACAATTAGGTAAGAGCATAAAGATACTTCGATCGATCGAGGTGGAGAGTATCTATCAAACGACATTAGAACATACCTTTGTTCGCCTTATTTTTAGCTTCACCGCAAAGTGTATGCGGTGCGGTTTATAGAATAGGGTTAGCAAGGTCGAATCCACAGGGATTAATAAATTAATGTACTAAGTATTGGATTATAATAGCCTCTATTTTTATCTAAATGATCGAATCGTGATGGATTGGTTTTGTTAATACTAAAGCATAAATTATTCCTAAAAATAACAATGCATAGAGCGATTGAAAGATCAAGTATGAATGGATGGATTCATGGGTTATGGTTTAAGTTAATATCCCACTTTTATTCTCACATTAATCAAACCAAAGTTAAACGTATTCTTCTCTATAGATCAATCACCAATGTAATTTACCATCTCTCTCGAGATGTATGTAAAAACGTTGATTGGATTATCTATGCTAGCATCTCTACTCAATATGAGATACCCAACTCCCAAAAGTTCAAAAGATTATAAGATCTCACAAATATTCACAGACTTCTCAATCACACAATCTATTTGTGTCAAATACTCAAGATCTAGTATTGAAACTCATCTGTTAGAATTATAAATCAATACATCAAACAAGTTTAGATCAAAGGCCTTTTGATAAAATAAGAATTAACGAAAGTACTTGAATAGAGAAAGAAGACATTAACTTCAATTATCCTTAATTATCAAATAAAAGTGTTTATTAACCTACTCCCAAACCTGGGAATCACAAGATGTTTAGCCGGACATCAAAAATAAACAATTCATAGACAAATTATTCATAATCAAAATCTAACTAATTGAAATAACGATAGGATAGAATGGGTGAACTCGGGACGATGATGATATCTCGATCTATCTTCAATCCTCGAAGGTGTGGTTGTGGTCTTGATCGATCTCTCGAAGTTTCCGGTGGAAAATCGCTCTTTTCTCTCGGTTTCTAGGGTAAAAATCAGCGTGTCCCTGTTTGTGGTCGCCCAGGGTCTATTTGTACTTTGTTTGGGTGAAACCTAGTCGGAAACGAGTCAAAATTTGTTTTTCCCATAGAGAGCACGGGCCGTGCCATATGGCACGCCCAGCCCGTCCGGGTGCCACACGGGTTGTTAAAAGTCTCCGCAAGAAGCACGGCCGTGCCAAATGGCACGGCTGCCCATGCTGGTAGCCGAACTCGGGATCTTCACTTTTAGGTTGAGCACGGGTCGTGCTCACAGTAGCAATGCATACTTGATTGTTTTCTTCCGTTTTTCGCACGATTCGTCTTACTTTTTCTCGACTCAAGTCAAAACATCGTACTTCACATTAAATATTGGCGATTGCAATGCTCCGAATTGTTGCCAATTAACGATAAATTCCTACAAAACGAGCAAATCATAATCCTTTTCCACAAAAACAAGAATATAACCCTATTTATTCATATAATGCATGCATATCAACATATTCTAGCCAAGATTAAGCCCATAATACATGCAAAATACGTGTCAATCAAACCCCAAACTTAAACTGTTGACCCGGTCAACACTTTATATACAAGACAACACAAATGGGGTAAAGAAGAGCAACTCAAGAACACCGCATCATAATTCATGTCATCTATCCATAGACATCAAGCACAAATCAACCAAGTTTCAAAGAGCTAACATGGAGCACAAGTTTATAAAAATAATGGTAAAATACTTCAAATCACGACTCTCGGGGGATAAAGTGTATACTCTACTCACTAGAATGATAAGGGACGTGTATTCGCTCAAATCATATCAATGTTTGAAGAATTACCATATGCTTGCAAATCGTCTCACATCCCCGCCACTCGTTTGTATGCAATTCACAAATCATAAAGGACTTTATTTAAGGTTGTAATGAAGGCTCTTTGGTTAAGGTAGGGAAATATGGATAAAGTGACTCAACTCGAGCGTATAGATTGGTAAACACATTGTTTTTCTCAAACCATTTTTCTAATTCAAATCAACTATGTACTCCCAATCGCCTTATATCCTATCACTTCTCTATTTCTCTTTATTTTTCATACACATCATTCCCATTCGCCTTACATCACAATTCTCATTTATTTTTCACTTTTAGCCGACTCACTTTCTTTTGCAATCAATTTTTTTTCCGATCGCTTGTGAGTATTTTTTTCACTTTTTCCTCTTTTTTTCTTTTATCCCCCAAGCACCCAACATCTACACATTCTCCAACTTCTTGATACTCATTCATTCAACCCTTTATTCATCCCTTTTACTCAACGCTATACGCTTAAGCTTAGGGTAATATATATATCACATAAAGTTCGAAGGCTTGAAATGTGGCTATCAAAAAAATCAAGCAATAGACTCAAATTGGCTAACTAGGGAAGTCAAATATCATAAGGTAGGCAAAAAGGCTTAACAAAAATGGCCTAAAATCATCTTCATGAATGCATACAACATGTGACTTTGACGGAGATACGAGCAAGTTCTAGAATTCAAATCAACATGAATGACACACTCAAACACAAACAAGATCGCATAATATGAAAGCAAAGTAAAGGCTCAAAAGCTCACACAGGCTTGTAAGTGCATAATTCAAAGTATGTTAACCATGATCCAATAATCACATGCTCCATATTAACTATTCTCAACCGGTTAACTCACACTTAACATCCAATTCAAAACAACACAAACCGATCCGCAAATGCTCCCATGATCAAGATCACAATCAACACAACAAACACACAAAAGTGGTCAACTCGACTCCCTAACAACTAGGAAATCAATAAACGTGCTAAAGCGATAAATGTGCTAAAACCATAAACAAATTTAAACATCTAATGCAATGCAACCTATATGCTCTAAATGCAACTAAATGAATGCAAACGCCACACCCATCAAAAAAATACCACCTCTCCCCAAACTTGAATGAAATTATAGCTCATAGAAGAGAAGGTAGAATTTCAAAGAAAAGTTGGATAGGACCTGGATTACTATGGGGGTGGCGGCGGAAAGTGGCCCCGAGAGATATGCCAATTTTGAATTTGATGCAATGTCTCCGCAATATCTCCAACTCCCGTTGTTCTTGGGCTTAGTACCACAAGTCCCGAGTTTGGTACCTTTGTTCTTGCTCTGCGCGGAAAGCATCAACTCGCCTATCCCTTTGCGGGCGCAAGGTTTCTCAAAAGCACGTAATCTGTCATGATCGTCTGTCCCCCCACGCTACTCACCTGGTGGGATCTCTCTGGAATATTAGGCCGCTCTCTGTGGCCGCCCGCTCAAATCCCCTCGCTCGAATCCCCTCTCGTGCCTATCATATTCCTGTGCCTCCATCACAAGTCTTTTTTCGCTTCGGGCAACCCGGCTACCCTCCTTCTCTTTCATGTCATGTCAAACCGCCCATGGCTCGATCTGGGCTTGTAATTCATGAGCCGCTTATTTTGATTGTCTCCACAAGAAAGTGAGCTGTGGGTTAGGGAGGGGAAAGCAGACCCGACTTTTGTTGAAAATAGAGGATATTCTCCTCTTCGGTTATGATCTTCATGGTGCGGAGGACTTGCATGTTGATGTTGCGATCGCTTCTCTAGCGGCTCCATTTGGCTTATATCGACCCCAAAATGTAGCGCGATGGGGATGATCATTCCCCCAATTAATATTTTTCCGCGTCATGATGTTCTACGTAAATGGCGTGCTCCACAAAGTGTTGCCGTGTTATAGGGGTGCGGGTGAGCATACACCATAGTAGGTATAGCTCCTCGCTTGCATACCCCTGTTGTTGTACTTGGGCGAACATTGAATCATTTGTCACTTTTTGTATGTAATGGAAGATGGGGTTGCGGAGTGACGAGGCCTTGGATGAGTGCACCGCGTATTGTATTAGGCCTGTTTCGGGTTTCACCAACATGCGCAGAATTCACGCAAGTTATAATTTGTGACGGGCCGAACGAGGCGTTTGATGGTACCCATAACTGGTTTAGTTCGGTGATGGTGACATTCCTCCAAACGTTGCCCATTCTCAAACCGATCTTCTGCGGTTCATTCCTTACTCGCGTCTCCGTCACGTGCACGGTGCTCAAGAACTCGAGAGTGAGTGTTTTGAATGTCGGCCACTGCGCCCTTGCATGAAAGCGGTCCAACCTACTCGTTCAAACTTGTGCCACACCTCTCATGTATCCCGAGAGCTCGGGTACACTCATCGTCGGTATAGCGTGTGGGTATGAAAGCACGAGTAATCGGTTCCATCGCTCCATTAATTCTCGCTCTGTGAAGGTGAGTCCATAAGCTAAGGAGCTATTTGGATCAATCTCCCAGCGGGTCTCCTCGCACGGCCACCCGGATCTCTTTGTGGTTCGCCCATTTGTTTGAATTAGTACCTGGCAAAACAATCCCGAGAATCCATACGTGCAAGTAAACGAACGATGAATTACATACAACAATGAGTGTAAGGCCTAGTGCCTCATCTCAACAATTAAATTTATCTCAAACAACAATATAATTGCAGAGAATCATATTTACTAGCACCCTAAACAATAGAGCTTATGCATAATTCACCATGTAATCAACCAAAATCATCCTAATTCATCAACCCACAAGGTGTTCGATAAAATGCCCAACATAAAATTTCAATCAAATACATGGCCAATGTATCAAACAAGCATCATATATCAACCGTAATCCATAATTCTCAAGAAATTTGACAAAAAAGTGCAATTCATACCTTAAATATCGAGAATTTGAAGAGAGTCGGATTTTGAAACCCTAGTGCTTTCTACTCCAAATCCTTGCTTCAAAGCAATTTCACAAGTGTAATTCGTGTTTAGAGTAGTGTGGGAGGTGAGTAGTGGTGATATTCTAGGAGAGTTTTTGAAAAAAAAATGAGAGGGGTTCGTCTCTTGTACGTCCCGTGCGCGAGGGGGAGATGAATTTGTGAAAACATTTCAGCCCTCGCCCGTCTTATTATCGCCAATGCGGAGAGGAGCACGGGCCATGCCAAATGGCACGGTCGGCCCGTGCTAGGGGTCGAACAATTTACTCTTCAAGTGTGGTACGGCACGGCCGTGCGCAAGCGCGCACGTGCCGCCCATGCTAGGTGTCGCACCGTGTGTTCGATTTTTTAGTTTTTTTTAAAGGAAAAATAGGGAAAACTTCTAACCTATGAAATCAATTAAACCCTAACTTAGAAAACGAAAAAAAAACAAACCAAGAAAACATGGGAAGAAATAAAACAAAGCAAAACCATTGGGTTGCCTTCCAACAAGCGCTAAATTGAACGGTGCTAATTCTCCTTGCTTGAGCGAGTGATCATGCACTACCCGAACCAACTAAAGAAAACAAGTCAACCACAAAGTAAAAGTAGAATTAAACAACAAACTAAAAAGAAAAAGAAAAAATGTCTAGATTAAGAAGACATTAACTTCAATTATCCTTAATCATCAAATAAAAGTGTTTACTAAACTACTCCCAAACCCGGAATCACAAGATGTTTAGCCAGGACATCGAAGATAAATAATTCATAGATAAATTATTCATAATCAAAATCTAACTAATTGAAATAACGATACGATGAAATGGGTGAACTCGGGGACGATGACGATCTCTCGATCTATCTTCAATCCTCGAAGGTGTGGTTGCGGTCTTGATCGATCTCTCAAGTTTCGTCACTTATTTTTAGCTTCACCGCAAGTAGTGTACGGTGTAGTTTATAGAATAGGGTAGCAAGGTCGTATCCACGGAGACTAATAAATTATTATGCTAAGTATTGAACCAAGATAGTCTTATTTTTATTTAGACGATCGAAATTTGATGATTGTTGTATTGAGATTAAGACAATTTAAATCACTAAAACACAAGATTGAGATAATACAAATGAAAGAAGTATCAAGATGATGAAATGGATTTCCGAGTTAAGGTTTCGATTAATAATCCTCTTGTTGTCCGATAAATCAAAGCCAAAGTTATTATCAATATTCCTATAAGACGATCACAAAACTATTTTATCCCCCTCTCGAGATGTATATAAAACGTAGATTGAAATATCTATGCTAGCATCTCTACTCAACAATAGATACACAACTCCCAAAAGCATCAAAGATCAAATGTCCTCACAATATTCGCAAACCTCTCGATTCATGCAAATATTTGTGTCGAGTATTCAAGATCTAATATTGAAACTCATCTCTCGAATTATGAATCAATATATCAAACAAGTTAAATCATTGATCAAGTGATAAAACAAGAATAAGCTCAAAATACTCAAATAGGCTTTAAGATAATAACTTCAACTAAGATTAAAACATCCAACAAGAGTTCATTAATCGACTACCAAAACCCGGAAATCTCAAGAGTTTAGCTACACATGATTTCTAAACAACTCATAAACAAATTGTTCAAAGCCATTACAACTAAAATGAAAGATTGAAACTAAAAGAGAAGCAAGAAAAACTTAGGGAAGTCGACAATCTCTCGATATATCTCCGTTCCTTAAGCTCCGATGCAACCCGATTGTCTCCTTGATGTCTTCTTCCAAGAATAGACCCTTGTCTTGTGTTGTAGATCCCAAAATATGTCGCCTCCCCTTGTGTGCCCCCAAAAGCCTTCTTATACTCCCCCATCATGTTTAGGGCTTAATGCGGCCAGATTGTGGGATTCAGTAGCAGACGCACGGGTCGTGCGCCCACGCACGGTTACCCGTGCGCCACCTCTTTGGAATACCCCAACTCTCGTAGGGCGCACGGGTGGTGCGTCGGAGCACGGCCTACCCGTGCGCCACTCCGGTAAAAAATCCTGACTCTCTGTAGGGCGCATGGGTGGTGCGTCGGAGCACGGCCTACCCGTGCGCCATGCTGCAACTTGAATCCACCTTATACAGGGGTGCACGGGTGGTGTCTTGAGGCACGCCCAACCCGTGTGCCCCTTTTCTTCCGTGATCGCTCAATTTTCGCTCTTTTAGGCTTCACGTTTCGTATATCCACTCAATTCTCCGCGTTTCTACTTTGCTTTCCTCATATTTTTATTCAATTAGCTTCAAATATCATGAAATTCCTACAAAATAAGCAAAGTGTAATATCTTTTCCACAAGGAGTGAATATGTAACGTTTAACGCGAGTATATGCATGTTTACTTATCATTATAGCTCGAAATACGCATCAAAATACATGCAAAATTCACGCTTATCAAAATCCCCCAAACTTAAACTGTTGGCCGTCCCGGTCAACGCTTTTAAAAACTAGACAAAACATGATTGGGAGTAATGAAAAGTAGAACGCACAACAACTCCATAAAATTCGCATTGTTTATCGTAGGTGTCAAGCAACGAATCGACCAAGCCTCAAACATCTAACATAGAGCACACATCAAATAAATCATGGTAAATGCTTTGAATCACTTCTCTCAAGATCAAGTGTATACTCTCATCTCACATGAATATAGGACGTGTTTACGCTCAATTCAATTCAATGTTGAAGAATTACCATAAGCTTGCAAATCGTCTCATATCTCTCGCTTACTAGAATGTATGCAATTTGTGAATCAAAAAGGACTTTTTCTCTTTGGTTGTAATGAAGGCTCTTTGGTTAAGGTAGGAAAATATAGATGGAGTGACTCAAACTCGAGCGTATATACCGGTGAGCATATAAATCATCTACGTCAAAGCTTAATATGCTACCCAAATCATCTATCATTTTCATCAACTCTTCTTATCTCCATCCCCTTTCTTTTGTAAACATTATCACCTCACATACAATTCTTAGCCTCCAAGTTCATTCAATGAAAACTCACATCATAAAGTCAATTTTTTTTTCGACTCTTTTATGAATTTTCAACATTCCTTTTCTCCTCCTTTTCTTTCTCTTTTGTTCCCATCAACCAATTTTGTACAATTATCCAATTTTTCAATTCCAACTCATTCAACCTCATTCATTCCCTTTACTCAATGTTATACGCTCAAGTGTAGGGTAACAAATATATCAAGTTAAGGCTTGAATTGTTGCTATCAAGAAATTAGGCAATAGGTTCAAGTTGGCTAACTAGGGATTTCAATATCATCATTAGGTAAGCAAAAGGCTTGAAGGGCTAACAAAAAAATGGCCTTTGATCATTTTCACACCGTCGCATACAACATGTGACCTTGACAGAGGTACCAGAGCAAGTTCTAGAATTCTAACAACATGAATGATGCACTCAAATCAATCAACAAGATCGCATATGATGAAAGCAAAAAGGCTCAAAAGCTCACAGCTTGCAAATACGTAATTCAAAGCATCAAACCATGTTCTCAATATCCACATGCTCAATATCATCTATTCATGGCTCAATCAACTCATACTCAACACCCAATCCAAACAATACAAAATTTTCAAAATAGAGCACGAGAATCTCAATGTCGGTCAACTCACTCTCTAAACTCTATGAAAGCAATAAACGTGCTAAAGCTGTAAACGTGCTTCTAATGCAATGCAACCTAAAATGCTCTACATGCAACTATATGAAAACACACAAAAATACAATTTTTTTTTAATCCACACATTTCATATCAAAATAACTATCTCTCCCCCCAAACTTAAATGAAATTATATCGCACGTAAGAGAAGATCAATTTCAATATAAAATTGTGTGGATTTACCTGATTCATTGTGCGGGTGGTGGCCCTCCTTGGCATCTCCTCATATCGCTAGGACTTCTTCCTTCAACCATCACTTCAAATTTTGTACCTTAATATTATCTCAGCTGAAGGACGCACGGGTCATGCGCCTAGCACACGGGTCACCCGTACGTGATGACGCATGCAACAACACTCGTTTTTTTTTTTTTTTTTTTTTTTTTTACAAAAAAAAACAAACAAAAACAAAAATCACACCACAAACCGTTGGGTTGCCTCCCAACAAGCGCTAAATTTAAAGTCTTTAGCCGGACTTTTGTTTTACTCAACCGGGATCCAAAAACAAGTGTCGATCATGCCACGCTTCGTATTTTCCAAAAGTATAGGTGATCCTTGATATATTTAAGATGTGGATGATTCGGGATCACAATGTTGATGGTCTTTTGGAAATCAAGAAATGTGCTCCTAATGATGAAAAATGGTTTATCAATCATAGTAAAGATATTTCTATCTTTACTCACATTATATATCATGAAGTCTGTAGAACATGTGAATTGATCACCATTTTCAAACATTGTTCCTTCAAGTGTATGCTTCTTAAAATTTGATACATCTGTAGTGAAGCTTACATCTAGAGTGCACATATTTTTATCAGTATGAGGATCTTCAATTGAGTGAGAGATAGAAATACTCCCGATTTAATGGACGTGGCTCCTCGTATTGATTGCCACTCCTTTGATGAATGACACTATATTGTTCCTTCGAGTTGGCTTGTGGTGCTTAAAAATGGCTCTTTTGATGTTGCCCACTAACAATTTTAGCTAATTGGCCCATTTGAGTCTCAAGATTTTTCAATCGTGAATCCATAGTATTGGCCAATTATGTCAATTGCAATCGCATCTTGTCCATCTTTGCTTCGTTTTTATTAAGGCTATTTCCCATTTCCTCATGAATAAATTTATTTGACTCATAATCAAGTCATTTGATTCATGAGTGAAATGAGGACGTCTTCCAAAGATGGTTTTGCATCTTCCATCCGAACGAGTGCACCTATACCAATCCAAAAAACAAATCAAATATTGTAGAAGTAGAATTTACAAAAGAAAAATGAAATAAAATAAAAAAATGTCTAAATTAAAAATAATTCTATCTATCGCAATATTAGCACCAAAAATTGTATTAGTCCCCGGCAACGGCGCCAAAAACTTGTTCGCCTTATTTTTAGCTTCACCGCAAGTGTACGGTGTAGTTTATAGAATAGGGTAGCAAGGTCGTATCCACGGAGACTAATAAATTATTATGCTAAGTATTGAACCAAGATAGTCTTATTTTTATTTAGACGATCGAAATTTGATGATTGTTGTATTGAGATTAAGACAATTTAAATCACTAAAACACAAGATTGAGATAATACAAATGAAAGAAGTATCAAGATGATGAAATGGATTTCCGAGTTAAGGTTTCGATTAATAATCCTCTTGTTGTCCGATTAAATCAAAGCCAAAGTTATTATCAATATTCCTATAAGACGATCACAAAACTATTTTATCCCCCCTCTCGAGATGTATATAAAACGTAGATTGAAATATCTATGCTAGCATCTCTACTCAACAATAGATACACAACTCCCAAAAGCATCAAAGATCAAATGTCCTCACAATATTCGCAAACCTCTCGATTCATGCAAATATTTGTGTCGAGTATTCAAGATCTAATATTGAAACTCATCTCTCGAATTATGAATCAATATATCAAACAAGTTAAATCATTGATCAAGTGATAAAACAAGAATAAGCTCAAAATACTCAAATAGGCTTTAAGATAATAACTTCAACTAAGATTAAAACATCCAACAAGAGTTCATTAATCTACTACCAAAACCCGGAAATCTCAAGAGTTTAGCTACACATGATTTCTAAACAACTCATAAACAAATTGTTCAAAGCCATTACAACTAAAATGAAAGATTGAAACTAAAAGAGAAGCAAGAAAACTTAGGAAAGTCGACAATCTCTCGATATATCTCCGTTCCTTAAGCTCCGATGCAACCCGATTGTCTCCTTGATGTCTTCTTCCAAGAATAGACCCTTGTCTTGTGTTGTAGATCCCAAAATATGTCTGACTCCCCTTGTGTGCGCCCCCCAAAAAGCCTTCTTATACTCCCCATCATGTTTAGGGCTTAATGCAGCAGATTGTGGGATTCCAGCGCAGACGCACGGGTCGTGCGCCCACGCACGGGTTACCCGTGCGCCACCCTGCTGGAATACCCCAACTCTGTAGGGCGCACGGGTGGTGCGTCGAGCACGGCTACCCGTGCGCCATGCAGCTTGAATCCACCTTATACGGGGTGCACGGGTGGTGTCTTGAGGCACGCCCAACCCGTGTGCCCCTGTTTCTTCCGTGAACGCTCAATTTTCGCTCTTTTAGGCTTCACGTTTCGTATATCCACTCAATTCTCCGCGTTTCTACTTTGCTTTCCTCATATTTTTATTCAATTAGCTTCAAATATCATGAAATTCCTACAAAATAAGCAAAGTGTAATATCTTTTCCACAAGGAGTGAATATGTAACATTTAACGCGAGTATATGCATGTTTACTTATCATTATAGCTCGAAATACGCATCAAAATACATGCAAAATTCACGCTTATCGGTTTTCGGTGGAAAAGCGCTCTTTTCTTTGGTTTCTAGGGTAAAAATCAGTGTTTCCCTGTTTGTGGCCGCCAGGACTATTTGTACTTCGTTTGGATTGAAACACAGTCGAAAACGAGTCAAACTCTATTTTTCCATGAGAGGAGCACGAGCCATGCCATATGGCACGCCCACCCATCTTTGGGTGCCGCACGGTTGTCAAAAGTCCGGAGGAAGCATGGGCGTACCAAATGGCACGGGCTGCCCGTGCTCACCTGTAGCAATGCGTATTCAACTATTTTCTTCCTTTTTCGCACGATTCGTCCGACTTCTTCTCGACTCAACTCCAAACATCGTACTTCACATTAAATATTGGCGATTGCAATGCTCCGAATTGTTGCCAATTAACGATAAATTCCTACAAAATGAGCAAAGCGTAATCCTTTTCCACTAAACAGGAATATAACCCTATTTATTCATATAATGCATGAATATCAACATATTCTAGCCAAGATTAAGCCCAAAATACATGCAAAATACGTGTCAATCAACCTATTAGAAAATGTGATTTTATCCCGAGTTGAGCGCACAGGCACTCCTCAATAGAATGGTGTCTCGAAAAGAGAAACAAGACCTTGCTAGACATGGTGAGAAATATTCTTGGCTTCTACTCTTGCTACATCATTTTGGGGATATGTTATACAAACTGCGATATACTTATGGTTCCTTCTAAATCGACCCTAAGACACCTCCGGAATTGTGGAATGGACATAAGCCCAATCTAAGACATATCCGGGTGTGGGGATATCATGCACACATGCTTAAGGGAAAGATAGGAAAGATGGAATAATGATCGGAGGTATAGACTATCCTAAAGGGAACAAGAGGATATTACTTCTATAGTCCTCAAATGCAACCTTTTTAGAGGATAGATATATAGAAGAACGTGAATCAAAAAGTAAGGTCCTTTTGGAAGAGATGAGGAAAAACCTTTGATTCTTCTATTCAGGAGATCCGCACCGAACCTACTCAATTTGAATTCACAATTGTACCACCATTGGTATTTGGATCTAGTAGGAGACAACAGAGGCTCCACCTACTTTACCTACTAGATCTCCAATACCGAGACGGAAGGAGATCATGTTCCCATCGTCGAGGACACCTCTAAATGCTGAAGATGAGAATGAGGAGCATCGTGAATAAGAGTTAGTGGCAGAACAACAACCAATTCCAATCATCCAAGAGCCTCCATTAGTTAGGCGTAGTGGGAGAGTCATTAGACCGCCCTCTAGAAACTTGCTCTATAGAGAGTCTTTCAAAGCGGTCTCCACCGAACAAGAGGATGATCCCACTTTGTATAAAGAAGCTATGGAGGATATAAATGTTGATCATTAGAGCAATGCTATGGATTGAGAAATGAAATCCATGTACACTAACTCCGTCCGAGATCTTGTAGACTTGCCTAATGGGGTAAAACCCATAGGGTGTAAATGGGTTTACAAAAGAAAGAGAGATGGAAGGAAAGGTACAAACCTATAAAGCTGGACTGGTCGCTAAGGGTTTTATGCAACGAGAAGGAATCGACACGAAGAAACCTTCTCACTGTGGGCCATCTTTCAAGTCTATTCGGATCCTATTATCCATTGCGGCTCATTTTGATTATGAGGTGTGGCAAATGGATGTCAAGACATCTTTCCTTAATGGAAGTCTTCATGAGTGCATCCACATGATGCAACCGGATGGTTTTATCCAAAGGGTCAAGAGCATATATTATGCAAATGGAAAAGTCCATTTATGGACTTAACAGACGTCTAGGTCTTGGAATATCGATTTGATCAAGTCAGTAAAGAGTTATGGTTTTGATCAAAATCTTGAGATGAGCCTTGTGTCTATAAGAAAATTAAAGACAACAAGGTGACTTTTCTCGTGTTGTATGTGATGACATTCTACTCATTGGGAATGACATAGGAATGTTAACATCATCTAAAATCTTGGTTGGTACAACAGTGATTTGATATGAAGGACTTGGGAAAAGCAAGTTATGTTCTAGGAATCCGAATCTTTCAAGATAGGAAGAACAAAGATTGCTTTATCCCAAACTTCATACATTGATAAGATCTTGGAAAGGTTTGCTATGCAAAATTCCAAGAAAGGCCAAACACCTTTCGACATGGAATTCACTTGTCACGAGAGCATTGCCCTAAGACTCTAGTGAAGTGGAGTACATGAAGAAGGTTCCTTATGCCTCTATTTGTAGGAAACCTCATGTATGCTATCTTTTGTGTACCCGACTAGATATCTATTATGATGTTGGAATTGTCGGTAGATATCAGTCAAATCCATGACAAGACCTTTGGATAGTCGTAAAGCATATACTCAAGTATCTTCGCATAACTAGAGGATATATGCTAGTTTATTCTTCTACAGATTTGGTGCCCCTGGGTTATACCGATTCGATTTTAAGGTGATAGGGACACTCGTAAGTCCACATCAGGGTCAATGTTGACATTTGGTGGTGGTCTTGTTATTTGGAGGACTATCAATCAATCATGTATTGCCGATTCCACAATGGAGGCGGAACATGTGGCGACTTGTGAAGCAACTAAAGTAGCCGTGTGGCTAAGGAATTGTCTGCTAGGCATTGAGGTTGTTCCATCTCGCATCGCATGCCATTTCATTGTACTATGACAACATTGCGCAGCGATGGCAAAAGCAAAACAACCAGAAACCATACACGTGGAAAACACATTGAACGAAAGTATCACCTTGTCGGGGATATCGTTCAACGAGGAGATGTGTTAGTAAGCAAGATAGCATCCGAGAAAAATCTTGCTTGACCCTTTTACTAAGAGTTTACCAACTAGAAGTTTTGAGGGGCATATTGAAAGTATGAGTGTATTAGATATGTCTCATTTACTCTAGGGCGGGTGGGAAAATGTTGGTAGTATTGTGTCTACAAGTAAATTATTGTGTAAATTAATATTTTGAATAAAATATTATTTTCATATATATTGAGCTTGCATATGTCCATGAATTGTTTGATATTATAAATTGAGTGTTTAAGTTGTTAAAAACAGAAAGATTCAATTTATAATTCAATTCAAAGAATTGAAGTCCAGGATCGGTAAATAAATATGGATAATTTATTTTGATAAGATGTTCTCAATTTTATTGAAGTTTATCTTGACTTTGGTAATAAAATTGATAATACATTTTCAAAATATATTGATCGACCACGTGAAATTAAATATTTAATTAACCAATAGATATTTAATTTCACTTGATTATCGTACATGACACCTTAATCACGAGTAGGTAATGAACTTTGGTTACTAACTTGAAGTTCTTTGAGGCATCAATGAAAGTGAGATTAAATTGATGATCAATATCTCGATGCTTTGGGAATTAAAGTAAAATAACAAGAAACATATATTCACAATGTGGAATCAAGTCACCTATTTAATAGGCATGATCATGATCTCATGTGTTCTTCTAATAGACAAGTAAAATGCGAGCCCGATAATTCGACATTTGTTGTTGAATTCAAGATGTGATGGCAATCACATGAGACTATCGAGATAGAAGATGAGGATTGAGATTATGAATATTAGAAAATAGATTTTGGTCATTGGATCCTATTTCTAATATTTAGTCAATCAACGGGGATGACATGTAAAATGGACAAATCGAGATGATTTAATTATTGGCTTGATAATTTCAATTAGATTAAGAGTGAATCGTATCCCTTTAGTGGAATGAAATAAGATTAATAAATTATTTTGATTGATCAAGAGTTGATTTGATCGAAATTAATTTATTGGAGCTTAGTCTAATTGGGTTCGATCTCTTGGCTCGCCTTCCGGATCGATGGCCCCCCACAAACCAACACGAGTCTTTCCAGCGCACTTTGTCTTACTCACGCGCACCGAGAGAGAAGCTTCCCAGGGGGTCACCCATCCTATTATTACTCCAGGCCAAGCATGCTTAACCGGAGTTTTTATGAGATGAGCACCGAAAAGAAGATGCATCTTGTTGATATGAGTAGTACCTATCAAATCTTTTAAGCTCTCCTCAATCGTATAGTCTATACCTACACGATCTCGAGAATCTCCTCTCTTCGGGTGTGTGATCGGTTCATTCATGTCCCCTCCACCTAGAAGCTGCCGAGAGCGCTCCTTGTCCGTGCCTTCTTGCACCAATCCCTGCTCTCTTGCCCCGGTGTCACAAGCCCACCAGCTTCCGCTTGGTTCGTCCCCGAACCACACCCTACTAGGAGAAGTCCCGCTACGATACCATCGTAATGGCTCGCCTTCCGGATCGATGATTTGTCCGCACAAACCAACACGAGTCTTTCCAACGCACTTTGTCCTCACTCACGCCGCACTCGAGAGAAGCTTCCCGGGGTCACCCATCCCATAATTACTTCGGCCAAGCACGCTTAACTTCGGAGTTTTTATGATATGAGCACTAGAAAAGAAGATGCATCTTGTTGATATGAGTAGTACCTATCAAATCTTTTAAGCTTTCCTCAACTGTATAGTCTCATACCTACACAGTCTCAGAATCTCCTCTCTTTGGGAGTGGGGTCGGTTCATTCATGTCCCCTCCGCCTAGAAGCCTACCAGAGAGCCGCTCCTTGTCTCTGTGCCTTCTTGCACCGGCGATCACTTCCCGCCTCTTCGGCCCAAGGCGTCACACGATCGAGTCCCTTTGGTGGCTCTAGAAAAAGAAGCGGAATAAATTATAAGAGTTATAATTTATTAGTGCGATGTATTTAATTAAGTGAACTGATTGTGATAATTTTGGAAAGAAGATAAATCATAGGATTTGCCAATCAAAATATTACCTAAAGTAATACTTTCCTTTAGCAAAGGTTTCCATAGTTAAATTATTACATCCTACATAATTACTTCTATCGATCATTTTGTGCCCACACACATAGAGAGAGATGTTCTTTGCATTCTTGAGTTCTTGGAGAACACTGAAGAAGGCTTGAAGGTTTGGAGCGTGGAATTTCGCAAAATATTATTGAAACTTCGTTACAAGGGTAATTCTTTTTCTTTCTTGTTTGTACAAATTAATTAATTCACGTTAATACGCATTATGATTCGAGATCCTATTCCGGATTGCTCGGATCACATAAAATTAATTTTTGTGATTGAGCAATTTCGTCCGGCCAACAAATCAAAACCGAGAGCCCTTTCTTAATTTTAAAACATCTCAGATTTTCCTACATTAGCCCAAACCTCGGGTTTTTTTAATTATCCCTTAATAAAAAAAGGAATTTGCTTTTGTTGATTGGGTGGTTTATGTTTACAAGAAATGACTAAAGTATTTCAAAAATTTGGACAAGATTAAGTCGAGGCTAGTATTTAATACTATCTCTCTGCAAGGCGAAATTGCCCCGTATACTAAGTGTTTACGGCCCGACAATCGACCCTAAGATACAATGAATTTTTCTGTTTCGACTTAACAACACTTGTAAAAGTCAAAACTACAGCGGACACAAGTGTATAAGGCTTTCAAGCTTTTGGAAGGGAATAATTTCAATTCTTTGTAATGCGAGAATGACTCGATTTTAGGCTTATAATTTCGGTGCAGTTTCATCTGCGGGGGGCCTTGTATTTATAGGCATCAAGGTGTCGATGGAAAGGGTATGTCTTTTGGATAAAAAACACATGTTTATAGCCAAAAATGCACATGGTGTCCGATTGCTCGAATGGTGCATCGGTTCAAAAGGATGCGCACACTGCGTGCACGCGTCCATTTTTTGTCACTGTCGCCCACGGTGCTCGCATTGCATTACCCAGCGCACGCAGCGGCGTGGTCGTCCCGATGCACGTCACGTGCACTCCGCTGTATAAGAAGCCCAAGTCGCGACCCACGACCCGGACCTAGAATTAGGCCGAGCCGGTCGGCGGCGGCACGCGTGTGTGTTTTGAACCAAGCCCACAAGCATGTAGGTCCTCACTCCTTTAAAAACTTTGGTGCCCCAAGGGCCCAAACCCATTTATCCAACCCGAGATTTATAAATAAAGCAATCTTTGGCTTTGCACTCTATGTGGGATGGAGCTTTTCTCATTCCACATATTTTCCATTTTCCATATCAATGGATAACTTGTAACATTAACTTTTCATTTACCCAAAATTGTTTTTGAGAAATTCCAAATGCTAATCTCATCTACTCACTTAGTAGCATTTTAACATATAATTTAATTCCATTTTCCACCAACGGAAACCACTTAAATATTTGGTCGAAATCGGTCAACACCTAATTTCTCAACCAAAATTCCAACAACTTTATATGCTTTTTGGTTCATATTCAAGTGTCTTGATCTCTATCGTATCTGATTAAGTAAAGAGCTTTATATGTTCTTGACTTTTCTTTGAAACATGTATTATGAATAATTTTAACGGTAGGTGTTATGGGAAAGTAGAAGAAATCTTGCTCTTTTTCTACTTGAGGCGAGAATGTGTTAGAGAAATACTTATTCATTGATAACCGTCCATCGCAGCGGTTTGTATGTTTTATGCGGAAAAATATTATACTTTAGTTTTTGATAGCTTGCTCTCTCGATGATGATGTTAGATTAAAAGATTCTTCTTGCTTGGGCATGTAAACTTTCAAAATCGAAAGAGTAGCTCCTTATTTTGCTACTTATTCCATCTTTATGTTGAAAATTAACATTGTGTTTGGGGTTAATTACGAAAAAAATACCCTCGACGCTTGTTTCTATTTAACAAATTTCATCATCAAGAAGGGTATTTGTTAATAAAAATAAAAACTAATGGGGTTTGAGGTATTTGTAATTTTGAAAGCTAACTAGATTTATTTTGTAATTAGACTAGGCACTGGGGGTAGTTTTGTACTTTTGTAATTATCCATTGGTTTATCATGTATATTAAGGATAATTAAAAAACTACCCCGAGGTTTGTGTTACTTACAAAAAACTCAAAGATATTTGAGAATTATAAAAAAAAACCTTGAGTTTTGATTCGTGTTAAATGTAAGAGGATAGTCGTAAAACTTCTAAAATGCAAATGGTGTGTTTGAAGTGTTTTTGCTCACCTTGGGTAAAATATAATACATGATCAACCCTTCAGGGATCCCCTGTAATTTTCAAAAATCTTTGTTTTTTTTAAACTAACCCAAATGTTAGGGGTAGTTTTTGTAATTATCCATTTCTATTATGTTTTGTAAGATTTGAAATTTTGACAATGGGAACCAAATCCTTTTCATCGGTCGTGGTAGATTTCACGGCTTCATGGTGTGGGCCATGCCGTTTCATCGCTCCGATTTTGGCTGAGATTGCCAAGAAGACACCCCATGTTATGTTCCTGAAGGTGGATGTTGCGAACTTAAGGTATGTTTGTACTTGGGGTTCTTCTCGATATTAATCCTTTGTTTATGTTATTATTAGCGACAAAGTCGAAGATTCTTTGAGATTTGAGAGTACATTTGTATCTAAACTAGATTGATAAATTCATTACATTGCTTGCGGATCGTTGTTGAGGAATTCAAGGTGAGGCTATGCCAACCTTTGTATTGATATTCTGAAAAGAAGAAAAGGAAGTGGATAGGCTTGTGGGTTCTAAGAAATAAGATTTGCACCAAAACTACCAAACATGGTGATAATAATAACTGATTTATATTGCGGATGTGTTCTGTTTTTTGTTTTTTTGAAATCGAAGGTAATAACTTTCGTTAAGGAAGCGGTCGAATCGCAATTCAAGACAAATGAAGGGTGGAGGAATATAATCCCACACCATGACACGGACATAGAATTAGGAATTATCTCTCGATTTCTTCTTGAGGCTTTAATCACTTGAAGACAGTCCGATTCAAAGCACCATGCACGAGGATTTCCAATTTGTCTTCAACCCAGGGTGAGGACTTCTCTCATTCCTAAAGCTTGAAGAACTTACGGGAGAAAAGGACCTTGAAATTCACCTTGGATTCTTTGCTAAAAATATCCCTTCCCAATCTCGAATAACAACCCCATAACCCATCTTTGCTTCTTTTGGAAATAATCCGCATCCATGTTGCACTTTATCCACCCTGTTTGATGCACTGCCAAGTCACAACACCATCACCTGTTAAAATGTTCTAATCCACCGCCCAGTCACCGGGGCGTGCGCCATTGAAACAAGGTGGAACACCCAAAATTTATGATCGAGACGGATTTTTTGCTCGCTGCCATAGAATCTGATTCCTATTACTCCATAATGCCCACAAAATCATAGCAACTTCACACTTCTTTTCATATGACAAGTTCCTCCACAATTTATTAAGATTGACAAGGAAGGAAGAGTTTTCCATAAAACTTCATCAACACCAATCAATCGCTAACAAGATTTAGCACATGGGCGGAGGAAAAAAATATGGCTAGTTGTTTAAACAACAACATTACAAACCGGGCAAAGGGGCGATAGATAAACTTGTCTCGAAATGAGCCTCTCTTTGTAGGTAAAGCATTGTGACATGCTCTCCAAAATAAATTCTTAACTTTTGCGGGGATTTTCAAACTCCATAGGCTTTTCTAATTGAATAACAACTCAAGATTAAGACTACTATCCATTTCTTTACATAATAATTTATACCCCGATTTTCTTGAATAGACGCCCTTCTTGTCGGCCATCTATAACCAATAATCTTCAATGTTACTAGAACTCGAGTGGGATAGAGAGGATTAATTGCGATCTCTAACATTGAGATCCTTAACAATATCAACGTTCAATGGCGAGAATCAAGCACCATTAAACTATGCACGTATTATCCTCCAATTGATTATGGTGAGACGTAACAAAAGCATTTTCTTCCGGTAACCAAGGTGTTAGGAAATTTCTTTTATAGATTTTGATGATACCATGTAAAACTTAAACTAGGAAGTTGGCACCCCATTTTCCTTGTAATAGATAAGGCTGGAAAAATGAGTCAAGTCGGCTATGCCAAAGATTACAAGAAGTCAATGCGGACTATGTGAAGACTCTGCTGCGTGTCGGTGAATAATGCCACAAAGGAGGACAAGGACTCGATCAAGAAGAGTCGGTGGGAACAATCGTAAGAAGTTCGGTCAAGTCAACTCAAGAAGTCAAGTCTACAAGTTGAAGTGACGGTTGAGTCAATCCAATGATTGGAGCAGACTCAAGTCACTGGGGTAAAGACAACATTCAAGTGAAGACAACTGACTTAGATCCATTGGAATAAAGTCACAAATGTTACCTTATATAGCAACATGTAAAGCGTCAGGTCTAAAAATGCTTTTCCTGAATTATGGAAAAGGAATGAATCAATGGGAATCACTTTGCATCTTGTGTCGAGACACCGCAAAGCTGGTATGCCATTAATACGAGAAAAAGTCTACACCAAGGATGCAGACCAAGACAAGACAAGCCAACAACCACAAAAGTGACATTTGAAATTAACCTATCTCTTCAACGGGCAAAATTTTGAATGTGCGCACTATAAAAAGCTGAGGAAGTTATTGAGAAGAGGTTACCCGAACCACGAACAAGCAAGCAATAATCAAATATTTAACTGCAATATTCTCATAGGCATTCAAGCAATTCCTCAAGCCTCAAACTCGAAGAAACTCGATCCAATACAAGTTGTGAAGGAGAGATAACTTCAACTTTGTTGAAGAGGAAACATTTGAAGAAGCAAAGGGGTATACTTTCCAAGTCGGGATTGTAGAAAGGTTCGGTCGAACCATTATCAAGTTTGTTGGAGGGCTTCGTGATCAAATGCAAGAACTTGAGAAGTGAGCTAAAGTAGCAAGGCAATCGCCTGTGAAGAAGGTGAGTCACAAGAAAAGCCAAATGTGTGATCAAGGCCGTCTGTCAGATGTTCACCGCTTTGTAAATGGTCGAGTTACATACATAGTGGATTAGGAGTTGGAGAAGAGGGGATTAGAAGAATTACCCCATCTTCAAACCTCTATAAAATATTTGTGTCATTTACTTTCAAAGAAACTTACTTTCCTCGCATATTTACTTTATATCTCTTTGTTAGTATTATATTTGCTATCCAAGCGATAAATGACCAAGTGCTAAAAATCTAGTGTTTAAAACAATCTTAAATCTAATCAAAGGGTGTTAAGTCTTCCGTTGTTAAAAACCAATCAGCCAAGTTAAGTATTTGGCTTGAGCAGCGGGAGTTATACTATCAATAGCTCTATCGAGTGCATTGAGTGGGTAACTTAGCTAAAAAGCCAACAGATTGTCCATCAAGGACACAATTGTTTGAGTCAACTCTGTTGAATTATTTTAAAAGGACTAAATCGAAAAATTGGTAAGGTTTATTCAACCCCTCATTCTAAACCTTATTTTACATCCCTTGGGACCTACACAAGGATCATGCCAAATGAAAATATGTTTACCATTACCCACTTTCCATCAACAATTACTAACAACAAAATCCCGTGCTTCAAGATTACTTCGCCAAACATAACTAAGATTGTAACCCAACTTATCATTAATTAAAAACACGAGGGAAAATACATGGCTTTAAAAGTTCGAGCCACAAAAGAGTCTTGATTTGTCGGCATCTCCAAATCGCTTTCCCAATAACGCCATATTAAATTCATGCGGTGCCTAAAATTGAGACCCCATGATTATTATGAGCACAAAGCTTGTTCGATGACAGCCAATTGATCCTCTACGTGATTCTCCACCTTTACCCCACCAAAATGAGTTCATTATCCTCTCAAACTCACCACAAAGATCTTTCGGAAGAAGGAAAATACTCATAGCATAAATCGGCACACTTGTGCTATGGTTTTTAGTAAAATTTCCTTCCCCCCCTTGATAATATTTTCTGTTTCAATCCTTGTAAACGATTCCAAACCTTATATTTAATGAAAGTGAATATCTCTTTCTTATTACGACCAATAAGCAACGACAAACCCAAATAAGAACCATGATTTCTTGTCCGAGAAACACCAAGTCTGCTCACAAATGCTTTGAGCCACCATAGAATCCGTATTAGAGCTAAAAGAAATTGAGGATTTTGCAAAATTTATAATCTGACTTGAGGCTTTCGAGTACAAGTCAAGACAAAGTCAATTCTTGTACATTCCTCCCGATTTGCTCTAAAAAGAAAAGCGTCATCAAAAAATAAATAAGTTACACTAGCGCACCTTTCGCTATTTGACCATGGATCCATCCCTTTGATTCAAATTTTCGTATGATAGGCGATAGGCCCTTCGCGCGAGTATGAATAAATAAGGTGACAACGGGTCACCTTGCGCAATCCACATCCAAATTCCCCGTGCAACACCTTATATCTCACCATCGTCACACAAAGCACAACAAGATCAATCCATCTTGTATGAAAACCCAACCGTAAGAGCATAGTATTCAAAAAGGCCATTCAATTCTATCGTACGTCTTGCTCATGTCAATTTTGAATGTTGCTATCCCGTTCTTTCCTTCTTTGTTTTCTTTTGAGATAATGATTTATCTTTATCTCAAATGCAATCCTAATATTATCGAAATAAGCTGCGAGGAACAAAAGCACTTTGAAACTCCGAAATAATAATTGGTAGAATCTGTTTTAATCTGTTGGCAAGGACTTTGGACACCACTTTGTAAACAATATTACGAGGAGGGCAATTGGTCGTAAATCTGTGATGAATTGTGGATTTTTCTTCTTGAATTAAGACCAAGTTCGTGTCATTGAAGCCTTGTGGAAAAGAACAAGACTTCAAAAAATTCAAACAGGACAAAACAACCTCCGGTCTGTTATATCCCAGAATTTTTGGTAGAAAGCCAAATTCATTCCATCCGCCCCTGGAGATTTATCCGGAAACATTAAAAATAAAGCTTCATTTACTTCTACCTGAAAAATCTTGAGCAATACATTATTATGAATAGAGATCACTTTCTTCTCCACACACTCGATTATTGGGTCACAATTTACCATAGAAGGTGAAAAAATCTCCATAAAATAGCTTGTTATGTGATTCCCCAACCCATTATCCCAATTAAGCTAAACTCCATACGAAGTGCTCAAGCCGAAATCGCATTATGTCGGCTTCTAGTTGACGCCACCATATGGAAATATCTAGTATTTGCGTCCCCATCCTTGAGCCAAAATAGTTTAGCCCTTTGCTTCCGAGAAATCTTATTTTTGAGCCAACAACAAGTTATCTTGGTTTTGAGCATTCTTGAATTCTTGAATGGAAGCTAAATCTTGTCCTCCTGAAATTCCTTCATTTTCTTCTTTGCCTCTTTAATACGGTAATTGAAAGAATTTTCCAATATATCTCCCAAGAATGCAACTCGGCCCCACAGAATCCTATCTTACTTGAAAATTATCGGGCTCCCCTCTGTTCCAACCTTGTTAGCCAAGCATTTTCAAAACGGATTTTCTTAACTCTTTTTATGCGATATTATTGGCCCAATACCAAAAATATACACTACAAGAAATCAAGGATATTCCAACCGAAAAATCTATTGGAATTTGGACAATTACCGTTGGAACTATCCATTCAACAGAAATTCAATAGAAAATGCACCGTTGATAAAATGGCCATTGGAATGGCAAAATTCAAATGGAAATTCCAATGAAAAATATTTCATGATCTTTAACGCTTTTTGTTCATTTGAATATACAACCATTGGAAAAAACTCCAATATTTTTCCAACACTCATTCCAAATGATTTATACCCTTGGAATATATGTAATCATTGGAAAAAACTCCAACTATTCCAACGGAGTTATACCATTGGAATTCAGTCCAATAGTAATTCTAATGGTATATATCCGTTGGAATATTCAATTATTTTATCTCATTATCTAATATCTCTAACTTCCCAAAGAGGTCACTCAACATCAATTTTCCCCAAGCCAAGCACATTTAACTATGTCGTTTCAATATGATTGAATCAAAAGAGAAGATATATTTTATCGATATGGATAATACTATCAAATCTTTTAACCCCTATTGAATTTCCAATGGTATTACGATTTTTCAAAGAACTTTGTTGTACCATTGGAATTTTCGATGGAATTTTAGAAACTCTAACGGAAATTCCAATGATGAATTTCAACATTTTGTTTACCGTTGGAGGTTTTGTTGGAATTTTCAATGGTATGTTTTAGCGATGGAATTTCATTTGGAATTTTTAAAATTCGATAGTATTTCAATGGTTTATTCAATGATTTTATTATGTTGGAATTTTCCAACGGTTTCTTTGTGGTGTTGGAATTTACATTGGAATTTTAAATTCCAACAGAGATTCCAACAATTTATACCAATGGTTTTGTTTATCGTTAGAATTTTCGTTGGAATTTTCCAATGGTATAATGTAGTATTGGAATTTCCGTTGGAATTTTAAAAATTCCAATAGTTTTCTATTTCGTTGGAATTATTTTGTTGGAATTTGATGTTTTCTTGTAGTGATAGGCGAATGATCCGATATTGCAGCTTCAAGATTCCACAATTCTGATTCGGAAAATTCTCAAACCAATTACGGGAAGAGAGGTATCTGTCGATCTGTCCTCAACCCGAGTTCAACGAGCTTCTTCCTCTCTCCCATGTAAATTGTCCACCATACCTAAGTCAATTAATCCGAAATCGTCAATATTATTTCAAAATCCAGAAATTATGTTTGATGTTTTCACGTTTCTCGAGGTTGATTGAAGATCATTAAAATCTTCTATAATACATCAAGGGAGATTAGATTGAGCCGCAAGTCGACGAAGAAAATCCCAAGATTGGCGTCTTCTCTTTCTTTCGGGAAATCCATGGTGTAGGTCCCAAGGGGTGTGAGTGTAAGGTTTAGAAGGGGGTTGAATAAACCTTACGAAATTTTCGATTTAGTCTTTTTAAGAAGTTCGAGTTAATACTTCACAATTTGAGTCCTTGATGGACATGACTAAGTTAGTTAATCGTGAGTTAGTCATTCAAATGACTGATCGATTTGTTGATAGAGTAACTAAAGTTTTGACTAAAGACTTAATCGGATGTGATATGTTTTTATTGGGAAGACTTAACACCCTTGAATTTGGTTAAGTTTGTTTTAATGCTTGGTTTTAGCACTTAGTTAATTATCAATTGGATAGCAAATATGTCAGCAGATATGAAAGTAATATGCAGAAATTAAAGTGCTGAAATGTAAATGACACAATAAGTTTTTATAGAGGTTCGAAGATGGGGTAATTCTTCTACTCCTCTCTTCTCCAACTCCTGGAGGAATCCACTAAGTATTGATCGAGTGTACAAAGTGGTTAACAGTCCAGATACAAGTCTTGTTCACACGGTGACTTGATCCTTTCGGACTCGGTCTGGATATGCCTTGGTCACACACGGCGGCTTCTCGTATGACTAAATTTGCTTCACCCAGTCTGACCGCTTTGCTACTACAGCCCACTTGCTCAAGCTTCTTGGATTTGATCACAAAGCCCTCCAAAAACTCGAGAATGGTTCGACCTTGAACCTTCCTACAATCCTCCGTGGAATGTAGACCCCTTGATTCTTTTAATTATTTCCTCTTCAAGCGATTGAAGTTGTCTTTCCTTCACGGTGAGTGTTGGATTGATTTCCTTCGTAATGTAGGCTTGAGGATTGATCTTGAATAACTCGAGAATATTTTTTTGGTTCTCAAATGTTAGCTTGAATGTTCGTGGTTCAAGTTGTCAAGGTTAACATCTTTTCAAATAAACTCCTCGGCCTTTTATAGTGTTCTTTTAAAAATTTGCCCGTTGAAGAGATAAGCTTATTTTCAAAAGACACTTGTGGTCGTTGGCTTGTCTTGTTGCGATCCTTGGAATTTACGTTTCCTCGTATGAACGATTCTTGACTTTTCGAGTTCGACATGGTGCAATGCTTCCCATTGGTTTATTCCTTTTGCACGCTTTCCGGGGGTGAGCACTTCAAGAAAGGTAGTATGAAGATATTACTTGTTTAAGTAATTCTCTTGATTTACGTGCAACGGATCTCTTTCGATTATCTCGACTTGACTACATTTTCTTAATTTCCCCAGGTGACTTGAGTCGGGTTCCAATCATTAGATGACTCTTGTCACTTCAACTTGAGACATGGCTATCTTGAGTTGACTTGATCGATACTTCACTGTTTGCATCTCGGTTGCTCCTTGATCGAGTTCTGTCTCTTCTTCTTTGCCACACTCAATCGCCTCACAAATGGAGTCTTCCTTCTAGTCTCCAGTTGTTTTCTTATGTGTTCAAGCATAGCTGACTTGACAAATTTCGACCCATTTTATCTATTACAATGCAATTTACAACGAGAAAAATGGGGTGCCAACTTTCTATTCTAAGTTTTACATGGCATTCATCAAAATCTAAAAAATAATTTCCCAACAATTTCCCCCTTTTTGATGATGCCAAAACTTAAGACATTCATACAATAATGTAACAAAGCAAAGATACGCATGGATAATGCGAGAATCATAGAATGTATGCGTAGAATCAATCTTTTATTGATCATAACATTCTTGTTCTTTACATAGTTGTTTACAAGGTGTATCGAGCTTAAATGGAACTTAAAGTAACTATCTTTGTTCTATATCTACACAAGTATAGAAATTGTATGATTTTATTCGATGTCTGAAGACTTAAATAAAATGTATTTACATAGTAAAATACATGAAGGGGTGACAAACAACACTTTATCTCCTTTCACGCCTCATTCTTTCATCTTCTTGACTCTGTCATCTTGACCTCTTTCTCTTCTTCTCGTCTTATTTTGCCTTCTTTTTCTCATACGCCCGGGCGACTTCATCTCTTCTCGGTCTTTCTTGTCTTTCCTCCCATAGCTGAGTTTGTCTTTTATTTTCCTCTTCAATTCTCTTCACATACTCAACATTGTTCTTAGCCACTTGCAGGTTGGCTATTTCGTCAAATCCAACCCAATGGATCCCTCCTTTCTTGCCTGGATCTATGTACTCAATGTTTTGGGCGGGGATCTAGGTCTTAAACCTCTTCCTCCACCATCGCTTCCTTCCATACGCCTCCGGGCGTGTATTGTCTTGGGGCCTTCTTTTTCCCGGTGAGTGACTAGCGAGTATTTGCCGATGTCTTGCTGTCGCCTTCTTCACATAGTTTCGGACCTTTTTCCCAAGACAAATCCCAGGCTTGAGCCATGGACATATTTGCGAAGTAGCCTTGAGATGCGAGCGTCTTGAATTCATCAATAGATCTTGTCTCGGTTCGCTGATCGAAATGGCATAAGTGTCTCGTCTGTTGGAATGCCTCCATGTTGTTTGAGAATGTTCATAACTTTGGCATCCATCTTTCCTTCCACTTCCTTCATCCCGCTTCAATTGTCTTTCTCTTTCGGCCATAGGTCTTTGCAGAGTGTTGGAGTGGCGGAGTCATCTGGGAGTTTTTGATGATATCATTTGTGACAAGACCTTGTTGGGGGTTTTAGCAATCATCAAGGTCACATCTTTCGAGCCTTCCACCTCAATGATTTTCCTTTCTTCTCTCTTATTACTTCCTCAATCTGTCTTTCCCTTCACAATCTTCCTTCCTTCGACTTTAGATCCTTCAGCGCCTTTAGGTATTCCTCTTCCCCTTTTTGGCATCATCAAAGGAAAGAGGAACCCCTGGAAACAAGCTAGCAAGCATGAAGTCTAGTCTGGCGATAGCCGAGTTCGTCGAATCTGCTGCGGAGTATCTTTGCCTTGGAATTGAGCGAGTAGCGTTGGATTCAGCTGCTACCAACTTCATCTCAGCCATGAGAGGGTTGAACTTTCGATCCATGTTCTCCTCTACGCGCAGGAGCTCTGTCTTATTATATTCACGCAATGACTTTATCTCTCGTGGTGTGAGATTCATGAATTTGTTCGATGCGCTTTTGCGTTTTGTCTTTGCATCAACATTCTCCCGCCAGACTAGCAACTTGTTGAGCAAAGGTGTCACGAAATATCGAGCTTGTTCCACGCGCATTGTCTGCTCTTTGTTGTCACCATTCCTAGGATCGACTATTATGTTTCCGCGGATCGCCATAAGGTTGGCATCTCTGTTATTGACCTTATGTCCGGTGAGGCTGGTGCCTCTCCATCTTTTTGATTACTACAAGCGGGGGCTTTGAAAACTTCCCGAATCTCGGTGGCGGCCAAGCGTCAAAGTCATAGTCTCTTTGGAACAATGGTGTCTGTTGGAATAACAGATCAGTCTATGGAAGCGCTCTCGATCTCTAGTTGATTCTTCGGGGAGGTCGAGGTACCTCCAAAGAGAAAGGAAATGATTCTACAAAAGGATCATCACGGGCAACCGGAATCTGCTCAATGACAACTTGTGCTCGTGAAGTCCCCTTAGGAGTCGAACTTGCGGCACTGGGGAGCTCGCGCATGGACTCTGTTTCGATTTTGGTCATTGTGAAGTCGACCTAGCTTGCTTGAGCCTCACTGCCTATGCGAGCAACTTCTTCGGTCTCAACTGGTTTTTCCACATGAGTTGGTGGTCTCGGCCTTATCGGGAAGCGTCATCGGACGATGATGATATTTCCATGGGTGGCTCATCATCAAAGTTGAATGTTTGGCGAGTAGTCTTGAGGTCGACTTACTCGTGGTTGGAACATCCTCGATTGAGTCTTTTGGATCGGCAATAGGGGTTGACTCGACTTCATCTTCACCCGGATCCCGAGAAAAGTTACATCAGGATTATCTTGGGAATCGTGAAGGGCACTTATCTCCTTTTCTCGATGGATCAATGATAGCGGGAGGGATGTTACGTGCTTGATCTCTTACCCCGGGAAGTCTCAACCTCACGTTGTCCTTCATTACCTCCTACAGATCTCAAGCTGGCGAGGCCTTGGACATTCCTTCGCGGTGTCAATTTGTCTTGGGGTCTTCGAGGTGGCATCCACTTTGAGTCTCAACTCCATGGATTGCAC
Organism: Rehmannia glutinosa; assembly: GCA_016081115.2. Lineage (NCBI taxonomy): Eukaryota > Viridiplantae > Streptophyta > Magnoliopsida > Lamiales > Orobanchaceae > Rehmannia > Rehmannia glutinosa. The sequence continues at coordinate 100,560 of JABTTQ020003281.1, forward strand.
TTTCATTGCCCAGTGTTAACTCCCAGGCGATTCCTTCTTGTGCCTCGATCGCATCGTCAGGCGTCATTGGCTGCAGAGCGATTGCTTGGCACCAGTGAGACGATGTCTTAATCATCTGCGCCTCTTCGGTGACAACTTGCTTTGTGTATCCATTGTTGTTCCATCTCCACTTCGCCTCCTAAATTCGTTGTGGAGTCATTTGCAGCATCCTCCGACCTTTGCTGCGGTGGGGAGTTTCCCACCGTGGCACACCACCTCGGTGACTTGGAATGGGGTCACTTATCTCCGGACTCGGCTGTTCCCATTGAGTATTCGTAGCCGTTGGGGCGGTGGTAAGACACCTTCATTAGGGGTTGGCTCGACCGAGGTCCCCACAATCCCGATTTCATCGCAATTCCTTAATACCTTCCTCCGAATGAAATTTGGGGAAGTGGTGGCGGTGACAACCGTGGCAATATCTCGCACCACTCCCATGGGATCAATCTCGGTGTGATGTGGAGGACTCCCCGGTCCCTCCATCATCCCTTGCTCATGTAGGATTCTAGATTCTTGCATTGCTTTTTGCATTTGCAACTCTTTGCACGGGCAACGGCGGGGTCCGATCCTCATCACTCCCGGAGAGAACATCGAGATGAGGATGTGTATGATCGATGGTTCGATAAAGGGACAAATGCTGGCCTTTTCACGAGCCACGACTTCCTCTGCGATCTCTCCTTCTCCTTGTCCTTGAAGATCGCAAGATATCGTGCGATTGTCTTCATCCGATCTTTGGACCACATTGGTCAATCGAGAAAGTTCAACAGTTCCTCTTCTTCTTCAATAAATTCGGGTCTTTGGAATCGTTCCTGGATCGACTCGGCTTCCATTGCCTCTATTCTCGCAGACAATTTTGAATGTCCGGGTATGGTGGGGATAGGATCATCACATCATCATCATTGTCATCGTCTTCCTGTTGTCCCAATTTCTCGGGGATTGAGGGTAGCAAAATTTCCGCTTGACATTCTCGTAGCACTGTTATAGGCGGAGACACAACCCTTTCAATAGGTAATTCGGTTGTCTTAGCCATTCCTTGTTCCTCGGTTGTTCTGTTACAATTTGGGTCTTCGAGTTGCCTCGGAGACTTGGCCGTTTCATCAATAACTTCCGGAGACTCTACTTGTCCGGCGAGTCTCGGGTATCTTTTCGGTGAGTAGCGGACTCGGGCGGTCTTCTCAAGTTTGGAGAGCTTGGAAAGTCTTCTTCTTCTTTTTGTTTTTACCAGAGGGACATCTCGGTTCCACTTCCTGGTCCTTCGCAGATTTGTCTTAGAGGCAAATCGCCTTCCTTGTTGTGATCCTCTTCTTCTTGATCACCGGAGAAGGGATTAATGATTCTTCTCCACCGCATTTGCGGGGCGAGACACGATCTGGGGGTAGGTGACTTGGCTGCGAGGGAAAGGTGCAAATTTCTTTTTCTTTCTTTGCAGGGGCAGCGATCTTTTAGCACCCGGTCTTCTTGGGAGGAGAGGAGACAGTTGTATCTTTGGTCGGTGATTCCCCCTCACTCGTATCGCCTCTCTTAGCGTAAGCTCTCTTCGTGCGCCGGAGAGGTTTGATTGAAACATCCTCTTGTTTACATGGAACGCCTTTCCATGTCGAAGAGGAACTCCTTTTCCTTCCATCGAGGCCAATCACCAGGCCGTATCCCGAAGGAACCTCCAAACGTACCATCCTCCTTGAAGGATTTATTCCCAACATTGCGCGAGTCTTACGTATACAAACCTAACTTGACTCACCTTCTTTTCTTCAATGATCACAGCCATTACAATCAATTTAGCTTTGGACAATGGTCAAAGATGCCAAATTTGATGTCTATGCATTTGGCAACAATGTCCAGCAATTTGTGGTAGTCCTTTTTCGCAGACTTCTTGTTAGGCATTTGTATAGACCACTTTCTCAAAGACAACTGCAGACTTGGATACTTCCTTCCAAGCAACAATCAGTCAACATCGCTTCATAAATCTAAGCACTCCTTCCGGCAAGAAAGCGATGTTCGCGGATCCTGGCGATAATGGTGAACTCTTTTCCATGAATAGAGGACTTGATGCCCTCATCGTGAACTTCAACATTCACGTAGAATTGTGCGACCTCTTCCACGTAGGTCATTGGGAACTCCATCATCAAAAATGTTTTAATCCGCATTTTTCTAGCTTCTGTGCTATCTTCATCATAAGGGTGTCGTCGGACCCTGTTTATTCATACCGTCAAAATCCACAAGAGACCCGGTGTGGATTTGCTTTCTTAGCTTGACAAAATCATGAGTAGGTGCCATTTCTAGATGTTTTATCGAACGAAACTTAGAAAATGATCTTGAGGGTTTGTAGGGTTTTGAGAGAGAAGTTTCTTTCTTTCGCCTTGAGAGATGAGCAGTTTTGGTTTTGGTAAAGTGAGAGAAAGACGGATGAAATGGTTTAAGTATGGGTCATGAAAGGGCGTGCGGGTGGTTTTTGAAATTTTGATCAAAATCAATGGCTTAGATTTTGTCGCCGATTAACCTTTAATCTCTCGCATTTAATGCGGTAACATTTATATCCAATCATAAGCTTTGTGTGCGACTTTTTGATTGTGCACGTCATAATTATCCGACGTCATTCTTAAAAATATTCCGCTTCATAAAAACATTGCGTTTTTGTCACTTTGCTCATAAATGACTCAACTTATTCCTTAGCCGATTTAACTCTTTCTCTTTACACATAAAATCAAATTTGTCGCCTAAATCGATCTGGTGATTTTTTGATACTGGTGATTCACTTAGGTGATTTAAGAGTTGACTCTTTTTCGACTTTTCATGTTTCATCTCTTTTCCTTGAGTCTTCCGAGAGTCAACTTAGCTCAATTAACCCCAATTCATGTTTGAGTTCTTCAAATCTTGATTCACATAATGGTTTTGTGAATATGTCGCTAATTGCTTATCGGTTGAGATATATTCCACGGTGATGTCCTTCTTTTCAACATGATCTCTTATGAAGTGATATCTCGACATCAATGTGCTTTGTTCTTGAATGCAACACGGGATTTTGAGTGATTGCAATTGCACTTGTGTTATCACACATAATTGGAATTTCCTTTTCCTCAACCTCATAGTCTCTCATTCTTTGTCTCATCCATAAGACTTGGGCACAACAAGCGCCCATAGCTATGCATTGTGCTTGATTCTAGAGGTGGCTATTGAGTTTTGGTTCTTGCTAAACCAGAAATTGCTTTATTTCCAAGTGTAGGTCCCAAGGGGTGTGAGTGTAAGGTTTAGAAGGGGGTTGAATAAACCTTACCAAATTTTCGATTTAGTCCTTTTAAAAGTTCGAGTTGATACTACATGGTGTGTCTGGGTGGACAACCAATTTAGTTAATCAAGAGAGTTAGTCACTCAATGCACTCAATCGAGTTGATAGAATAACTGTTGTTAAGATGAATTAGCTCAAGCGTGGTTTGTTTTGTGGAAGACTTAACACCCTTAAGTATGGTTTAGTAGAGATATAAAGCTTGATTTAGTACTTAGAAATTATCAAGTAGATAGCAAATTTATCAGCAAAGTTAAGCAAATAAGATGCGGGAATTTAAAGTCTTTGAAATGTAAATGACACGATAAGTTTTTATAGAGGTTCGAAGATGGGGTAATTCTTCAACTCCTCTCTTCTCCAACTCCTGGAGGAATCCACTAGGTATTGATCAAGATACAAAGTGGTAGCAGTCCGGATACAAGTCTTGATCACACGGTGACTTGATCCTTTGGGACTCGATCTGGAGATGCCTTGATCACTCGGTGGCTTCAGACGACTCGGCTTCTTCCGCGGGGCAGTTGCCTTTGCTACTACAGCCCACTTGCTCAAGCTCTTTGGATTTGATCACGAAGCCCTCCAAAAGCTCAAGACTTGGTTCGACCTTGAACCTTCCTACAATCCTTCGTGGAATGTAGACCCCTTTATTCTTGATAATTTCCTCTTCAACTGATTAAAGTTATTTTTCCTTCACGGTGAGTGTTGGATTGATGTTCTTCGTAATGTAGGCTTGAGGATTGAGCGTTTAATAACTTGAGAATATTTCAGGTTACAAAATGTTTCTTTCTTGCTTGTATTCAATTCTCGGATGGTCAAGGTAACCTTCGTGTATTTTTCTCATAGTTATTCCTCGGCCTTTTATATTGAGCTTTCAAAAATCGCCCGTTGAAGAGATAGGCTTATTTTTGAAAGTCACTTGTGGTCGGTGGCTTGTCTTGTTGCGATCCTTGCAATTGCCATTTCCTCGTATGAATTGTAATTGACTTTTCGGAGTTCGACACGGTGTAATGCTTCCCATTGGTTTATTCCTTTTTTGCACGCTCGGGATCGAGCACTTGAGAAAGATAGCATGGAGATATTACTTGTTTAAGTAATTCTCTTGATTTCGTGCAATGGATCTTTTTCGATTATCTCGACTTGATTGCATTTTCTTGCTTTCCCAGGTGACTTAGAGTCGACTTCCAATCATTGGATGACTCTTTGTCACTTCAACTTGAGACTTGGCTTATCTTGAGTTGACTTGATCGATACTCCTCTCATTTGCATCTTAGCTGCTCCTTGATCGAGTTCTCGTTTTTCTTCTTTTCCATACTCGGCTTTCTTGTAGCGGAGTCTTCCTTCTAGTCTCGATTGTCTTCCTGCATGTTTGGGCATAGTGACTTAACTCACTTGACCAGCCCTATTTATTACAATGCGATTTTTACAACAAAAATGGGGTGCCAACTTCCTATTCTAAGTTTTACATGGCATTCATCAAAATCTAAACAATAAATTTCCCAACAATTTCCCCCTTTTTGATGATGCCAAAACTTAAAACATTCAAAATGTAAATAGCAAGGATACATATAGATAGTGCATTCACATAGAATGTATGCGTAGAATCAATTCTTTTATTGATCATAACATTCTTGTTCTTTTACACAAATTTTTACAAGGTGTATCGGAGCAAACATTTGTCTACACAAAAAGATAGAGAATTTACTTTATTGCGGAAGACTTACATAGTATGTATTTACATAGTAAAATACATGAAGGGTGGAAAAGAACACTTCATCTCCTTCGCGCCTCCTTCTTTCATCTTCTTGATTCTGTCATCTTCTTCGGTCTTCTTCTCTTTTTCTCATCTTCACCGCCTTCTTCTTCTTCTTTTCATAAGCCTTCCGGGCGCTTCATCTCTTCTTAATCTCTCTTGTCTTTCCTCCCATAGCTGAGTTTGTCTCTTATTTTCTTCTTCTATTCTTTTCGCATACTCGGCATTGCTTTTAGCCACTTGCAGATTGGCTACTTTGTTAAGACTTGACCAAGAGATCCCTCCTTTCTTGCCGGATCTATGTACTCAATGTTTTTGGGCAGAGGCCTAGGTGCAAACCTCTTCCTCCACCTTGTTTCTTCCTCTTCCTCTCGGGCGTGTATTGTCTTTGGGGTCTTCTTCTTTCTAGCCGAGCGACTAGCGGAGTGACCACAGAGCGATTCGGTAGTCGTCTGTCGTCGCCTTCTTCACATAGCGTGAGACCCTTTTCCCAAAGTACAAGTCCCAAGCTTGAGCCATGGACATGATTGCAAAGTATCCTTCGGATGCGGCGTTTTAAATTCATCAAATGATCTTGGCTCAATTCCGCATCCGAGATGGCATAAGTGTCTCTGTCTCTTGGAATGTCTCCATGTTGTTTCAAGATATTCATAACTCGGGCATCCATTCTTCCTTCCACTTCTCCATCCATCCTCGCTTCAATTGTCTTTCTCTTTTCGGCCCATAGATATAGCAGAGTGTTGGAGTGGCGAGTCACTGGGAGTTTCTTTCTTGATAATATCGGTTGTGACAAGACCTTGTTGGGGGTTTGTGCAATCATTAAGGTCACATCTCTCGATTCTTCCCCTCAAGCGGACTTTCCTTTCTTTTTCCTTGTATCTTCCTCATTTGTCTTTCCTTCACAATCGCTTCCTCCTTTTTTCCGGATCTCTTTAGCGCTTTAAAGTATTCCTCTACCCCCTTTTTGGCATCATCAAAGGAGAGAGGAACCCCTGAAACATCTTGGCAAGCGGGAAGTCGAGCTCTGGCGATAGCCGAGTTCTCGCCTCGAGTCTGCCAAGGAGTATGCGGCACGAAATTTAGAGCGAGTAGCGTTGGACTCTCTTGAAATTAGCTTCATCTCAGCCATGAGAAGGCTGAATTTTCTATCCATGTTTTCTTCCATACGTTTGGAGATCACTCTTATTTTGCTCACGCAGCAGACTTTATCTCGGCGGTGTGAGCTTCATGCATGTGCTCAATGTGTTCTCTCAATTTCGTTTTTGCATCAAGCATTCTCGGCTCTCCATATCGTGACTTGTTGAACAATGTTCAAATATCTAGCTTGTTCCACACGCATTGTTTCTTCTTTGTTGCCACCATTCACGATTACATTTGTTATGCCTCTCCAGTCGGATAAGGTTGGCATCTTTGTTATCGAGTCTCATGTCCATAGAGGCCTGGTGCCTCTCCATCCATTCAATTTCAAGCAAATAATGCTTTGAACACCTCCGAACTTAATTTGTTTCTTCCGTTGCGGTGACGGCCACGCAGCGTCAAAGTCATAGTCGGGAACGATGGTGTCGGATGGAAGAAAAAGATCAGTGCGTGGAAACGCGCGAGATCGTTCTCGACTCGTCGGGGAGGTGAGTACCTCTGAGAAAGGAAATGATTCTACAAAGGAATCATCACCAATCGGGATTTGTTCAATGATGAAAGGTGCGTGAAGTTCCTTTTGGAGTCGAACTCTTTGCGGCTTGGGGAGCTGTGCGGTGAACTCTGTTTCACTGGGATCTTTTGTGAAGTGGACTCATTTTTGCCGAGCCTCGGTGTCTCAACGGCCTTCGTCGGTCTCATTTGGTTTCTCGATTGAGTGGGTGGTCCTCGGCCTTATCAAAAGCGTCATCGGACGACGATGAGATTTCCATTGGTGGCTCACCATCAAAATTGAAAATTTGACGAGTAGTCTTGAGATCGGACTTGCTCGTGCTTGGAACATCTGTTTGAGTCTTTTGGATGCATCACGAGGGATGACTCGGCTTCTTCGTCGCGCCCGATCCCGGAAAAGTTACATCGAGGATTATCCTGGGAATCATGAAGCGCGCTTATCTCCTTTTTCGGATAGATCAATGATAGCGGGAGGGATGTTCTCTACTTCAACCTCTTTACCAGGAAGTCTCAACCTCCGTTGGCCTTCATTACCTCCTGCAGTCTCGGCTGCGGCGAGGCTGGACCTCCTTTCGGCGGTGTCGGTGTCTTAGGGTCTTCGTGGTGGCATCCATTGGAGTCTCAACCCCATGGATTGCACTTTCATCGCCCAGTGTTAACGCCTGTGGGCTGTTCCATCTGTGCCTCGACCGCATCGGCCGCGTCATTAGCCTTCGTGAGCGATTAGCTTTCTCGGTGAGACGGTCTCAATCGCCTGCGAGCTTCGTTGATGGCAACTTCTTTGTGTATTTTGTGTTTGTACCTTCTCCACTTCGCCTCCTAAATTCGTTGTGGAGTCATTTGCGACATCCTCCGACCTTTGCCGCTGCGATGGGGAGTTTCCCCTCGGTGGCGCACCAACCGAGTGACTTAGAATGGGGTCACTCGTCTCCAAACTCCCATTTGTTTCTCTTTTGAGTGTTGTTCAGTTGGGGCGGGTGGTAAGACACCTTCATTAGGGGTTGGCTCGATGGGGTCCCTACTATCCGGTTTCATTGCCATTTCCTTAAATCCTTCTTCCGAGAGTGAGGGGAAGTGGTGACAAGAACAACGGTGGCGATTTGGTGCACTACTCCCATTGGATCAATTTCGGTGTGTTTTGGAGGACTCTCTGGTCCCTCCATCATGCTCTTCTCATGAAGAAGTGCGGATTCATGCATTTCTTGTTGCATTTGCAACTCTTACGTGGCGACACCGGGTCGGATCCTCATCGCATGCGATAAGACATCAAGGAGATGATGTGTGTGTTCGTGGTGCGGTGATAGAAGTGAATCTTGGGCTTCTCACGTGCCTCGCCTTCCTCTGCTGTCTCTCCTTCTCCTTATCCTTGAAGATACGCAAGATATCTTTGCGATTTTTCTTCATCGATCTTTGAGATCACGAGAGGTCGGTCGAGGGGAAGTTGTGCAGATTCCTCTTCCTCTTCTATAAATTCGGCCGTTGGAACTGTTCTTCCTTTGATCGACTCAATTTCCACTTCCTCCACTCATGAGGCGATTTTGGATGTGCGGGTAAGGTGGGGATAGGATCATCACATCACTATCATTTCTATCGGCTTCTTCTTGTGTCTGTTTGTGCGAACTATTGTGTCTTGATTTGCCTCTGCTTGATCGCCTTGAAGCAGACTTAGGCTGTTTCATCTATAATATCGGAGACTCTACTTCTCCAGCAGAGTCTCGATATCTGCTCCCGGTGAGTGGCTAACTCTCGGCCGGTTTCTCAAGCTCGGAGTGCTTGATGATTCTTCGTCGTCTCTTAGTTCGTACGAGAGGGACCTCTGGTTCGAGAGAGTTTCTTTTGAGTCTTGGGCGGGGGGCGATCTTTGGTGTTTTCTTCGAGGAGCTAGCCGTCTTGGCTTATCGGTTCTCCTCTTTTGACGATCGGAGAAGGTAGTTGAGAGTCTTTCTCGACCGCTGCTGCTTGGGGCGGGAGACACGGCTGCGAGGGCGGGTGACTCGAGCTGCAGGGGCGAGGAGCGGGTTTGTTTTTCTTTCTTTTGCGGGGAGCAACAATCTTCTTAGCACAGTAGGGCGCAATTCTCTTAGCGGCTGCAGGGGCAACTTTCTTCTTTGGTGGAGAGGAAACAGTTGTATCTTCGAGGGTCGGTGATTCCCCTCACTCGTGTCGGCTCTCTTGGCGTAGGCTCTCTTCGTGCGCCGGAGAGGTTTGCTCTGAACATCCTCTTGTTTACATGGAATGTCTTTCCATGTCTATGAGGGACTCCTTTCACCTCAATCACCCGGCCAATCACAAGCCATATCCTAGGGATCCTCCAAATGCACCATATTCCTTGAAGGATTTGTTCCTACATTTTGGCATAGTCTGCTGTAGACAAACTCAGCCCATTTATTTTCCTTTCTTCAATGATCGTAGCCATTACGATTAACTTTGCTTTTGATTGGTTAAAGTGCCAAATTTGATGTCTATGCATTTGGCAACTATGTCCAACAACTTGTGGTAATCCTCCTTGAGCTGACCTCTTGTTTGCTATGTAGACTATTTTATCAAAGATAGTCGGATTTGGCTACTTCCCTCCGGCAAAGAACAGGTCTACATCAGCTTCGTTGATTTCTGATGCTCCTTCCGTCGGTAGTGAGCAGTGTTCAGCCAAATCCTTGGCAGAGATGGTGAACTTCTTTCCGTGAACAGATGACTTTATCCCTTCATCGTGAATCTCAGCGTTCACGTAGAACTGTGCGACCTCTTCCACATAGGTCATCGAAAACTCCATCGTCAGAAATGGTTTCAGCCCGGATGTTTCGAGCTTTTCAGCGATTTTCTTTATGAGGGCGTCATCGGACCCCTGTTTGACCATGCCCTCGAAATCCACGGTCGACCCTGTGTGGATTTGCTTTCCTAGCTTGACAAAATCATAGGTTGATGCCATTTTTCAGGATTTCACCGAAAAGAATCTTAGAATTTTGATTTGAATACTGAGAGGGTTTTGAGATAAATGAACCGTTTTGGTGATATGTGAGAGAAAACAGACGAAAATGGGTTAAGTATGGTTTCTGAAAGGACGTGCGGGTGGTTTTTGAAATGTGATCGAAATCAACGGCTTAGATTTTGCACGCCGATTAGCATTTAATGTCTCGAATTTAATGCGGCAGCATTTATATCCAATCATAAGCTTGGTATGCAACTTTTTGTCTGTACACATCATCATTATCTTGACGTCATTCTTAAAAACATTCCCGCTTAGTAAAAACGATCGAGTTTTTGTCACTTTGCTCATAAATGGCTCAACTTATCCCTTAGTGATTTAACTCTTGGTCACGAGTTCTCTCGGTGACTTTTGTCGCCTAATTCAGATAGTCATTTGTCTCCGACATGGCTAAGTCATTTAGCGATTTTGAGAATTGATCCTTTTTCTCTTTTTGTGTTCCATTTCTTTTCTTTGAGTCTTCTGAGTGTCAGCTCAGCTCGATTAACCCTAACTCATGCTTGAGTTCTTCAAATCTTGACTCACATAATGGTTTTGTGAATATGTCAGCTAACTGTTTATCAGTTGAGATATATTCTAATATGATGTCCTTCTTTTCAACATGATCTCTTATGAAGTGATATCGACATCGATATGCTTTGTTCTTGAGTGCAACACAGGATTCTGAGTGATTGCAATTGCACTTGTGTTATCACACATGATTGGAATTTCCTTTTCTTCAACTTCATAGTCTCTCATTGCCGTCTCATCCATAGGACTTGGGCACAACAGCTGCCCGCAACTATGTATTCTCGCTTCCGGTGTAGAGGTGGCTATTGAATTTTGCTTCTTGCTAAACCAGAAATTAGCTTTGTTTCAAGCATTTGACATGTACCGAGGTGCTTTTCTGTCAACTCTGCATCCAAAGATAGTCGAGTCCGAGTAGCCAATTAGCTTGAATCCACCTTCCTTTGGATACCATAAGCCAACTTCTTGGCTTCCTTTCAAGTATCTCAAGATTCTCTTATTTGCTTTGTCATGTGACTCTCTTTTGGAGCAGATTGAAATCTTGCACATACACCTACAACAAAGGTGATGTACGGCTCGCTTTTTGTGAGATAGAGCAATGATCCAATAAGTGCTCTATATCTTGTTTGATCTCTGCTTGCCATCTGCATCCATGTCCATTTTGGTCGATGTATTCATTGGTATTTTCACGAGAAGACTTCTCCTCCATACCAAATTTCTTCATTAAATCTACGGTGTATTTTGTTTGACTTATGAAGGTTCCATCCTTCAATTTGTTTTACTTGGAGTCCAAGGAAGAATGTCAAGACTCCCATCATGCTCATTTCAAATTTGCTTTGCATGAGGTTTGAAAATTTTCACATAGCTCTTTGTTTGTGGATCCAAAAATGATGTCATCCACATATATTAAAACAAGCAAGTATACTCTTCTTGTCTTGAATTACGAAAAGTGGTCTATCTACTTTTCCTTTTGTGAATCCATTCTCGGTTAGGAATTGTGACAAAGTATCATACCATGCCTCGGGTGCCTGTTTCAATCCATACAGAGCTTTCTTGAGTTTGTATACCTTATCTCCAAGAGTCTTGCGCTCAAATCCAGGAGGTTGTTCAACATACACTTCTTCTTCCAATAATCCATTTAGGAATGCACTTTTTACATCCATCGATATACAATGAAATTCTTGTGAGTGCATAGGCAAGAAACATCCTTATAGCTTCCAATCTTGCTACAGAGCAAATGTTTCATCAAAATCTATTCCTTCTTCTTGGCAATATCCTTTGGCTACTAGTCTTGCTTTGTTTCTTACCACAGAACCCTCCTCGTTCATCTTGTTTACGAACACCCATTTAGTACCAATAACATTTTGATGGGTGGGTCTTTGAACTAATTCCCATACTTTATTTCTTTCAAAGCGATTGACTCTTCTTGCATAGCTTGAATCCAATGTGTGTCATCCAATGCTTGTAGCACATCTTTAGGCTCTATTTGTGAGATAAAGCATGTGAACATAGCTTCTTGTTGAGTTCGGATCTTGTTTTGATACCTTCTCTTATATCTCCAATGACAAGTTCGGTGGATGGTCTTTCACCATCTTACATCGAGGTTGAAGTAAGTTATTTGGATTGATCGTCTAGCTTGTTGTGATGCTTTGATCAGCTCTCTCGCAATCACTTAGTTTGCAAATTTTCCAACATTTTATAAGACTCGGCTATCTCATCTTCATCGAGTTTATAATTCGACTTGACTTGACAGAGGGACTTTTCGTATGTTTGGATGATTCACTTATCGGTGACTCTTCAATATCTTCTCCATTTACATTTGGCTCATTAAATACCACATGAATGGATTCCTCGCAACCATAGTCCTTTTGTTGAGTACTCTGTAGGCTTTGCTTTCATTTGAGTATCCCAAGAAGATACCTTCATCGGCTTTAGCATCGAAAGCCTTTAGATTGTCTTTGCCATTGTTATGGATGAAATTTACATCCAAATATTCTAAAATATGCAACATTTGGTTTTATCCTGTCCAAATCTCATAGGGAGTCTTTGTCGGTTAATACATTTTATCATGCATCTGTTTTGAGTATAGCAAGATGTGTTTATTGCTTGATCCCAAAATCTTTTAGGCAACCCTGCTTGACTAACATGGTCCTTTCTTTGCTTCTTTGAGAGTTCTATTCCTTCTTTCTACAACTCCATTTTGATGTGGAGTCCTTTTGCATGAGATAATTCATGACCAATGCCATTTTCAATACAATCGAGTTATTATCCCATTAACAAACTCGGTTCTCTGTCCAGTCTTATTTTGATAATGGTTTGACTCTTCTCATTTTGGATTCTCTTCATCAATTTTGTGGTAGTTTCTAGAGAGTTTCTTTCTTCTTGCACATGAATATTGTCCATGTATATCTTGAGTAGTCATCTACTACCACCAAGGTGTATTTCTTTCCACTTATGCCTTTGAGTTATTATCCCATTAACAAACTCGGTTCCTCTGTCTGGTCTTATTTTGATAATGGTTTGGCTCTTTCCATTTTGAATTCTCTTCATCATTTGTGGTAGTTTCGTAGAGTTTTTTTTCTTCTTACACATGAATATAGTCCATGTATATCTTGAGTAGTCATCTACTACCACCAAGGTGTATTTCTTTCCACTTATGCTATTTGGTTCCCTTTGGGCAAATAGATTCATATGTAGCGGATGTAATATTCTTGTTGAAGATGGGCGGGTGTTTTCTTTGAATGATGATTTGATCTGTTTTCCTTCGACATGCGTCACATATACTCTCCTTCTTGTATATCGAGTCGGAAGTCCTTCCACAAGATTATACAGCAAGCTTGTTAATCGTTTTGAAATTTAGGTGACTCGGCTTTTTGTGCCATAGCCAACTTGATTCACTTGATTGTGCTCTTTGCTAATAGACAGTCTTTGGGTGTAGCGGTTGACCAATCGCCACATACATGTTCTTTTATTTGCATCATTGCAACACAACTTCATTCGATTCAAAGCATCCTTGATTTGGCATATACCCATGTTAAATCCAACATTATAGCCCTTGTCGAGTTGGTCGATGCTTAGCAAGTTGAAGTTGAGTCCTTCAACATATGCAACATCTGTGATTTCTAATCCGTTCCTCTTGATGGATCCAATGCCTCTTATTTCACTGGAGCTTCATTTCCTCCAAATATGACTTTTGCTCCTTTAACTTCCTTGAATTTTGACATGATTTTTCTTGTTTCCTATCATATGTTTGGAACAACCACTATCCATGTACCAGGTTCCTTGGCACTTTCATTTGTTCCTTGAACTCGCAATCAAGGAAATTAAGTTTTAGGTACCCATAGTTATGCAGGTCTGAGGGGTTAGAATTGTAAGATGATCCAACCAACTTATAGCCAAATGATTTGACTCTAAGGGGTTGCCATCTATTAGTGCCATAATCATAATTAATCTTGGCAAATTGCTTGGGGATTCTAGGTTCATACATTTGTCTCTTTTGTCGTATGCTGTGTATGTGTTTTAGCAATTGCCTTCTTTGGGTAGTGGTGATATCTCGAGTGTGGTGCCTAGGTGCATATGTGTGCTAATGAAAGCTCTTATGCCTTCGTAATGGCCTTTCTTGAGTTCTATGCCTTTTCCACTTAGGTTTATATTCCATAGGTCTTTCTTTGATAGTTCACATTGTTCCAATCAGCTTGGCTTGGGTATTTTCTACCATTACCATCATATGTGTTTCTTTTATAGAATTTCGGGGCTTTTGGTAGCTCTGTTTCTTCTTTCTGAGTATCTCTGTTTGGAGTTTCTTTGAGGAACTCGATGGATTTCTTCTCATTGTCCTTTCAAGCATACTCAATTGGTTGTTTTCCTTTTCCTTTATAACCAAGGTCGGTTTGCTTGTGATTGTGCTTTGGAATAAATGTGTGTGCACCATTTGGAGTTTTGGATTTTAGAGATACTTCATTACTTGAAGATCCTTTTTCCAAAATCACTTTTGGAGCTTGACATGGCACGGAGGAATTAAATCTAAGCTGTCTTGTCTCCACATTCTCTTTGACTCATAATAAGATCATCCAATGATTTAGATGCCTTAGTGAATGAGGCAATCACATTTTGAGGTCATTCTCCCTCTTTTCTATAGCGACTATCTCTCTTTGTTAAGTTAGCATTTTCGGCCTTTAGACTTTTATTCTCATCGGCTATTTTATTTAGAGTACTCGGCTCCTTAGTCATTTGTGAGTTTTGGCTCTTGAGTAGGCTGTTTTCCTCATTTAATAGTGTGTGTGAGGATTTAATATGTTCAAAATCTTTCATCATTTTGCCTAATGAATCATAAAGATTAGTGGGTGATGAAGTGTGTGTCTCACAATCACTATCACTAGTATCGAGTGTGATGAGTTAGAGTGTACCTCATCTTCTTGGTCGGAGTTGGTTTTGTTCTTTAGCCATTAGACGGATCAAGGCTTCTTCTTCGTGAGTCACTTGAGTAGTCGGCTTCACTACTCTCCGAAGTCTGCTTTGTGTCTTTTGACTTGTCAGATGTCGTGATCTCTGCGGCCAACATTGCCTTTCTCTTTTCTGTCTTATTTCTCGGGAGACTTTTCTTTCCTCTTCATTCGTATTTGTTGACTACAGGATACGGGCATTCAATGGAATAGTGACCAGGTTACTGCGATTCAAAGATAGATTTTCAACTTTTTGATCGATTCTTTCCATCCTTGGATTGTCGGCTCTTTGATATTCAACTTTTTGATGCTCTGCTCTCTTGGATGGTCTTTCTCCCTTCAATTAGAGGGAGCCGAGTGTCTTACGGAGGATTCACCTTTGCTTCTTTTGTATTTCTTATTGAAGAACTTGTTGAACCTTTTAACCATCGGGGCAATCTCCTGGTCAATGACTTCTTTGACCTCGGCTCTCTTGCCATCCTTAACAATTGGAGCATTGTTTTGGGCACGATTGTCTCTTCTTGGTCTTTTCTTCTCGGCTCAAATTCGTAGGCTTTGAGATCGAGAATAGCTCATGGTTAGATGCTTTTGATAGGTCCATGGAATGTCTCATGGCCATGACCTTCATATCCCACTCGGTTGGGAGACTTCTTAGAATCTTCATACACATTTCCTTTTGTGTATATTTTTTTCCAAGTGCGAGCATAGAGTTCATTGGTGATTTTTGTGAACCGAGCATCCGGTGATCCAAGGTTTCTCCGCAAGCATCTTAAAGTTTTCAAATTTTTGTACAACCATAAATAGTTTATTTTCTTTGATTTGCTCGAGCCTTCGCAAATCAAGGTTAGCTTATCCCATATTTCTTTTGCCGTTTTGCATGATTTGACTTTGTTGAACATGGCTTTGTCCAAAGTTTTGTAAAGAATGTCCTTGGCCACATTGTCCAAGTTATATCTTTTCATGTCGTCATTTGTCCATTCACTCTTGGTTTTTCAACCATCGCTGTCCGGGAGCAACATCTCTTCTCCTTCACCGCAATGACTCTTCTTGCGGTATTTGTGTTCACTTTTAAAATTTGGAGTGGCCCATCTTCTATCAATATCCACATCTCATCGTGTAATCTTTGATAGATGAGCTCGCATACGAATTTTCCAATCATCAAATTCTTCAATTGTGAACATAGGGATGCGTGTCAAATTTGTTTCCATGATAATAACTTTCTTTGAATAAAAGAGTTTTGAAAGATTGAGTACTAAAACAAACTTTGAAAAAATTGGAGATCTAGTTCGTAACGGTCTGCGAAGGCTCAATGAACCAACCGCTCTGCGATACCACTTGTAGGTCCCGAGGGTGTGAGTGTAAGGTTTAGAAGGGGGTTGAATAAACCTTACGAACTTTTCGATTTAGTCCTTTTAAGAAGTTCGAGTTAATACTTCACAATTTGAGTCCTTGATGGAATGGCTAAGTTAGTTAATCAACGAGTTAGTCACTCAATAGACTGATTGAATTTGTTGATAGAGTAACTCAATTTTTTGACTAAAGACTTAACTAGAGCGTGATATGTTTTATTGGAAGACTTAACACCCTTGAATTTGGTTAAGTTTGTTTTAATGCTTGGTTTTAGCACTTAGTTAATTATCAATTGGATAGCAAATATGTGAGATATGAAAGTAATATGCGAGAAATTAAAGTCTTTGAAATGTAAATAACACAATAAATTTTTATAGAGGTTCGAAGATGGGGTAATTCTTCTACTCCTCTCTTCTCCAACTCCTGGAGGAATCCACTAAGTATTGATCGGTGTACAAAGTGATTAACGAGTCCGGATACAAGTCTTGTTCACACAACCGACTTGATCCTTTGGGACTCGATCGGATATGCCTTGGTCACACGGTGGCTTAAACGACTCGGCTTCTTCACGGGGCAACCGCCTTGCTACTACGACCCACTTGCTCAAGCTTCTTGGATTTGATCACGAAGCCCTCCAAAAACTCGAGAGGCGGTTCGACCTTGAACCTTCCTACAATCCTCCGTAGAATGTAGACCCCTTGATTCTTTTAATTATTTCCTCTTCAACTGATTGAAGTTGTCTTTCCTTCACAGGTGAGTGTTGGATTGATTTCCTTCGTAATGTAGGCTTGAGGATTGATCTTGAATAACTTGAGAATATTTTTGGTTATAGTTCAAATGTTAGCTTGAATGTTCGTGGTTCAGGTTGTCAAGGTTAGCATCTTCTCAAATAAACTCCTCGGCCTTTTATAGTGTTTTTTAAAAATTTGCCCGTTGAAGAGATAAGCTTATTTTCAAAAGACACTTGTGGTCGTTGGCTTGTCTTGTTGCAGTCCTTGGAATTTACGTTTCCTCGTATGAATGATTCTTCAGCTTTTCAGAGTTCTGACACGGTGCAGTGCTTCCCATTGGTTTATTCCTTTTGCATGCTTCTGGGACTGAGCACTTCAAGAAAGGTAGTATGGAGGTATTACTTGTTTAAGTAATTCTCTTGATTTCTGTGCAACGGATCTCTTTCAGTTATCTCGACTTGACTGCATTTTCTTAATTTCCCCAGGTGACTTCGAGTCAGCTTCCAATCATTGGATGACTCTTCTGTCACTTCAACTTGAGACATGGCTATCTTGAGTTGACTTGACTGATACTTCACTCAGCTGCATCTCTGCTCCTTCTTGATCGAGTTCTGTTTCTTCTTGTTTGCCACACTCAGCTGCCTCACAGCGGAGTCTTCCTTCTAGTCTCCAGTTGTCTTCTTGCATGTTCAGGCATAGCTGACTTGACTCAGCTCGACCAGCCCTATCTATTACAATGCAATTTACAACAGAAAAATGGGGTGCCAACTTTCTATTCTAAGTTTTACATGGCATTCATCAAAATCTAAAAATTAATTTCCCAACACATGGTAACTTGTCAATTTGTACACCACCGTGTTTTCCGGATGAATTGAGACATCAATATGATTAGAAGAGAAGCTTAACAATTGTGCCATATACTTCTTTTCTCCGAGCAAGCGATACCCCCTCCGTGTCCAATCTGCGATCGCTAATGACCTTCAAAACCCACCTTGATCCATAAAGGTTCAATCTTTTCTTTATGAAAAATAGTTCAATTAAGTAAATAAAGGATGTCCTTTTTAAATGGACTAGGTCCAATAAGACTTGAATTGTCTGTCGGTTGCCAAGCCACGATAGTTCTAACTAATGGTACTTATTGATCTCGGTGGGCCTACAAACCATAGCCCACCGCAAACAAGTTTTTTTAGTCCACTTCTATAATACCCTCATCCTCGTTATCTCATTCAATATCCAACCTAATTTTTGTAGAAGGGCCATTTTGAAGTTGCCCCTGTGACTCAACAACTACCTTATTCATCCTACTAAGATTCAAATTGCAGGAACGTTACATTCCTCCATACGACGACGTTTGTTGTCACTTTTTAAAGAAACCTTAGAATTTCTGCCTCAGTTAGTAAAGCGGATAAGACCAACTCATTGCATGTGGCAACCGTCCCTTCATCAACACCAAAATTTAAGGGAGAAACTTCTCCCTAATGATGAGTGTAAAATATACGTTCATTTGAAGATTTAAAATGATATATATTTGATGCATTTGCACACATATTCAATGTGTTTTGATTGGTTTCCCTTGTTGGGCGTAATATTGCATACTCTTGTCAAACTCGCAAGTGATCTCTCCTAGCATCTATAAAAGGGACCCGAGTATAGGCACGAAAATCCATCATTTCATATAGCCAAAACACATCAAATAACACAGAACGAAGGAATCGATGAGCTTGTAAAAATGTCCGCTAATGGTCTTGAGATGGTACAAAAGATATCTAAATTTTTCGTTTTGAAACACAATCCCTTAGAAAATGATGTCGAATCTCAATATGTTTAGTACGGTTATGATGAACCGGGTTTTGAGCAATATTTATAGCGGATATATTATCACAAAAGATAGGTACGTTTTCAAAAGAGCATTTGTAATCCGCTAAGGTTTGTTTCATCCAAAGAAGTTGTGTACAACAAAAGGCGGTGGAAATATATTCGGCTTCGGCCGTTGAAAGAGAAACACAGTTTTGCTTCTTTGAAAACCAAGAAACTAGGCAATCGCTTAAAATTGACATGATCCGAAAGTACTTTTCCGATCATCAATATTTCCAGCGTAATCCGAATCACTATAACCTTTAAGTGAAAAATTTTCATTCTTTGGATAAAATAGACCATATTAAATAGTGCCTTTCAAATATCGAAAAATCCTTTAACGGCACTCATATGAGATTCTTTGGGATTGCTTGGAAAACGAGTGCATAGGCATACGGCATGAAGAATGTCCGGTCTACTAGCGGTTAAATAAAGTAAACTACCAATCATACCTCGATACTTTGATTCATCCACGGACTTGCCTTTTTCATCTTTGTCAATTTTGACATTTGTTGCCATGGGAGTAGAAACGGTTCTTCCTTCTTCAATCTTGAACTTTTTCAAAAGTTCTTTTGTATATTTTGATTGCGAGATGTATATGCCTTCTTGGCATTGCTTAATTTGGAGTCCAAGAAAGAAGTTGAGCTCCCCATAATACTCATTTCAAATTATCCTTGCATCAATTTAGAGAATTTCTTGCACAAAGAACCATTAGTAGCACCAAAGATAATATCATCAACATAAATTTGCACAAGTAAGCAATCTTGCCCTTTTTCAAAAACAAAGAGAGTTGTATCAACCTTACCCCTTATAAAGCCATTTTGCAAAAGAAAAGAGCTAAGTCTATCGTACCATGCACGGGGTGCTTGCTTTAAACCATACAAGGCCTTTTTAAGTTTATAAACATCATTAGGCCTAGAAAAATTTTCAAATCCGGAGGTTGTTTTACATAGACTTCTTCTTGAATAATACCATTTAAGAAAGCGGATTTAACATCCATTTGGTAAATTTTGAAAATTTTAAAACAAGAATAGGCAAGTAAAATACGAATAGCTTCTAACCGTGCTATGGGTGCAAAAGTTTCATCATAGTCAATACCTTCTTCTTGACAATACCCTTGAGCTACTAACCTTGCCTTATTTGAACAATGTTACCTTGATCATAAAGTTTGTTCCGAATACCCATTTTGTACCAATAATAGTTTGAGATGGAGGACAAGGTACCAATTCCCATACATCATTTCTTTTAAATTGATTTAACTCCTCTTGCATCTCTAAGAACCAATCCTCATCATCAATGGCCTCCTTAGCATTCTTAGGCTCTTTTTGAGAAATAAGAGCTTTCTCGGCAAATTTTCTCCGGGTCATCACTTTGTCAAGGGGATCACCAATACTAAGATCTTTTGTGTGATCTCCTTAAATTTCAATGCAACGGGAAGATCCGAGGTATTACCTCTATCTTCTTGAGGACCATTTGAAGTGGACGATTGATCATTTGATGTAGACGGTTGATCATCAACTTGAACAATTTGTTCAATAATAACCTCTTCATCACTTTCATCATTAGGTATTCTTTCAACACCAAGCTTCATTAAATTTGACATGGATGGATTCTTCAACAACTCCACTAGTCTTATTGTAAACCCGATATGCTTTGCTTTTTGTTGAATATCCCATAAATATCCCTTCATCGGCCTTAGGATCAAGTTTGTCCAATTGATCCTTGGTATTCAAAATAAAGCATTTACAACCAAATATCTTGAAATAACTAATATTTGGAGTTCTACCTTTCCAAAGCTCATATGGAGTTTTATTCATTTTAGGACGAATATAAACTCGATTAATGACATAGCAAGCGGTACTTACGGCTTCGGCCCAAAAATATTTTGGAAGTGAAAATTCATTGAGCATGGACCGACTCATCTCATGTAGTGTCCGATCTTTCCTTTCGGCTACTCCATTTTGTTGAGGTGTCCTTGGAGCCAAAAAATTATGAGCATATCCTTTGGTTTCACAAAAGAGTAAAGACTCTAAATTCACCATCAAATTCTCCACCTCGATCGCTTCGAATAGACTTAATAGTGTATTCCTTTTCATTTTCAATGAGTCTACACAACTTAACAAACTCATTAACGGCATCACTTTTATTGGTAAGAAAAAGAGCCCAAGTATATCTAGAAAAATCATCGACAATAACGAAAGTGTAATGTTTTCCACTTAGACTTGCCGTACCAATATCCCCATACAAATCAAGGTGAAGCAATTGTAGGGGTTTGGTTGTGGAAATTTCATTTTGGGCTTAAAACTACTTTTAACTAATTTGTTCTTTTGACAAGTGTCACATAAGCCAAGATTTTCAAAATTCAATTTGGGAAGTCCTTTGACATGTTGGTTTTTGTAAATATTTTTCAAATTCTTGTATCCAACATGTCCAAGTCGCCTATGCCATAAGCTAGTTAAATCGTTATTGGCGACTAAACAAGAAATATTTTGACTAACCATATCACTTGTACAAATTTTGTGAAGATTGCCTTTTATATTTGCTTCACAAATAATTTCACCATTTTTAAGTATAAGGCATTTTTCTTTATTGAAGGAAACATTATAATTTGAATCACAAAGTTGGCTAACACTTATCAAATTAAACTTAAGCCCTTCTACTAAAAGAACATTACTAAGAGAGAAAGAAGAGTTACCAATTTCTCCATTTCCAAGAATTTTTCCTTTGCCATTGCCGAACATGACCATACCTCTTATTGGAGCTTGATGTTGGTAAAAAGTTCTCTACTCCCGGTCATATGGCGTGAACATCCGCTGTCCACGAGCCATTTTGAATCTTCCATTCTTGTTATAGCCCCTATTACCTACAAAAGAATTTCTTTTAGGTACCTTATAGTTTTGGGGTCCATGGGGGTTAGTCTTGAGACCTTTGGGTCTCCAAACATGTCTAGAGCTATTTCTCAATTTTCAATTATTAGCATAATGTCCAACTTTGCCACAATAAAAACAAGTAGGAGTATTATAGCTATTAGCACGTACAAAAGTCGGACCTTGGTTATTTTTCTTAAAAACACTTTGAAATGGCTTATAACCAAGTCCCAATTTGGCATGCTCACCTCTTTGTGCATCTAAAATTTTTGTGACTTTATCCGTGCTTATGTTGAAACGATGCACATCATTTTTCAAACATTCAATATCTTTTGTGAGCGATTCCTTTTCGGTTTCAAGAGAGTGAACTCTAGTAAGAGTAAGAGCATGAGCTTTGTCTAGAGATTCATAAGTGGTAAATAATTTTTCTTTTTCAACCTTAAGCTCCTTATGCTCCTTTTTCAAATTTTTGTATTTAACAATTAAATTTTGAAACTCAATTTGCAATTCACCAAAATCACATTGCAAGTCATCAACTATGGAGGAAGTAGAAGAGTTAGAGCGTACCTCATTGTTTTCATCGTCTATGGCCATGAGACCGTGTTTGGTTTCTCTTTCCTCATCGGTTGTTTCGAGTAGTTCATCCCACGTGTTGACCTCCGCATTTAGAGCCTTCTTTTTCGTGAAAGGCTTCCTTTTCTTTTGCTCCTCTTCATCGAGCTTTGGGCAATCGGCAATGAAGTGCCGGGTTTTCCGCATTTAAAGCAAGCATTGTCTCTTGGTTTTCTTGCTTTATTTTTATTCACAAATTTTGCAAATTTTCGAACAAGTGCGGCCGTCTCCTCATCATCATCATCATTATCATAGTATGCATTATTAGAAGAAGAAACAAGACCTTTAGGAATAATTTGCATACCCGATTGATTTATGGATGGTTTGGAATTTTTCCTCTCCTTGAGATAGACTTCATAGATGAGGAGGTTTGCAATAAGCTCGTCAAACTTGAGTGTCTCAAGGTTTTGTGCCTCCGTGATTGTTACTTTTTCGGACCATGAGCCGAGAAGAGTATTCAATACCTTAGTCACCTTGTCTTCTTCGGAGATGACTTTACCGAGGGCCACAAGAGGATTGACAATATTATCAAGCCTTTCCACCATCTTGGAGATGCTTTCACCATCAAGCATATTATAGTTTTCAAAGTCTTTAACAAGCATGGTCTTTCTTGCTTGCTTGACCTTCTTAGTTCCTTCATAAATTGTCTCCAATTTTTCCCAAACCTCATGTGCCGACCTTATGCCTCTTATGCGATTATACTGCAGCCGTAAGAGAACAATGCAAAATATTTAAGGCCTTACCATTTAGAGAGAAAGTTTTTTTGTCGTTTTCATCGAACTCCTTGAAAGGTTTAGGAGTCGAGGTGCCATCCTCTCGATTTCTTGGTTGGTTGATCAACTCCTTCAATGACCACATTCCAAATGTCGAACCCGCACTTTGTAGAAAGCACTCCATACGGTCTTTCCAAAATGCGTAGTTGTTAGCGTCGAATAGTGGTGGCTTGTTGGTGGAGGCGCCGGTGGTGAGATGAGCATCATATGTAGCCATGGATCTTTCCTCTTTACTCGGGAACGAGCTAGCCAAAGAGTTTGGCTCGATACCACTTGTTAGTCCAAGTGGCTACGATAATCTAGAGGGGGTGAATAGATTATCCCGGTTTTTCAGATTTTGCCCTCTTTTTCGTAAAATACAAGCAAAGATGAAATGCTAAGTGCGGAAAGTAAATAGCACAGTCGATTTATAGTAGTTCAACCCACCTAGGGCCTAATCTACTACCACCCTAGTATATCAGGGATGGATTTCAAAAAGAAAAATTTTTTATTAATTTACCAAAAATTAATACAACACCTTGAGGATTACCACAACCCTCTTACACTACCTTGAGGATTACCACAATCCTCTTACAACACCTTTGAAGATTACCACAACCTTCAAACACCTATCACCTAGATCACCCAAGTGTATTCTTACCACAAAAATACTCACAAGGATGTCTTGTGTTGAATGATGACCAAAATCAAGATTACAACTCAATAATGATTGATACAATATGAGTACAAGTGTAATCAAGAATTGAAAGCCTAGACCCAAATTTGTGCAAGTGAAAGTGCTAAGGTTAATACAACAAGATATATGAAAGTATTTGCTTGATTGCTCTTTGTTTGTGTAGAGTGTTGTATCTTGTTGCTTGAATGAAGCCTCTATTTATAGGAGAGGGCTTGACTTTCATTTCCAGGCATAGGCTCCTCCTTGGGGAGTGATTTGCTGCAAAAGAAACCTTTTAAAATCATCAATAGAGTGTTATAAATCAATCCCACAAAATAGGAAAAAGTCATCGAAAATGCAACGGATAGTTTCTTCGATAAACAAGCGGTGCGACGGTCGCAAGCAGAGATAAGATTGAAATTGAATTTCAGTGAATTTTACAAAGGGGGACCGGTCGGAGGGGGTGCGACCGGTCCCCTTGACTATGACCGGTTGAGGTTGATAAAAATACGAAACAGAGAAGATCAACAAAAGAACAACTCCTGTGTACCGGTCGACCAGGGGGTCGACTGGTTCGCCGCCAGTGGGTCGACGGTGCTCTCACCGGCCGACCACCTGGTCGACTGGTCACCCTTCCACATTTTTCTTACGTCCCATTTTCTATTTCAAAACTCAACTCAGTGCGGGTTGCCCTATAGGGCGACCGGTCGAGCTGAAACAAATGTGTTGTCCAATTTTTATCGAAAATAAACTCCAAAAAATACTCCAAAAATAGTAAAAACATTTTAAGTCGATCGGAAGTATTTAGACAACATTTAGGGATATTATTTTGGTTTAAAAACTCATTTGAACAAAATCGAACAAAATCATCAAAATCATGATAGAAACATTTATCTAACAACATTGAAATCAAACCCAATCGGCACCATTGTTGTATCGCCAGGAGTTCCATGTTCTTCGATTGGGACTTGGACGGTGTATC
Organism: Rehmannia glutinosa; assembly: GCA_016081115.2. Taxonomy (NCBI): domain Eukaryota; kingdom Viridiplantae; phylum Streptophyta; class Magnoliopsida; order Lamiales; family Orobanchaceae; genus Rehmannia; species Rehmannia glutinosa. The sequence continues at coordinate 125,026 of JABTTQ020003281.1, forward strand.
TAGAACTTTCAGCGGCTCGCTCCGCTTTCCAAGGGTCCATGCGCTCGAAAGAAAAATAGTCACCAAAAAGATCCTCGGGAAAAATAGGAATTTCCACATCCTCGACTCGTGGAGCCTTTCCTTTTCCTTCAAAATTTCTTTAGCTCTATTTGCCTCGCTTGTCTCGGCGTCATCGGCATCTTGTGCGCTTGTGTTAGCTTTCTTTGAGTTGGATCGATCCTGTTTGTCTTAATACCTTCTTCGGCATCGTGTAGTATCTTCCTTTTGAGTAGTCTTGTCCTCGGTGACTCATCAACGTCATTGGAGGGTGATGACACCATGGGAGGTGGGCCATCAACCATTGTAAAATTTATAGGAGCAGCCTTTTCATTGGCTTGCCTTCTCTTTTTGCCAGTGCTCCTCGCCAGCCTTTGTCTCGGATGATTTTCAATTGATCGACTCAACTTCGTCATCGTTCCCAAGAACTCAACATCAACGTTCTCTTGGAAATCATGAAGAGCACTTATTTCCTCTTCTTCAACGTTTTCTTCCTAAGGGACTAACACTTATTCAATGACTTGTTTACCTGGGGAAGTCTCAACCTCCTCCAGGCCTTCATTACCCTCAACAGTCTCATCGCTAATGGGCCTTGATGATTCTCTTTTGTAGTCTCAATTGCAAAGCATGGTCTTCAATGTAAATCCCTTGAGAGCGGAATCGCTTTGGGGTCTTGTGGCATGCATCGGAGTCTCAACTCATTCGATTGAACTTTCATGGCCAAGAGTCTCAACTCCGTGTCCTTAATTCCATCACTTGCCTTGGCCGCATCAACATCTTCATCGGCCGCATGGCGGTGAAGTTTCAACATCTGATTGAAACCGCCCGAGCCTCGTTAACCTCGATCATTGTTCTTTCAAAGTCTCTCCTCACATCCTAACTTCTCTTTAGATTAGTCTCCCCAGCCTCCTCTCGACCCTTGTGGTGGTATGAGTTTCCCCTTCACTAGCACACCGGTGAGTCTCGAGCATTGGGGTCACTCAAACCCGAGACACGGTTGTGTTTTTAGTTGAGTTATTAGCCATCTAGCAGCGGGTGTCTCAACACCTTCTTCTAGGAGTGGCTTGGTTAAGGTTCCATCTACATAACCTTCCTTAGCTTCATCGCCATTTTTCCCGAATATTTATCCACAGAGTGCACGGGAGATGTGGTAGCATCGATTGTTCTCACCATCTCCATTATATCTAGGCTCGGAGTAATCATGATAGAGAAAGACTCTCATGGGCCCTTCGCAATATTTGGTCATGCATCTCTTTGGATTCTTTGAGTGCTTGCCGCACTCAACTTTCTTTACTCAATCGCCAGATTCCATCTCATCATCGATGTTGCTCGCAGCACAAAGGTGCCTCCAGTGCACGCTTCAATGGGGCGGGGTTGAGGTTCCTTAGATTCCTCAATAGCATATGCCTTTGCTCTTCTTTTCTCCTCGTCCTTCAAGTCAAAGAGAATGGACATGCAGAGTTTGTGTCAAGTGCGGAGCGAACTAGAATGTTCCCAAGGAAACCGAGAAGTTCCTCTTTCTCTTCGATGAATTTTGGGTATGCGAATTAATCTCTCGCATAGCTCAGCCTTCGATTCCTCCAAATTTCCAACATCTCATGTACTTGGCCACGTAGGAGATAGTATTTTCACATCATCATCATCGTTTTCGACATTGGGCACAATAGAGCCCTTTCTTCCTCAATAACTCGGCATCGTTTAAGGAGAATCAACAAACCAACTCCTCGGCCTGGTTAGCTGTTTGAGTTTCTTTTTCTTGATTATCTCTCGTATAACCGACTCATCGGCAGATCTACTAACCTTCATCAGTAGTCTTCTCAACTACATCAATGGTTTCCTCACCACCTTCAACTTGCTTAGATCGTTGCTCTTCAACTTCAAGCCAGTCTCCTTCACGGTTCAGTACCATATTCGGCTAGTAATTCAATGGTGGATTTCTTCACTAATAGCCTTCTTTTGGTCCGAACAAGAGGAATTTATTCTCTTCTTCTCCTTCTTCAATGGGGGTTGGCTCCACCATCTTTATCTTTTTGGCTACGCCTAGTTTTCGGGCACAATCGAGCGTTTCTTCCTTGTGATTGAAGAAAGTGCAGGGGTATCCTTCTCAATCTGTTGTTGGGGCAGGAGAGTGGTCTTCCACGGCTGCAGGGCAGGGGCGATCTTTGTTGCAAAGAGCTCTATTCTTCTTCTCAATTGCCTTGGGAGAAGGAGCCTTGGCATTGCAGTAAGCAGATCTCGGGACAGGATCAATCGACTCACCTTCGCCGATGTTAGCTCTTCTTGCATGGGCTTACCTTTAAGCACTGAGAGGTTTTCCTTGAACATTGTCTTATTCGCGTGGAAAGGTTTTTCATGCCTAAGGGAATACCCTTCACCTCCATCAAATGGCCAATCACAAGGCCATACCACGGCGAACTCACAAATAGACCAAAGATCGTTAATGGTCTTATTTATGATGTTCGAAAATTTGGTCAAGATGAACTCAACCTGATTCACCTTTTCTTCTTCCATAATGGCAGCCATGGTCATCATCTTCATCCGAGACGGTGATTGAAGCCGCCAAACTTCATTTCCACACACTTTGACACAACATCCATCGTTTATGATAATTGTCATTGATGAGCGACTTCTTTTCGTGTAGACAAATGCCTTAGCTTAGCAAATGACGACTTGGCAATCTCCTTCAATGCCGCAACCAGGTTGACATCCTTATCGTCACTTCCTTCAATCCAAACGAAGGCAGATGGCAATATTTAGCCAAATCCACAACAAGAATCTTTATGTCAATGTTGTGGATAGACGACCTAATTTCTCCATCGTGAACTTCAAAGATTCACGTAAAACATAACGACTTCTTCAAGGTACGTATGAGAGAACTCCATGGCGAGAAATCCCTTGAGGTCGGATTTCTCCGATTTATTAGTGATTTTCTTAGCAAGGGTCTTATCAACCCCTTGTTTCACTATCTCGTCAAAATCCACAATCGAACCCGGGTGGATCTTCTCACCATCTTCACAAAGTCGAAACTTGAAACCATTTTTGAAAATGAACGGTGAGAACTTGAACTATGAGTCTTTGCATTTAACTACGGTTTTTGCCTGGTTGCGAGAAAACTTGCCTTTGCTTGAAAGAGATGAGTGTATTGTGAGGAGAGAGAAATTTGACTTTTGGTATATATGGGATGTGAGGGGGTGGTTTTTAGAATTTGAAAAGTTGATCACGATCAACAGTTGAGATTAAAAGCTTGAAACCACATTAATTTCCCGCATTCAATGCAACAACATTTATATCCAATCATAGGCTAAATATGTACATGCTTTATTCTCGACACCATTATTTCACGATGTAATGCCGAAAAATATTCAGCTTGTTAGCTATTTTCAAAAAGTGACTTAAGTTTGCTTCTCTCTTCACATGATGATCACTCGCTTGTTAGCTAACTCGATACGGTGACTATCCGTCTTGATCGTTTCACTTGGTTGGAAAATGAAACTTTGCCGATTTTCATTTCTCTCTTCTTTGACTCAATCTGGTTGAGTCTTTCGAGTCTCCTAACTCAGCTCAATCAAACCTAGCTCATTCTTAAGCTCTTCAAACCGTGACTCACATAATGGCTTAGTGGATATGTCGCCTAATCGCTTAATAGTTGAGATGTATTCCATGGTGATATCTTTCTTTTCAACATGATCTTGAGTAAAATGACATCCGACATCAATGTGCTTGGTTCTTGAGTGCAATACAGATTTTGAGTAATTGCAATAGCACTTGCGTTATCATACATAATTGGAATCTCCTTTTCTTCTATATCATAATCTCTCAGTTGTTGCCTCATCCATAGAACGTGGGCATAGCAAGCTGCCGCAGCCTATGTACTGCTTCCATCGTGGATGTAGCTATTGAATTTTGTTTCTTGCTAAACCAAGAAACTAATCTATTTCAAGCATTCGACAAGTACCTAATGTACTTTTTCCGTCCACTCTACAACCAACATACCGAGTATGAGTAGCCAACTTGCTTGAATCTTCCATCCTTAGTATTCTCTTCTACACGATCATATGACTTTCTTTTGGTGCAGATTGAAATCTAGCACATACTTCTACAACAACGGTGATGTTTGGCCTACTTTGTCAATTAGAGTAATGATCCAATAAGGGCTCTATATATGGTTTGATCTACGATTTTGCCATCCGCATCCATATCCATCTTGATTGATGTATTCATGACAATCTTCGCCGATGACTTCTCTTACGTGCCAAATTTCTTCATCGATCTCCTGGTATATGTGGTTTGACTTATGAAGGTTCCATCCTTCAATTGCTTGACTTGAAGACCTAGGAAGAAAGTCGGCTCTCCCATCATACTCATTTCAAACTTCTCTTGCATGAGGATTGAAAACTTGTCACGCAGACTTTTTATTTGTGGATCCAAATATGATGTCATCTACATAAATTTGAACAAACAATATGTCAATGAAGAGTGTTCTATCAACCTTGCCTTTGGTAAATCCATTGTCAATGAAAAATTGAGACAATGTGTCATACCAGTGCTCTTGGTACTTGTTTTAATACGTCGAGGGCTTTCTTGAGCTTGTAGGTTTTATCTCTAATAGTTTTCTACTCAAAACTTGGAGGCTTCTCCACATAGACTTCTTCTTCTAAAAGTCCATTAAAAATGCACTTTTCACATCCATTTGATACACAGGGAAGTTCTTGTGGGCAACATAAGCAAGAAACATCCTAATTGCTTCCAATTTAGCAACATGAGCAAATGTTTCATCAAAATCTATATATTCCTCTTGGCAATACCCTTTGGCTACCAATCTTGCTTTGTTTCTTACAACAAATCCTTCCTCATTCATCTTATTTCTAAATACCCACTTACTACCAATAACATTTTGGTAGGTAGGCCTTTGAACCAATTCCCAAACTTTGTCCCTTTCAAACCGATTCACTCTTCCCGCATAGCTTGAATCCAATGTGTGTCATCCAATGCTTGAGACACATCTTTGGGCTCTATCGGTAAATGAAACAAGTAAACATAACTTCATGTTGGGCTCGATCTGGTTCTTACTCCTTCTCTAACATTTCCAATGATTAACTTAGGTGGATGGTCTCTCACCATCTAACATCAGTTGGAGTAAGCCTGTTTGGATTCAGCCGTCTCACATGTAAGTTGTCTTGAACAACTTCTTTAACATCATTTAGTCTGCAGACCTTCCAATTGGTGTCTCTCGAGATTCGCCTATCTCATCTTCATCAGGATTGAGTGCTCTTACATCCGCTTCAACATAGGAACTCTTTCGAATAGTTGGCCGATTCTTCTTCTCGCCTAACTCATCTATGCCATCTCCATTCACATTGGGTTCATCAAAACCACATGGATAGACTCTTCTCGTGACTATACACCTTTTGTTAAACACTCTATAAGCTTTACTCTTAGTTGAGTATCCCAAAAAGATACATTCATCAGTTTTAGCATCAAAAGTTTTTAACTTGTCCTTGCCATTATTGTGGATGAAGCACTTACATCCAAAGATTCTAAAATATCCAACATTTGGCTTCTTCCCTGTCCAAATTTCATAGGGAGTTTTGGACAATTACCTATTAATCATACACCGATTCTCGAGTGTAACAAGCATTGTTGATGGCTTCACCAAAATCTCTTAGCAATCTAGTTTCGACTAACATTGTCCTTGCACTTCCTTGAGAATTGTGTTCCTTCTTTCGGCCTACTCCATTCTCATTGTGGAGTTCTTATAGCTGAAAACTCATGAGTAATACAATTTTCAACACAATACATCGAGTTATAATCCAATTGATAAACTCGGTTCCCGTCGACCTTATCCTTATAATCGTTTGACTTTTCTCATTTTGAACTCTTCTCACACCGAGTTTTTACACATGAAGATTGTCCATGTATATCTTGAATAATCATCCACCACCACTAAGGTGGATTTCTTCCGATCGACGTCTTTGGTTCAACAGACCAAATATATCCATATGCAATAGATGCAATATCCTGGTTGAAGAAGGACTTGGCTCATCCTTGAAGGATGATTTCATTTGCTTTCCCATCGGCATGCATCACCAATACTTTCTTTCTTGTATCTTCGAGTCACGGCAATCCTTCTACAAGATGAATCCTTGCAAGCTTGTTGATTGTCTTGAAATTCAGATAACTCGCCTTCTTATGCCCAGCCAACTTGATTTGGATGTACTCTTTGCCAGCGACCTTTGCTTGGTGTAGCAATTGACCAATCTACTATACACATGTTCTTATACCTTGATCGAAACACAATTTCATTTTTTTCAAAGATCCTTGATTTTGCAAACTCCCATATTGAATCCCACATTGTAGCATTTGTCACGAGTTGGCGGATGCTCAACTCGATTCTGTGATTTCCAATCCATTTTTCCTTATGGATCATGTGCCTTTGATTTCCCTTGAGCCGCATTTCCTCCAAATATGACTTTTGCACCTTTGATTTCCATGAACTTTGACATATTTCTCTTGTTTCTGTCATATATCCGGAACAACCACTATCCATGTACGATGTTCCTTGGCACTCGGTTGTTCCCCGAACCTTCAATCAAGGAAAATAGTTTTTAGGTACCCATACTTGCCTCGGGGTCCTAAGGGGTTAGTGCTATAAGGTGTTCCAACCAACCTATAGCCATATGATCTCGATTCTAAAAGGTTTCCACCTATCGTTCCATAATCATAATGCACATTAGTAAAATTGCTTGGTATGCCTATGTGTGTGTTTGAGCATTTGCTTTCTTGGGGTAATAATGGAATTTCTCAGTGCATGTTGGGTTTTGTGTCGTGTGTGTATATGTGTGCCGATTATAAGCCCTTTTGCCTTGGGAATGACCTATGATGAGGTTAAGGTCTTTGCCACTTTGGCTTGTATCCCATAGGTCTTGGCCGATATCTCATTTGATTATTCCAATCACTTGGCTTGGGTAATTTCTACCATTCCCATCATATGAATTCCTTTGTTGAAATATCCGGGGCTTTTGGTAGATCTGTTTAGATTTCACAGAGTATTTCCTATTTGGAGTCTCGCTAATGGACTTTTCTCAATTTGGTTTGGTTGCTTGTCCTCACAAGATACTCAAGTGGCTTCTTGTTTTTTCTCTTATATCCAAGGCCGTATGGTTGTGATTGTGTTTTTGAGTGGGTGTAGGTGCAACATATGGTACTTTGGATTTTTGGATTCCCCATTGCTTGAGGATCCTTTTCTCATAACCACTCTTGGGACTTGGGCATGAACAAAGGAGTTAAATCCAATGCATGTCTTGTCACCACTTTGCTTTTGAGTCATTATAAGTTCATCTAATGATTGGGATGCTCTTTGGATGAAGCAATCACATTTTTAAGATCATTTTCCCGCTTTTCTATAGCAAAGCTAAATCGCTTGCATCTTAGCAATTTCGACTTTCAAACTTAGTGTTCTCATCATTTGTTTGACTCGAGAGTACTCGGCTCTTTAGTAAGTCGTGAGTTTTAGCTTTTAAGTGGTTCTTTTCCTCATTTAATAGTGTGTGATAGGTTTTATGTTCTCAAAATCGTTCATCATTTTGCCTATAGAATCATAAAGATCTGTGGGTGATGAAGTGTTTGTGTCACTATCCCTATCACTTGAATCGAATGAGATGAGTTAGAGTTTACCTCATCTTCATGATCTTTGGAGTCTTGTTCTTTGGCCATGAGTCATATCAAAGCCTCTTCCTCTCGTCACTTGAGTATCCGCTTCACTACTTTCTCGAGTCTGTTGGTTCCTTCACTTGGATGTTTCAAGATATCTCACCAGCAAAACATGGCTTTCTTTTTTTTGTCTTCTTTCTCTCAAGACCTTTCTATCCTCTTCATTTATGTATTTGTTTCTTTGGTGGACAAGGATAGTCAATAGCAAAATATCAAGGTTGCCTACAATTCCAACACAGGTTCTCGCTCTCGCAAGTCACTCTATCATCCTCGATTATCGCTCCGATATTGATTCTATGATGTTCAACTCTCTTGGGTGGTCTGTCACTCATTGCTTTGGAGGGTGTTGAGTGTCTTCATGAGGATTCACTCTTGTTCCTTTTATAGTTCTTATTGAAGAACTTGTCGAACCTTTTACCATCAGGGCAATCTCCTCTTAGTCTATTGTCTCCTTGGAATCAACTCTCTCGGCTTCACCGACCATGAGTGCAACTATCTTGGGTGCAAATGCCTTTTCTCTTATTCTTTTGTTCTCACTCAAACTCATATTCTTTGAGGTCGAGATAATAACTCATGGTTTGATGTCTTGGAGAGATCCATGGAATGTCTCGGGGCCATGGCCTTCATTTCACACTCATTTGGGAGAGACATTTGGATCTTCATTCACATTTGCTTCGTGTGTACTCATTTCCTAGATTTGAAAGCTCATTGGTGATTTCTGTGAATCGGCATCCAGTTGATCCGCACTTTCACTGTAATCATTTTAAAATTTTCAAATTTTTAGATCGCAATGATTAATTTATTTTCTTTGATTTGATCGGACCTTCACAAATCAAAGTGAGTTTTCCCATATTTCTTTGGCTGTTTTGCAAGATTTGACTTTATTAAACATGCCTTATCCAAGGTTTTATAAAGAATATCCTTGGACCATTGTCAAGATTGTATCTCTTTTGATCTTCGTTGGTCCATTCACAATGAGGTTCTTCAAACATAAGGTATGGGCTTTGTTGGTGCAACATCTTCTCCTTCAAAGAAGAGGTGCCCTTCTTACACCAATGTTAACTTTTAGAATTCGAATTGGCCCATCCTCGATCACTAGCCACATTTCATCATGCAGGGGCTAATAGATGAGCTCGCATATGAATTTTCTAGTCATCAAACTCTTTCACAAGAAACATTGGAATGCAAGTTAGATTTGCTTCCATGATAATAACTTTGCTTTTCAAGTAAAATCTTTAAAAACTCAAGTGTTGATTCATTCGAAAAATAATGATATCTAGTTCAAGAAACATGCGTATGCTCAATGAACCAACCGCTCCGATACCATTTGTAGGTCCCAAGGGTGATGTGTAAGGTTTAGAAGGGGAGGGTTGAATAAACCTTACCAAATTTTTCTATTTAGTCCTTTTAAAGTATTTTTTAGATTTAACTCAAATCAGCTTAGTCCTTGAAGGGACAACTAGGTTGGCTTACACAACTAAGTTACCCACTCAATGCACTGATCGAAAGTTGATAGTATAACTTAGATGCTTTCACCTAACACTTAGAATAATAGTTGAATTGATTTTGTTCAGAGGAAGACTTTCACCCTTATGATTTTAAGCTTGTTTTACAACACTTGTTTTAGCAATAGTTATTATCAACAGAGTTCAAAGAATTTATCTTATCACAGATATAAAATAAATGCATAATTAAATGTGTTGTAAAGTAAATAAGACACAAGCAATTTTTATAGTGGTTCGAGGATGGTGTAATTCCTGTAATCCATTCTTCTCCAACTCCTGGAGGAATCCACTATGTAACAAAATCTTGGTTACAAAGCGGTCAACGATCCGAGTCGCCTTCGATCACACTGCATAACCGCTTTTGGGACTCAACTTCTTCACAAAACAACCGTCTTGCTACTTGACTCCTTCAAACTCTTGGATTTGTTCACATAGCACTCCAACGAGTCTAAAGCCTCTAGTTTGAACTTGAACCTTACTACTTGTTAGGAAAATTTATGTTTAGATTTTGATGATACAATGTAAGACTTAGAATATGAAGTTGGCACCCCATTTTCTTTGTAATTAAACTTGTAATAGATAGGACAATATAAGTTGAGTTGAAGTCACTAAGTTGAAGATTACAAGGAGTCGATCAAGATCAAGAGAAGACCCAACGAGTGTCGGTGTGTGAAGTCAAGGTGAAACATACTGGACTCAACTTAAGAGGAGATCCAATCGTGAGACAACCGAGTAAAGAATGAAGAAGTGTTGATGATTAAGTCTATTGAAAGCCAAGTTTGCCGGTTGACAGACAACAGTTGAGTCATTCCCAAAAGGTTGAGCCGACTCAAATCAAAGGGGTAAAGTAGTTGTCAAGTCAAATCGACCGATATTAATCCATTGCATTAAGTCAAGGACATTACTTATCATAGTAATACGTCCATACTTCCATGTCTAAAAGTGCTCATCCCGAGAAGTGTGCAAATAGAATAAACCAATGGGAAGCACCGAGCGTGTGTCGAAACCTAAAAAGTTGCACATCTCATTAAAATGGGGAAATGTCACCATCACAAGTCAAGATCAAGAAAAGACAAGCCAACGACCAAGAAGTGTTATTTGAAAATTGTTTATCTCTTCAATGGGCAAATTTTTGATTACGCACTATAAAAGGCTAAGGAAGCAAATGAGAAAATGTTACAAATTTCATGAGATAATCATGCATTCAAACAAGAAAACCCGCAAATATTCTCAAGCTTTTAAAGATATTCCTCAAGCCTAAAATCGAAGAAACTCAATCCAACACACTCAGTGAAGGAAAGAATATTTCATCAAGTTGAAGAGGAAACTGTTTGAAGAACAAAAGTTTACTCTCCAAGGTTGAAGGAGAAGTATTAAGGTTCAAGTTCGAACGAGAATCTTTGGGCTTGTTGGAAGGTTGTGTGATTAATTCCAAGAGTTCGAGGAGCTAAAGTAGTAAGACAACCATTTTGTGGAGAAGTTCGAGTCCAAGGAGCCGGTTGTGTGATCAAGGTGACTTAGATCTGTTCACTTATTTGTAACAGAATCAGTTACTTAGTGGATTCCTCCAAGAGTTGGAGAAGAGTGGATTAGAGAAATTACCCCATCATCGAACCACTATAAAATTTCTTGTGTCATTTTTACTTACAATAATTTATTTTCCGCATATTATGTATATATGTTGTTAAGTTAAATCACTAAACTCAACTCGATAATAACATTACTAAAAACAAGTGTTGAAAACTAGATTAAAAGATTAAGGGTGAAAAGTCTTCCACTGAACAAAACCTAACCAATCGTAAAGTTAAGTGTTAGCTAATCCCAGCAAAGTTATACTATCAATAGCTCGATCGAGTCCGTTGAGTGGGTAACTTTTCAAGTAAGCCAACATAGCGCCCCTCAAGGACTTAGTTGATTTGTGTTCTATGTAAAAATTATTTAAAATGACTAAGTTCGAGAATTTGGTAAGGTTTATTCAACCCCTTCTAAACCTTACAATTCACCCCTTGGGACCTACAAATGGTATCGAGTGGTTGGTTTATTATGAGCCTTCTTTGGTTACTAAACTAGATCTCGATCTTTTAAAAGATACAACACTTGAGTTTTTAAATCTTTTATTTCAAAAGCAAAGTTATTATCATGGAAGAAAATTTATCTCCCATTCCCATGTTCACTATGGAAGAGTTTTATGACTGGAAAATTCGTATGCGGGCTCATCTATCACCTTTGAATGATGAAATGTGGCTAGTGATATAAGATGGGCCATTGCAAATTCTAAAGGTCAACATTTCAGTAAAAAAGCACCTCCCGGTGAAGGAGAGGATGTTGCGGAGAGCCAGGCACCGCTTATGGTGGGAAAGCCACGTTGTGAATAAACCAACAAAGAGAAAAAGATACAATCTTGACAATGTTGCCAAGGACATCATTTACAAGACCTTGGACAAGGCTATGTTTAACAAAGTCAAATCATGCAAATTAGCCAAAGAAATTTGGGATAATCTAACTTGATTTATGAAGGATCGAACAAATCAAGGAAAATAAATTAATTGTTGCAGTCCAAAAATTTAAAAAATTTAAAATACTTGCGGTGAAAGTCTAGATCAACAGGATGCCGGATTTACGTAAATTACAAATGAGCTTTCGAACTTACGAATGAGATGTGCATGAAAATCCTAAGGTCCCTTCCAAATTTGAATGGGAAATGTTGGTCGTGGGCCCGAGACATTCCACGGACCTCTCCAAAACATCAAATCATGAGCTATTCTCGGATCTCAAAGCATATGAGTTTGAGCCGAGAAGAAAAGAGCAAGAAGAAAGCAGATGTGCCCAAGACAGTTGTACTGAGATGGCCAATGAAAGGAAGAAAGTCGAGCCAAAAGAAACAATAGACCAGGAGGAAATTGCCCTTATGGTGGAAAGGTTCAACAAGTTCTTCAATAAGAACTACAAAAGCAACAAGGGTTAATCCACTAGAAGACCCCAACACCCTCCAAAACAAGGAATGATAGACCACCCAAGAGAGTGAACATCAAAGAACCGACTATCGAGAGCCGAGAGAGTTTAAAACCTATGTTGAGCCGCAGACAACCAGGATATTTTTCTTGTTGACTATTCGTATCCACCAGTCAACAAATATAGAAATGAAGAGGATATAAGAGTCTGCGAGAGAAAGAAGACAAGAAAAGAAGAAAGCCATGTTGGTCTTTGTTAGGAATTTTATTGTTTAGATTTTGATGAATGCCATGTAAAACTTAGAATAGAAAGTTGGCACCCCAATTCTTTCTTTGTAAAATGTATTGTAACAATTAGAGCCGCCAAGCCGAGTTAAGTCACTACGCCATAACATGCAAGAAGACAAACAAGACTGGAAGGAAGACTTTCTTGTGAAACAATTTGAATATGGCAAAGAAGAGTAGACGGGAACTCTCTGAAGAAAGGTGAGATGATGAGTGGAGTATCGTCAAGTCAACTCAAGAAAAGCCAAGTCTCAAGTTGAAGTGACGGAAGAGTCATCCATGATTGGAAGTCGACTCTAAGTCACCTGGGGAAAGCAAGGAAATGCGGTCAAGTCGAGATAATCGTAAAAGAACCGTTGTACGTAAATCAAGAGATTTACTTAAACAAGTAATATCTCCATACCACCTTTCTTGGAGTGCTCGGTCCCCAGAAGCGTGCAAAAGGAATGAACCAATGGGAAGCACTACACCGTGTCGAACTCGAAAAGGTGGAAGAACAATTCATACGAGGAAATGGCAATTCCAAGAATCGCAACAAGACAAGCCAACGACGCAAAGTGACTTTCAAAAATAAGCCTATCTCTTCAACGGGCAAATTTTTGAAAGTTCACTATAAAAGGCCGAGGAGTTTGTTTGAGAAGAAAGATGACACACATGTGAGATAAACAAGCATATTAGAAAAATCGAAACATTCTCAATCCTCAAGCCTACATTACGAAGTACACCAATCCAACACTCACCGTGAAGGAAAGAGAACTTCAATCAGTTGAAGAGGAAACTTTTGAAAACAAGGGGTCTACATTCCGGAAGGATTGTAGAAAGGTTCAAGGTTGAACCAAGTCTTAAGCTTTTGGAGGGCTTCGTGATCAAATCCAAAGAGCTTGAGCAAGTGAGCTATAGTAACAAGCGGCACCGCCTGTGAAGAAGCGTGTCGCACGAGAAGCCGGTGAGTGATCAAGGCGTCTCGATCGAGTCCCTAAGGATCAAGTCATTTGTTGTGATCAAGACTTGTATCGGGATTACCACTTTGTACCGATCATTACTTAGTGGATTCCTCCAGGAGTTGGAGAAGAGAGGAGTAGAAGAATTACCCCATCTTCGAACCTCTATAAAAACTTCACTTTGTGTCATTTACATTTCAAAGCATTTAAATTCCGCACTTTTAACTTCTTATATCTTTGATAAATTTGCTATCCATTTGATAATTTATAAGTACTAAATCAAGCTCTAAAATCTTGCTTAATCAAACTTAAGGGTGTTAAGTCTTCCATTTGAAAACAAAACCACGGTTGAGTCAAATTATAGCCAACGGTGAGTTACTCCATCAATGGCTCAAATTTGAGTGTTGAGAGATTAACTCTCTTGAGTGACTAATTCGATTTGTCCATCAAGGACACAAATGTGTGTAGAATCAACTCTCTAGATTTAAAAGTACTAAATCGAAAATTTGGTAAGGTTTATTCAACCCCCTTCTAAACATTACACTTACACCCCTTGGGACCTACAAGTGGTATTAGAGCGGTTGGTTCATTGAACCCTCCGCACCGGCAGTTCGAACTAGATCTCCAAACTTTTCAAAGTCTCGCTTTAGTACTTAAATTTTCAAAACTCTTTTCTATCATTAAAAGTTATTATCATGGAAGCAAATTTGACACGCATCCCTATGTTCACTATTGAAGAATTTGATGATTGGAAAATACGTATGCAGGCTCATCTATCAAAGCATTACATGATGAGATGTGGATAGTGATAGAAGATGGGCCTCTCGCAAATATTAAAGGTGAACACAACTGCACGAAGAGTTGCGGTGAAGGAGAAGAAGATCGACTCCCGGACGTCATGGTTGAAAACCAAGAAGCGAGTGGACAAATGATGAGAAAAAGATACAACCTGGACAATGTAGCCAAGGACATCCTTTACAAAACCTTGGACAAAGCCATGTTCAATAAAGTCAAATCATGCAAAACGGCTAAGGAAACTGGGGACAAGCCGACATTGATTTGTGAAGGCTCGAAGCAAATCAAAGAAAACAAATTATCGGTGGGTCTGACAGTAAATTTGAGAACTTCAAGATGATCTCGGAGAAAATCGGATCAATCTGGATGCTCGGTTTACGTAAATCACAAATGAGCTGTCTACACTTGGAAAGGAATATACACAGATGGAAATGTGTATGAAGATCCTAAAAGTCTTCCAGTTGAATGGGAAATGAAGGTCATGGCATCGAGACATTCCATGGACCTATCAAAGACATCCAACCATGAGTTATTCTCGGACCTCAAAGCTTACGAGTTTGAGTGAGAAGAAAAGACCAGGAAGAGACAGTTGTACCCAAAACAATTTTGCTCTAATTGTTAAAGATGGGAAGAGAGCCGAGGTCAAAGAAGTCATTGACCCGGAAGAAATAGCCACGATGGTTAAAATGTTCAACAAGTTCTTCAATAAGAACTACAAGAGAGAAAGGGTGAATCTTCCGAAGACACTCGGCTCCCTCCAAATCAAGAGAAGACAAGGCCAACCAAGAGAACAGATCATCAAAAAGTTGAGTATCAAAGGGTGACAACTCAAGAATGGAAAGAGTCGATCAAAAAGTCTGAATATATATGTTGGAACTGTAGACAACCAGGTCACTATGCCATTGATTTGCTCATATCCTCGTAGTCAACAAGACGAGGGATGAAGAAGAAAGAAAGGTCTTCGAGAGAAAGAAGACAAGAAAAGAAAAAGGCAATGATGGTTGCAGAGATCACGAGACAATGACCAAGTCAAGAGAGACAGTTGATTGCAGAGCAAAAGTGAAGCGACTACTCAAGTGACTCGAAGAAGAAGCCCTGACCGCTTGATGGCCAAGGAACAAGATCAACCTCGACCAAGAAGATGAGGTACAATCTAACTCATCAAACTCGACACGATGATAGTGATCGTGACACACACACTTCATCACCCACCGATCTTTATGATTCATTAGGCAAAATGATGAAAGATTTTGAACACATTAAATCCTCACACACACTATTGAATGAGGAAAACCGCCTACTCAAAAGTCAAAACTCAAAGCCGACTAAGGAGCCGAGTACTCTAAGTCAAATCGATGAGAATAAAAGTTTAAAGGCTAAAAATGCTAAATTAATGGCGGCTGCCGCTATAGAAAAGAGAGGAGAATGACCTCAAGAATGTTATTGCCTCATTCACTAAGGCATCTAAATCATTGGATGATCTTATTATGAGCCAAAGAGAATGTGGAGACAAGACAGCTTAGGATTTAATTCCTCCTGCTATGTCGACCTCAAGAGTAATTTTGGAAAAAGGATCTTCAAGTCATGAAGAATCGAAAAATCCAAAACTCTAAATGTTGCACACACTTTCACTCCCAAGCACAATAATAAGCAAACTTGTCTTGGTTATAAAGGAAAAGGAAAACGACCTGAGTTGAGTGCTACTGAAAGGACGGTGAGAAGAGATTCAGGAGTCCTCAAAGAACTCCAAAGAAAAATACTCAGTAAAGAAGAAGCAAAGCTACCAAAAACCCCAGAAAATCCATAAAAGAAATACATATAATGGGAATGGTAGAAAGTATCCAAGCCAAGTGATTGGAATAATGTGAACTATCAAAGATAGACTTATGGAATATAGGCCCAAATGGCAAAGGCCATTCCAAAAACATAAGAGCTTTCATCAAGACACATATGCACCTAGGCACTACACTCAAAAACACCACAATTACCCAAGGAAGGCAATTGCTAAAACACATATGCAGGCATACAGACAAAAGAAAAGCTTGATTGTATGAACCTAGAATCCCCAAGCAATTTGCCAGGATTAATTATGATTATGGCATCGATAGACGGCAACCCCTTAGAGTCAAATCATTTGGCTATAGGTTGGTTGGATCATCTTACAATTCTAACCCCTCGGGACCTGGACAAGTATGGGTACCTAAAACTTAATTTCCTTGATTGGAGTTCAAGGAACAAGTGAGTGCCAAGGAACCTGGTACATGGATAGTGGTCATTCCGGACATATGACAGAAATAAGAAAAATCTGTCAAAATTCAAGGAAGTTAAAGGAGCAAAAGTCATATTTGGAGGAAATGAAGCTCCTGGTAAAATAAGAGGCATTGGATCCATCAAGAGGAATGGATTAGAAATCACAAAGATGTTGCATATGTTGAAGGACTCAACTTCAACTTATGAGTGTCGATCGGCCGCCTACGTGACAAGGGCTACAATGTTGGATTCAACATGGGTATATGCCAAATCAAAGATATTGAATCAAATGAAGTGGTGTCTTTTGCAAGGATGTAGACGAGAAAAATATGTATGCAAATGGATTGGTCAACCGCAACACCCAACACATGTCTACTAGCAAAGAGTACAATGAATCAAGTTGGTCGTGGCACAAAAAAGTCGAGTCACCTGAATTTCAAAACAATTAACAAGTGGCAAGAAGTCATCTTGTAGAAGGACTTCCAGGACTCAAGTATACAAGAAGGAGAGTATATGTGATGCATGTCGGAAGGAAAGCAAATCAAGTCGTCATTCAAAGAAAAGACATGCCCATTTTCAACAAGAATATTGCATCTACTTCATATGGATCTATTTGGCCCAGTGGGACCAGCCAAAGATAAGTGGAAAGAAATACACCTTGGTGGTAGTAGATGACTACTCAAGATATACATGGACAATATTCATGTGTAAGAAGAAAGAAACTCTACAAAAACTACCACGGTGATGAAAAGGATTCAAAATGAGAAGAGTCAAACCATTATCAAAATAAGATCGATAGAGGAACCGAGTTTGTAAATGGAATAATAACTCAAGATCTTTGTATTGAGAATGGTATTGGTCATGAACTATCAGCAGCAAAGGACTCCGCGGTGAGAATGGAGTTGCAGAGAAAGAAGAAAGAACCCTCAAAGAAGCAAAGCAAGGACCATGTTAGTCAAGCAGAGTTACCAAAAAGATTTTGGGTCAAGCAATCAACACACACTACACCCAAAACAGATGTATGATAAACAGACGGTGACAAAGACTCCCTATGAGATCCGGACTGGAAGAAAACCAAGTGTTGCATATTTGAGAATATTTGGATGTAAATGCTTCATCCACAACAATGGCAAAGACAACCTAAAGGCTTTTGATGCTAAAGTCGATGAGGGTATCTTCTTCAGATACTCACCAAAGCAACGCCCACAGGATACTCAACAAAAGAACTATGGTTACAGAGGAATCCATTCATGTAGTATTCGATGAGCCAAATGTAAATGGAGAAGACATTGAAGAGTCACGGTGATAAGCTAAATCATCCAACCATACGGAAGAGTCCTATCTTTGTCAAGCTGGAATTATCAATTGAAGAAGATGAGATAGCTGAATCTCAAAAAAACAGTGGAAAATTTGCGGCTAAGTGATTACGAGAGAGCGACCACAAAGAACACAACACAGCTGCAAGTCGATCAATCCACTAACTTACTCCAACTGATGTAAGATGGCCGAGAGACCATCCACGTAACTTGTCATTGGAGATATAAGAGAAGGTGTCAAAACAAGATCCAGAACTCAACAAGAAGCAATGTTCACATGCTTCATCTCGCAAATAGAGCCCAAAGATGTGTCACAAGCATTGGATGACACACATTGGATTCAGCTATGCAAGAAGAGTCAATCGGTTTGAGAGAAATAAAGTATGGGAATTAGTGCAAAGACCTATGCATCAAAATGTTATTGGCACCAAATGGGTATTCGAAATAAGATGAACGAGGAAGGTTCTCGTGGTAAGAAACAAAGCAAGACTAGTAGCCAAAGGATATTGCCAAGAAGAAGGGATAGATTTTGATGAAACATTTGCCCTCGTAGCAAGATTGGAAGCTATAAGGATGTTTCTTGCCTATGCGACTCACAAGAATTTCATTGTATATCGATGGATGTAAAAAGTGCATTCCTAAATGGTTTATTGGAAGAAGAACAACCTCCAGGATTTGAGCAGAAGACTCTTGGAGACAAAGTATACAAACTCAAGAAAGCCCCGTATGGATTGAAACAGGCACCCGTGAGCATGGTATGACACCTGTCACAATTCCTAATCAAAAATGGATTCACAAAAGGAAAAGTAGATAGAACACTTTTCAGAATTCAAGACAAGAAGAGTATATTGCTTGTTCAAATATATGTGGATGACATCATTTTTGGATCCACTAACAAAGAGCTATGTGAAAAGTTCTCAAAACTCATGCAAAGTAAATTTGAAATGAGCATGATGGGAGAGTCGACATTCTTCCTTGGACTCAAGTGAAACAATTTGAAGGATGGAACCTTCATAAGTCAAACAAAATACACCAGAGATTTAATGAAGAAGTTTGGTATGGAGGAGAAGTCTTCAGTAAAAATACCAATGAACACATTAGTCAAAATGGACATGGATGCAGATGGTAAGTCAGTAGATCAAACAAGATACTGAGCACTTATTGGATCACTACTCTATCTCACAAAGAAGCGCAGCGGACATCACCTTTGTTGTAGGTGTATGTGCAAGATTTCAATTTGCTCCAAAAGAGAGCCATATGAAATGACTAAGAGAATATTGAGATACTTGAAAGGAAGCCAAGAAGAGGCCTATGGTATCCAAAGGAAGGTGGATTCAAGCTAATTGGCTATTCAGATTATGACTATCTTTGGATGCAGAGTGGACGGGAGAAGAGCACTTCGAGGCACATGTCAAATGCTAGGAAACAGACTAATTTCTTGGTTTAGCAAGAAGCAAAACTCAATAGCCACCTCTACAAATTGAGAATACATAGTTGCGGGCATTTTGTTGTGCCCAAGTCTTATGGATGAGACAGTGAGAGACTATGAAGTTGAGGAAAAAGAAATTCCAATCATGTGTGATAACACAAGTGCAATTGCAATCACTCAAAATCCCGTGTTGCACTCAAGAACAAAACATATTGATGTCGATATCACTTCATAAGAGATCATGTTGAAAAGAAGGACATCATCTTGGAATATATCTCAACCGATAAACAACTAGCCGACATCTTCATAAAACCATTATGTGAGTCAAGATTTGAAGAACTCAAACATGAGTTGGGGCTAATTGAGTGAGTGACACTCGGACAAATCAAAGAAGAGAAATGGAACAGAAAAGGGGTGAAAAAGAGTCGAAAATGTAAATCACTCAATAAATCACCAGTCGAAAAGACTACACCGAGTTAGGTTGAGCCGATAGCCGAGTCGCTAAGAGAACTCGTGAGAAGTAGAGTTAAATCGGCTAAGAGATAAGTTTGAATGACTTATGAGCAAAGTGACAAAAACGCAATCGTTTTGACTAAGCGGGAATATTTTAAGGAATACGTCGGCATAATAATGATGATGTGTACGACATAAAGCCGCACACCAAGCTTATGATTGGATATAAATGCTGCCGCATTAAATACGAGACATGAAATGCTCAATAAGCGTCACGAAATCCAAGCCGTTGATTTCGATCACAATTCAAAACCACCCGCACGCCCTTTCATAAACCATATTTAAGCCATTTTTCGTTTCTCTCACACTTCTAAAAACTATTCATCTCTTTCTCTCAAAAACAAAGGCAAAAATCTCGAAACCCTATCAACCTTCAAATCAATTTCGAGTTTTTCCTTGAAATAATCCTAAGAAATGGCACCAACTTATGACTTTACAAAGTTAGGAAAGCAAACCGCGACGGCTCTACGGTGGATTTTGACGGAATGATGAAACAGGGTCCGACGACACCCTGGTGAAGAAGATCGCGAGAGAAGTTGGAAACGTCCAGGACTAAAATCAAGTTTCTAACGCTAGAATATCCGATGACCTATGTGGAGGAGGTCGCACAATTCTACGTGAATGCTAAGATTCACGATGAAGGAATCAAGTCATCATTCACGGAAAGCGGTGACTATCTCGCCAAGGATTTGGTGAACATTGCTCACTACCACCAAGGAGCATCCGAGATTAAAGAAGCTGATGTAAACTTTGGCCGACGCCGAAAGAAATAGCCAAGTCCGACTTTTTTGATAAAATAATATACACAAAGCAAACAAGAGATCTTTGAAGGAGGATTATCACAAGTTGTTGGACATAGTTGCCAAATGTATCGACATCAAATTTGGCGCTTTGACCAATCACAAAGGCAAAGCCGATTGTAATGGCTGCAATCATCGAAGAAAAGAAGATAAACTGGCTAAGTTTGTCACAAACTCTCGCATTAACGCGTGGGGAACAAGTCCTTCAAAGAAGATGGCTCATTTGGAGGATCCCTAGGATATGGCCTAGTGATTAGCCGGCTATTGGAGGTGAAAGGAGTCCCTCTTAGACATGGGAAGGCTTTCCATGTTAACAAGAGGATGTTGAGCAAACCTCTCTGGCGCCGAAGCGAGCTTATGCCAAGAGAGCGACACAGTGAGGGGGAATCGGTGACAAGAAGATACAGCTTGTTTCCTCTCCCAAAGAAGAAGAAAGCGCCCCTGCGGTACTGCTAAAAGATCACGCCCCGCAAAGAAAGAAAACCAAACATGCTCCGCCCAGCAGAGAGTCACCGCCCCCAGCTCGTGTCTCCCGCCCCTCGCAGTTAGTGGTCGAGAAGGACTCACAAATACCTTTCTCCGATCAAAAAGAGGAGAATCGAGAAGCCACGACGGCCCGCTCCTCGAGAAAAAGACACAAAGACGCCCCGCCGCACAAGACTTTAAGACAACATCTCTCAACCAGAAATTCCCCTGGTACAAACCAGGAGACGAAGAAGAATCGTCAAGCGATCCGAGCCGGGAGAAACCATCCGAGTCAGCCACTCGCCCTAGAGCAGATATCTGGGAGATCGCTGGAGAAGTAGAATCTCCGGATGTAATTGATGAAACAGCCAAGTCTCGTCAAGGCGATCAGCAGAGGCAACCCGAAGACACGATTGTAGCTCACACAAATGGTGAAGCACAAGAAGAACCCGCCGAGCGGATAGTGATGTAATGATCCTATCTCCACCTTACCCGGACATCCAAAATCGTCTCGTGAGTGGAGGAAATGGAAGTTGAGTAAGTCAAGGGAACAGTTCCAACGACACGAGTTCATAGAAGAAGAAGAGGAACTCGCTAAATTTCCTCGATTAACTCAATGTGCTCCTACGGATGAAGACAATCGCACGACATCATGCAGATCTACAAGGACAAGGAGAGAGAAAAGCAAGTCAAGAAGTCGAAGCACGTGAGAAGGCAAGCATCCGCCCTATCTCCGCACCACGAGAACACACACATCCTCTTCTTGATGTCTTCTCCGACGGTGATGAGGATCGGGAGAATGCACGCCACGTAGAGAAGAGTTGCAAATCAGCAAGCATTGCACGAATCAAGAATCCTTCACGAGCAAAGACTAATGGAGGGACGGAGAGTCCTCCGAACACATGTTGGAAATCGATCCAATAGGAGTGGTTCAAAGAAATAGCCATGTTGTTGTTCGCTACCACTTCCCGATTCACTCGAGGAAAGAAGGCAATAAGGAGGGGCGATGAAACTGGGATAGTGGGGACCCCAATCGAGCCAACCCCTATTGAAGGTGTGCTACCACCGCCCTAACGGCTAAACAATCAATCGAAACAATGGGAGTTTGGAGACGAGTGACCCCATTACAAGTCACTCACTCGGTGGTGCGCCTTGGGGGAAACTCCCTCCACCGCAGCAAGGTCGGAGGATGTCGCAGATGACTCCACAACGAATCAAGGAGGCGAAGTAGAGAAAATACAAACACAAGAGGAACAAGAAGTTGCCATCAAAGCTCTCGACAGTTGAGACTGTCTCACCGAGGTGCCAGTACTACGAAGGCTAATGACGCCGCTAATGCATCGAGGCACGTGAGGAAGGAATGCACGGGAGTTAACACTGGCGATGAAAGTGCAATCCATGGGGTTGAGACTCAATGGATTCCATTGTAGAAGACCCTAAGACAGTGACACTTTGTCGAAAGGGTGGACTATGCCTCGCAGCAGAGAGAGACCGCCGGAGGTAATGAAGGCCCACAGGAGGTTGAGACTTCCAGGGTAAAGAAGCGATGTAGAGAACATCCCTCCCGCCATCATCGACCCATCCGAGAAGGAGATAAGCGCACTTCATGATTCCCAGGACAACCACGATGTCACTTTTCCGGGATCGAAGGCGAAGAAGAAGTCGAGTCATCCCCCATGACAAATCCAAAAGACTCACTGCGGATGTTCCAAGCACGAGCAAGTATGATCCCAAGACTACTCGTCAAACTTTTAACTTTGATGATGAGCCACCAATGGAAATCTCATCATCGCCCAATGACGCTTCGATAAGGCCGAGGACCAGTCTACTAAAATGGAAAAATCATTTGAGACCAACGGCTGTTAATTAAGTGAGGCTCAAAGCAAGCTTCGGGTCTACTTCACAACAAAACCCGGTGAACAAGAGACCACTCGCGCAGCTCCTCAAGTCGCAGCAGATCGATTCCCAAAAGAACTTCACGCGCACCGCTCATCATCGAGCAGATCCCGGTTGGCGGTGATGAATCTTTGTAGAATCTTTCCCTTTTTCACTTTGGAGATACAGAACTCCACGAAGAGTCGAAACGAACAAGCACGATATCACAAACCAGCTCTCGTTATTCCATCGACACCATTGTTCGGTGATTATGATTTTGATGTTGCATGGCCATCACCGCAATGAGAAGAATCGATTGAAGTTCGAGAAGTATTCAAGGCACTATTTGCCGAGGTTGAGCGGATGGAGAGGCATCGAGCCTCTTTGGACATGCGACGGGACAACAGAGATGCCACCCTTTCTGGTGATTTAAGAGGCATAACAGATTCGGATAAGGAATGGTGGCAACAAAGAAGCAAACAATGCGTGTGGAACGGTGAGATACTTCAGGACATTGTTCAACAAGTCTTGGTGTGGAGAGCTAAAAATGCCGATGCAAAAACGGTTTGAGAGAACACATTGAGCATATGCATGAAGCTCACACCGCCGAGATCAAGCTGCTGCGTGAGCAAAATACAAATGATCTACAGCGTTTGGAAGAACACATGACAAGAAAATTCAGCCTTCTCATGGTGAGATGAAGCCGATTTGCAGAATCGAACGCTACTCGTCAATTCCGTCGGCCGCATACAACGCAGCAGATTTCGAAGCGTTATAACTCAACCATCGAAGACTCGACTTCATGCTTGCCAAGATGTTCCTGGGGTTCCTCTATCCTTTGATGATGCCAAAAAGGGGGAAGAGGAATACCTCAAAGCGCTAAAATCAAGCCGAGAAGAAAGGAGAGGTGAGAAGGAAAATCAGCTAAGGAAGTCTTGAAACGAGAAGAAAGGAAAGCTTGTTGAGGGGGAAGGATCAATAGATGTGACATTGATGATTGCACAAACCCCCAACAAGGTCCTGTCACTGGTGACATTATAAGCAAAGAAACTCCCGTGACTCGCCACTCCAACACTGCTATATCCATGGCCGATAAGAGAAAAACTATTGAAGCAGGGATGAAGGAAGTGGAAGGAAGAATGGATGCCAGGGTGATGAACATCTTGAAAGAACATGGAGGCATTCCGGTGAGACGAGAGACACTTATGCCATCTCGATGTCGGGACGAGCCACGATCGGTCGATGAATTTAAAATGCTCGAACTGAGGGATACTTTGCAAATATGTCTATGGCTCAAGCTTGGGACTTGTCTTGGGAAAAGGGCCTCACGTTATGTGAAGAAAGCCGACAGTGACTCAGACCATCGCTCACTGGTCACTCCGCCGGGTCACTCGGCTAGAAAGAAGAAGACCCAGTGGTAAAAGATACGCCCGGAGGTAGAGGAAGAAGCGTAGAGTGGAGGAAGAAGCTGCAGGACCAGGCCTCTCGCCCAAAAACATTGAATACGTGGATCGAGGAAAGAAAGGAGGGATCTCTTGGGTGGGCTTGACTAAGTAGCGAATTTGCGAGTGGCTAAAACTAACGCCGAGTATGCAAAAAGACTAGAAGAAGAAAACAAGAGACAAACTCAGCTATGGGAGGAGAGAGACAGAAAGAATAAGAAGAGATGAAGCCGCCAGGAAGGCATATGAGAAGAAAAAAAGAAGCGGTGACGACGAGAAAAAGAGAAGAAGAGAAGAAGATCTTGATCAAGATGAAAGAAGGAGACATCGAAGGAGATGAAGTTTTGTTGTCCAACCTTCGTGTATTTTATCATGTAAATACATACAATGTAAGTCTTACGTAATAAAGCTATAAATTCTTTATTTTCGGTGTAGACAAATATGTGCTCACGATACACCTTGTAAACAGTTGTGTAAAAGAACAGGAATGATATGATCAATAAAGAGATCTATTCTCGCACATACATTCTATGTCAATACACTATCAGTATGTATCTTTGATGTTTGCATTTTTGAATGGTTTAAGTTTTGGCATCATCAAAAAGGGGGAAATTGTTAGGAATTTTATTGTTTAGATTTTGATGAATGCCATGTAAAACTTAGAATAGAAAGTTGGCACCCCAATTCTTCTTTGTAAAATGTATTATAACAATTAGAGTGCGAAAGCCGAGTTAAGTCGCCTACGCCCTAACATGCAAGAAGACAACCAAGACAGGAAGGAAGACTTTGCTATGAAAACAATTTGAATATGGCAAAGAAGAGTAGACGGAACTCTATGAAGAAGCGGTGAGATGCGGTGAGTGGAGCATCGGTCAAGTCAACTCAAGAAAAGCCAAGTCTCAAGTTGAAGTGACGGTAAGAGTCATCCAATGATTGGAAGTCGACTCTAAGTCACCCTGGGAAAGCAAGGAAATGCGATCAAGTCGAGATAAGCGTAAAAAGAACCGTTACGTAAATCCGAGAGATTTACTTAAACAAGTAATATCTCCATACCACCTTTCTTGGAGTGCTCACCCTTAAGCGTGCAAAAGGAATGAACCAATGGGAAGCACTACACCGTGTCGTAACTCGAAAAGGTGAAAGAACAATTCATACGAGGAAATGGCAATTCCAAGGATCGCAACAAGACAAGCCAACGATCGCAAGTGACTTTCAAAAATTAAGCCTATCTCTTCAACGGGCAAATTTTTGAAAGTTCACTATAAAAGGCCGAGGAGTTTGTTTGAGAAGAAGTAGGACACACACGTGAGATATACAAGCATATTAGAAAAATCGAAACATTCTCAATCCTCAAGCCTACATTACGAAGTACATCAATCCAACACTCACTGTGAAGGAAAGAGAACTTCAATCGAGTTGAAGAGGAAACTTTTGAAGAAAAGGGGTCTACATTCCGGAAGGATTGTACAAAGGTTCAAGGTTGAACCAAGTCTTAAGCTTTTGGAGGGCTTCGTGATCAAATCCAAAGAGCTTGAGCAAGTGAGTTGTAGTAACAAAGCGCAATGCCCCGTGAAGAAGCCGAGTCGCACGAGAAGCCGGTGAGTGATCAAGGCGTCTCCGGGATCGAGTCCCTAAGGATCAAGTCGGCCATTGTTGTGATCAAGACTTGTATATCCGGACTGTTACCACTTTGTAAACCGATCATTACCTAGTGGATTCCTCCGGGAGTTGGAGAAGAGAGGAGTAGAAGAATTACCCCATCTTCGAACCTCTATAAAAACTTCATTGTGTCATTTACATTTCAAAGACTTAAATTCCCGCACTTTTAACTACTTATATCTCTTTGATGAATTTGCTATCCATTTGATAATTTATAAGTACTAAATCAAGCTCTAAAATCTTGCTTAATCAAACTTAAGGGTGTTAAGTCTTCCATTGAAAACAAAACCACGGTTGAGTCAAATTATAGCCAACCGGTGAGTTATTCCATCAAAAGACTGGTGAAGTCTGTTGAGAGATTAACTCTCTTGAGTGACTAATTCGATTGTCCATCAAGGACACATCCGTGTAGAATCAACTCAGTAGATTTAATAGACTAAATCGAAAATTTGGTAAGGTTTATTCAACCACCCCCTTCTAAACCTTACACTTACACCCTTGGGACCTACACGCAAAGATATCATGCCTTTTTAAGGAAACCAAGTAAAAATATACTAAATATGCGTGTAAATGCATTAAATATATATCATTTTAAGCCCCAAAATACACGTATATTTTACACACATCAAAATCCCCCAAACTTAAAGTATTGCTCATCCTCGAGCAAATTTAGAAAAATAATATAAAGGGTAAAAACGAACACCCAAGAACATTATGAACATTAAATAGCATTTGACTTCATACTCAAGGAAACCAGGTAATTCATTATCAAGAAGTCATCATTCATAAACTCGGCATAATTAATACTCTCTTGGATACTTGACATCACGACTCACAAGTAGATTGTGTATCATTCGACTCTCTAAAGTGTATGGATAATGTTTACGCTCAAATTCAATTCAAAGTGAAAGTAGAATTACCATAGGATTGCAAATCGTCTTAACATCTCTACCACTTTTGTGTGCACAACTTAAGAATCAAAAAGGACTTTTATTAGGCTTTAATGTTGGCTCTTTGGTAAGGGTAGGTAAGTGACTTGACTTGAGAAATTAGAATAAACATACTGGACTTGTAATCCACCAACCCAATTTCATCTAATACTCATTTTCTTTTTCAATTCCACCCATTTTTCTCCTTTTTCATTCTTAGGGCTTTTTGCCTATTTTTCTTTTTCTTTAGCCTTAAGCTCTCATTTTTTTCATAATAATTTTCAGAATTGTTTTTTTTTCTTCTCGCTTTCGATTTTCTCTATACATTTTTTTAGAGATTTTCTTTCTACACGCTCATCCCTCTTTCTTTTGCCAACTTCCTCTCTTATTTTCATAAATTTTCCACATCTCCTCCAAACTTATTGATGTTTCTATAAGCTCAAGAGATTTCGGGATAAAATCATGTTTAAATTTTAAAGATCAATGTGGCTCGAGAATAAAAGTTTTGGCTCAAAATTGGCTAACTAGGGAATCATGAGTTCATAGGTAGGCTTTTAAGGCTAAGTAGGCTAAACAAAGATGGTCTTAAATCATTTTCGAAAATTGCACACACACATGGCTTCAATGAAGATACCATAGCAAGTTCTAGAGTTCTATCAATCGTGAATGACACACTCAAGAAAAATAAGTCCGCATAATATAAAGCGGTTTAAGACACAAAAGCTCACATGCTCATTTTTCGCAACATGCTCAAATACCCAATTTTCTCAACTAATGTTAAGCAAATAAATGACATCTTCCCCACAATTCATCACATTATTCCCGAGGAAGTATGTTATCTCATTCCATAAAATGCTCATAGTAAAATCATATGGAAGTTGGGCATATTTGAAAACCTTGATTAAATATGATACACAAAAGCAATTAAACGTCTAAAGCGGTAAACGTCTTTGAAAAATAAACAAAAAATCGAAAAAAATTATGCAAAGTGCTCTACATGCAATCCTAAATGCAATGAAAAATCTTTGGAAAGTACTAAATTATGCATTCTTGACAACCCTCCCCTAACTTAAAATATGCTTCGTCCGAACATATCGGACAATTATCAAAAGAAATAGGAATGCGTAATAAGTACTTACATGGATCATTTGTGGTGGTGGAGGTGGAGGGTAGTGGCCCTGTGAAATATGCTCTTGGTCCATACGAGACATCATTTCGTACATATCCGATCTTTGGGTGATGGCATCAAATCGTTGTAAGTACTCCGGTGATGCTCATCACCGGCTTGTGGCAATCAAGCGATATGTGTCACCTATCAATTTGCCCACATCGCCTTCTACCCTTTCGAGCCTCTCACTCATAGTAAATGGTCTGGTTACCCCCTTGTCGAGAGGATTTCGGCATCTCCTCATCGGCTCATCCCGCTTTCTTCTTGAGAAACATCCCCATGTACCTCTCTAAGCAACTAGTTACCCATATTTCTAATGGATGTGGCTTCGGGGTTAGAAAGCTTTACCATTGTTCTATCTCGCTTGATTAAGCCGGTAATCACGCCCATCGAATTTTATCATTTTCATAGCAATTAGAACGGTCGATTAATTAATTTAGGCCCCGCGGCCTCCTCATACCCCTCCAAATTAATATTGAAATATTCAAGAATAGAGGTAATCATCCCCCCAATGCAAATTCCACCCTCTCGCATTTTCTTATCCTATCAAATTGCTTAGGGCTATCATAGCACCGGCGTTTTGGCACAATTTCAGACCCGATGTCATACATCATATGATGAATAATTTGTCTACCCTCAACGCCCCTCTACTCTCTTCCCTCGCAAAAATTGTTTCAGATAAGACTCGTTGAACATAGCGGAATACTGGGTTTCGAATACTAGACGTCTTTGAGGTACCTGGCGTGTAGATTCGTTTCCCAGTTATTTTTCTCCAAAACCTATCCTTATCAAAATCCTCGTGCTCCTCAACTCCATAAGTTGGGGTTTGTAAATTTCATTTAAATCATCAATACTTAGTTCCCTTGGTTCATTCCCCAAGCGAAAGCTAACACCCATCAAGTTTCTTTTTTGAACCACCAATTCAAAGTTACTCAAAAATTCAAGCGTGATAACCGAATAAGTAGCCCAATGCCCATTCAAAAATTCATGCCAATCAATTATACTATACATAGCTCTAAAATCTTCCAAAGAAACCTAAATTAGTAAAGAGTAGGTTCTTTGGGATACCTTGTGTTAAACCATGGACGAAAGTAGAGTATTGCCCATCTAGCTCGGTGTGTGTCATTTGGTAAGATGATATTTGAAGCTTCGGGCTCCTCGGGGTCAGTATTGGTTGAGGCTTGGGTTTGGGCTCCGGTCGGCTCCTTCTTCTTCTTATATTTTTCCTAGTTCCTCTTGCATCTCTAGAAGCCACGAATTTCAAGATTTTGAGGAGAAAAGTCTGAAATTTTGGAGTTTTGGAGTAACCTCAAACTTGGTGTAGAATTTGGAGAAGTTGGAAATTTGAAGATTTTTGGTGGTGGGTTTCTTGAGAGGATGAAGGACTTTGTGTTCTCGCTCGTTTAAGGTCTTTGGGCCACACGGTCGTGTGATATCACATGGGCTGACCGTAAGGCCTGGGCGTGTCTGCCACACAGCGTACTGTCGTCGGCCCTTTGTCACATGGCCGTGTGGTGCTGGGCATTCCGCCCTCTCGCACGGCCTGGTCGTGTGGTCTCACACGCCGGTGTGGGATTGTTTCCGTAATTTTTTTCGATAACCGGAGTTTCTTTGTGACGCCTCCTACACAATAACTCAAGAAAATTAAACAAAACAAAATTAAGTTAATAGAAAATAAATAAATAAATAAAAATTAAAATTGAAGGCGATAAAAAAATAATAAAAAATGAATGAAAATAGGAAATAAATTGGGTTGCCTCCATTAAAGCGCTAAGTTTTACGTCTTTAGCCAGACTTGATTTCTAATCACTTTCGCTAAACCGTGTCATTTCAAATTTGTGAACCCTCAATGCCATCCATCAAATGAATGGCATTGCGGTGTTCTCGTGGATTGACTCAGATCGCTTGGGATTTTGTCTTTTTGATGTTGGCCTCCCACGCTAGTTGCGATCGGGGCTACATGTGTTTCCAAAGATTTTGATCTTGCGTTTACGTTCGTGTTTAGCCGAGTGACTGTTCTTCTGTCATGTCTATCTTTGCTTCATTTTTGTTAAGTGTCGCCCTTGTTTCTCCAATAAACGAGGATAGCATCTCTTCAAGATGCTTTCTTTTCACTTGAATCCGCTCGCCTTGATTACCCACATTGTATCCTAGAGATGGCTGCAAAACATTTTTATTGTTAGCATAAGAAAAGTTTCCATGGTTTCGCAACCCCGGATGATAGTAGTTGGGTGTCACGATTATTTCTATAATTGTTGTTGAAGTTCCTTTGTTGGCCCACAAAATTTGCTTCTTCTTCAACAACAACAGAGGATCTCTTGGAGTCACTTTTTGCATCGCATCCGGTTTCATATTCAAAGACGGATACAGTTCTATGAGCATGGCGACCTTCTCAACCTCGAACTTCCGCCACTCGGCGACAAGAGACCTCCCGGATGGCCATTGGTAACTATTGTTTGCCATCTCCTCTAACAAGTCTAGTGCCTCCTCAAGATATTTCTCTAGTAGTGCACCCCCATATGCAAAGATCTATAATTGTTCTTGTGTTGCCACTCAAACCATTATAGAAGTGTTGGACCTATTGGTAGTTGGGATATCCGTGTTGAGGTCACTTCCTGCAATTCCCTGAATCTATCCCATGCTTCATATAATGGCTCAACATCTAATTGCCTAAATCGGGCGATCTCGATTTCGATTGCAGCGTGCGTTTTCTTGGAGGGAAAGTATTTGGCTAGAAACTGTTGACTTAGTTCTGTCGGTGGTGTTAGGGAGCATAACCATCCCTTAGCCTTATCGCGTAGAGAGAATGCGAAAAGGCGGCATCGAATGAATCCTCAGAAACACCATTCATTTTAACAATATCGCAAATTTCTAAGAAGTGCGCCAGATGCGCGTTTGGATCCTCAACGACTCTGCCCCCAAACGGATTTTGTGACACCATCTGGATCAATGATGGTTTTAGTTCAAAATTATTTGCATTGATCGGCAGACAGGCCACACCCCCATAAGTCTGACTTACCTCCGGCTGGAAGTAGTCCCTAACTGCCCTCTTTCCACAATTCGGTTCTAGACGCCGGCCCCTGGTGGGCGCTCCTCATTGTTTCTGTTGTCCACTGCGTTTGGATTTGTCCCATCCGCCATGGCTTTGGCTCTTTTCCTTAGTTGCTTTGATGTTTTCTCGATTTTCAAATCAATGAGTATTGGTGGATCAATCAAACGCATGATCATCCACTATCTACACTTAACAAAAATAATGTTAGAACCGAACAAATAAAAAATAAAAAATAATTTGAATTATTTTGAAAATTTTAAAGAAGTAATTTGATGTTTCAATTAAGATTGAACTACTTATTAATATATCTAAGTAGAATCTAATCAATCAAAAGAAGAACGGCGCCAAATACTTGTTCGCCAAAAATATTTGGATCATACAACTACAAGTGTACGAGTGTAGTTTATAGAATAATGCAAGCAAAGTCGTATTCTCAAGGATTGATATGCGAAACACTTAGACTATAATAACATCGCATTCCAATTTTATTGAAGGATTGAATATTGAGTATTAATAAAAATCAAAAATTAAAAAGAAACATAAATAAATTTGCGAACCACACAAGTATTTTCAACAAATGTAGGAGCAACCTTAGGAACATAATCTCAAAGATATTTCTTTAATATTAAATCCAATTAAAGTTTCAAAACAAATTCATGCAATTATATGGGTTCAATTCCTAAAATAGTTTATTCCCCCTCCCGGGTGATAAATAAAAGTAGATTAATAGCAATTGTGATCTCCCGATACGTTATAGCTATTATTAACTCCCAAAAGATTTATGAATTGAATGACTCCCCAAACAAGCGGTTGTAGGTCTCCGATCGTTACACCCGTTTATGTCTCGAATTCGAATTCCTTCTTTGTTAGAACTCATCTCCGAATCTCGCACTAACAAATATGACATGCAAATTATTCCCCCAGTAAATAAAAACAATTCTAAATAAGCACTCAAAATCATAAAATAGAAAGCATGAATCAATTAAGAAAATAATTAATCATATTTAATATGAATCTACACTTCGATTATGCTCCTAAGATCCGAAAGATATGTCAAACATTGATTACAAACTCATAGACAAATTCAAAATTAACATTATGACATCGTTTAAGCCACGCAGACAAGAGATCTAGACATAGAAAGAAAACTCCTTCTTGTCGGGATGGATTCTCCTTCCAAGCTTTCGAAGCTCTTGTGCTCCCGTAGATGCGAAAGCCTTGTGGTGTTCTTCACGACCTAGCCTTCCTCTCTCGGAAGACCTTCGATTCTTGCGTTCTGTGTAATTTGATGTGTTTTCCGTATGAAATGATGTATTTTCGTGCAAGCCTTGGGTCCTTTTATAGATGCTTGGAGAGATCACTTGTAGAGTTGGAACGGGAAAAAAACTCCGAAAAATGCGTCTTGGTAGAGTCCCACACGCTACCGGCCGTGTTGTTTTTGTTGCTCAGCCCTTTCTCACACGCTCGTGTGAGTTCCTACGGCCTAGTCGTGCGATGCGATACCCTTTTCCACACGCCTGTGTGGGTTCACACTGATCGGGCCGTGTGGGCATGGTTTCGCCCCCTGCTTTTTTCCCACTTCACACGGTTGTGTCATTTTACATCGGTATTTTCACATGGTTGTGTGACACCACACGGCCTGGCCATGTGAAGTGTTTTTGTCCATTTTCTTCGTCCTTTTGATCTTTTCTTCGCACTCGTCAATCTTAGACGGGCATTCCAACTGATATTTCTTCATTTTAAGCTGTTTCTTGTAAAAATTACAAGAATATGCAAGATATCATGCCCTTTTAAGGAAATCAAGAAAAAACATACAAAATATGCGTGCAAATGAATCAAATATATATCATTTTAAGCCCCAAAATGCACATATATTTTACACACATCAAGGCTCTGTCCCTCTTTCTCTTGATTTGGTGCGGGGCTAGATCACTTTTGTTGAGCAACAAATTGATTCATTCAAGATAAACAATATCCACTGCTCAAACCCCTATTCTCAATGCTCACAAGCGGTTGGGTTATTCCAGGCCTATAAGGCGCAATTTCAAAGGTCTTCTCTCCAAGCTTTCTCGGAAAAAAAAAAAAGGGAGAAGGGAATGCAAGTGTGCATGTGCCTCGATTACACCGAGCAAGCTAATGATGATTTTGTTTTGGAGCCGATCACAAATGAAAGGGGAGTGTTGATGATACTCTAGTTGAAGATCTTGGTACCGATAAAAGTGGTGCTCATGATGGAGAGGCTAAGTTGTTGTTGGGGAGCTAGTTGATCTTTGATATTAACACTATGGAGCTTTAGTGTTTTAAAATTGTTGGTATTTTGTATTTGGATAATTTTTCTAGTTTCGACCTTTTCTTAGATGTTAGTTCGTGTTGTTCAAAATTGATGATTTTTTACTCTAATGTTTTTGTTTTTGATCTTCGTTTGGGTGGTGATTTCCTCCGGTGCTTATATATGTTTATATTGTATTATTTTCGAAATTGCGGGTGTTGCAGAAATGTTATAATATTTATAGTCCCATTCGACTAACACTTGAAATATGGGATTATTAACTTAAAGGGAGTTGGTTGTGTTTTATACACTTAAATGGACTTTATTAGTTTTGTTCAAAAAGGCAAAAGGAGGAGGAGATTGTTAGGAATTTTAATCCCTACATATTTCGATGTTTATGGAGGGTCCTGTAATTATGTTTTGCCTTTCTAGACTTGTTCCTAAAATATAGATTTTGAATTGATATGGAAAGATTTTGTTTGTAAATATCTAGATTGAAAAATTTTTTATTTGGTAAGTTTTGGATTCTTCTTTATTCTAGATATTCTACGGATCGAATATCATTGTATGTTAGATTTGTTTGTAGATATTATCTTCTTTCCTAACTTATAGAATCATATTCCTTCTATACTTGTGTTTTCTTTGTTTCCATATTTTTGTAGGACTCTTGGGAATCAAGAAACCCAACCTATATAAAGAGGGATGGGCCATTAGGTTTTCACACACCAAGAAGCACAAATTTTGAGAGAGCAATACACGAGAGAGATCGATGAGAGAAAAGCAACTAGACATTGAGTATAAGAGAGATTCACTCGTAGAAAGTATTGTTTGAAGTATCGCAACATTTAGAATAACACTTTGTCTAGATTCGAGTCCGGTTGTGTTGTTTTCGTCTTAAAGTTTTTCTTTGAGTATTAATGAGTTTTTCTCATAGTATTTTGACGAACAAGTTTACTTAGAATAGATCTACGATAACTAGAAAGAGCTACTTCTTCGAGTGGGTGGGGGTTGAGCCCTTCCTATATCTATGTCCGGAAGACAATCCCCCACCACTTGATCAAGGCTCGAAAGAGATCTCTTTTCCGATTCGAGTTTTAGTCATGGTAGAAACCATAGATGAGAAAAGCGTGAGCACGATTTCTTATTAGAAAAGGTTGCTTACTTGGAGATGGTGAATCGGACTTTGATCCAAGTCGGACTGAGTGAGCCCTTAATGTATTCAAAGAGAGCGATCGGCCGGTCAAGTTGGAAGATTGTCTATGAATAGGGAAGATGAGCTTGCTTCACCGATATCCTCGCTTATGAGATGGAGGTTCCGAGAAAACGAATTTGAATTGGACACTAACTGAATCTTTCTGAGTGAATGACTAGTTGGGTCTTTTATGCCCTAATCTTTTTGTTGTTTTGGGTTGAGTACGTGTTGAAGGGGCAAGTTTATGTACTTTCTATATTCTTATGCGTGCTTAATGGCATTTTTGTATCTTTTTATGTATGCGATTGATAAAATCGTATTTGAACAAACTTGGTTATGTGCTACGATACCTAGAAGATTTTTAAACAAGAAAAAAGGCTCGCAGGATGAGGTATTCGTGAGAGCCTTTTTCTAGCTCACCTGTGCTCTTGGCTTGATCTTCTCCCCTTTATTTTTTCATTTCCGTTGGTGTTGGGGCGCAAGGCCGAGATTTCTACCGATAGCAAGGAGTCGGCAGCATTGCTATTGAATGGAATAGAAGAACCACATTGCCGAATGCGATTAGCTAGAAAAGCGACTCATGACCCGAGGGAAGGCATCAAGTCTTTTTCGAGACGTGCGCAGGATGATGACCTAATTTCTTCTTCTTTAGAAAGGGCCTCATTGTCTTCCATAATTCGCCGTTCCTCCGCCTTATTCTTTTGAAGGTATGGTCCGAAAGATCGATAACATAAATAAAGTCCCTACTCGCGAGGCCAATCCTACTGACGATCGGTCAAACTCAAGCTCATCAAATGGAAAGGGAAAGTCGCGTTAGGAGAAGCAGGAAGGCATGGGAGTCAAAGGTAGGACCGATAAAAGGCTACCGACCGAGAGGACCCGCCCCTACACCCAATGTCTTCCTATCGAGTTTGTTTTTCTATACTAGTTGATTCATTCACGTGCGAGTTGTAATTCTTATACATTCAACTAATGATTTTTGCGACACTAATTAACTGTTGAAAATTTACCACTCAAAAGTCATAATTTTATTGACCACTCAAATATTACAAGACACATCTCACCACAACTTCACTCAAACTCAAATATTACTTAGAAGCTTTGCTTCTCACTCACTTGTTTTTCTTTCTTAACTTGATAAAAAATGAACTAACAACACCACCTATTTATACTAAAACTTCATCTAGATCAATGATTAAGAATGATTCTCACCAACCTTAATCCAATGGTTATCTTTTATTTCCATCTACCACATTCACCTACCATATCAACAACTTAAACTCAACTACCATACTCATCTACCACAATTAAACATAAAATAAGTTTATATAATTCAACACTCCCCTTTAAACTTATTTTATAATCCCAAGTGAATTTCTCAATCTTGCAAAGTCTTCATACTTCAATGGCTTGGTAAAGATATCAAAGAACTTGATCTTGCGACTTCACGTACTTCACTTGAACTTCTTCTCCGCAATGCATTCTCTCGATGTAATGGTATCGAGTATCAATATGCTTGCTCCGATTATGAAATCTTTGGATTCTTGGCTAAAGCTATTGTTGACTTGTTATCAACATAAATCTCTATGGATCTTCTTGTGACATGCTTCATTCTTTTAACAAATTCCTTAGCCATATTGCATGACTAACACATGATGTAAGCGCCACGCGTGCATCGACTTCACATGTTGAAAGAATGACTATTGGTTGTTTCTTCGATGCCCAAGTGAAAGCAAAGATCTCCCATGAAAAATGTGAAACCAGTTGTACTTTTTCGATCATCGTATCTCCCGCCCAATCACTATCACTATACCCTACAAGCTTATAATCATTAGAAACTGAATAAAAGCAGGACCAAAGTTGATTGTACCTTTTAGGTAACGAAAAATTCTCTTGGTTGCCTTGAAATGTGTGGTGGTTGGATTTTCCATATAGCGACTCACGAGTCCAATGCGTAAAGAATATCGGGCCTTGTACAAGTTAAGTACCTCAAACACCCAACTAGGCTTTTGAAAGTGTTGGATCCACTTTATTTCCTTCATCATCCTTGCACAATTTCAATCCACATTCTCTTTTGGTGTGTTTATTGGATTGCAATCATCCATCTTAAACTTCTTGAGAATCTCTTTTGTGTAGCCTTCTTGTGAGATGAATATACCATCATCCTTCCGCTTGATTTCGATTCCGAGGTAGTGAGCCATTAACCCAATGTCGGTCATTTCGAACTCTTTTTGTCATTGCCTTCTTGAATTCTTGGAACAAGCCTATATTGTTCCTGTAAAAATCAAATCATCAACGTACAAGCAAACAATTAAAAAAAGATTATCCTCGTTCTTGATGTAAAGAGAATGTTCGTATGGACATTTTGTGAAGCCTTTCTCTTGCAAGTATTTGTCAATTCTACTATTCCATGCTATCGGTGTGCTTGTTTCAATCCATAGAGAGCTTTCTTTAACTTCAAGACTTTATCTTCTTGTCCTTCAACCACATAGCCCATTTGGTTGTTCAATGTAGACTTCGTCCTCCAAGACTCCATTAAGGAAAGTCGACTTTACATCCATCTCGATGTATTTTCCACTTATTATGGGCTGCCAAACAAATTATTAGTCTTATGGTTTCTAAACGTGCAACAGAACAAATACCTCATCATAGTCAATGCCACTCTTTGACTATAACCTTTTGCAACAAGCCTCGCCTTGTACCTTTCAACTTCTCCTTTGGTATTCTTTTTCACCTTGTACACCCATTTTACACCGATTGCTTTATGACCTTTGGGAAGTTGAGCAAGCTCCCAAGTGTCATTTTTCTTGATGGATTTAATTTCTTCATCCATTGCATCTCCCCATTTCTTATTTTGAGTAGCTTCTTCAAAGTTCATGGCTCACAATCTGCGAAGCAGGACAAAATAGGGTGAGGTTTTCGAGCTTATCGGTTACCTCATAGAGCTCTTCCGGACTTATTGTACGCTCTTCATTTCTCTCAACTAGGAAAGATGGTGGTGATTGTGCAAATGACGGTGATGTTGGTGGTGTAATGGGTTCTTCTCCCGATTGCTCAACAATTACTTGTTCATCATCTTCAAATTCAGAACAAAGTTGTAATCTTTGGCATGTGTACCCCAATCTCATTTGCCTTCTTTATCAAAGATAACATCTCGGCCGGTGATTATCTTTCCATTGATGGGGCTATATAGTTTGTAGCCTTTGGAGTTATTGTCGTAGCCGATGAAGATGAACTTCTCGCTTTTATCATCCAATTTGCTTCTTTGTTCATCCGGTACATGTACATGAGCTATGCTTCCAAAAACTCTTAAATGAGAAATACCAGGCTTTCTCCCATTCCATGCTTCTTGTGGTGTCTTGCCCCACACGCTTCTTGTTGGTGAGCGATTTGTGGATAAACCGCACACGCCACAGCCCGCCCCTTAACTCCTTTGGCATTTTCTTGCTTTTGAGCATACTTTGTACCATGTTGAGAATGGTTTAATTTTTCTTTCTCGCAACTCCATTCTCGTTGGGGGATGCGGGAACAGTGTTGAATTCCATTTGCTTCACAAAACTCTTGGAATTCCTTCAAGTGAATTCTCCTCCTCGATCAGTTCTCATGGCTTTAATGTGAAGACCACTTTCTTTCTCCATCACGCCTTAAACTTTTGAATGATTCAAACACTTCGACTTTCGCTTCAAGAAATAAACCCAAGTTTTTCTTGAAAAATCATCAATAAATAGTAGAAAGTAATTACTTTTACCGAATGAATTTGGCTTGATAGGACCACAAACATCGGCATGTATGAGCTCAAGTGGCTTTTGGGATCCGGAGTTTGACTCTTTTGGAAAGCTTTGCCCAATTACTTCCCAAGTAAACATCCTTCACAAAGCTGATCAGGATGGCTGATACAAGGTAAACCTCTCACCATATTCTTCTTGGATAGTAACTCGAGTCCTCCAAAGTTGAGATGTCCAAATCTTAGATGCCACAACCATGATGAATCTTTATAGCACATCTTGAGACACTTTGCTACATCGGTTTGAATGTTGAGCGAAACATTCTATTTCTTGACATGGGTACCCGACAATCAAGTTATTCATATTGTCTCTTATAGAAAGGTTATTCTCTTTCAAATGAATATCATAACCTTTCTCTAAGAGTTGTTCCGCACTCAAAATATTTGTTTTCATGGTGGGTACATAATAAACATTAGAAATAAATTGATGTCTCCCATCTTTCAAGCGAATAAGGATTGTACCTTTTCCTTTTACGGCTACTTTAGAATCATCACCGAAAGAGACATTGCCACTTACAGATTCATCAAGTTCCACGAATATTGTTCGTCTCCCACACATATGATTGCTAGCACATGTATATAGGTACCATGTGTCATCTTGACCTTCACCGTTATCATTTCGTGCTAGAAGCAAAACATTAGCACCATCTTCTTTCTTTTCTTCCACCAAATTGGCTCTCTCATTAACTCGAGTATTGGGATTTCTACAATCTCTGGCGTAATGACCAAACTTTTGACAATTATAACATTGAACTTGAGATTTATGATACCTCGAGTATGAATTTCCTCTTCCACGGCCTCTTGTGGAACTTTCTCCTCTGCATATAGTTGTAGTTGTTGAAATTATTGTTTGAATTCCAACCTCGTCCACGACCTCGACCTCTTCCTTGTCCACGACCTCTTCCACGTTGACTTGTTATTGTGGAAGTTTTCTTCATTCTTGGTTGGTGGACTGTCTTAAGGGGTTGATCCGCAACACCCTTTTTCTTCTTCTTTTTTCATGGGCTTGCGGTGAACCAAGAAGTTGTTCAATTGTCATAGTTTCGAGGTCTTTAGTTTCCTCGATGATAGTTGTAATACTATCAAAATTTGCATCCAAAGATCGTAAAATTTTCTCCATAATGACTACATCTTCTAGTTTTTCACCATTTCTTTTTAGTTGATTAGAAACGGTCAAAACTCTAGAAAAGTAATCGAAACAAGTTCATCTTCTTTCATTTGCGGTGAATCAAACTCTCTTCTCAATGTTTGTAGTCGTACCTTTTTAACTTTCTTCTCCCTTGTAAGAGACTTGGAGCTTATCCCACACTTGTTTAGCGGAGGTAGCACTGAGATTTTCTCAAAGTCATCATCATCTAAAGCTTAGATGAGGAAGAGAGCCTTCTTGCCTTTCTTTCTCGAGTCCTTCAAACTATCATTTTCTCGTAGAGGATAGTGTTGACTCATCTTTAGTCTCTTCATATCCTTTTTCCACGACTTCCCATACGTCATGTGCTCCGAGAAGTGCCTTCATTTTGATACTCCGAGTTTTCAAAGTCGTTTCCTTAAGTTGTGGAACTTGGAATGATGTCACATTCGCCATGTGAATTGAAGATTTCGACTAACAAATGGAAAAAAATATTGGAATTTTTTACTTGGTCAACGATCAACCCTTGGTCAACTCGCGGTCAACTATCAACTTGACTTGGTCAACTCTATGAGTTGACTCAATACTCTCAACCCGATCTCACTATGTATAAAATCTCAAGAAAATATTTTACGATGTGGAAGATCACCAAAGCCGCAACCACAGAGCATACTTAAAATTTCACGAGATTTTACAACCGTGGCTCGATGCCACTTTGTTGAAAATTTACCACTCAAAAGACATAATTTTATTGACCACTCAAATATTACAAGACACACTTCACCACAACTTCACTCAAACTCAAATATTACTTAGAAGCTTTGCTTTTCACTCACTTGTTTTTCTTTCTTAACTTGATACAAAATGAACTAACAACACCACCTATTTATACTAAAACTTCATCTAGATCAATGGTTAAGAATGATTCTCACCAACCTTAATCCAATGGTTATCTTTTATTTCCATCTACCACATTCACCTACCATACCAACAACTTAAACTCAACTACCAAACCCATCTACCACAATTAAACATAAAATAAGTTTATATAATTCAACATTAACTTGAGATAAATTTTATTTCGTGTATTCTATTTCCGGCATGTTTTACAAAGTGTTATAACATCCGGTTTAATGCTTTCTCCAACATCTACTAAATTGAACGTTTTGGGACCTTAAAACTCCAAGTTAAAATCAAGAATTAACACCGATCATCCAGTTGATGTCTTGTTGATCGATTTTCGCCATGTATTATTGGACGAGTTATTCGTAAAGCATACTTTGAGAGTTGCACTATAAAACTGGTGATTTTCGCTATCTTGTTATCTTGTAGATAAATTTTTGAGCAAGTCTCTTGTGAGACGGTCTCACGGATCTAAATCCATGAGACGGACCTTCTAAGGGCTCCGTCTTGAAAACATGAACCATGAAAATAAATTTAAAAATAATAATGAACCATGAAGAAACAAAAATAAACCCTAAAAACATGAACCATGAATAATAAACCCGAAAAACAAAAATAAACCCAAAAAAAAAAAAAATAAACCCTAAAAAAACTAAAAATCCTAAAACCCAAATCAATTAAAAATAAACCCAAAAAACAAAATAAACCCTAAAAAAACAAATATAAACCCTAAGAAAAATAAAATGAAAAACAAAAACCTTTAAAACTTTGTGTAAGGGCTCCGTCTCCTCACGGATTTAGATCCGTGAGACCGTCCTCACGCAAGTTTTTGCCTAAATTTTTATATCTTGTGTTCACTCCTACTTGTTACGTTTTGTGTTATTAACATCTGGTTTAATATTATTTACTCTGATACAAGATATCTTGACGTTCCTCTTGCAAAATTTTCAGGGATATTACTTTTTTTTGTGAATAAATTGAAAATTTTCATTTTTTTGGCCCACTCTTGCGTCAGAAAGATCCGCCCCTGTTCCCCATATTGTGATGGTAAAGAGACAGAATCAGTTCCCCAAGCACACTTGCTAATTTAAAACCAAATCTTGAAACATGCATATGGCATTTGGGACCTGATGCATCTGACACTCTTTGAAAGAGCATCATATATAATGTGATTTGTGTCGATCATGAAACAATTATAAACAATGTTTCAGTGTTTTGCCATATGTCGTGTGTGTATTCTTTTCCAGGCATTGGATCGAGTTGAGATAATCTGCTGAAAGATCCACTTCAATTTCGTTACGCAACATTTTTTATTCAGAAAGGTCTCCTGTAAAGAAAGGCTCATCTTCTTCGAATCAAATTTTCTTTTTTTGACTGTTATTCTTTCAAACAAATTCCTCCAATCTGGTTTCTATAAATGTTTACTCATTTCTTAGTGATCTACAACTCTCATTTGTTTCTCTAGCATCTCTGGTTTTTATAGCTTTGCAAATCATTTAGCTCAAATTAATATGGTAAGTGTGACATTATAATTTTTAATAATATGTTTAATTATGCAAAATATTTATATGATTAAATTGTATATGGACGATTTTTGCATGCAGAGTCTAGAGAATTCTGGAAAACACACCATGTTAGATGGGCCATGGGGAGGTCAAGATGGATTTTATTGGGATGATGGTGTTTACTCCACAGTAAAGCAACTGGAAATAGCTCATGGAGCCGGTATTGACTCAATCAAGATCGAGTACGACATGAAAGGAAAATCAGTCTGGTCACAAAAACATGGTGGCAGTGGAGGGTCTAAAGTAGATAAGGTGAGTTTATAGTTATTAGGGTTAATTAGGAAAACACCCATGAGATTTGGGCTAATTACAAAAAAAAATAAAGATATTTTCAAGTTACAAAAAGATACCTCATGTTTGATTATATTTTAAATTTAAAGCGGTAAATTTAATATTTTTTATAAATATCAATGTGGAGTTTGAAATTTTTTTTTTTGCTTGTGAAGGAAAAAATATAAGACAAAATCAAACTTCAATAGGAGATTTTGCAATTTTCAAAAATATCTGGGTTATTGTTGTAATTAGCCCGAACTTCAAGGATTTTTATTATAATTATCCCTAGTTTTAGTGGTAATATGATCCCCGTGGGGAGTGAACCGGGAATATGATCCCCGTCCCCACTAATAGGGAGAAAAATCTTTGTCACCACGGGCGATCCCCAGCGGGAATGGGGATTTCCTATCCCACACTGTGGAGAGGACGGTATTTGTTAAATAATACAAACATGGGTGTTTGTAATACTTTAATATTGTTTTCTAATTTAAAAGACAAATGGATTTTTTTGTTATTAGGCTAAACCTCTAGATAGTTTTTTGTAATTTACCCAAGTTTTTATAATGTATTATACGATCTATATCATTCCTAATTACTGTGGTGATCACGTTAAGACTTAAGCGGTATCGGCTCTTGTGGAACAATCAATAATTCAGACAAGAGCTAGAATTTTTGTAGGGTTAATTACAACAATAACTTTGAAATTCACACTAATTAAAAAAAAACAGTTATCTTTCAAAATTACAAATAACTCTTTAATATTTGTTTTTGTTTTACAACTTAGACCTTGTGGTATAAGTTTTTAAGTGAATACAAACATAAAGGGCGGTGTTATTTGTAACTTTGAATAATGATAACAAGATTTTTTTTTTTAA
Source organism: Rehmannia glutinosa (assembly GCA_016081115.2). Lineage (NCBI taxonomy): Eukaryota > Viridiplantae > Streptophyta > Magnoliopsida > Lamiales > Orobanchaceae > Rehmannia > Rehmannia glutinosa. The sequence continues at coordinate 168,134 of JABTTQ020003281.1, forward strand.
TTTGGTATAAAGTAAGGATACTTTTTGTAATTTACTATTTATATATATATTACAAATTCGGAGATCAGGTGCTGTTCAAGAATTTCTTATAAAGAATGGATTGTATTTTCCAATTTTCGAAAAAGTTTTCAAGATTTTTTAATTTTATGTTTATTGGTTTTCATATGAGTTGTTTAAATCCATCTACCAGGTGAGGCTTGAGTACCCAGATGAGTACCTAACTTCGATGCACGGACATTATGGTAGCTTGCACGAAAGGGGACTGTCCATTATTCGATCACTTACCTTTGAGACCAACAAAAGGACATACGGACATTTCGGAGTTCAACAAGGCACATATTTTACATCTAAATTGCATGGCAAAATTGTTGGTTTTGTCGGAAAAAGTGGGTGGTACCTGGATTCTATTGGAGTCTACGTTGAGCCTCTTCTTCTTCATAAACCTATTAAAAATGTTACAAATTCGGTGGATCCTCTTCTTCATAAACCTATTGTTACAAATTCCATTTATCACTCTTACCAAAATGTTGCTCATGGGACTCATGAGAAATATGAGTACTCAATGATCCAAGGAAGTCTTGGTAAAAACTATGATCTCATTGTTGCTGTCAGACAAAAGGATAACAATATTGATACCAATACTTCTCCTCCAATCAATCTTTTTGGGCAGATTTCTCATACTGGACCCAAGAATAATGAGGTGATAATTATGGCTGTCTTTTTGACAAATTATCTGCATATATAGTAAATACTTGAGACTGGAAAAAATAGTAGTTTATTTAGGGATTCACTAAACAAAAATGATTCTCAACTTTGCAAATGTTAATTTTGGCTTCTGATTCTACTTGATTTGATTCGAATATAAAGGTAGGGGATAAGTGTTTTAGATTTTTGACTTTCCTTCTGGTTTGAGTTTTACAAATAAACAGCACTTTTACAATTTATTTACCAAACACACTCGATTTTTACAACTTTTGCATACACTTCTTTCGTATTTCAAATATCAACTTCTAATTAATTCTAATTCTATATTATACAATTAGAAGCTAAAAGCAATAGTATGGATTTGACTTTTACACAAAAATAAAATACTTTCATAATTTATTTACCAAACACTTTCTTTTAACTTTTTCAACTTTTAACTTTTATATGCATATAAACTTCTCATTTTCAACTATTTTTCGTTTTCTCGCTACGTTAACAGAATAACTTCCTCTAAAAGAAAAGATTTTGCGTAACATTGAAGTTTAATGGAATATTTTTTTTCAGATTGCTGGAGTTGTTCCAAGCAAAATTGAGAGTGTCCCCTTCAATAATGTGAAAGGAGTTGTGAAATCTGGAACATGGGGTGGTAGTGGTGGAAGCGTGTTTGATGATGGAGTATATGATGGCATTAGGCAAATTAACGTTTCTCGCAATGTGGCCATTGTTTCTATCAGAGTATGTTATGATAAAAATGGCGAACCTGTTTGGGGAACCAAAAATGGTGGCACTGGATCAATAAAGTCTGATAAGGTAATTTCATAAAAACATATTGGTTTAATTACGAAAAACCTCAATTGTCTTTTAAAATTACAAGTACCCATTGACATTTAATTTGTCATTATATTATAAATTGCAACCTCGAAGCAGAGGTGTCAAATGGACCGGTGGTGGCCAGTGGGCCGAACAGATCAAACTCGACAAGTCCGAATTCCCATTAGATCATTATTTTGGAGTCCATCCCAGTCTATGCTTTGAAAATACATATACATTGTATCGGGCCGATATTGCTTTTTGGGCCAAATAGGCTATGAAATTGCGAGTCCATCCCGATCTTTTTGACAACTTTACTCAAAAGGAATTTATTCGTTAAGTAAATACAAATGTCAATGGGTGATATTTGTAATTTTTAAAGAAACTGGAGTTTTTTTATAATAAAACAAAATCCCGAATTTACCCTAAAAGAAATATTATTTCATCTTTGTGCTGCTTTTAATACCCATACTATTATGATGATTAAAATTCTCTCTTTGCAGATTGTGTTTGATTATCCATCAGAAAAATTAACTCACATTACAGGCTACCATGGTCCAACAATGATAATGGGTCCTAATGTGATCAAATCACTCACTTTTCACACCACAAAGGCCAAACATGGCCCCTATGGAGAAGAAGAAGGGGAATATTTTTCAACTAAATCAAAGGAAGGGTCATTGATTCTTGGATTTCATGGGAGAAAGGGCCTGTTTGTTGATGCAATTGGAATTCACATGATAGAAGGAAAAGTTCATGTGCCTGATTTAAGTTCTCATAACAAGGATGCAGTTGTTTCTTCCATATCTGATACCAAACAGGCTGTGTCATCAATTTCTCCCTCCAAACCCCACAACCAAACAGCGCCTCACACCAAACCCCACAACCAAACAGAGCCTCACTCCAAACCCCACAACCAAACAGCCCCTCACTCCAAACCCCACAACCAAACAGCGGCCCACCCCAAACCCCACATCCAAACTGCGCCTCCAACTGGCAAAGTCGATAATTCTGAATGGACTTACAAAATGGTAAACCGAGGACAACCTGAGGAGGTATTTTATTGCAATTCCATATATATTAAATACCATATAATTTATACAATTTGTTTTTTCCAATATCCATTGAAGTTGTGTCTGGAGAGTTTTCAGGGCATAAAATTCATAATAATAGGATCTACAAATGGGTTTGGGATGTGAATATTGTATATTTGTTTAATGGACTTACATAGGCTAAAAAAGAACTATAAATGGATTGGAGTACGGTATATGAGTAGGCTACCAAAAACTAACGTTGGACTACTATTATTAATACCAAAAAAAAATTGCACTTTATATATGAGTTCCAAAGTAGGTAGCCCCGATAGTGAGTGTGTAATTTTGAAAAATAACTGATATTTATTTGTAATTAGGTTGAATTTCAAGGGTATTTCTTTTAATTTGTAATTAACCTATCATTTAAACATAATGGTGATTACAAGTCTATTTTAAATCTTGTAAGGTCGTCCAGAGGCTGGTGAAAAATCCAGCTCCATATGGGACAGGCCCATGGGGCGGAGAAGGTGGAAAGCCTTGGGATGATGGAGTATTCACTGGGATTAAACAGATCATTTTGACTAAAACAGATGCCATTTGTTGTATTGAAATCGAATATGATCGAAATGGCCAATCCGTTTGGTCTGTCAAGCACGGTGGCAGTGGTGGACAAACTGCAAACCGGGTAATAAACATGGTTTATTGTAATTCCGGCTTCTAATCTCAAACACTACCAACTTTTGATTTTCAACAGCTTTTGACTTTTAATACAATAAACGACTTTCTCTAAAAAGCAGAAATTTGCGTTATATCTTTTTCAGGTGAAGTTAGAGTACCCTAATGAAGTCTTAACATGCATAAGTGGATATTATGGTCCCATCAAAAAAGACCATGGGACAAGAGTGATTCAATCCTTAACCTTTCATACCAGCAGAAGAAAATATGGTCCGTTTGGCGAAGAAATAGGCACTTATTTCACGTCGGGTACGACTGAAGGCAAAGTGGTTGGGTTTCATGGGAGGAGCAGTGTGTATTTGGATGCTATTGGAGTTCACATGCAGCATTGGTTGGGGAATCAGAAACAGTCTAAACATGGGTCTCTAATGAAGATGTTCTCTTGATTTAATGTTGTGATGATCAGTCTTCTTGTAAGAAGATATTTGAATTCACCTCAAAATCTATGTAATAGTTATTAATTTCTCATTTCTGCAAGACATGAATAAAGGTTTGTAATATGGATTGCCATCTAATGGGAGTGTGTTCATTTGCTGCATTTTGGGACCCTTTCTGAAAGAGGGGAAGGACTACTAAGAGTGGGGTAAATTACAATTTTAACGTTGGATATGGTGTGGCAAATTTGGTTATTTTTAAATTCTGTCCAGTAAAATCACTCTATATTTTTAAAAACTCTCAGATTTAGTTCTGACTTTGACGCAATTTTCAAAATTGTCTGGGAAAATCTAAGGTCTTATATAGTTTTCAACCAATAATTGAGGTCTTGTATGGATATATATGTACTTCCAAGTCCAATTTCCAGTTTTCAGTGTTGGTTTCAAAATTTTATGATCTTCGTGGAAAAAATAAAAATATGCTTGGTTTGTTGTCTGAATTTCTATTATGATATATATTTTGAAAAAAAAATATTTTGTTACAAATTTTTAATGGTATTTTTGACATAAACTTGCGTGATTGTGGTGAAAAATTATTTGTTTGTAGTTTTTGAAATATGTTTCCACATAAATTTGTGTGATTGTTGAGAAAAAGTGTTTGGTTATGTTTCTAAAATCCTATTTCCATGAAAAATTGAAAATTGAAAATGACCTTGTGCTTGTTTGGGAACACTTTTTAGATGTACTTTTGAATCTAAAAGTTTATTTACATAATAATAAATGTTTGGCGGTTAATTGAAAATGAACTTTTGGATAAGTCGCTCCTCAAAAAGTCCAATACAAAGAAGTTTGAATTACCTAAGACTTTTTGAGAAGTCACTTATTAAAAACTCTATTTAGAAAATGGACTTTTGCATAATGCTCTCAAACACGCACTATTTCCACTTAACTTCCTTAAATAAATATAAATTTATATCACTATAAGAAATTTCCATTACCGAAATGATTTTTCTCACAAGAAATACAAGAATTTTGTCGATAATGAAAATGCCAATTGAAATTCCAACAAACCGAATCAAGGTAAAAACGTTGTCGGTAATTTATTTACCTACAAAATCGAATCTAACGGTAAATACCGAATGAAATTATGTCGGTATCTTTGTCGGTAAATTGCCAAATATTCATGTTTAATAGTGTTATAGCTACCACTATAGTACTAAAAATTTCGCCGGCAAATTGTCGACAAACCGCCAAAAAATTATGTCGGCAAATTATAGGTAAATCGCCAAAAATTTCCGCGATAAACCGCCAAAAGTTCTTCGGTATATTGTTGGTAATTATTGAATGAGTGCGTCTTTAAACCATTGGTAATTGTTATGTAAGTGGTTGCTAAATTATCGAAGAATTGTGAGTAATTCTTATTATATTCTCGCACGTATTATATTTTTACATTGAGCATGTAACACAATTGAATCATAATATAATAAAAGTATTACTATAGAAAAATTAAATTCTACAATGAAACCATTAAAATGATGCAAAAGACGTGCTTAAGATAACAAAAGTATCATGAAGATAATGCAAAACAATAATACCAAAAGTAGCAATGTTAAATGTGCGAATAATGGAAAACAATAATACCAAAAGTAGCAATGTTAAATGTGTGTAATCACCATAGCGGACTCATCACCATCGCCCTCCTCTTCATCATCATCGCTCTCCTCATCTTCATTACCAAAGATGTTGAGGTGGCGGTTGAGTTGTCGACATTCCATCCATACGTTGTAGCAAATGTTCCGTCAAGTCCTTCAAATTCTTAATAATCACATCTTGTTGCAATATTCTTTCTCGTAACTCATTAATTTGTTCACTATTCTGTTGACCAAATTGAAATGATGTAGGTCAAGCATTGGTCCGATAATACTCACACGCTTGAGATCCAAGGCCATAAATCCCATTTCTATTCTCTCTATCCACGATATCCAAATACAAGCTATTTTCATCTATGGTCTCATTAGCTTGTGTCAACTCCTCCAACTTAGATGTAAAAGTATCCCGGAATTTTATAAAATCATATCAAAATGTTAGTATAAAGACAATATCTAGAAACTAGGGAGATGAAGAATCTATAATTAAAGATGATGGCTAATGTTTTAGTAGATTACATGAATTCTTTGGGACTTTGTATTAGTGAATGTCTTGCCATCATGATTTTTGTGTGAGTGTAGAGATGCAACTCTGGCGTTGTTAGTTTACGTCCGAGTTCTCGAACCTGAATATTTGGAAATAATACAACTCATTAAAACACATAATTGTCTAAACAAGATATCAAAATATAAGTTGTTCTATTTGAAATATAGAATATATATTTTATGAACTCTATCAACCAGCCTTAATAGTTTAGGGTAGCAAAAGGATAGCACAAAAATATTCCACAGAATATATATTAGCCTATATATTAGCTGATCGATCTTTTGAGCCATCCGATTCACATATGTTAGAGGTGAAGGATGGCCCGCAAACTCCAAATGTAAGTGTTTTAGGTAACTTGTAGGTGTAATTGTGAAATAAAAGAGGTTTTATGAAGTTATTCTAATGTTCCCCTCTATGGAGCAACTTTTGAAGTTGATAGAATCATACAATGATGGATAACTCAGTTTTTTATATATCATGTTTGTCAAAGAAGTCTCCGGTAACAACACGTTATTTGTGAACCAGTACAATCATTTATTCTAATTGTTCCCTACATCGAGAACTATAGATAAAATTGAAGTTAGTTGAAAATCTTATTGGTAAAGCAGAGGCACTTAAATGTGTTCATGGTTTGTTTTTTATTCGGAAGGTATTAGTGAGCTCTATGGGAGATCTGAGGCATAAGATGTGATTAACTTATGAAAAGTCCAAGTTTTGCAAACACTCCCAAAGCTCATTCAATCCTCATTGTTAGCTTGTGGCAGGGGAGAAATAATCGACTATCTATTTATGAGCAAATTTAAGTAAGGACATGTGTTTGGCGTAAAACATAGAAAAAGAAATTTGCTTGGCATAGAGGTGAAGAGTCCAACAACTAACTAATCTTGGAGATATAAATAAAAGAGCAGATTTATAGAAATCTAATAATGGACATAGTGATACTTCTATCTTTCATGGCATATATAGAAAAATGAGGAAATAAAGAATAAAACTCACAAGTTGCTCCCCATGCTTGTGATGAGTAATGATGTCTCCAGTATGAGTAGATGGTCATTTACCATCAGTAGCATATGTCATCCTATTGTCAGAGTATGTTTTAGAAATCTTTTTGGCTCGTGCAGTGTTCCAATAGCATTGCCATCTCTGCCATGTCTCTTGGTTAATAAAGGTTAGCTTTTTCTTGCTGGCCTTTGCATCACTCACCATGTCATTGTATCGATGAGAAGTGTTAGTCTTCCATGCTCTCTTGATCCAAGTCTAATTCGCCTCATCCCATATGCGTTTTTCTAGTTTTAATTAATTAAATGAACATTTTAGGATGAAGTTTGTTACCATGGCATATGGAGTTAAAGAATAAACATATTTAAATATATAAATTACAAATATATAAACCTCGACAAGCCCTAAAAAGATAAGCTAAAACTAGATTTAAATATATTGTAAGTTAAACAAAAGAATAGATTTGAAATGAAATAATTCTTTAACGAGAAACAAATAAATTGGGCTTATCAATAGTGCGCAATTGTAATCGCATTGTAATCGGAAGTTATCACTACTCTCAAAGCATTATAATCGAAGTTATCACTACTCTCAAAGCATTGTAATCGAAGTTATTGTGCATTTATCAATGAGTGGAGGCTTTTTTACGATAAGCTACAAGATCGGTGATTGAAGGAAAATTGAGATATATTAGTCATCTCAATCATTGATGTTAATGAATTTCAAAAAATTCAATTGAAACTATTAACAAGCGAGAAAAGCACACACAAAAACAAAACCATTGGCCGACAAAGACATTGTGAAAACATCGCAATTTTTACTTTTTTCATGTTGAAAAAGCGTATACAAGTATATCTAGATAGCATATAGAATTTGACATTTTTTAAAAAAATGATTCATTTAAGATTAAGAAAAAAAATAAAATTGAAAGTACTTCCTTTTTCATGGTTTTACAGAACCAAGGAATAAGAATAAAGAAGATGCAGAAAGTAGAATAATTCACAAAAGACAAAGCAAATATATTCTCTATATTACTCTCCGTTTTAGCTTTTTCATCTCATTTACCTTAAATTTCTTGACATTTGAAAAAAAACTCTACAGAAATGCAGGCTCGAAAAAACTCAATGTCCTTCAATTCATTTTCCATCTGAATGTCTTCTTTCAACATCAATATCCCCAAAAACCCATCAGTAGTGCACATAGTAACATTACTATATAGAATGGGCCACACAGTAATGGAACAACAAAAAAAAAAAGAATTTTGTTACCCCGAATTTTTCAAAGTAGAAATTCTTAAGTCTCTTTAGAAACAACCTTCCAATTGTAACCCTCAAAATCTATTTTCTCCTCAATAATGCCCCTTATCAAGCGAGAGCATGTTTGGGATGGCTCTAAACCGCAAAAAGAATAGTATAAAATTATTGTCGGCTATTGTCGACAATGAAAAAATGCAAAACATTAAATAATAAAAAAGTGCATGAATATTACTTACAATTTACCACGTAAAACACACCGGCAAGCGACATTTAGATGTCTCGAGATCCGAGAGTAGGGGCACTCGGATGTTCGTGATGTCAATTGCTCCCGTGATGGTGTATATGTCAAAGTAGACAGCGTGATGCCACCGAATGTGTGTCGATTGAGCGAGATGGACGTAGATTGGGTGGAGGTAGATTATGTATTCATCTTTCTCATGTTGGGATCTCGATGTCTACCCATATTTATGTACCTAAAACATTCATGTAAGAAAATATAAGCAAGCAAGAAATTGTAATAAATATTAGTTGCAACAGAAATGGAATATTCATTTAATTGAGCAATCTGTAAATTATAAACTGAATTGTACATCAAAATCAGCCTCAACATCTTACTAAAAACTAAGTAGTTACAATTCTAAAATTATGTAGATGTAATTATTATTTATAAACTAAAAACAATGAAATATAATTATAATTAAAGATAGGGTTTAGTCATATTGAACAGGTTCATTCAAAGGCCTTGATTAAGTCAAGATCAACTGATGCCTTCACTATAGAAAAACTCTCATAATAAAACAATCCCTGCTTTTCACCTTTTACACTTCCCAGGGTTTCAATTTTCTTACTTGCCAGTTAGATGGAAATTTTATTCACTTTGTCACTAGATTCTGCATCATCTTCACTTTCATATTCACCGTACTCTTCTAACTCTGACTCAAGTATTGAGTCATCGAAAGTTCATCATCATTGTGAACCAACTCGACAAATTCTCCAGATGCACTAGCCAATGGAATTGACTCATCAAACATTATAGGCACTTCTATAAGTTGCGATTAATTGACTCGTCTTCTTGGAAAGCCATGTTGATAGTTGTCTTATCAACAAAGAAATTTAACATCCACTAGTTGCCTAGCTTTAACTTTGATCAACCCAACCAATCGATTTGTATCTTCTTAAGCTAGGATAATGGACATAATATACTTGGGCACCTTGCATAGCAAGAATGAATAGTTCATACTTAATCGGTTTTGCGTCTAATATTGACATCAACACGAGGATACTATTTATGTACTTTCACCCTAATATTATTAGAAGGATCAAACCAGTCACCCTTGAAGAGTGTAGTGCGTTTGATTGGTGGCCATGGGTATTCCAACCTTAGTAACTCTGTTAGGCGACCATAATAGTCATTCTCGTCTCACCGTAATTTGTGCCTTTTATGCAAACTCCTTTGTTTGAAGTGGACCTAATCGATCCATGAGATTCGGTATGAAACTTATAACCATTAACAACGCATACATCGGATAGATTCCACGCGGTTTGCAAAGGGCCTTTTGCTCATTGTCAATGGTGTTGTCATGTGCCCGTTAATCAAACAAAAAATTAAAAAGGATACATGCTTATCAATGGTAAAGATAACAATACAATTCAATTACTTACATATTTCTCGAACCATTTCGCAAAGTGCTTGTCAAGCTTATCATCAAGCTCGTTACAAAGAATGTTAGGTGATGCTTTATGTATCTCATCAACAAACATGCTAATCAAATAATAGAGTACTTTAGACAATGATAAGGATAAAAATTATTAATGTCAATTTTGTATTTTTAACAAACTTACTTCACATAAGGGTCCATTTCTTATAATTCAAAAGGATATAAGTTCGTGCAACCTTGTACATTCACTATCAGTTAGCCTCCTTGATTTTGATCGTCCAAATGCTCGACCAGGATGTTTGAATATTGAAAGAGCACCTTTAACTTCTTCAACATCACCACCATCATCATTACGAGGTACTTTCCGTGATTTTGTATACATATGAGGCTCAAAATAATATGAACAAAATTTTGATGTTTCTTCCACTAACTACGCATTACATATTGATCCTTCCACCTTTGCTTTATTATTGACACTTTTATTCAAGTGTCCAAGGAACCTAATCAACATACATAATTGTGTGTGAGTATTTAATTTTCATATCAAAATACATACATATTCGTTATACTTAATTATTACCTTTCAAAAGGATACATCCAACGATAGTGATGGACAGCGAGTTTTGCCTCATAAGGCAAGTGTATTAGAAGATACTCCATGAAGTCAAAGAAACCAAAGTAGGGAATATACGCTCCAATTTACAAATAATAATTGGAATATCTTTTAAGTCTCTCCATATTTGTGATGTAATTGTTGTTGATGTTAAGTCTTTGAAAAAAAGGCTCAACTCATAGTTAGGGCCCGCCACCCATTAGATGGAAAAAGCTCACGAAATGCAATTGGAATTAATCTCGCAAAAATACATGGCAATCATGGATCTTCATCTCAAACAACTTATACTTTCTCATGTCTACACAACGTCCCATATTTGAAGCATAGCCATCAGGAAATTTTAAATCTTTAACCCATTCACAAAGGACTTTTTTCTCAAGTTTATCCAATGTATAACACGCTTTGGATATTTTCCTGAAACTTCATCTTTTTCTAGCTCAGGCCTCCGGCACAACTTTTTCATGTCTTCTCTTGCCTTATCGTTATCCTTAGTTTTCCCCTCAATATTCATTACCATGTTAAACACATTCTTCTCAATATGCATTACATCTAGGTTATTTCTAATAAGATTTGAACTCCAATATGGCAAATCCTAAAAGATATTTCGTTTGTTCCAACCACATGTTTTGCATATTAAACCATTAATATCATCATCATTAATATCAGTAACTTTTCTTAGCCCCAGATCAAGTATTTCTTGCAAGATTTGAAATTCGGTCCTTACAGGGGGTGCTAATGACATCTCCGTCTTATTTTAGTAAAACAATATTTATTCCATCCGAAAGGATGATCAATGGGGAGAAACTTGCGGTGTTGTCAAACCATGACGTCTTAGGCCACTACTCAATGTAAAATGCTTGTGAATATTCCATACAATAAGGACAAGCACGTTTTCTAGTTGTACTCCTACCTAAGAGCATCGAATAAGCGGGGAAATCATTTATAGCCCACATGATTGTGACTCTCATTTGAAAATTTTGTTTCAACGAGACATCATATGTTTCCACACTAACATCTCAATTCTCGCAATCAAAGGTTGAAAGAAAACATCAATTTTGCTCTTAGGATTGTTAGGACCAGAACTATAACCGACAAAAACATGTAAGCTTCCTTCATACACATCCACGGTGGTAGATTATATGGGGTAACTATCATCGGCCAAGAAGAATATTGTTGACGTGACCGACAAAATGGTTGAAATCCATCAATACGTAATGCCGTCTCAAATTGCGACTCTCTAAAGCAAATGAAGGATATGCCCTACTAAAATGCTTGCCATGCCTCAAAATCGATGGATGGCACATTTTCCCATCTTTATGTTGATGTTCATATCTCATATGTGATCTTTGTTGCTCGAGAAGCATACATACGTTGCAATCTTGGACTCAAAGGAAAGTAATACATAATCTTGTGTGACACATTTTTCCCCGAGCCTCGTCTATTCTTGAATCGGGGTTGCTAACAAAATTTCTGACTTGTCAAATCATTATCTACTTCCCATCAGATCATACAATTGTTCGCAACAATCAATCTTTTCTACTGAGGAAGACCAAGGCCTTGACTATTTTCTACGTTTCGTAAAAATTAACAACCATTTTGTTATCTTCTGGCAACACCTCTTGCAAAAGTTGAGTGAAATCATCAAAGCATCTCTCTGAAAAATGATGCTCTGATTTCATATGCAACAATCGTGCCACCACTGACATTTGGGTATGTTTAATACACTTATACCATAAATTTTCATCACCGCCTTAAGTAAATTGTAGAACTTTTGTGCATTCGGATTTGGTGCTTCTTCCATACCTGCCTGAAACTCAGGTCCAGCTGCATCGAGAATCATTTGTCTGTGTGGATTCATAGATTTGAAACCCCCCATGTACGGATAAATTGTGAATAGAATGCTCTGTACTAATATGTTCTACATGTCGATCTCACTGATAATAATCCTCAACAAATCTTTTTCGAAATAAGTGTATCATCACTTCATCTAATTCATGGAACTTCCGACACGGCATTTTTTACATTGACACCTTATCTCATTCATGACCGTCATTCTAGAGTGATTACATGCGAAGGCCACAAAAGTTTCAACCCCATCAACGAAATTTGTGTTAATGGTGACATCAACGCGTTAAGCCTAGAATACATCCACCGACGATCCGATCTCATATTTAGTTTCTGCTTTAATCGTTACACCAATACTATTTTAGGCGAGTTTATGTATGTGCATTAGGGTTGAATCTTAATCAACTAGCTCAATGGAGGAATTGGCGGTGAGTTTTCAAAGATAATACAATTACTTTTAAATTTTACCTCAAAAAAGGTGATGTATATCAATTATTTGTAGTTTGAATTTGGGAGGTCACCTTGTTAATTATTTATGCACTTGTTTTCCCTATGAGACACATATATAAATGTATATAAGTATTTAATTTAATAATTGATAGTATGCCAACTAGCAAGAAAGACAAAATCAGCAAATTAGTTGTAATTAATAAAAAAGATTAATTACATTTTTTATTTAAATATTGTCGGAAAGTATTGGGATTGACCAAATTTACTACGACCAATGAAATAATAGTTTAGTAATTAAATTATTAGCTTTTATTCAAGAAATTTAAGGCAAATGTAGCAGATACTTCTTCTCTTTTAATAATTGTTTTTTGATTTTCAAGAAATTTTAAGCGGGCGTAAATTAGATACTTCTTATTAATCTATTGAGGAGTGTTTGCATATTTTTTTCGATTAAAAGCTGAGAATCACTTTTTTAAGAGTGTGCAAACACTCCCTTAAACTCGATTAATTCACAATCACATCTTACTCACATCCTGGTGGTGTAGTTTAGCCATGTGCTATTTCTTCTCAAATAAACATTTTGGAAGTAAAAAAGAATTGACAAAAAGTTGCAAGAATACCCCAAGTATAGGGAGATAAAGTTAAATAGTGAATAACCTACTTCGATACTAATCCAATCAATAGACTCGAACATTTCCCAGGTGAAATTGAAATTTTAACAATTCGAGTCCAACACTAAATCACATTTTCAAAAGACAATGAAAAGATAGAAAGATAAGAGTAAAATCTCCAATGATTCTCAAGAAAATGAACAAACATGATGTGTCATTTTTCAATTAAGGGGTATGTGTAATTTTGAAATATAAACATTTATCTCTCGTATTAATCTTCTATGCAAGTTGTTTTAAAATGGGCATATGAGCAAGGGCGACTTTATTGTTAGAGAGTTTTGATAAGGAACATATGCAGCAGACGATGGACATATCTCGAATGGAAGTTATCCCAACATGATTACCAAACATCAATCAATTTCACCAATCACACCATCCTCTAGACTTGAATTCAATCCTAGCAAGTAATAAATCCTTATGAATAATTTAATCTTGAAAACTTATTTTTCGACATTGAAAAGCACTATATGCTTTCAATAATTTAAAAGTTTTTTCACACATGATGTGTCAAGATTTCCTCACAACTTGTAAATGATTACAGACTTTTCTTTTTACATCTATATTATAGCTTTCATAATCCCGATTTTAAGAGCTAAGTAGACATCCCGCCCATTTTCAAGATCATTAAGAAAGAATAAGTTCCAAAATAATATCTCTGTTGTCAAGATTAAACAAACAAAACCAAACAAATTAAAACACTTTTTAAGCAATATTTAATCTCGAATTTGCTTCAGGACCAAAGGTGTGAATCACAACAAGGACCACAAATTCATAATATTTCATAATCAAGCATAAGAAAGATGTACTTAATATATATCCGTAAAAAAACAATTACTAACATGCGGCTCGATGACTATGAAACCGTGTGATGTTGTGTGTTGAGAAATCGAGAGTAGAAGGAATTTTAGAGTCAAAATTCACTATAAATAAGTTGAAGATGTAATAAATTGAAATGAACAAATGTTTGATGATTTGTTTTCTTGTGACCGTATGCCTGAGTTGGTTAAGTTCTACCGCATTACATGGAACCATTAGTAGTACCTATTCCCATTCTATTTGAAGATTAACTAAACAATCTAAGATAATTTCTTAGAGATAGCAACCCATACCAATACAACATATCAAGAATGTATAAGAACCAAATACTCTATTTACCAATCGAAGAACCAATTATATGAACTTGAAGAACATCGTTTCCCATGTCTAGTTGTTCTTCTAGTATCACTTGTGCTGATTCTGTTGCCGACTCGCTATCATCCACCTCAATCACTAAATTTCTCCAATCCCACAAGGAATATTCTCCAACAACTAGATTAACAAATATACAGCAAAGTATTTTGCCATTATTCCTCTCGTATCACCAATTAACAATCAGAATGTTTCGATACAAATGCACATAAGTAGATTCATGATAGGAATTGTGGAGCGAGAGAGAAAAATAACAAAAGAAACAATATGCGAGAATATTCAGACTGCTATTGCTAAAATAGAACGGTGCCTACAGACATGGTGGAGGCAACATCGTCGGTGGTGGAGGCAACATCGGTGGTGGAGGCAACAACGTCGGCTCCGAGCAAGAGAGACAAAAACTTCAAATGAGTAACAATGTCCACGAGAGGGAATTAGGGTGATGGTGGTGTTGACGAGAATTTGAGGACCCGTGGTTTATTTTAGATTTGAACTAGGCATCCCTTAATTCTAATTTTCTAATTTTAAACAGTTTAAAATTTCATTCCATTTTAGCAACAAAAATTTCTCAATCGGTATTTAGCTACAAAATAAATTTGTCGGTAAATATTTAAATAGATGTATTATTAATTTTGTCGGTATTCGTAGGTAATGGTAAAATTTAATGACAAAATTTTTTTGTCGGTATTCTATAGGTAACTCTTATATTTTAATGACAAAATTATTTATGTCGGTAAATATTATTGGTAAATATTTTAGCTACAAAACAATTTGTTGGTAAATTTTTAAAATAATGATATCATTAATTGTGTTGGTATTTTGTATGAAATTGTAAAATTCTAGTGACAATTTTTTTTGTCGGAATTTTATAGGTAAATGTAAAATTTAGTGACAAAATCATTTCTGTCGGTAAATTCTGTCGGTAAACTGGAATTTTCTTGTAGTGTATAATTAATTAGAAAATGGAAATCGACGGTGAAAACACATCCATACAAAAACTACGGTTTTCGTTTACATAACTAAAATTGCAATTTACCTGACTACTATAAAAATACAACACTAAGAAAAATGATATGTAAAAGATGTCAAAATTATTGTTTAATGTCTAGGACCAAAACGCGAAGAAAAACATGAAAACATTGGTCGACTATAGAACTATCAAACTTTGTCGTAATCAACCTACATATGCTTAGTTGCTTAAACAAGGCAATAAAAATTAATTAATCAAGTTGTGGTGAAACGAATAAAGTTCAACCGTAGACATGCTCATCATCCTTGTCTTGCATATCTATGTTTTTCATGTACAAGACAAAACCAAAAAGAGAAACGGAGGGAAACTTAATAGCACAATGCTTTTCATAAGGGTAGATGACGTGAATTTGTAGGCATTGAGATTATTGAATCTGTTGCGTGGACTTGGATCACTGTGGATGTAAAACAACGTCTGTTGGGCAAAAACGATACTTATAATTAAATATATAATTTGGTTTATATATTAATTGTCCAATGGTTTATTAATGGAATAAACCAGTCCAAAGGAGTCTGGGACTGGACCATAGGCTGATTTCTCCTACGCTTGACCCACAAGGCCCACTACTCAGGTATAAAAAGGTATTTCCTCTTCATTTGTAAGCACGTTCACTAATAATTACTCGACGCATTTAATTCAAAGATTTGAATATTGTAATATTCTCTCTCGATTATTGTGCTAACTTGAGCATCGGAGGGGCCTCCTTGGGACAACCTTGGAGCCCTCTAACGTTTGTGTTTGTGCAGGCTAGCTCCTGTCTAAAGAACTTCTAGCCCCCGAGAAGAAGACTTAAAGACTTTCCCCTTAGAAAGAAGAACTTTGTCATAAACGTTAGCTTTGGAGTGATCTCGCCTAAAAGGCAAAGATCATTTTGGCGTCATCTATGGGAATCGCCAAAGCACACAAAGATGCAAACTCCATCGCAAGCACGTGAAGCCGATCTCAAGGCCGCAGTCGTGGGACCGAGAGATCGCAAGGGGAAAGGTCATCAAGAAGGCGGGGAGGCCAACTACTTCTCCACCGGGGGCGTTGCCTCTCCCGTGAAAAGAAAGGGTGCCGCCACCTCCATCCATAGGAGATTAGCCCATTGAAGAAATTCGCTTGACCAAGGAAACTATTTGAATCATGTTAGAAGAAATCGCACGGAATGCCTTGAGGCATTAAGTTGTGGCGGGAGCGCGGAGTACCGCCCTAAGCTCCGCCGCCCTAAAGACACTTGGGACCTAAAAGGACATGAAAGAAGAAATGAAGGACGCTGCGAGAATCGTGAAGAGCCGCTTTAGTTGAAGAGTCCCAAGACGCAACCCAGCCATACTTACTCACAAGCTACCGCCTCGAGGAAGAGGAGTCCATTGGCCCCTGCCATCCTGACTAAGCCACTACCCTCAAGAGTCAAAACCTCCAATCTTCCAGAGTATGATAGAATCGGAGATCCCCAGGAGCATTTGGATAAATTCTATGTTGAAGCAAATCTCTACAAGATGATGGATGATGCCTTGCAAGCCATTTCTAACTATCCTAACCAATCAAGCTCGCTTGGTTCAATCAGCTCCTAGAGGACTCCAATTACCATGATTCACAAATTCGCAAAGGATTTTGTGCAACAATTCTCCAACAACAAGAAAAACGATGGGACCATTGCACACATTTTGACGCAAGGTGGAGGAGCCTGTTCGCCTTATTTTTAGCTTCACCGCAAGTAAACGACGTAGTTAATAGATAGGGTTAGCAAGGTCGATCCCACGGATATTAATAAATTCATGCACTAAATATTGAGATTGTAATATTATTATTTTTATTTAGACGATCGAAAGTTGGTTGTTGTTTTGTAAAATAAGACAATATTTTATCATAAAAAGACAAAGTAAAGATGTTGATTGAAAGATCAAGTGGATGAATGGATTATGGGTTATGGTTTGATTAATCTCCCTATTGCTATTCGATTAATCAAAACCAAAGTTATTATTAGTCTTCCCTATAAGACGATCACAAAAGTATTTTACCCACTCTCTCGAGACACAATAAAACGTTGGTTAAATTATCTATGCTAGCATCTCTATTCAACATAAGATAAATAACTCCCAAAAGCATAAAAGATCAATTATCCTCATAAATACTCACAGACTTCTCAATCATGCAAAGTATTCATGTCAAGTACTCAAGATCTAGTATTGAAACTCATCTCTCGAATTATAAATCAATACATCAAGCAAGTTAAACCAATGGCCATTTGATAAAATAAGAAAACTCGAATAGGGTTTGAAGTAATAACTTCAATTCGGATTAAACATCCAACAAGAGTATCAATTAACCTAATCCCAAACCCCGTAATCACAAGGTGTTTAGCACGACATGGGAAATAAACAACTCATAGATAAATTGTTCATGTCCATATCTAACTAATTGAAAATAAAAGGTACAGTGGAATAAGCAAACTCGGGGATATTGATGATCTCTCGATCAATCTTCAATCCTAAAGCATGTGGATGTGACCTCGATCTCTCTCGAATCCTCCGATAGAAGGTTGCTCTTTTCGTGCTTTTGAGGGTAAAAATCAATGTGTCCTCATTTTGGGCCACTTCATCTCTATTTATACTCCTATTGGGCCAAACCTAAGTTAACACGGCTTGAATCTGTCAATTCCCACGCACGCACGATGGGCCATGCTTTACGCACGACCAGCCCATGCGTCAGGTCGTATGTTTTGGTTTTCTCGAATTGACGACGGGCCATGTGTACAGCACGACCAGCCCATGCGTCCTGCGAAGGCCGAGTCCTATTGTCCCGCACACGCACGGTCGTGCCTATGTGCACATGTTGCCGGTGCGTGGCCATTTCTTACCCGGTTTTGTCCGATCTCTTCTCGGCCTAGCTCCAAACTTCTTGTATTCGCTCTATTCTTAACGGTTCTTTCTTTTCGCAATGCTCCAATTTGCCATAAAAGTACTCAAAATATTATTTAATTCCGCAAAACGAGCAAAGCGTAATATCTTTATACTTTTTAAGAACATGGCCCATTTTTCTAAGTTAATGCATGCTTAACAACCTATTATATCCAATATTTATGCCCAAATTACATGCAAAACTCACACTAAGCAAACCCCAAACTTAAACAATTGAGTCCCGATTAACGCTTTATAAACAAGACAAAATACAAGTGGGAGGAATGAAAAGCAATAATCAAGAACAACACATCAAAACTCATGATGCTTATCCATAGTCGTCAAGCAATTAATCAACCAAGCCTTGAACATCCGACATAGAACACATATCAATGAAACCATGGCAAATGCTTTGAATCACAACTCTCACTAATCAAGTGTATGCTCTCTTCTCAAGTGTAAAAGGGACGTGTTTATGCTCAAATCATATCAATGATGAAGAATTATCATAAGCTTGCAAATCGTCTCACATCTCCGCCACTAGAGTGTATGCAATTCATGAATCAAAAAGGACTTTCTCATTTGGTTGTAATGAAGGCTCTTTGGTTAGGGTAGGAAAATATAAATAGAGTGACTCAAACTCGAGTGTACATACTAGTAAGCACATCTTTCATTCGAATCAATCATACTCATTTAAACCCAATATGCTACTCAAATCACCCTCATTTTCATCAACTTTTCATATCCCCTTTTTTCTTTTCTTTTGTAGAACTCCAACTTTCTTTCACCTCTCATCACAATCCCAGCCTACAAGTTCATTCATAATTAACTCATCTATAAAGTCGTTTTTTTTCGACTCTTTCGTGAGTATTCATCATTTTTATTCCTCTTTTCTTCTTCTTTTATTCCCATAACCAACCTCGCACAATGATCTAAATTCTTGATTTCTTCCCATTCAACCTCATTCAATCCCCTTACTTAATGTTATACGCTCAAGTGTAGGGTAAATGATATATCAAGTTAAGGCTTAGAATGTGGCTATCAAAAAATAGGCAACAGGCTCAAATTGGCTAACTAGGGAATTTACTATCATTTGGTAGGCAAAAGGCTTGAAAGTGCTTAACAAAAATGGCCTTAAATCATCTTCGTAATTAGCATACACATGTGGCTTTGTGAGAGATACGAGCAAGTTCTAGAATTCTAATCAACATGGATGATACACTCAAATCAACATACAAGACTACATATAATGAAAGCAAAAGAAAAAATTTGAAAAGCTCACTGTGCTTGCAAATTCGTAAATCAAAGCATAAAATCCACGTTCTCAATATCCACACTCTTCATATCATCTATTCTCATCATGATCAATTCACACTCAACACCCAATTCAAAATAGCACAAAACCTTTTTTGAAATAATCCCCCAAGTCGCAACACACATGTAATACCCAAATTTTTATTTTGGGCTTTTATTAAGAATTATGAATATTTTAGATTTTTAGTTAGTTTTTATTTAGGGGCCAATTATATTTTTTTAATATTCAAGCCCAATCTTTCAAGTCCAATGTCCAACTGAGTGCCCAAGTTTAGATAAACCCATATAATGACGGGTATGTTACGAGTTTTTAATGTACCGCTCTTGTACTTTTGATATCGGTGCTACACATTCTTTCATATCTGCAAAATTCATTGAGGGATTAAATAATGTGATATGTGAGTCTGTGGAACCTTTGGGGGTTAGTATATCATCCGGTAAAACTATAGTGGTTGATCATAGAGTAAACGGGTACAATTGATCATAGAATGGAGAACTCTAGAAGCAAACCCATACGCTATAAAGATGAAGGACTTTGATGGAATCCTAGGAATGGATTGGTTAAGACATGCACTGCGAAACATCCGGTGTCACGAGAGGGAAATAGATTTCCATGTTCCTGGGAAAGCGAATTTCACTTTCCATGGGACTAAATCAGGTGTTTCGCCACGAGTTATATCAGCAACGAAAGCCGTGAAGATGCTAAGGAAAGGAGAATGCCAAGCATTCTTGGTGAATGTAATGGCTACCCTGACTGAAGAGAGAACAGTCGATGATATCCCGATCGCCCGGGAGTACCCTGATGTTTTTCCAGAGGATTTACAAGGAATGTCGCCAGATCGACAAGTGGAGTTTATGATTGATCTGGTGCCAGGAGCAGCACCAACGTCAAAGGCACCTTACAGAGTGGCACCTAAGGAGTTGCAAGAACTAAATGTGCAATTACAAGAATTCGTTGGATAAGGGTTATGTGAGACCAAGCGTGTCTCCATGGGGATCTCCTGTGCTATTTGTTAAGAAGAAGGACGGTACGATGAGGATGTGTATCGATTATTGAGAGTTGAACAACCTCACCATCAAGAACAAATATCCCTTACCCCGCATTGAGGATCTGTTTGATCAATTAAGATGAGTGGAGTATTCATGAAGATTGATCTCGAGATCGGGTATCACCAGGTGAAGATCAAAGAATCGGATATACCCAAAACAAACATTTAGAACCCGTTTGGACATTACGAGCCATTGTGATGCCATTTGGGTTAAGCAACGCACCGCGTCTTTATGAACTTAATGAATAGAGTGTTTCATCCTTACTTAGATCAATTCGTCATTGTGTTCATCGATGATATCTTGATCTATTCAAAGGATAAACAACAAAGACGAAGAGCATTTGAGAATCGTGCTTGAGACACTTTGCAAAGTGAAAGCGTATGCGAAGTTCAAAAAGTGTGAGTTTTGGCTGAAACGAGTGGTGTTTTAGGTCATGTAGTGACCGCCAAGGTGTCGAAGTGGATCCACCAAAGTGGAGGCTATAAATGAATGGAAAGCGCTATCGACCGTAAGTGAGGTATGCGTTTCTTAGACAAGTTGGATATTACAAATGGTTCATTGAGGGTTTTGCCAAGATTGTGGACCAATAACTCGACCGACGAGAAAGGGAGAAAGATTCGTGGATCGAGAAATGCAAGACCGTTTCAAGAGTTGAAACAGAGATTGGTTACCGCATTGATTTTGACGATACCTAATGGATCGGAAGGGTTTGTTATTTATAGTGATGTGTCAAAACAAGGTCTCGAATGTGTACTCATGCAATAGGGGAAAGTGATAGCTTATGCCTCGAGACAATTGAAGCCGCACGAGCTTAACTATCCCACGCATGACTTGGAGTTAGCGGCCGTAGTAGTACACGCCCAAGATATGGCGTCATTACTCAGTATGGAGGAAATGTGATATCTATACGGATCACAAAAGTCTCAAGTACTTCTTCATGCGAAAGAATTGAACATGAGATAACGAAGATGGTTGGAGCTAGTCAAAGATTATGATCTGCACTATCCACTATCACCCGGCAAAGCCAATGTGGTGGCGGATGCTCTTGAGTCGGAAGAAATGGTGGCAGAATCGACGAGCATGATCACAGAAGAGCAAGAGCAGTTGATCAATGATTTCACAACATGAGAATCGATGTGGTAGTACCCTAACTAACACCAAAGCTATCATATCGCTATGGTGGCAAGGCCGACTTTGAGGAATCGGATCAAGGAGGCATAGACGAAGGATAAGTTTATGTGCAAAATGAGAGAGCGAGCTAGCGAGCGTTAGCATTGAAACATTGGGGTTTCATCAAGCACCGAACGGCACACTTACTTATGAAAGAAGAGTTTGTGTACCAAAAGACGAGAACCTAAGAAGGGAAATCTTAGAAGAGTCTAATTGTACAACCTATACGGTACATCCGGGAGGTACGAAGATGTATCATGACTTGAAGAATACCTTTTGGTGGAGAAACATGAAGGGCTCTATTGCATCATTTTGTGGAGAGGTGTCGACTTGTCAACAAATCAAAGCCGAACACGAATGACCATCGGGGTTGCTACAACCACTTGAGGTCCCGAAGTGGAAGTGGGAGCATGTTACAATGGATTTTGTGATTGGTTTACCGAGGTCAAAAACAGGAAACGAAGCTATATGGGTTATCGTGGATAGATTGACGAATCTCGCACACTTTCTCACGGTTAAGATGACTTTCAAGACATGGATCAATTGGCTCAATTATACATTGAGGAGATCGTGAGGCTACACGGTGCGATTTCGATTGTGTCCGATAGAGACACAAGGTTTACTTCAAATTTTTAGAAAAGGATTGCAAAGAGAAATGGGGACGAGATTACAATTCAAGACGGCTTTTCATTCCCAAATGGATGGACAATCCGAAAGGACGATACAAACGCCGGAAGACATGCTTAGAGCTTGCATGTTGGATTTCGGAGGAGGTTGGGAACGACACTTGCCACTAATTGAATTTGCTTATAATAACAGCTTATCAATCAACTATTGGGATGGCACCATACGAGGCATTATATGGGAGGAAGTGTAGATCACCAATTCATTAGGATGAAGTTGGGGAGAAGAAAGTTTTGGGTCCTGGGACATTGTCAAAAGAACAATCGAGGCCGTAGAGAAGATAAGAGAAAGAATCAGGTGGCGAGGATCGATAAGTCTTATGCCGATCCAAAAAGAAAGAGTTATAGTTTGTTGTAGGCGAAAAGGTTTTTCCGAGGGTATCGCGACAAAGGGAATTTTCAGATTTGGTAAGAAAGGAAAGCTCAATCCGAGATATGTCGGACCGCACGAGATTCTCGGGAACGAGTGGGAAGAGTAGCGTATAGATTGGCCTTGCCGCCAAAGAATGTCGGGGAATACACAATGTTTTTCATGTATCTATATTACGGAGGTATATGCTAGATCCGAGTCATGTTGTTAATTATAAGACCATATCATTAGATAGACGATTTATCATACGAGGAGAAACCGGTGGCGAGACTAGATAGAAAGGTGCACAAGTTAAGAAATTGAGACGTTGAGTTAATCAAAGTGCAATGGAGTGGTCATAGCCAAGAAGAGGCTACTTGGGAACGTAAAGGAGGATATCTTAGCATTTCATCCAGAGGTTCAATCTTTGTTAGGTAAGTTTAATTTCAATGACGAAATTATTTTTAAGGGGGATAGTATGTAATACCAAATTTTTATTTTGGGCTTTTATTAAGAATTATGAATTTTTAGATTTTTAGTTAGTTTTTATTTAGGGGCCAATTATATTTTTTAATTCAAGCCCAATCTTTCAAGTCCAATGTCCAACTCCGTCTGTGCCCAAGTTTAAACTAACCCATATAATGTGAACCCATTACAGTTTATTTAGCCCATTAAAAAGTCTAATTCCAAGTAGTATTCTAGAATATGAAGATATCAATTTCAAATTTCTAAATATATCAAAATCTTATTATATCAATTACCCGATTCATGAGAATCCCGTGAGAAAAAAACACTTAACCCTAATTAAACCTATAAATATAAACCCAAAACTCTAATTATATTATTCATTCACACGATCAAACATCCCGTTGTTCTTCTCGTTATTTTTTTTTTGCAACCAAATCATACTTCAAAAAAAGGTACAATCTCTTTGACTTCAATTCCGCTTCTATTACAAACCGAATACCCCAAACTTATCACCATCATCTCCATCATCCCTCTAACTTTCTACGGTTAAAACCAAAAATCATGTCCCAACCCAAAAATAATCCAACCGAGCAGAACCATAAGCCTTACCCCAACACCGCCGTCGGGATACCGAAACCCGTAACCCATTGTACACCCAAACCCAACATAACCGTAAACCAATTCTCGTGCCCAAAAATCTCGAACCCACAAAACCTCGCCGCGCCGCAAAAATCAACCACCACCTCCCCGCGCCTCAACCCCCGATATCCGCCGAATCGCCTTGTCGCTGCCGCCGATCGCGTGCGGCCGGTTTTTGCGTAGACCAAATTTTAGAAAAACAAAAGAAAGAAAGATGATGGTGCGATGACGGGAGTTGTTGGAGAAATAAGGAGGGATAAGAAATTTAGGAAGAAAGGAAGAATTAGAAAAAGAAAACAAAAAAAAAAGAGGGAAGGAAGATGATGAAGTTCTTTGGCGTGAATTAGGAGTAGAAAATAGAAATCGATAAGAAAAGAAAGAATAAGAAAGGAGAAAGAAAGGAGAAGTGAGAGAAAGATGGAGTTGGGTGGTGATTTAAGCAAGCCCGATTGACCGAAAAAGAAAAGAGAGGAAAAGTAGGAAAGAAAAAGAGAGGAAAAAGAAAAAGAAAAAAAAAAAAAATGAAAGAGTAAAAGAAGAGAGAGAAGGTGATTTAAGGGAGGAGGTTACGTACGGTAGAGAAGAAAGGGAAGGAGAAATTTTAGGAATGTGGTCCCCATAAACTATTGAGAATTACCATTTAACCCTAAACCATCAAATTAGCCTCTAATTTCGATTTCTACTTTCAATTTCAATTTGGCCTTCAATTCAATTTTATTCTTATATTCTATTAAGCCCCTAAATTAGGATTATTTTTAGATTATTATTTTTTTTAGTTTAAGTTTAGAATATTCGAGGATTTTGACTAGTATTATTTTCTATTGATTAGGCGATTTGACGAGCAAGGATTAGGCGTTCTCGCATCCGATACTTCTAGGCTCTATTTAATTTTCAAAGCTACGTTCAAGGTGGGGTTTGTTTTCTAAACTTTATTGTCCTTGTTAAATGCTTAGATTATTTTGCATGAATGTGTAGTGATTGCAGCTTAGCCCTATTGAGCCAGGGACTCAAGAGGTCCGGGGTCGATGTATCCCTCAAAGTCCGCAGTGCAACCCATGTCTATGTCTACGGTTTTTCAAAAGATCTATGTTTAGTCTTATTGGATTGTATTTGCATGTCTATGTGAGATATCCGTGTATTTAGCTTGGACAATTTATACTCCACTGCTCGTGTCGCTCACCCCACATATAACCAACTTTTCGGTGATGGCGATGGCGCTGGCTAAGGGGCGGTGGATATGACAAGGCCTATGGATTTATTTACGAATGTTTATTTTAAAAAAAATGTTGAACTATTTATTTATTTTTAAGTTATCGCTTTTTTTTCTAGTTCACAATTGACACAATTAGATGATGGTTAAATTTTATTTATGAAATATTTTGCTTCCGCTAGAATTGTCTCGAGTTTAATTTTATTTTTAAATTATTCATGTTCCTTTTCATCGTTCAAGTTAGGAGTATGCTTGTGTATTTTATAAAAAAATTCTAGGCGTTACAACACACCACAAAAATAGTTTACTTACTCCCTAAAAAAACCTACTAAAGCAATAAACATGCTAAATCAAATGTGCATCTAATGCAATACAACCTAAATGCTCTACATGCACCTATATGAAAAAAACTCTATCCACACCCTTCATATCAAAATGAACTATCTCTCCCCAAACTTGAATGAAATTATATCGCAAACAAGAAAAGATAGAATTTCAACTAAAGAAAAAGTGTGGATGTAACTCGACTCATCTGGGGGTGGCGATGGATAGTGGCCTGTGAGATGTGCCACTAGGTCATCGTCGCATCATCTCGAGGATCTCGTCTTGGCTCTGTCCAATCGCCACATTCTATCGTTGTTGCTCTATTCGGAAGGCTCGAGTTCATCATGTTGCAATCAGACTCGCTCTCAAGTGCTAAAAACCTAGCATCAAAGTTATATCCTCCGTGCTCCTCACCTTGTGAAAACTCTCGTATGTCCTTCGCTCTCGCTAATATTCCGCTCGGCTCCCCCTTCGTGTCTCATATACTCCATTTCTTCCGCACCACATCATCTTCATCCGGAAGACCGCGACCTTTCGCCTTTTCCTCGCAAAGCATGGCACGAATAACTCGTTATATGTGCCTCGGAGTTCAACAAAATGTTGGCCCCATCATTTATGTTATCCATGGTGGTGAGCGTCATGTTGGGAAGCGGGAAAACATGCCCGGCTCTTTCTTGGAAGAGGTACACACCCTCCTCTTCCGTGATTATCTTCATTTGGCGTAAAACCGCCAGCGGTGATCCTCCGCTCACCTCAATTGGCTTCAAGGCTCTAATATCGATGTTAAAGTGTCGACAATTGGAGTAATCATACCTCCAATCATGATAGTGCCCGACTCTACTTGGCCACCTGGTCTATCTACTCAAGTGAAATAGGTTGTCGTGTTATAAGGCATGTAGGTCAACATACACCATAGTAGATAAAGTTCCCCGATGTCATGCCTCCATTGTTTTCTCTTGCATAGATCGAGGCCGAGGTGACTAGTGAATATACCAAAAGACGGGTTCGGACCCACGAGGATTTTGGCGATTCGTGCCTCGTAGATCATGACACAAGTTTCCGGTGTTCCCACTAGTAAGCGCGCTTTAAGTCATATCAAGTTTATATGCCCCATGATTCGAATGGTGCATCATCGGCACCTAAAAATGTTGTTCAACTGGGCTATTGATAATCATCGTCTCACATTCCCCTATTTGAAATAGGATCTCATATGGCTCATTTGTGCCTCCATCCTTAAAAACTGACGACGGTGCTTAAGAATTTGAGCGTGAGGCTCTTATAAGTTATCCATCTCCTCTCAAAAATTCTATCCACCCGACCCTCTCGAAAAGTTGCCGACATGATCATGTATCCCAAGAAGTTGGGTACACTCGTCATCGCCGATCGTGTGGGAGTCATGGGTAGGGTGACCAACTTGTTCCATCTCTCCAAGTTGGTATCCTCAGTGAGCACTACCCGTATGCTACGGGGCTATTAGGATAAAAGTTCTATGGTGCTCTCTCCTTTGGCGTCTCCTCCCACCCATTATCAATTGTTTCGAGTATGTACCTAGCAAAAGCATATGTGAGATTCGAATAAACCAAGTACAACAAGAATATGATGAATTCATGTCCAATATTTCCTATCCATAAAGAGCATAGTGTCTCATCCCTACAAATTTTCAATCAAAAATTAAGTCTCATATTTCAACATCAACACAATTATAGAGAATCAAAGTCAAGAACACCCTAAATATCAATGCTATTTCAACAATAATTAGCAATTCAACCAAATATTCCCAATTCAATATGCCCACAAGGTGTTTGATAATTTGCTTCATAGAGTAATTCAAGTAAATCATAGCAATATAAGCATTACAAGCTCCATACATCAATCCTCAACACTTATTCAACAAGAAAAATCAAGAAAGCGTGTAAAGCTTACCGAAAATTCCAAACTTCGATCTCTTCTTAAGGCCGAGTCCTGCTTAAGGCCGAGTCCCCGCTAGCCCATGCGTCCCCGCTGCCTCGTGTCTATAACAAGCTCCATAACAAGCTCTCTCTGCTAAGACTTCATTAACAAGCTCCATAACAAGCTCCGTGACAGCACGACTAGCCCATGCGTCCTGCTAAAGGCGCCGAGTCCTTTGTCTCGCACACGCATGGGCCATGCCTATGCACACATGCTGCCCATGCGTGGCCATTTCTTGCCCGGTTCATCCGATATCTTCTCGGTCTATCTCCAAACTTCTTGTATTCGCTCGATTCTTGACGGTTCTTTTCTTTATCGCAATGCTCCAATTTGCCACAAAAGTACTCAAATGTAGGTCCCAAGGGGTGTGAGTGTAAGGTTTAGAAGGGGGTTGAATAAACCTTACCAACTTTTCGATTTAGTCCTTTTAAATGTTCGGAGTTGATACTACACACTGTTGTGTCCTTGGTGATGACTAATTTGGTTAATCAAGAGAGTTAGTCACTCAACAAACTCGACCGAGTTTGTTGATTGAATAACTCAGTTGTTAAGATTAAAGACTTAGTTCAATCGTAGTTTGTTTTCATTGGAAGACTTAACACCCTTAAACTTGGTTTAGTTTTGATTTATTGCTTGGTTTTAGTACTTAGAGATTATCAAGTGGATAGCAAATTTATCAAACAGAGTTAAATAAATAAGATGCAGGAATTAAAGTCTTTGAAATGTAAATGACACGATAAGTTTTATAGAGGTTCAAGATGGGGTAATTCTTCTACTCCTCTCTTCTCCGACTCCCGGAGGAATCCACTAGGTATTGATCGATATACGCAGTGGTACGATCTAGATACAAGTCTTGATCACACACCTGACTTGATCCTTTGGGACTCGATCCGGAGATGCCTTGGTCACGCAGGTGGCTTCTCGACGACTCGGGCCTTCTTCACAAGGCAAACGCTTTGCTACTACGGCCCACTTGCTCAAGCTCTTTGGATTTGATCACGAAGCCCTCCAAAACTTGAGATTGGTTCGACTTGAACCTTCCTACAATCCTCCATGGAATGTAGACCCCTTGATTCTTCAATAATTTCCTCTTCAACCGATTGAAGTTATCTTTCCTTCACAGGTGAGTGTTGGATTGATTTCCTTCGTAGTTTAGGCTTGAGGATTGAACTTGAATGATTTGAGAATATCTTAGGTTACTGATTCAAATGTTTTCTTGAATGTTCGTGGTTGAGTAACCTTTCTCTCGGGGTTATTCCTCGGCCTTTTATAGTGATCTTTCAAAAAATGCCGCCTGAAGAAGAGATAGGCTTATTTTTGAAAGTCACTTGTGGTTGTTGGCTTGTCTTGTTGCGATCCTTGAATTGCCACTTCCTCGTATGAATTGTTCTTGACTTTTCGTAGTTCGACATGGTGCAAATGCTTCCCATTGGTTTATTCCTTTTGCACGCGTTTGGGATCGAGCACTTCAAGAAAGGTAGTATGGAGGTATTACTTGTTTAAGCAATTCTCTTGATTTCAGGCAACGGATCTCTTTTAGTTATCTCAACTTGATCTGCATTTCCTTGCTTTCCCAGGTGACTTAGAGTCGCCTTCCAATCATTGGATGACTCTTTGTCACTTCAATTTGAGACTTGGCTATCTTGAGTTGACTTGACTAATACTTTACTGTTGCATCTCATTTGTACATTGATCGAGTTCCCGTCTTCTCTTCTTTGCCATACTCATCTTGCCGGCAATGAGTCTTCCTTCTAGTCTCCAATTGTCTTCTTGCATGTTTAGGCATAGCCGATTTAACTCACCTTGACCAGCCTCTATTTATTACAATGCGTTTACAACAAAAATGGGGTGCCAACTTCCTATTCTAAGTTTTACATGGCATTCATCAAAATCTAAACAATAAATTTCCCAACAATTTCCCCTTTTTGATGATGCCAAAACTTATACATTCAAAGTGTAAATAGCAAAGATACATACGGATAGTGCATTCACAGAGAATGTATGCGTAGAATCAATTCTTTTATTGATCATAACATTCTTGTCCTTTACACAATCAAGTTTACAAAGTGTATCGAGCAAACATCTATGTCTACGCAAAAATAGAGAATTTCTGATTTATTACGTAAGATCGACATAAATTGTATTTACATAGTAAAATACATGAAGGGGTGGATAGCAACACTTCATCTCCTTCGCTTCCTCCTACTTTCTTCTTCTTCACTCTGTTATCTTCCTCGGTCTTCTTTTCTTTTTCTCATCTTGTTGCTTTCTTCTTCTTTTCATACGCCTTCCGGCAGCCTTCATCTCTTCTTATTCTCTCTTGTCTCTCCTCCCATAGCTGAGTTTGTCTTTTATTTTCTTCTTCAATTCTTTTCACATACTCAAGATTGTTCTTAGCCACTTGCAGATTGGCTACTTCGTCAAAACCAGCCCACCCCAAGAGATCCCTCCTCTTTTGCCTGGATCTATGTACTCAATGATTTTGGGCAGAGGTCAGGTCTAAAACCTCTCCCTCCACCACGCTTCTTTCTCTACCTCTTCCTCCGGGCGTGTATTTTATTGGGGACTTCTTTTTCCCATTTTGAGTGACTAGTGGAGTGACCAGCAGAGTGATCGCTTAGGTAGTCTCTTTGCTGTCGCCTTCTTCACATAGTGTGAGACCATTTTCCCAAGATACAAGTCCCGTGCTTGAGCATGGACATGTTTGCGAAGTATCCTTCAGATGCGAGCGTTTTAAATTCATCAACTGATCTTGGCTCAGTTCCGGCATCTGAGATGGCATAAGTGTCTCTGTCTACTGGAATGCCTCCATGTTGTTTCAAAATATCCATAACTCGGGCATTCATCCTTCCTTCCACTTCCTCCATCCCTGCTTCAACTGTCTTTCTCTTGTCAGCCATAGGTACAGCAGAGTGTTGGAGTGGCAGAGTCACTGGGAGTTTGCTGATAATATCAGCTGTGACAAGACCTTGTTGGGGGGTTTGTGCAATCATCAAGGTCACATCTCTCGATCCTTCCCCCTCAACAGACTTCCCTTTCTTTTCTCTTGAAACTTCCTCATTTGTCTTTTCCTTCACAGTTGCTCGGCCTTCTCAACTTCGGATCCTTTCGCTTTTAGGTATTCATCTTTCCCCTTTCTCGCATCATCAAAGGAGAGAGGAACCCTGGAAACAAACTAGCAAGGTGAAGTCGAGTCCGCTAATAGACAAGTTCTCGCTTCGAGTCCCCGCCGGAGTATCTTTGTGCGAAACTCGTAGCGAGTAGCGTTGGATTGACTTTAAGCGGCTTCATCTCCATGAGAAGAAGAAGGTCAATTTTCGATCCATGTTTTCTTCCATACGCAGGAGCTCATTCTTATTTTGTTCACGCAGCATTTATCTCGAAAGGTGTGAGATTCATGCATGTGCTCAATGTGTTCTCTCAATTTTGTCTTCGCATCAAGCATTCTCACCGCCATACCAACGACTTATTGAACAATGTTGAAAAATCTAGCTTGTTCCACAAGCATTGTTTCTTCTTTGTTGCCACCACTCCCGGATTCGACTATTATGCCTCTCAAGTCGGCAGTAAGGTTGGCATCTCTGTTATCCAGTCTCATGTCCATCGAGGCCTGGTGCCTCTCCATCCGTTCAATTTTGAGCAGAAATAATGCTTTGAACACCTCCGAACTTGATTGTTCCTCTGTTCTTCTTGACGGCCAAGCGTCAAAATCATAGTCACCGAACGATGGTATATGATGGAATGATAGGATCGTCTGCGTGGGAAGCGCTCGAGATCTTTTTCGACTCTTCGGGAGGTCGGGTACCTCCAGAGAGAAGGGAAATGATTCTACAAAGGGATCATCACGGGCAATCGGGATTTGTTCAATGATGAGTGGTGCTCATGAAGTTCCTTGTGGAGTCGAACTCCTGTTGCGGCTTGGGAGCCGCGATGAGACTCTGTTTCACTGGGGTCATTTGTGAAGTTGACCCGACTTGCCGAGCCTCATTTGCCTCAACAGCCTTCGTTGGTCTCGGTGGCTTTTCCACGTGAGTTGATCGGGTCCTCGGCCTTATCGAAGCGTCATCGGACGATGATGAGATTTCCATGGGTGGCTCATCATCAAAGTTGTAAGTTTGACGAGTAGACTTGAGGTCGACTTACTCATGGTTGGAACATCCTCGGTGAGTCTTTTGGATCACCACGGGGATGACTCCTTCATCGTCTCCTTCCGATCCCGAAAGGTTACATCAGGATTATCCTGGGAATCATGAAGCGCGCTTATCTCCTTTTCTCGATGGATCAATGATAGCGAGGAGGATGTTATGTACTTGACTTCTTTACCCCGGAAGTCTCAACCTCCCGTGGACCTTCATTACCTCCTGAGTCTCAACTGCAGTGAGGCCTTGGACATCCCTTTTGTCAGGTCACTGTCTTAGGGTCTTCTGCGGTGGCATCCATTGGAGTCTCAACTCCATGGATTGCACTTTCGCCGCCTGCCAGTGTTAACGCCTGTGGGCTGTTCCTTCCTCGTGCCTCGATCGCATCAGCAGGCGTCATTAGCCTTCAGAGCGATTGGCACTCACCGAGACAGTCTCAACTGTCTCGAGCCTCGTCAATGGAAACTTGTTGTGTACTTTGTGTTTGTTCCTTCTCCACTTCGCCTCCTAGATTCATTGTGGAGTCACCGCAACATCCTCCGACCTTGCCTGCGGTGGAGGAGTTTCCCCTCGATGGCACACCACGGTGAGTGACTTGGAATGGGGTCACTCGTCTCCGGACTCCCGATTGTTCGATTGAGTATTCACCGTTGGGGCGGTGGTAAGACACCTTCATTAGGGGTTGGCTCAACCGGGGTCCCCACTATCCTAGTTTCATCGCAGTTCCCTTAGTTCCTTCTTCGAGTGAGTGGGGAAGTGGTGGCAAAGAACAACGGTGGCAATATGTTGCACCACTCCCATTGGGTCTATCTCCATTTGTGTTTTGGAGGACTCTCCTGGTCCCTCCATCATTCTTTGTTCATGAAGGATTCTAGATTCTCGCATTGCGTGCTACATTTGCAATTCTTCCGTGGCGAAGAACAGTGGTCAGATCCTCATCACTTTCGATAGGGCGTCAAAGTGAGGATGTGTATGCTGCGGGTGTCGGTGATAGGGCAGATCTTTGGCCTTCTCACGTGCCTCTGCGTCCTCGGTGCTTTAGCCCGTTCATTTTCTTTTCGAATTTCCGGTATATTTATGCAATTATCTCGTCAAGGGCTTGCTTGAAGATCGTGTCCACCTCAAGAAATCAAGAGTTCTTCTTCCTCAAAGAATGAACTCGGATATTCAAACCGCACTGGATGGGCTCGCCTTCCATTTTCTCCACTCTCGCAGACGATTTTGGATGTCTGGATACAATGGAGAGTGCATGATTACATCGTCTTCATCATCCTCTTCTTTGGCCCTCGTTTCCGTGTATTGAGGGTAGCAGAGACTTCACGCTCAACACCTTCAGACTATTACTGGTGGAGAAACAACCTCATCCCAATAGGTGATTTTGCCTCGGCCATTCTTTTTCCTCAATTGCTCGACTACACTGGTGGTCTTCAAGTTGCCTCACGATCGGCCTCGCAGACTTTGGCCGCGTTCATCAATCACTTCGAGACTCTACTCTCTCCAAATAGTCTCGGTATCTTCTCCAAGTGAGCGATGACAGATTTGTCTTTTCAAGCTCGGAGAGCTTGGAAAGTCTTCTTCTTTCTCTTTGTTTTAACCAAAGGGATTTCTCAGCTCCACTTTCTCCTCGGTTCATTGAAGGTGAATGCCTTCGCAGATGTCTTAGAGGTATTTGTCTTCCTTGTTGTGGCGATCCTCTTCTTCTTGATCACGGAGAACGGATTAATGGTTCTTCTCCATCGCGGCTGCAGGGGCAGGAGACACGGTTGCGGGGCGGGTGACTCTACTGTCAGGGAAGCGAGCAGATTTGTTTTTCTTTCTTTGCAGGGGCGTTAGATTCTCTTAGCATAGGGGGGCCTTCTTCTTAGGTGGAGAGGGGAGATGTATCTTTGGTCGGTGATTCCCCTCACTCAGATCAGCTCTCTTAGCGTAGGCTCTCTTCTCGTGCGCCGAGAGAGGTTTGATCGAACATCCTCTTGTTTACATGGAACGCATTTCCATGTCGAAGAGGGACTCCTTTTACCTCCATCGGTCGGCCAATCACTGCATCGTATCCTAGGAAACCTCCAAACATTCCGCCCTCCTTGAATGATTTATTCCTATATTCGCGCAGAGCCTCTTGTGAGACAAAAACTCAGCCCAGTTCACTTTCTTTTCTTCAATGATCGCAGCCCATTACGATCAATTTCGCTTTGGGACGAGTTGGTCAAAGCCGCCAAATTTGATGTTTATGCATTTGGCAACGATGTCCAACAATTTGTGGTAGTCCTCCTTCAACAAACCTCTTGTTAGTGTGTAGACTATCTTTTCAAAGATAGTCGGTCTTGGCTACTTCCTTCTAAGCGTGCCCAAGTCAACATCAGCTTCATTGATTTCGGTGCTCCTTCATTTGGTAAGAGCGTTGTTCGCCAAATCCTTGGCGGTGATGATGAACTCATTCCCCGTGAGCAGAGGATTTGATCCCTCATCATGAATCTCAGCGTTCACGTAGAATCGTGCGACCTCTTCCACATAGGTCATCGGAAACTCCATCGTCGAAATGGTTTTAGCCCAGCACGTGTCGAGTTTTTCAGCGATCTTCTTTATGAGGGCGTCATCGGACCCCTGTTTGACCATTCCTTTGAAATCCACAAGAGACCGGTGTGGATTTGCTTTCCCATCTTGACAAAATCGTGAGTAGATGCCATTTTTCAAGATTTCACCGAATGAAACTTAGAAGATAATTTGAAGATTGATAGGGTTTTTGAGAGAGTTTTTGCCTTTGCTTTTGAGAGAGAAATGAACAGTTTTTGGTAATGTGTGAGAGAAAGCATTTAAAATGATTTAAGTATGGTTCATGAAAGGAGGCGTGCGGGTGGTTTTTGAAATGTGATCGAAATCAACGGCTTAGATTTTGCACGCCGATTAGCATTTAATGTCTCGTATTTAATGTGGCAGCATTTATATCCAATCATAAGCTTGGTGTGCGAGCTTTTGCCTGTGACACGTCATAATTATCGACGCGTCATTCTTAAAAACATTCTCGCTTAGTAAAACGACGGCGTTTTTGTCACTTTTTCGATAAATGACTCGCTTATCCCTTAGCCGATTTAACTCTTCTTCTCACAGTTCTCCTAGTGACTCATTGTCGCCTAACCTTCGATACAATTGTCTTTCCGATATGGCTGATTCACTTAGCTAATTTGAGAGTTGACTCTTTTTCTCCCTTTTCTCGTTCCATTTCTCTTCTTTGATTTGTCCGAGTGTCACCACCAATTAGCCCCAACTCATGCTTGAGTTCTTCAAAATCTTGACTCACATAATGGTTTTGTGAATATGTCACCAACTGTTTATCGGTTGAAATATATTCCAAGGTGATGTCCTTCTTTTCAACATGATCTCTTATGAAGTGATATCGACATCGATATGCTTTGTTCTTGAGTGCAACACAGATTTTGAGTGATTGCAATTGCACTTGTGTTATCACACATGATTGGAATTTCCTTTTCTTCAACTTCATAGTCTCTTATTTCTTTGTCTCATCCATAGGACTTGGGCACAACAATTGCCCGCAGCCTATGTATTCTTCGGTTTGTAGAGGTGGCTATTGAATTTTGCTTTTTGCTAAACCAGAAATTAGCCTGTTTCAAGCATTTGACATGTGCTCGAGGTGCTCTTTCCGTCAACTCTACATCCAAAGATAGTCGAGTCCGAATAGCCAATTAGCTTGAATCCACCTTCCTTTGATACCATAAGCCAACTTCTTGGCTTCCTTTCAAATATCTCAAGATTCTCTTGGCTACGGTCATGTGGCTTTCTTTTGGAGTAGATTGAAATCTTGCACATACACCTACAAAGAAAGGTGATGTCCGGCCCGCTTCTTTGTGAGATGAAGCAATGATCCAATAATTGCTCAGATCTTGTTTGATCTACTGTGCTTGCCATCCGCATCCATATCCATTTTGATCGATGTATTCATTGGTATTTTCACAGAAGACTTCTCTTCCATACCAAATTTCTTCATTAAATCTCTAGTGTATTTTGTTTGACTTATGAAGGTTCCATCCTTCAATTTGTTTCACTTGGAGTCCAAGGAAGAATGTCGGCTCTCCCATCATGCTCATTTCGAATTTGCTTTGCATGAGGTTTGAAAATTTATCACATGACTCTTTGTTTGTGGATCCAAAAATGATGTCATCCACATATATTTGAACAAGCAAAGATGTTATTCTGTCTTGAATTAGAAGAGTGTTCTATCCACTTTTCCTTTTGTGAATCCATTCTCGATCGGAAGTGTGATAAAGTATCATACCATGCTCGGGTGCCTGTTTCAATCCATATAGAGCTTTGTTGAGTTTGTATACCTTATCTCCAAGAGTCTTCTCGCTCAAATCCCGGAGGTTGTTCAACATACACTTATTCTTCCAATAAACCATTAAGGAATGCACTCTTTACATCCATTTGATATATTCTTGTGAGTCAGATAAAGTAGAAACATCCTTATAGCTTCCAATCTTGCTACAGGGCAAATGTTTCATCAAAATCTATCCCTTCTTCTTGGAAATATCCTTTGGCTACTAATCTTGCTTTGTTTCTTACCACGTAACCTTCCTCGTTCATCTTGTTTGAACACCCATTTAGTGTCAATAACATTTTGATGGGTGGGTCTTTGAACTAATTCCCATACTTTATTTCTTTCAAACCGATTCAACTCTTCTTGCATAGCTTGAATCCAATGTGTGTCATCCAATGCTTGTGACACATCTTTAGGCTCTATTTGTGAGATAAAGCATGTGAACATAGCTTCTTGTTGAGTTCGATCTTGTTTTGATACCTTCTCTTATATTTCCAATGACTAGTTCGGTGGATGGTCTCTCACCATCTTACATCAGGTTGGAGTAAGTTAGTTGGATTGATGCGTCTTGAAACTATGTTGCTTTGATCGAGTTCTTCTCACATCACTTAATTGCAGATTTTCCGATTGTTTTTGAGACTCACTTTCTCATCTTCATCCGAGTTTATAATTCCACTTTAGCTTCAAAGATAGGGACTCTTCGCATGGTTGGTTGATTCAAACTTATCAATTTGATTCTTCCATGTCTTCTCCATTTACATTTGGCTCATCAAACACCACATGAATGGATTCCTCTCGTAACCATAGTCCTCTTGTTGAGTACTGTAAGCTTTGCTTTTTTTGAGTATCCCAAGAAGATACCTTCATCGACTTTAGCATCAAAAGCCTTTAAATTGTCTTTGCCATTGTTATGGATGAGGCATTTACATCCAAATATTCAAAAGTATGCAACATTTGGTTTTTCTCCCCGTCCAAATCTCATGGGGAGTCTTTGTCATTGTCTGTTTATCATGCATCTATTTTGAGTATAGCATGTTGTGTTTATTGCTTCACCCAAAATCTTTTAGGTTGCCCTGCTTACCTAACATGGTCCTTGCTACTTTTTTGAGAGTTCTATTCCTTCTTTCTCGCAACTCCATTCTCACGTGGAGTCCTTGTCTGAGATAATTCATGACCAATGCCATTTTCAATACAATACCGAGTTATTATGCTATTTACAAACTCGGTTCCTCGTCGAGATCTTATTTTGATAATGGTTTGACTCTTCTCATTTTGAATCCTCTTCATCACCGTGTGTGGTAGTTTCAGAGAGTTTTTTTCTTCTTACACATGAATATTGTCCATGTATATCTTGAGTAGTCATCTACTACCACCAAGGTGTATTTCTTCCCACTTATGCTATTTGGTTCAATGGACCAAATAGATCCATATGTACGAGATGCAATATTCTTGTTGAAGATGGACATGTCTTTTCTTTGAATTATGATTTGATTTGTTTTCCTTCGACATGCGTCACATATACTCTCCTTCTTGAATCGAGTCCTGGAAGTCCTTCCACAAGATTGCTTCGAAAGCTTGTTAATCGTTTTGAAATTGGTGACTCAAACTTCTTGTGCCACACCAACTTGATTCAAATTTGTGCTCTTTTTGCTAAAAGAAAAGTCTTTGGGTGTTGCGGTTGACCAATCCACGACATACATGTTCTTTTTTATGCGCATCCTTGCAACACAACTTCATTTGATTCAAGATCCTTGATTTGGCATATACCCATGTTAAATCCAACATTATAACCCTTGTCACGAGTTGGTGATGCTTAGCAAGTTGAAGTTGAGTCCTTCAACATATGCAACATCCGTGATTTCTAATCCATTTTTCTTGATGGATCCAATGCCTCTTATTTCTCCCGGAGCTTCATTTCCTCCAAATATGACTTTTGCTCCTTTGACTTCCTTGAATTTTGACAGATTTTTCTTGTTTCTGTCATGTGTCCGGGAAACGACCACTATCCATGTACCAGGTTCCTTGGCACTCACTGTTCCTTGAACTCCGCAAACAAGGAAATTAAGTTTTAGGTACCCATATTTGTCCGGGTCCCGAGGGGTTAGTATTGTAAGATGATCCAACCAACCTATAGCCAATTGATTTGACTCTAAGGGGTTGCCATCTATCGTGCCATAATCATAATTAATTTTGGCAAATTGTTTGGGGATTCTAGGTTCATACAAGTTTGTCTCTTTTGTCCGTATGCATGTGTATGTGTTTTAGCAATTGCCTTCTTTGGGTAGTTGTGATAT
Organism: Rehmannia glutinosa; assembly: GCA_016081115.2. Lineage (NCBI taxonomy): Eukaryota > Viridiplantae > Streptophyta > Magnoliopsida > Lamiales > Orobanchaceae > Rehmannia > Rehmannia glutinosa. The sequence continues at coordinate 206,497 of JABTTQ020003281.1, forward strand.
CTCCGAGTGTAGTGCCTAGGTGCATATGAGTCCGATGAAAGCTCTTATACCTTTGGAATGGCCTTTCTTGAGTTCTTGGCCTTTGCCATTTGGGTTTATATTCTATAGGTCTTTGTTGATAGTTCACATTATTCCAATCGGCTTGGCTTGGGTATTTTCTACCATTCCCATCATATGTGTTTCTTTCATAGAACTTCGGGGTTTTTGGTAGCTCTGTTTCTTCTTTCTGAGTATTTCTGTTTGGAGTTTCTTTGAGGAACTCGGGCCGATTTCTTCTCAATTGTCCTCTCAAAGACACTCAACTTGTTTGTTTTCCTTTTCCTTTATAACCAAGGCCAGTTTGCTTGTAATTGTGCTTTGGAATAAATGTGTGTGCACCATTTGGAGTTTTGGATTTTTGAGATACTTCATTGCTTGAAGATCCTTTTTCCAAAATTACTTTTGGAGCTTGACACAAGACATGAGAGGAATTAAATCCTAAGCTTGTCTTGTCTACACATTCTCTTTGACTCATAATAAGATCATCCAATGATTTAGATGCCTTAGTGAATGAGGCAATCACATTTTGAGGTCATTTTCTCTCTTTTTTTATAGCTATTTCTGTTATTAGCTTAGCATTTTCGATCTTTAAACTTTCATTTTCATCGCCTATTTGACTTAGAGTACTCGGCTCCTTAGTCATTTGTGAGTTTTGGCTCTTGAGTAGGTTGTTTTCCTCATTTAGTAGTGTGTGTGAGGATTTAATGTGTTCAAAATCTTTCATCATTTTGCCTAATGAATCATAAAGATCAGTGGGTGATGAAGTGTGTGTGTGTCACAGTCACTATCACTAGACCCGAGTGTGATGAGTCAGTGTACCTCATCTTCTTGGTCAGGTTGGTCTTGCTCCTTGGCCATCAAAGCAGATCAAGGCTTCTTCTTCGAGTCACTTGAGTAGTCACTTCACTACTCTCGAATCGTTGTGTCTCTTGACTTGGTTGTCTCAAAGATCTCTACATGACCAACATTGGCTTTTTCTTTTCTTGTCTTCTTTCTCTCTCAAGACCTTTCTTTCTTCTTCATTCTTGTATTTGTTGACTACAGGATATGGGCAATCAATGGTATAGTGACCTGGTTGCCTCTGGTTCAAAGATAGATTTTCAACCTTTTGATCGCTCTCTTTCCATTCTTGGATTGTCACCCTTTGATATTCAGCCTTTTGATGCTTTGTTCTCTTGGTTGGCCTATCTTCCCTTGACTTGGAGGGAGTGAGTGAGTGTCTTCCTGGAGGATTCGCCCTTGCCTCTCTTGTAGTTCTTATTGAAGAACTTGTTAAACCTTTTAACCATCGGGCTATTTCCTCCGGGTCAATGACTTCTTTGACCTCACTCATTTGCCATCCTTAACAATTAGAGCAGCTTGTTTTGGGCACAGTTGCCTCCTCTTGGTCTTTTCTTCTCACTCAAATTGTAGGCTTTGAGATCCGAGAATAGCTCATGGTTGGATGTCTTTGATAGGTCCATGGAGTGTCTCATGGCCATGACTTTTATATCCCACTCGGTTGGGAGACTTCTTAGAATCTTCATGCACATTTCTTCTGTGTATATTCTTTTCCAAGTGCGATAGCTCGTTGGTAATTTACGTGAACCGAGCATCCGGTTGATCCAGGTTTTCTCTGCGATCATTTTGAAATTCTCAAATTTCAGATACGACCATGATAATTTATTTTCCTTGATTTGCTCGAGCCTTCACAAATCAATGTTAGCTTGTCCCATTTCTTTAGCCATTTTGCATGATTTGACTTTATTGAACATGGCTTTGTCCAAGGTTTTGTAAAGAATGTCCTTGGCTACATTGTTCAGTTATATCTTTTTTTGTCATCATTTGTCCATTCGGCTCTTGGTTTTTCAACCATAGCTGGTCTAGAGCAACATACTCTTCACCTTCACCGCAGCTCTCCTTACATTGTGTTCACTTTTAAAATTTGCGGTGGCCCATCCTCTACCACTATCCACATCTCACCATGTAATGCCGATAGATGAGCCCGCATGCGAATTTTCCAATCATCAAATTCTTCTATTGTGAACATAGGGATACGTGTCAAATTTGCTTCCATGATAATAACTTTTAATGATAAAAAGAGTTTTGAAAAACTTAAGTACTAAAACAGACTTTGAAAAATTTGGAGATCTAGTTCAAGAACTAAAGGCGGAAGGCTCAATGAACCAACCGCTCCGATACCACTTGTAGGTCCCAAGGGGTGTGAGTGTAAGGTTTAGAAGGGGTTGAATAAACCTTACAAACTTTTCGATTTAGTCCTTTTTTAAAGTTCGAGTTGATACTACACAATTGTGTCCTTGGTGGATGACTAATTTGGTTAATCAAGAGAGTTAGTCACTCAACAAACTCGACCGTTGGTGTTGATAGAATAACTCGAGTTGTTAAGATTAAAGACTTAGTTCAACCGTAGTTTGTTTTAGCGGAAGACTTAACACCCTTAAACTTGGTTTAGTTTTGATTTAATGCTTGGTTTTAGTACTTAGAGATTATTAAGTGGATAGCAAATTTATCGTGAGTTAAATAAATAAGATGCGAGGAATTAAAGTCTTTGAAATGTAAATGACATGATAAGTTTTTATAGAGGTTCGAAGATGGGGTAATTCTTCTACTCCTCTCTTCTCCAACTCCTGGAGTAATCCACTAGGTATTGATCAAGATATACAGTGGTAACACCCAGATACAAGTCTTGATCACACAAACGGTGACTTGATCCTTTGGGACTCGATCGGAGATGCCTTGGTCACGGTGGCTTCTCGTGACGACTCGGCTTCTTCACGGGCGTTTGCCTTGCTACTACTGAGCCCACTTGCTCAAGCTCTTTGGATTTGATCACGAAACCCTCCAAAAACTTGAGACTGGTTCGACCTTGAACCTTCCTACAATCCTCCGTGGAATGTAGACCCCTTGATTCTTCAATAATTTTCTCTTCAACTGATTGAAGTTATCTTTCCTTCACAGGTGAGTGTTGGATTGATTTCCTTCGTAGTTTAAGCTTGAGGATTGAACTTGAATGATTTGAGAATATCTTAAATTCTAGTTCAAATGTTTTCTTGAATGTTCGTGGTTGTAGTAACCTTCTCTCGGAGTTATTCCTCGGCCTTTTATAGTGATCTTTCAAAAATGCCCGTTGAAGAGATAGGCTTATTTTTTAAAGTCACTTGTGGTCGTTGGCTTGTCTTGTTGCGATCCTTGAATTGTCACTTCCTCGTATGAATTGTTCTTGACTTTTCAAAATTTTGACATGGTGCGCTTCTTCCCATTGGTTTATTCCTTTTGCACGCTCGACGGGGTGAGCGGTTCAAGAAAGGTAGTATGGAGGTATTACTTGTTTAAGCAATTCTCTTGATTTACGTAACGGATCTCTTTTAGTTATCTCGACTTATTTGTATTTCCTTGCTTTCCCAGGTGACTTAGAGTCGACTTCCAATCATTGGATGACTCTTGTCACTTCAATTTGAGACTTGGCTATCTTGAGTTGACTTGACTATTACTTTACTCATTTTGCATCTCAAATTTGTACCTTGATCAGTTCCCATCTTCTCTTTTTGCCATACTCGGTTGTCTTGCAAATGAGTCTTCCTTCTAGTCTCCGGTTTGTCTTCTTGCATGTTTAGGCATAGCCGACTTAACTCATCTTGACCAGCCCTATTTATTACAATGCGAGTTTTAAACAAAAATGGGGTGCCAACTTCCTATTCAAAGTTTTACATGGCATTCATCAAAATCTAAACAATAAATTTCCCAACATCAAAATATTGTTTAATTCCTTTAAAACGAGCAAAACGTAATATCTTTTCCACTTTATAAGAATATGACCATTTTACTAAGTTAATGCATGCTTAACAACCTATTATATCCAATATTATGCCCAAATGAAATGCAAAATTCACACTAATAGAGCAGCGATTTTATGGGACAACTCGTGGAAGTCGTAAATGAAGTCACTATCATCCAGCAAGAGACCTTAACTTTAGCAATGTGCGCTCCCCGAGAACATTTTGTGGGTCAGTTGGAAGAAGGATTTCTCCTCACTCCTGAGAGAATTGCCAACCATACCAGAACGCCCGTCCAGGCAGATGAAGCCATAAAGTCCCCGTGACAGAACAAGTGCAAGATCAGAGAGGGTGACGAGAACCAACCTCAAACTCATAGAAGGAATGGTGGGCAAGCAACAATCCCTTGAATGCACCACTAATTAAGATACTAGCCACTGCTCGGAGGCAGGGAATCATTGAACCTCCTCAAAAATTGAGACAATCCCGCACGACTTTGGTCCAATCATGTTTGCTACTTCCACTATGATAGGGGACACACAACTGGAATTTGTATTCAGCTAAGGTGTGCTATCGAAAGACTAACTTAGAAAGGTCACCTTCATGAATACGTGGACCATCACAAGATGCACCAAGATCACGATCAAACCCGGGAAGAAAGAAGTAGGCACGCCATTCATCATACCATGAAGACAGTCTGATTCATGAACCCTGGGAATTCCTTACCCCGCAGCACAGACTTCAGACAATGCCTCCTAGACCAGTGTTGGGCCATCTCTGTACGAGTTCTTTTCTAAATAAGAATCACAACGAGACACGCAATGGGTGTGTCAAGGACATCGGGGTTATTCGGAGACACTAAGAGATGACACGAGGATGAAGTGAAATCCCCCAACAAGATAAAAAGAGTGTCACGCTCCGTAGGAGTCGCGAATCTCCCTTGCATTCGCCTATACCACTTCTCCATTGCCTCCGAAGACCTTAGTATTTTTACTTGCTTTCAATTTTATTCCCACCCAAGAGGCGATAGACATGTTTATTTACATTTTGGTATTATTTCAGCCCGCCACAGGGCATAAAACTTTGTCATCTCGAATAATGAATAATAGTTCTTTCACGTTTCTACTATGATTTTGTGGATGCGATTATTGCCAAATATGGCCGCGACCAATGACCATTTGGCGCTCTCCTTAGCAAACTCATCCGTTTGGCTAAGGTTTTGGATGGAAGGGGGCCCTCATGGGGGTCTTCATAAATAACCTCCTCCCGGCTAAGACCTCGGAGGGGAAGACCCATTTCATCTAAGACCCCGGATGGGAGGAGCCTCCTCACGGGGTCCTAGTAATTAACCTCCTCCTCGGATAAGATCCCGGGGGTAAGACCTCACTCGGCTAAGACTCTAGGGAGAAGACCCCTTCCAACTAAGACCTCGGATGAGAGAGGCCTCACTCACGGGGTCCTAGTAATTAACCTTCTCGGCTAACACCCCTTAGGGAAAGACCTCACCCGGCTAGCACCCCGAGTGGGAAGATCCCTTCCAGTTAAGACCTAGATGGGAGGGGCCTTCTCACGGGGGTCTTAGTAATTAGCCTACTCGGCTAAGACCCCGAGGGGAAGACCTCACCCGACTAAGACCCCATGTGTGAAGACCCCATTCAGCCTAAAACCCCCCGATGGGAGGGGCCTCCTCACAAGGGGGTCCTAGTAAAATTTCCTCCGACTAAGACCTCCAATGGAGGGGCCTTCTCACAGAGGTCCCCATAAATTTTTCTTCCCCATCGAGAATGTGCAACAAAAAGAAGGCAAAAATACTAGCACATGTATGGAAGAGATCAAAGCGATAAAACAAGAACTTGGGAAAGCTCTGAAAGTGCGCCCCTTCCGAACCCTGGAAGGCCGCCCTCTTCGAGCTCCGAAAGTGCGCCCTCAGGCTCCGAAGGGCGCCCTCCATGGGTCTTGGAATGGCATCCCCTAACATCAGACACAAGTATCTCATGCTATTCCAGAGGAATAATTAAGGCTTTCTTTCAAAGGGAAGAATCCATCTCTACGCAAAACATGAACAAGTCTTCTACAACAAGAAGTCACATACGAATATTACAAGCATAGCATAATAAAAAAAAAGCAAATATGCATAAATAACAATGTCAATGTAGCGTAAAAACAATGGAGTATCATTCGCCGGTCGGGCTCCTCTCCATCATTTGTCACCACCGTCTTTTAGCTCCGTTGAGAAAATCCTACATGGCCTCGATCCCCTCATCCTTCTCCTTATTACACAAATTACAGTCCAAGATGTATATCACCTAGATGGAGGCCTTTTCGCTCTGCTATAGAAGTTTTTGATAATGGCATACTTGTCTTATCAAAGTAAGAGAGGTAGACTCGCTCATCGATCGAGCGATAATACAAGGAACCCTTGTAGGCCTCCACCAAATGGACCTCTCCTTAGCCAATAACTCGACACCAACAGGAGACTAAAAGAACAACATCTGTCATGCCTCGTGAGCAAGTTGATCCTTCGCCCGGCACTTCTTGGATAGATCGACATCCGGCTCTCATGCCGACTAGCGCGCTTTGCCTTAAGGGTTTTCACCTCACTCCGAAGATGGTGGTTCTCCACTTCCACCACCTCTCCTTGATGGTTCAAAGCGCCACAAGATCCGAAATCTACACCAAAATTTGCGCAAGTATTAACTAAATGAAAAGAAACAAATAATAAAGAATAAAAATGCAAAGTAACTATTTAAAGCTTACCGGGTGACATCCCCGCAAAGTGTGTCTCGATGTCCTTTAAGGATAGAGACCTAAGACAGATCGGTCATCCGCCCACAAAGCTCCTCTTGTACTAGCATATCCCAAGCCGGAATTCGTGAAGTCCCAATGGGATTGGATCCCTGTTAGATAAATATTTTTATCATAATTTTGATGATTTCATATAAATGAATTTTACACCAAAACAATATCCCCAAAGTTATCCAACGATTTAAATGATTTTTATTAATTTTTGGACTATTTCTAGAAGTTTATTTTTGACAAAAATCGGACAACACTTCGCATTTCGAGGTCAACCGGTCGCCCAGAGGGAAACCCATGCCTGAAGAAAGAAAACTGAAGCAGAAATGAAACAGGAAGAAAAATGGGAGGCCGACCGATCGACCGGTGCCTGGAGTTCACAATTTGGCAAAAGCGATTTTGCCTCTCAAAACTCGAAGGGACGGTCCACATAAGTGGTCGACCGATCGAGCTCATGGTCAACTAGTCCAACCCATATTGGACTAGTCCAAATGCTTGTATTTCATATGTATTTCATTTTTTAATGTATTTTTCATATTAGATGTCAATCGTCGGCCTAAGGTTTTATCATCAAACTATTTTTGTTGCAATGACATCTTTTTATGAAATTAAGGGATTGATTTCTATGACTATATTCTCCATTTAATGTGCAATTTTTTTCTGATTTTAATCTTCAAGGAGGAGCCTATTGCAGGGATTCAAATCCAAGAGCTCTCCTATCAATATATGAAGGCTTGAAGCAACACAAGCAATACAAACACAAGCAAACTTCTTGTTCTACACTTTCATATTCTTGTAGTATTTAGCCTAAGGTTTGCACTTGCACATCTTGAGTATTAGGCTTCATTCTTGATTACACTTGCACTTCAAAGTTGTATACTTCATTTGAGTTGTAATATTAAATTATTTTTAATCTTCCAAAACAAGACATTTTTGTTAGTGTTCTTGTGGTAAGAACACACTTGATTGATTAAGTGTTGAAGAGTGTGGTACTCTTCATTGGTGCAAGAAGATTGTGGTAATCTTCATAGGTGGTGTTGTAAGAAGAATTTGGTACTCTTCAAGGTATAAGTTGTAATAGTTTGGTATCTATTAATAAACTTTTTCCTTTTTCAAAATACATTCTAGACATACCGGTGGTAAAAGATTAGGCCCTAGGTGGGTTGAACTTCTATAAATTCATCATGTGTTGTTTACATTCCCACACTTTTATTTTGGTCTTCATCTACATATTCGAAAAAGAGGGCGTAAATCGGAAAATTGGGATTATCTATTCACCCCCTCTCTAGATTATCATAGCCAATTGGACTAACAAGTGGTAACAGAGCCAAACACTTTGGCAAGCTCGTTTAATCTTTGCAAGTAAAGAGGAGATCCATGGATACGAGCGAAAGCTACCTCACCACCAAGCGCCTCCACCAACAAGCCACCACTATTTGATGCCAACAACTATGTTTTTTAGAAAGACCGAATGGAGTACTTTCTACAAGGTTGTGGCTTCGACATTTGGAATGCGGTTATTGAAGTAATAACTCAACTAACCAAGAAATTGGAGGATGGAATCACAACCCTCAAGAGCCTCAAGGAATTTGACGATAATGACAAGAAGTCATTTTCTCTAAACGGTAAGGCCTTGAATATTTTTCATTGTTCTTTTACCGCCACCGAGTATAATCATATTAGAGGAATAAGGTTTGCACGTGAAGTATGGGAAAAATTGGAAACAATTTATGAAGGTACAAAAGAAAGTAAGACAAGCGGGAAAAACCATGTTTGTTAAAGATTTTGAAAACTTCATTATGCTTGAGGGTGAAGGTATTTTGAAAATGGTGGAAAGGCTTGATAACATTGTCAATCCTCTAGTGGCACTTGGGAAAGTCATCTATGAATAAGACAAAGAAACAAAAGTCTTAAATGTTCTTCCCCACTCTTAGCCTAAAAATTAACGGCAATTACGGAAGCTCAAAATCTTGAAACTCTCAAGTTTGATTTGAGCTCATTAGAAATCTTCTCATCTACGAAGTATATCTCAAGGAGAAAAAAAATTCAAAACCATCCACCTCTCAATCGGGTATGAAATTTATTCCTAAAGACTTAGCATCTTCTTCAAATAATACATATTATGCTAATGATGAAGATGATGAGGAGATGGCCGCCCTTGTCCGAAAATTTGCCAAGTTTGTAAATAAAAATAAGGCAAGGAAGTCTAGAGACAACTTGTGTTTCAAATGCGGGAAACTCAGGCACTACATAGCCGATTGCCGGAAATTAGCGGAGGAGGAGCAAAAGAAGAAAAAGGTTTTTCCCAAAAAGAAAGCTCTAAATGCGAAAAAGCAGAACATGGGATGAGCTACTTGCCACATCCGACGAAGAAGAAGAAGTCGAACATGGTCTTGTGCCCATAGACGATGAAAAAAGCGAGATATGCTCTAACTCTTCATCTTCTTCCTTAATTGATGAATTACAATGTGATTATGATGAATTGCAAAATGAATTTAGAGGATATGATTTTCAAATACAAGTTTCCATAAAAGGAGTATAAATAGCTTAAATTGGAAAAGAATAAATTATTTACTTCTTATGAATCACTTGATCATGCTCATGCTATTACTATCGTAAAAGTTCATAGTCTCGATTCCAAAAAACAAATGCTCACAAAAGAATTAAAAATTTGAAAAAGGATGTGGAACGTTTTAATTTGAGTACGGATAAAGTTACAAAAATTCTTGGTGCAGAAAGAAGTGAGAATTCCAAACTAGGACTTAGTTACAAACCGTTTTCAAGAAAAATGACTAAGCTCCGACTTTCATACGTGCTAGTAGTCCTAACATCATTACTTACTTTTATTGTGGTAAAAATGAATATTATGTTAATGATTGTAAACTTAAAAGTAGCTTTAGTCATTTTTGGAGACCCAAAGGTCTCAAGACTGACCCCCATGGACCCCAAAATTATAGAGTACCTATAAATGATTTATTTGTAGGTGTTAAGGGCTATAACAATTCCAGAAGATTCAAAATGGCTCGTGGACAGCGGGTGTTCACGTCATATGACCGAAAGGAGAGAACTATTTACCAAGATCAAGCTCCAAGAAGAAGGCATGGTCATGTTCGGGAAGGGCAAAGGAAAAATTCTTGGAAATTGAGAAATTGGTATCTCTTCTTTCTCTCTTAGTAATATTTTATTAGTAGAAGGACTTAAGTTCAATTTGATAAGTGTGAGCCAACTTTGTGATTCTAATTATGATGTTATTTTTAATAAAGGAAAATGCCTTATTCTCAAAAATGATAAAATTATTTGTGAAGCTAGTAGAAAAGGCAATCTTTACAAAATTTGCACAAATGATTTGGTTAGTTAAAATACTTCTTGCCTTGTCGCCAATAATGATTCAACAAGTTTATGGTATAGGTGACTTGGACATGTTGGATACAAAAATTTGCAAAATATTTACAAAAACCAACATGTAAAAGGACTACCCAAATTGAATTTTGAAAACCTTGGCATATGTGACACTTTGTCAAAAGAACAAATTAGTTAAAAGTAGTTTTAAGCCCAAAAATAAAATTTACACAACCAAGCCTCAACAATTACTTCATCTTGATTTGTATGGGTATATTGGCACCGTAAGTCTAAGTGGAAAACATTACACATTTATTATAGTTGATGATTTTTCTAGATACACTTGGGCTATTTTTCTTGCAAAATAAAAGTGATGCCGCTAATGAGTTTGCTAAGTTGTGTAGACTTATAGTGAATGTAAAAGAAGATACGATTAAGTCTATAAGGAGTGACCGAGGAGGAGAATTTGATGGTGACTTTAGAATTTTGTGTGAAACCAAGGGTTATGCACATAATTTTTCGACTCGAGAACTCCACCACAAAATGGTGTTCTTTGAAAGGAAAAACCAAACTCTTCAAGAAATATGTTGCTCCATGCTAAATAAATTCTCACTTCCAAAATATTTTTGGGACGAAGCCATCAACACCGCTTGCTATGTCAAGTCAATGGGTATATCTTCGTCCTAAGTTAAATAAAACACCTTATGAGCTTTGGAAAGGAAGAACTCCAAATATTAGCTATTTCAAAATATTTGGTTGCAAGTGATTTATTTTGAATGCTAAGGATCAATTAGACAAACTTGATCATAAGTCCGATGAAGGAATTTTTATGGGAAATTCGACTAAGAGTAAGGCATATCGGGTTTATAACAAAATGGGCATGGTGGTCGAGGAGTTTATTCACGTCAAATTTAATGAAGTCTTGGGTGTTGAAAGGATACCTAATGATGAAAGTGATGAAAAAGATGAAATTGAACAAATTGTTCCAAATGACATTTAAAGTGATGAACTACTACATCAATTGATCAACCTTCAACTTCCAATGTTCCACACGAGGACAAAGGTGATAGCTCGGATCTTCCCATTGCATTAAAATTCAAATGAGATCATCCAAAAGATCTCATAATTGGGAATCATCTAGACAAAGTTATGAATAGAAGGAAATTTGCCGAGAAAGCTCTTATTTCTCAAAAATAGCCAAAAATGCAAAAGGAAGCCATTGTAGATGTTCAAGAAGAGTTGAATCAATTTGAAAGGAATGATGTTTGGTAATTGGTACATTGTCCTCCAACACAAACTATTATTGGCACAAAATGGATATTCCGAGACAAACTCGATGACCAAGGAAACATCGTTCAAAACAAGGCAAGGTTAGTGGCTCAAAGGTATTGTCAAGAAGAAGGTATTGACTATGAAGAAACATTTGCACCGTAGCACGTTTAGAAGCAATTAGAATTTTACTTGCCTATTCTTGTTTTAAAAATTTCAAGCTTTACCAAATGAATGTTAAATCCACCTTTTTAAATGGTTTTATTCAAGAAGAAGCCTATATAAAACAACCTCCAGGGGTTTGAAAATTTTTCGAGGCCAAATGATGTTTACATACTTAAAAATGCCTTATACGGTTTGAAACAAGCACCCCAAGCATGGTATGATAAACTTAGCTCTTTTCTTTTACAAAATGGATTTTCAAGAGGTAAAGTTGATACTACTCTCTTTGTTTTTGAAAAGGGGAAAGATTGTTTATTAGTACAAATTTATGTTGATGATATTATCTTTGGTGCTACGAGTGAGTCTCTTTGCAAGAAATTTTCTATGCTCATGCAAGGTGAATTTGAGATGAGCATGATGGGAGATCTCAACTTCTTTCTTGGACTTCAAATAAAACAATGCCAAGAAGGCATCTATATATCCCAATCCAAGTATACCAAAGAACTTCTAAAGAAGTTCAAAATTAAGAAGGAAGGACCGTTGCTACTCCGGTGGCAACCAATATCAAGTTTGACAAAGATGAAAAAGGCAAGTCGGTTGATGAATAAAAAATATCAATGTATGATTAGTAGTTTACTTTACTTAACCGCAAGTAGACTCGATATTCTTCATAACGTATGTCTATATGCTCGATTTCAAAGCAATCCCAAAGAATCTCATATGAGTGCCATTAAAAGAACTTTTTGATATTTGTAAGGCACTATTTCATATGGCTTGTTTTATCCAAAGAATGAAAATTTTTCTCTAAAAGGATATAGTGATTGATTATGCGGGAAATATTGATGATTGCAAAATTACTTACGGATCATGTCAATTTTTAGGCAATTGCATCTTGGTTTTTAACGAAGAAAAATTGTGTATATTTATCTACGGCAAAATCCGAATATATTTCGCGGTCTTTTGTTGTACTCAACTTCTTTGGATAAAACAAACCTTAGCAGACTACAAATGTTCTTTCGAAAATGTTCCTATTTTTTGTGACAATACATCCGCTATAAACATTGCTCAAAATCCGATTCATCATAACCGAACAAAACATATTGAGGTTCGACACCATTTTCTAAGGGATTGCGTTTCTAAACGGAAAATTGAGATGTGCTTTATTCTGTCTCAAGATCAACTCGGGTATTTTCAATTCGAGCTCGTTTAGGCATAATGCATATCGAATAAGGTCTATGATTGCATTTTTTATCGTTTTTCAAACTTAGGGATGAAAAATTGCATTTTTACTTAAAATTCGGACAGAAATGGACCACAATTCAAGTACCAGTTGACCTATGTGGTCGACGACTTGACCGATCAAGCTAGTGGTCAACCGGTCAACCATGTGCTTTTTAGAAGTTAAATTGGTTCTGTCCAAATATTTCGTCATTTCGTCCTATTTCGCCTATTTTCACACCCATTCGCCCATTTCACACACAATTCACTCAAAATGATTTTTTTCTTGAAAATTCTACTATATTTGGCTTAGATTATGTCTATATCTTCCATATTATTCATCTTCTCCGATCAATTAGTAAGTTTAATTCCTCTTTAATTTCAATTGAGTTGAACCCTTGAGAATGTGGTTTTACTTGATGAATTTGTATAATTATTGTATGATTGTGATGGGAATTATGAATGTTGGTGAATTATGATTGTAGAATTAGGATTGGTGTTGAATTTTTGGGCATGATTACATTTACAAATATTATATACAATTTCGATTTTATCCTATGCATGCCAAGTGTTCGATAAAATGTCTCAATGAATATTTCATCATTTACATGAATCTCTTGATTACAAATGTCTTATATGTTTATAAAGATTATGTTTTATCAATCCAATGAGCTTCTACAAACTTTCTTCTAACAATTTCCTTGCAAATTGGAATTTTAAGCTTTCTATTCAAAAGCATGATAATTCGATTCAATGTGCACTTTGATATGTAATTATGATATTTTTATTGTGCTAATAGTCTTTTTGATGATTCCAAAGGGGGAGAAAAATGAAATAATCTCATAAGCTTATGTTTAGATCAAAGAAGCTAGAAAAAGCTCAAAAAAAAAGCTATAAGTCGGATGAAAAAGTCATAAGTTGTGGATAGAACTTAGTCCAATGGATGCATAATGGACTTTTAATTGTGGCTAATAAATTCTTTTTGATAGGGGAGCTTTTAAGCTCTTGAAATTCAAGCTATAATTGTAAAAGTGAGCTTTTAGCTTTTAGTTGATTGCTTCTATGCCTTATTTTGTCTAGCATGTTGATAGGGGAACTTTTATAAAATGTTTTGAAAAATCTTTGCTCCTACTCTTATGATTCTTAATCATGAAAAGTGCCACCCACAATGGATAATTATTTTTGACCAGGGAAAAGCTTATTTCATTTTTAAAATCGACCTCCTAAAATTGTTTTGGTTTGTGATCATCAAAAGGGGAGTTTGTTAGATAAATATTTTTTATCGTAATTTTGATGATTTCATATAAATGAGTTTTACACTAAAACTATGTCCCCAAATGTTGTCCAAATACTTCAAATCGATTTAAATAATTTTTACTAATTTTTGGAGTATTTCGGAAGTTTATTTTTGACAAAAATCGGACAACACTTCTATTTCGAGGCCAACCTAAGGTTGCCCTGAGAGGGCAACCCGTGCTGAAGAAGGAAAATTGAAACAAAAACGAAACAGAAGAAAAAAAAAGGGAAGGTCGAATAGGTTCTGGAGTCACAATTTGGCAAAAGCGATTCTATCTCTCAAAACTCGAAGGGTGACCGATCCACATAGGGGTCGGCCAAGACTGCCAACCCCTATTGGACTGTCCAAATGCTTGTTTTTCATATGTATTTCATTTTTTAATGTATTTTTTCATATTAGAGGTCAACCGGTCGACCTAAGGTTTTATCAGCAAACTATTTGTTGCACAGCAGACAGTTTTTCATGAAATTAAGGGATTGATTTCGAACAGTTATATTCTCCATTTAATGTGCATTTTTTATAGATTTCAATCTCCAAGGAGGAGCCTATTATTTGGGATTGATTCAAGAGCTCTCTTATAAATAGATGAAGGCTTGAAGCAACACAATACAACAACACAAGCAAACTTCTTGTTCTCCATTTTCATATACTTGTAGTATTTAGCCTAAGTCTTTCACTTTCACATCTTGAGTATTAGGCTTCATTCTTGATTACACTTGCACTTTAAAGTTGTATACTTCATTTGAGTTGTAATCTTGAATTGTTTTAAATCATCCAAAATAAGACATTCTTGTTAGTGTTCTTGTGGTAAGAACACATTTGGTTGATTCTAGGTGTTGAAGAGTATGGTACCCTTCAAGGTAAAGGTTGTAATAGTTTGGTATCTATTAATAAACTTTTTCCTTTTTCAAAATCCATTCCGGACATATCGGGTTGTAGAAGATTAGGCCCTAGGTAGGTTTAACTTCTATAAATCATCGTGTATTGTTTACATTCCCGCACTTTTATTTTGGTCTTTATCTACATATTCGAAAAAACAGGCGTAAATCAAAAATTGGGATAATATATTCACCCCCTCTAGATTCTCCTAGCCACTTGGACTAACAATCCCATCATGGTGGTTCACCTCGCGAGGAAAAGATTACATGGAGACCAATGGTCTCGAAGTAGCATCTCGAGGCTCGTCTCGACCTCTTCCCCTAGAAGATCCGGAAGGGGAATGGAGAGTAGAAGCAACATCAACACGGTCCTCGGAATGAGAAGCGGGGGTCGGTCACTCTCGGGTCGGGAAGTCGCGCACCGTGCTCACCATCACTTTGAGGCGGAGCGCTCGAGCTCCCGCCAGCAGCAGACTTTTCCTTGGCCTTCTCTTTTTCCCTCTTGAAGGTCATCACTCGCAATGCTATAACTCTCCTTACCCAAACGTAAGCATGAAGCAATATTAGATATGTAAAACAAGGTGGAGTACCCAAAAATCCCTAACATTCAGACGATTCTTAAACAATCCCTTAGGTCTATAAACTTTTAGCATCTCCTTGCGGGAAGCAGGAGTGCCTCGGGTCGACATGGTTTCGAGACCCATTCGTGAGGGAGCTCCCAACCATTGTCCCTCACATAGAAGAAATCCTCCTTCCACAACCCACCAGGAGAGGGAAGCCCGTAAGAAACTTGCATTGAGGACGAGGGAAGAAGTGGAAGAAGGTGTCGCGGAGGACTTCCTAGTGTAAAACAAAGAATGGAACCCGTCCATAGTTAGAGACATATCCAACCTCCGGATTGCATACTCGTATCCCCATATGCATGTGTAAGTTGAGGAAGCGTATGTCCAACACATGCTCCTACGGATCTAAGGATCGTAACGAGGAAATTATCCAGGAGAAAGAACAAAGCCAACGAAGAAACTATAATGATACATCATGATGAAGCACTCGGGAGAATGAGTAAGTCCATTGCCGAGCCTGAGCAAACATCGAAATGCCTAAGGAAGCTCTAGCCGCTCCGCAACCGACAAAGACAAAGAGATGAAACTCTGCTAACCAATTCTCCCTGGACAACCGCCCGACACTGGGAAGAGGCATATGTTGATACTTGGGTCGATGGACCTCTTCTAGACTATCCCCTCGACTACTCCTTGGGAGCCTCATCACTTGAACTCGAATCGAATCCAACTCTACTTCCCTCTCACCATCATAACACAACTCGAGCCGGAGGGGAATATCAAAATCCACGGACATATGTGGAAACGGAATGACAGAATCGAGAGAATGAAAAGTCGGTGATGCCCCGTCCCTAAGAAAAACAGAAGAAGGGCCGAAATATGAAATCCTCCTTGAAATATATGAAAATTTTGGAAAAGATAGAAAAATATGGAGAGAAGAACGAACCAGGGTGATTTGGGCTACCTCGGGCGCGCCTTACGGCCGTACAGGAGAGGCGCCAAGGAGACGCCTTTCCCATCCGGGTGGCACCCGGCGCCTCGCCCCTCTCTCGGGCTCTCATCTCTCTCCTTATTCGATACACACTCCCTCAACTTTCAAGAAATTTTTTCGTGTTCTACCAAACAAAGAAGTTCAAAGTTAAAGAGTAGAGAGGGAAATATTACATTTGGAAGACATGGTCAAAATTTTTCTCCCAAGTGTCCTTGTACAAAAGTGGTCAAAGATTATTCAAAGACAAGACATGATATAGAACAAGATAAGCCGGACACGATACGAGTTTAGCTCCTACATGCTTCATACCTTAGCAAAGACCGAGTTGGAGGGCTTATATTGGGGCAAAAATGATATTTAATAATTAAATATATAATTTGGTTTATATATTGATTGTCCAATGGGCTATTAATAGAATAATCCAGCCAAAAGGAGTCCGAGATGGTCCATAGGCATATTTATCTATGCGGCCCACAAGGCCCACTACTTAGGTATTAAAGGTCTCTCTTCATTTGTAAGTGTGTTCACTCATATTTACTTTGACGCATTTAATTGAGTATACGATTGTTGTATTATTCTCTCTCCATCAATGTGTTGACTTGAGCTTGAATGGGTCTCCCTTGGATAACTTCAGGGCTCTCTAACGTTTACGCGTGCGTGCGAGATAAGTTTCCGTCTGAAGAACTTCCATCCCCGGAGAAGAAGCTAGAAGACTTCCCCTCGAGAAGAAGAACTTTGTCGAGAATCCTTAGGTTTGGAATTATCTCGCTTTAAAAAAAGATCAAACTCAAAAATTGCACATTTTGAATGATATCATAGTAATATAGGTAAATCTTCTCAAAAAAAAAAATAGTAATATAGGTAAACGTTAAAAATATTAATCCAAATAAAATCAAGCATTCATTAACCAGTTCTTGAAGGATTAAGTTTAACATTATCAAGACACTAGTATAGGAACTCGGATGAGATCTTCTATTCCAGAATGGTATTTCATCTCCTATTCTACCGCACGGATGATTGCCACGTATATAGAAGTTACCATTTTAATTTTGGAGCTTAAATCAAAGCTAAATTATGGAGTTTTATTATAGTAACTTTTATTCATGTGGCAATCATTCATCCAGGTGGAATAAGAGATAAAACATCATCTTGGAATGGAAGATCCGATCGATATGAATTTACAATAAGAAAAATTAACATATGAGTTTACCATAAGGAAAAATCAATATATGAATGGACCATAAGGAGCTTTGACCGAGTGGCCAAAGAAAGCAAATTGACTCATTGACTACCAAACCAACCGACATTATAATATCAGACTAAATTGACATTATGTTGGCATAACGGTACTCATAGCCTATATATTCCAGTATCTAGCAAAGAATAATTTGGCAGACATTTTAAATGTTTATAAGAAAGTGGAGCGAAAAACAGGTGCAAAGCACAGATCAGCGTAAATGCTTTGTTGAGGGAATAACTTCTTATTCCATTATGTCAATTAACATTTTCTCCCAATAAAATTTGTAACTCAAACACCGACACACTGTGCTTGGTTGTTAAAGTTTTTGGATTTTTTTCCCAATATGTGATTGTTTTGTTTTTTTTTTTTTTTCTTCAAAACGTACACTATTTCCTTCAACTATATTTTCACTAAGGACTCGTTTGGGCTTAATGATAGGGGTGGAAAATATCCTTATCACAGTATTAAGTTGATTTTATACCAATGTATTGAGTGCTCCAGACTAGGATTTTGCGTTGTTTTTGGGTATTTTAGTGTCGTTTGAGTCGAGTTTGTGTCATTTGGTGTCGTTCGAGAATCGGGACAGATCTTGATAGCCGAATTGAGCAAAAACAGTGAAAAACGTGTTCGGATGGTGAAAATCGCAACTTAGGAGTTGAAAAGCGCGAAAATAATATTCATGGATGACGCCCGCGCGGGGTCAAAAACGATGACAAGAGCAAAATTTTAAAAAAGCGCCCTTGCAAGCGCATTTCATCGATTTAACAAAAGAAGAAAACGTGCTGTAAAGACCATCCAGTGGTGGCTGCAGCATGTGCAAGAATAATGGGATCGGCAATGGCAGCGCTGCGGCGCCGAGCCAACATTCAGCGACTATGTGATGGAGTGCAACAGCGCGATGGGCAAAGCGGCATGCGGCGGCGTCAAAGAATCACCAGCCCGACCAAACGGAACCGGCAAAGAGGAACCGGAACGGGGCGAACAGATGGTCAACGGTTCTCGGAACGCTTGACGGTTCGATTTCGAACGCATGAAAGAACCAACCTCTATCGGTTCGGTTCGGTTCCTCCTTTGGAAGAACCGTGGAAGTTCCGGTTCTACGGTTCGCCCACGGTTCGAACCCCGGTTCCACGATTCGAAGCAACCGTAGAACCGCCAAAGAATATATGTTTTGAATTTTTTTTTAATATAATTATGTCATGTGAGTGATGTGACCGTTGCTTTTTATTTATTATTATTTAATAAAATATTAAGCAATGATCATTTGGGCCTTGAACTTGATGCTTTGGCCTTGAATTTGGGGCTGCTGCAAGTTGCAGCCTCCAATTTTTATTTTTTTTTTTTTGTTTTTTTCTGGTATTATTTTTCTATAAATACCCCACTCCCTAATTCATTTTTCCACACCATTCTCTCAATTTCTCTCTAATTTCTATCTCACATTTTCACTCTTGTTATTTAAAGCTAAGAAATTTCTCTCCTTCTTTCTCTAATCTCTAACTCATTTATCTATAACTTATTATTAGAAATTTTCTTCTTTTAAATTCTATAAATTACTTTAAAAAATATTACTTATATTAAATATTAAATTATCTATTTGATTTATAGTTTTATACTTCAATTCTTGTATCTATAAATTTAATATATTATGGCAAGTTCATCCGAACCCCGTGATATCACCGGATTAAGCGATGAGGAGCAAGAGATCGAGCAATTATTTGAAACGCAAGAAAGTGTCGATCAAATTCCAACAAGTGGTAAAAAGCCTCGAGCTCCTAAATCGACATGTTTGTTAAACATTTCAACAAAGTCAAGCTTCCATCCGGTGAAATCCGAGCAAAATGCAAATATTGTGAGGTGATTCTCATTTTTAATTTTTGTAATTTTATATTTTAAGTTTTTATTAAATAAATACGTTACTATTTTATTTTTCTTATTTTTAGACTTCTTATAAATTACAACAAGGAGGTGGGTATGGGTCTTTAAAGAAGCATATGGGAAAAAAACATCCTGTGGAATTTGGATATGCTCCAACACAAACTCAATTGCACGGGTATGTCGAATCTTCAAGTCTCGGTGGAGGTACGCAAAATCAACCCGGTTTATTTAAATATGATGATAGAGTATGGAGAGAAAATTTAGCTAAATTTGTATCTATAGAACATTTTTCGTTTAGTTTTGGAGAAAAATTAAGTTTTGAAGAACTTTGTCAATCTTCACTAAATCCCGCTACTAAACGTGTTCCTAGAACTTCTCTCACACGTGAAATCGGAAATTAGTAAAAAATGGTAAAAAAAAATTAATTAATGAATTTGGTTCTTTAGTTCAAAAAGTATCTATTTGTACGATATTTGGAGTGATCATTGGCGAACACATAGTTATATGGGTATTACATGTCATTGGATAGATAGTTCTTGGCATTTACAAAAACGATTAATTGCTTATAGATTATTTGATGAAAGACATCTGCCGAGAATATTGTTAATATGATAAATTTAATTTTGCAAGAATATAATTTAGTTGATAAAATATTTTCTATTTCATTTGATAATGCTAGTTCAAATAATGCTAGTATTGAAGAACTTACTACATTATGTCAACCATCTTTGGGGGTAGATATTTTCATATTAGATGTATTTGTCACGTACTAAATTTATGTGTCCAAGATGGATTAACTTATTTAAACGAGCATATTCAACCAATTAGAAGCGCACTTCAATATTTATGGGGACATTCGACAATTATGCATCAATGGGGTAAATATTATAAAGCGAATAAGAAAAGACCTAAAAGATTTCCAGGAGATGTACCAACACGTTGGAACTCAACATCCGATTTATTACAAGCTTCATTTGATTATAAGGAATTATTGTGTTCTTTTTTAACTCTTTGACTGTAGGAATTCGTTTATATCCTTACCAATGGAATAAATGCGCTTCTTTATGTGAGATGCTAGGAGTTTTTCCGAATCAACAAATATATTATCGGTGTTTATTATCCGATTCGCAAATCTAGTATTAATGAATTGTATTAATATTGCTACCGCTTTTAATGAATGCATAATGATCCACTATTATATAATTGTATAGAAAAAATGAAATTGAAATGGTGTAAATATTTTCAAACTATTCGAACTTTATTTAATTGCTTTTGTATTAGATCCTAGATGTAAATTAGATTTATTAGAAGATTTGTTAAATGTATATTATGATGCTTTATATCAGGATCTTGATCCAAGTGGGATAAACCTAGTGTTCAACTAATTTTACTTCAATTTAGACAAGGACTAAATGAACTTTATAATGAATATAGCTTAAAATTTAAGGGAGAAACGAGTCAACAAGAAATACAACCTACACCTAGTACTTCAATAGGTTTAAAGAAATTTAGCATAGACAACGCTTAGTTAGGGGAAAAAAGTAAACGACCACGGAGTTCCTCAACTTCTAACATAGAACTTGAGAATTATTACACTACAAGTTTTGAATTTAGTGAGAGAGATAATGATGATTTGGACATATTGCGGTGGTGGTCACAAAAAAGCCAAAGTTATCCAATCCTTTCAATCATAGCCAAGGAGATTTTAGCATGTCTGTTTCGACTGTGGCGGTAGAACAAGCTTTTAGCTCCGGTGGGAACATGTTGGATGAGCAAAGGTGGTGTTTGCATCAGGACAACTTAGAAGCTCAATGTTTGTTGGTCGATTGGACTAGAGCGAAAAACGAATACAAGGAATGGAAGCTCAATTAGATCTCAACGATGACTTTGACACGGAAGGAACAACGTCCCACAAAAGGAGCAGAAAATGGGAGTGATTGAGCCACGCCACTCCCAAAAGGTAATAAGGGTAAAAGGTAAGCGAACTACGTTGGCTTTGATTCCTCTATACCCTAAGAGGATACGTAGGCAACTTAATATTAATTATTCATGTTAATTATTAATATTAAGTTCAAGCCCATTTTTGTTTCTTTTTTTATTTAATTTAATTTAAAGTCTTCCAATAATCTAAGATAATATTCTAAATTATGTATTGAATTATACGAGTGTTATATTAAAAAAAAATATTTTATTTTTGAAAAAAAAAGAAAGCCCAGGTTCAAGGTTCCAGAAATGGAACCTTGAGTTCACGGTTCGGAACCATTTTGGAACGTCTGCATTCAAGGTTCGGTTCGGGCGAACCGTGATGACTAAATCGCATCGGCATCAGGCATCGAGGCAAATTTGACGCAAGACGTGTTGGATCAAGCGAGCGGCGGCGCGTTCCCAGCGATGCGGTAGCGTTTGGGCCTGGCGTGCGACGCGACTTTATTTCTTGGGCTTTTGATAGATTTTTGAGGGCTTCGCTTATAAATACAAGAACTCGCGTACGGGAATGGGGGGTCGGACATTATTTTGAGCACAACGCAAGGCAAGAGACATAGAGCTAGGGTTCGGGACGGCAATTGGAGGCACTTCTCGTGCGGACACGAGAGAGAATTCCTTCTCTTTTCTTCTCAATTCTTACTTTGCTTTTCTTTGTCGATTTTTTAGATGTATAATTATTTCTTTACGAGTTTTTGTACATCCAATATGAGCTAAACCCATCTTTCTAGGGATTGATGTAACTTACGTTTGAACCTATGTTTTGATTTCCAGTTTATGAAATCCGCATATTATTTAATCTATTTGTGCTATTTGATTTGATTGCATCCGGATTATCGATCAATAATTTAGATTGTTTAGCGTGTTTGATTTGACGCTCGAGAGAGGTAATTGAATGTCCGGCCATAGAATAGCACAACCTCAGGGCTTCATAGAATCGAGATATTTATGAATCTTTTGAAGTCGGTGATAGAATATTCATTGAGCGTATTAGGGTTTAATTTATGATTTTTATAGAGATATCGTAATCAGAAATTGGAACCTAGAATCACTTGGTACTCGAGAGAGGAAGTGATAAGCTGTAGGAATATTGGCTTATAGATTAATAACTTGTGATTAATAAATTGGATTGAAAACATAGGGGATAACTAGGTGAAATCAACCCTCTAGAATTCATATTCTACGTGTTTGATTAATTGTCTGAACCAATTTACTTGCTTATTCTTAGTTTTATTTTTAGTTTAATAAATCATCATCTCTTTTCGATTTCTAGATAGAGTTAAGCTATTTTAATTATAGTACTTAGTATAAAATTTGATAACAATCCCTGTGGAGACGATAACCCTACTTTCAAAACCTATATTAAAACTTGACACCGTACGCTTGCGGTAAGAATTTCGCGATCAAGTTTTTGGCATCGTTGCTAGGGATTGTTTTATCCTATTTTAAACTAATACTATTACCACGTAGTCTTAATCCTAATCTAGACTAGTATAGGATTTATAATTTCGTTTTTCTCATTTAACTTGTTGTTTATGCGAGATTCCAAAGATATTAATTTGCTACTTTTTGATCCAGAGATTGAAAGGACACCGAGCAATCCGAGCAGCAAAGCGGCAGAGAATCAAGCAATGGCGAGAGGCGGGGACGATGAGAATAACGAGAAATGGGTCGTAAACTTGCCACCACAACTTGAGGCACCGAAAGGGCAATCCGGATTACTTTCGCCGACCGTGAACGAGAACTACTGCATTGTGTGTCACCCATTAATCAAATAATTTCGAATTAAAGCGGGCCTCATAAGCATGGTTGTGAGAATCGTTTAGGGAGTCCCGGTGGATGATCCGAATACACATCCGCCACATTCTTGGAAATTTGCGACACCATCAAGATGAATGGTGTGGGACCGATGAGGCCATTAGATTGAGGTTTTTCCCGTTTTCACCAGGGATAAGGCCAGGCGTGGTTACTGAGATGTTCTCCCCGGGAGTATTACGAGTAGGATGATCGACTCAAAAATTCTTAGCAAAATTATTCCCTCCCAACAAGACAATCCAATTGAAGAGTGAGATAGCACAGTTCCAACAGATTGATTTTGAGCCATTATACAAAGCTTGGGAGCGATTTAAAGATCTTGCGGAGATGCCCACAAAGATGCTATGCGATGGCAGAGAGTTCGTATTTTTACAATGGGCTTAATGGGCATACGAGGACGATACTAGATGCGGCATCGGGAGGTACATTGATGGTTAAAACACTCGATCGAGGCCTTACTTTACTTGAAGAAATGGCCACAAACAGATTATCGTGGCCCTCCAAGAGATCGTGGCAAAAGCGATTCTTGGTGTTCTTGAGCTTGATACGATGTCAGCTTTGGCAGCTCAAATCTTGAGTCTGACAAAGAAATTAGCAATCATGAATACCGGTGGCACACCACAGCAAATTGCGCTCCCACCTGTAGCCATTCACGCAGCCGCTACTCACGAGGCCGAGCAAGTCAATTATGTGAATAACCGGGATTTTAATAATAGAGGTAATTCATTACCAACTCACTACCACCCGGGACTTCGCAATCATGAGAATCTCTTTTATAGCAACAACAGGAACATATTGAATCCACCTCCGGGTTATCCAAACCCATCCAGTTCCAATGCACTCGGAGGTGAAAAGAAGCAGTCGCTTGAAGAGATGCTCGGCTCATTCATCGGAGAGACCAAAAATCGAATGAATAGGAGTGAGGCGCAGATTGATGGCCTAAACACTAAGATGAGCACAAATGAGATGCACATTAGGTCGATCGAGACACAAATGGGTCAGTTGGCTACAGCCGTGAATTCATTGCAGCAGAAGGGAAAGTTCCCAAGTGATACAGAGGTCAATCCGAGAGAGCACTGCAATGCAGTTTACGTGAAAAAGGAAGCAAAATTCAGCCTGGCCCCGAAGAATCACCTATTTATGCGAAACCAATGGAATCCAAGAAAATGAAGTTGGAAGATTTTGAGACTGTCTATTTGTGAGAGGAGTGTAGTGCAATAGTCCCAAAGTAAACTACCTCGAAAAATGAAGGATCCGGGAGTTTCACTATTCCTTGTACTATTGGAGGAGTCTTCTTTGAGAAACCACTTTGTGATCTTGGGTCCATTGTGAATCTGATATCTCTTTCTGATGTGATGAAGTTTGGGCTCGGGGAGGTGAAGCCGTCCAATATCACTTTGCAGTTCACTGATCGATCCATCGCTATCCCGGAATCATTGAAGACGTATTGGTAAGAATTAATAAATTTGTTTTTCCTGTGGATTTTGTAGTATTGGATGCGAACGAGGAGAAGAAAATACCTATCATCTTTGGGCGACCATTTTTAGCTACAGCACGGGCTTTGATCGATGTAGAAACAGGGGAGCTAACATTGCGGGCAAATCAGGAGAAAGTTGTATTCACCATCCATCCAACCAATAAGCTAAAATCTGACATAAATAATGGTAAGCAGATGGTTGGGAATATAATCAAGACATTGGAGGTTGGGAAGTTTCTAAGGGCAATGTGGATAACATGCCTATTGGAGCCCCAACTTGAGGATAATCTGACATAGTCTGGTTGAAGACTGTAAATTTAGCGCTTCTTGGGAGGCAACCCAAGCCCCTTTTTAATGCTTTCTTAGTTTTAAATTAGTTTAGTAGTTGTTTTTGTTTTTTCTGAATTTTTTTGCATTCTTAGGAGTAGTAAGTTGCATCATACCCCCACCCCTCTTATTTGTGCAAATCCCATATATCCCACTCCATCTTCACAAAGGAGCATTATAACACCACACACCATATTCACCTCCTCCACTCATTATTTGGTAAGTTTGCAACTTCCAAACCCCACCCCATGGTTTTCCCATCTTGTGATTTTTGGTGTGATTGGATTGTAGAAGTGCTAGGAAAATTGTTGTTGGTTGGTGGTTTGTGGATTGGTTGATCATGTTAGACTTAGGATTAGTATTGAATTTGGGATTGAATTGAGTTATCCATTGCATTCAATATCTTTGTCCAAATTCATGCATATTAGGTGTTTGATAAAATGACTCAATGACAATTTCACATCTTTTAGTGCTATCTTGCATATCTATGCTTATCTTTTGACATGGCACTATATTTTCTACTTGGGTGCATTATGTATGTGCTTTGATTTTCGATTTCTCACCCATAACCGAATTCCTTGGTTCCACGAGTTTTGTTTTCTTGTCTACCCGAGTAGGTTGCAAAACTACGAAACCAAAGAGGACGGGCTAAGGCGAAGGGGAAGAATAAGACCACACCTCGAGGCATACAACACTCATGAGCTTGTGCGTTAGGATGCATTGTGAGCTTATACGAGACACCTCCTACACGTAGTAGTACCACATGACTTAAGGAGCCTTCGCTCCTCAGCTACCAGGAAAGTCCTTTTTCCCACCTCTCCATTGGGGACAATGTCGTTTTAAGTTTGGGGGGTGCAGTCTGTTTTTATTCTTTAAGTCGAGTCTTGAGTAAAAAAAACGAAAAAAAATAAAAAACGATAAAAAGAGTCTAGAGTCGAGTCGGGGCATTTGTAAAACTGTGAAACTGCATGACTAAGGGAATTTGTTGAATATGAGTTGAACGGTCAAAAGCGCATGTGTTTGAACTGTGATTTAATCTTCTTTCCATTATTCCATCTATGTGCTTAACTCTGTTGATTTCTTTGGGGATGATTTATGCGGTTGAGTGTTTCTTTTATGATCCCACCGGATTTCTAGAACTTGTCGATCAATAGTCGAGGCGAAATCTAGGTGAAGTAACATTAAGGAAGTGATTTAGGCCATCTTTGAACAAGCCGAGCCTAAAATGTCTACCTTTGTATTATATTTTTCCTAGTGTCCCCCTTTGAGCCTTATAAACTCGTTTCTTTGGCAACCAATCTAATACCCGTGAGCCTAAATATGAAAATCCTAATTACCCATCACTCACCCACACAAAGTATAGAAAAATGTTGAAGGTTGAGGAGGGTATGATGAGAAGGGTATGTGTTTAATTGAATGAAGTTGCCCGAGAAAAGAAAATATGAAACCCCATGTATGCAAAAGAATAAGTTTGGGGTCTGAGAAAAAAAATGTGTGAAAAAAATTTGAGAAAAATCGGCGGGATTGAAGGTTCATAAATATTGGGGATGTCAAAAAGTGAAAGGTAGTATTGATTGTTGATTAAAAGTGATAATTGTGTGTTTGGGTGATTTGAGCCACTTAATCCCATATTTTCCTACCATACCCTAAGCCCACGTTACAAGCTTTAAAAGTCCTATTGATCCTTGTGTTACATTTGCCTACATTAGTGGAGATTAGTGTGAAAGACAAGTCTATGGAGCCCGGTAAGCATCTCATCTCTATATTCAAAAAGTGGATCATTTTGAAAATACTTGATTGCGTGAATCTATCCGGATAATGAAAACGGATTGGCATAAACATTCCACCTTCATGATCACATTGTGAAAATACGTGCTTGATTGATAGTGAAACGAAATTTGACGAATGCGTTTGGTTGTGAAGTTTTGCGAGTTAGTTTGTTGAGTCGATCGTCTTTATATTTATTTCCTTCATGTTTGTTGATTTTGAAGTCAGTAATTACTTAAGGACAAGCAAACGTTATCATTGTGTTTGGGGTTAATGATTTGGGCCCGTAGGATAGTGTTCGGCCAGGGGAATTAATCCACATTTCAAATGAAATGGATCACACCCCCGAGGTGTTATTAGGTTGTACCATTTTTTTCACATTTTCAAATAACTTACATACCCTTAAAAATAAACAACTTGGCTGATTTTGGTAAATAAATACAAGATCAACTTAGTCATTTGCCTTTAAATCACTTGTAATCAATGATCCAAAACACAATCCAATATTATTTTTTAGATGAAAAATACTAAACCCCCCAAACTATGCGATTTTTGCACTTTACCATCTAACTAATTTCTTTTACACTTTATCATACAAGCTATACAAGTTTTGCATTTTGCCCTATAAGCGGTCATCGCCGCGGAATATTAAGACGTGCCCTTCAAGTGAGGGCAAAATCATCTTTACCTAAAATTCAAACAGAAGTAGTTACAATTTACCATCTGAACTTTGTTAGAAATTTCACTTTGCCATCAGAACTTTGCGCAATTTTCACTTTGCCATATCAATTTAAGAAAATTAAAAAAAATATGTGTATATACATTTATTTATCTTATTTAATACATAAAAAACACAAAAAAAAAAAGTTTAAAGCATATTGTGAGATAATCGAAATAGAAAATTTAGCATATACAAAATTTACTTTTATATTATATATATTCTCATATATATTACTTATTTTTGCATTATAATTTATTTTTAGCATACTAAAATTAAAAAATACTAAATAGATATTATAATTATGATTACAATATTTATTTTCTTTTATTTATTTATTTTTTTTGCAAAATTTTGATTTACCAAAGTAGCGATCGAAATACAAAAAAAAAAAAGTACGATAAAATTTTGAGCCGAATCGATTATTTTGGTACAATATTCAAAGACATGATGCGCATTAATTTTTTTGTTCAATTATGGTTTTTTGTCGTTCACCAAATACCGATTGAGTATAACCTCTACTTGTAAGAGTAGAAAAGCAATGTAGTGTGGTAATCAACCAAAATTGTCTCACAAGAAAAGTTTAGCCAAGCATGTAATTATTTGAATTTATGAATAACAAAAATAATTCTTTAATACTATAATCAAGTTTTGAATATGCAATTAAAAATTGAAGTAAGAATCAAAAGTACATATCTAAAGCAACATCACATTATAAAATTGGGTGAAATTAATATGAAATTTTTCTAAACCTTAGAACAATTCAAAGATGTCTAAACCACCAAAAATAAATCGATATCAAATATATTTGTACCCACCTTAATCATAAATCTAAACCATAAAATAATAATATTGATAGTATATTTTGCTAAGGTAAATATTAATTAAATTTTCTTTTACGAATAAAAATTTAAAATAAAAATAAATAAATGTATATACACATAATATTTTTAATTTTCTTAAATTGATATGGTAAAATGAAAATTGTGCAAAGTTCAGATGGCAAAATGAAATTCTTAACAAAGTTCGGATGGTAAAATGTAACTACTTCTATTTGAATTTTTAGGAAAAAACGCTTTTGCCCTCACGTGGAGGGCACGTGCCGGAATATTCGGAGAATATTCCACCGGCGATTACCACTATAGGGCAAAGTGCAAAATTTGTATAGTTTGTATGGTAAAGTGTAAAGAAAATTAGTTCATATAGTAAAGTACAAAAAACCGCATAGTTCGGAGTTTAATGTTTTTTCCTCTATTTTTTATTATAAAGGACACACATAATACATATCCTGCACAAAAATTAACAATGTACTAATAAAATCCCAACAATACTATCATCAACAATCCACAATTGCTTATCATTTCCCATAGTTTTCCATCAATTATCCTAAACGAGTTCTAAATAAATATCACATCAATTATCATCATCACACTCTTATATTACAAATACACTATTGAATCATTTTTACCTTCCACCAACAATCATCTCTAGTTACCATTTTCATTTTACGTTCAAATTGATCATTCTGAAATTTCTTTTTTTACTTTTCCTAAATATTTTTTGACACCATTCTCTCAAAACATAAAAATGAACAAAATGAGATGTCAACCAAAATATTTCATGTATTTCTAACGGTGTTAATCGCACAAGGATTAAACTAACATTATTTGGCAAAGTTTTTCTTTATGATTGATGTGGCACTAGTGGTTTGTATTCACCCAATAAGTATTTTTCGCTTTATATTAGTTTTACTTGTAATTCATAATTCACCAATATACTCAACGATAAATGATGTATAATTCGGGGACCATCCTATAATTATATATATGTATATAAGAAAGGATTAATTGCAAAATTGATCCCGTAATTGTAGGTGACTAGTAGTTTTGGTCCTGTAAATATTTTAGATAGTAATCGTCTTACTGTGTCTAAACTCGTAAGACGAATCTTACTTACCCTACCCGCTTTCTCGGACCCGCCCAATTTAGTTTTTTCAGATTTGTTTTCCAATTTTTGTTGCTTTTTTCATTTTTACTTAGGATTTTTCTTCTTCTCGCTTTCTTCTTCTCTTCTCCGGTTTTTCTTCTATTTTTTTCTTTCTTCTTCTTCTTCTATGTTCTTCTTCAACGCTTATTCTTCATCGCCAAGACGCAAGTCCAGTGGTTCTTCTTCTCATTTTCTTCATCTTCTTGCTTATTCTCCTGTTTTTTTTTTTTTTTGATTTGTTCGATTTAGTCCTTTCGAGCCTACTGTCGAGACACGACTCAGGTGGTTTTGCTCGTGGTTGAAGTGTTTATCCATCATTTGAAGTTTTCGGGTTTGTTTATATTATCTGCAGAAATTTCACATTTGTAATTAATTTTAGGGATAATTACAAAAAGTACCCCGGATGTTTGATTGCTAACTTTAAAACTTACAAAAAGTACCCATGAGGATTGATTTAGTGTTAAAATTAAGGGGTAATCTGCAATGATTTTACAAATATGAAGGGGATTTTCAAATATATTTCAAACCTCATGGGTACTTTTTGTAAGTTTTAAAGTTAGCTGGGTTTTTTATAATTAGGTCAAACAAAGGGGGTACTTTTTGTAATTATCCCTTATATTTTATATTTTCTACAAAAAAATTGCACTATTTTTCGTAAATATTATTTGGCGATTTCTTTGAGTTGTGGTTGGACTTTCTATTTAACTCGCATTTTTGTTAAATTTGTTGTTAGATCGATCAAACTATGAACCTTGTTGTTAGAAATACTTAAAATACGTACATTGTTATTATAGTAGAAATCTGTGAACATTGATGCTTAAACAGTAAATTTTCATAAAAGTATCATAGATTGCCTTAAAAATATCAGTTTTATGTCACGTATTTCAATATTAAACATATATTTATATGACTACACGATTTCAACATTGAATTATTTGTTAAACCGCATTTTTATGCTTTGTTGTTAGATGGTAACTAAAATTGGTAGATTTATTAATATGCGTGTTTAAGAATTTTACTTTAAAAGTATTTAAATTTCCTCAAAAGTATC
Organism: Rehmannia glutinosa; assembly: GCA_016081115.2. Lineage (NCBI taxonomy): Eukaryota > Viridiplantae > Streptophyta > Magnoliopsida > Lamiales > Orobanchaceae > Rehmannia > Rehmannia glutinosa. The sequence continues at coordinate 237,058 of JABTTQ020003281.1, forward strand.
AAAAATTACCTTAAAAATATCCGTTTTTTATATTTGTAGATGACATGAGTAAATTGTTGGTGTACATGAGAGATAGTAGAGGAGGAAGGGTAGGGACAACACGGAAAAAGGGACTGCAAAGGACTCTGGAAAAAATTGATGTAAAAGAAAGAATTTCTGTGAAGGAAGTCGCACTAGCCGTGAATTTAAAAAGAATACTGCATTTAAGAGTGGATTTTTTGTTAACAAACTATTGTCATTTGAGATTCTTTTATTATTTGTATGTTGTTTAAATTCATGTATTGATAAAAAGTCATTTGAAATTGCAATTTAACATTAGAGTTATTGTATTACTAGTTACAGACCCAAAGTACTCATTTGGATTTAAAGTATCAATTTTAATGCTGAGAAGTATCGAAAATTCCGTAAAATGTATCATCTTACAAAATGAAGATTGCTTTGTGAAGTGATTTTTTGTTCAAGTTCTTGTATTAATATCAAATCATTCAAACGTAGAATTCATTTGGATTAAAAGTAAAAGTACCACTTTTAATACTGAGAAGTATCGGTAATAACATAAAAAGTATCACTTTTTTATGTCGGAGTATTGTACATTTTTTGGAATATGTAATATATGAAAGTATTATTGTTCATTTTAAAAGTATCATATTTAATGCTAAATGTATCAATATCTGGTGAAAAAGTATCACTTTTGATGTTTACAATATTTAAAATGTAAAAGTATCACTAAACACCCGAAAAGTATCATATTTATTGTTCAAAGTATCACTGGTGAGATTTGTGGCTTTGTTGGAGGAAGTCAGTGAGATAAAAATAGATATATAAAAAGATATATTGGAAGGGATGCATGAGAAGAGAGAAAAAGAATTTTGCTTAAAAATCTTACAATCGGGTGGCGGGTCGGATGGTGTACATAATATGGGATTTGTTTTTTTTTATTTATTTATTTCCGGATCCGAGTAGTGGATCCAGATTATATGATTCGTCTTACTGATTAGGGTCCGTAAGACGTATCTACAAGAGTTTTTCTCAAAATAAAATTACCAATGACATCTCAAACTGGCACGTAAAAAATTTAGAAGACAAAAATTATCAACCCCAAGAATTACGGGACTAAAATCCCTGTTAAGCCTAAAAGATACGTACATAGAACCAAATACCATATCTCTTCGTATCTTTAGAGTGTCAAGCTGTCACTAGCGCTTTCTAAAATCTAAAGTTGAAGACTGAAGAGAGGTCAATATTGTCAGCCACGGGTTCGAAAGACCCTCTAATCACGTGACATATATACGTGGCAGCAATCATCACCATCCACACGAGTTGAATAGATTCTTCTACGACCGTCCGATCTGCTTGTCCAATTGACTAGACACAATCACCTCATCTAAATTGATCAGAATTCAGAAACCTTCTCTGTTTCCCTTTTTTCCGATATTATATTCTATCATTAATTAATTAAGGAATTATCAAAAATCCAATTAATTTTGCCTGATATTTAACCCCGTAAACTTCAAACGACACGACAAACGCATCGTTTTGCCCTCCACTTTCTGAAAATTTCTCTCTACCATCTTCTGATTCCGTACGCCATGACCTCTCCATCTGCTTCTTCGCGCAAGGTCATTTTTCTATTGAAATTTAATAAGATTTGTATGTGTGTGCATCTATGAATAGGGCTAATTTTTTTTTAATTTGTTTTTTGGGGAAAATATTGATTGATTGATTTATTTATCTTTTGGAAATTAAAATTTGGGGAAAAGGCGTTGAGCAAGATCGCATGCAATCGGCTGCAGAAAGAGCTGGTGGAGTGGCAGGTGAATCCGCCCACGGGTTTCAAGCACAAAGTTACTGATAATCTTCAAAGGTCCTTTTTTGTTTTTCCTCTTTTTTGAGCTATTAATTTTCATCGTTTTTTGTTAGTAATTTGGATATCAGAGGTTTTTAGTACTTGTTGATTAAGTTTTGGCATGATTAGATGGGTAATTGAAGTCAACGGTGCGCCGGGTACGCTTTATGCAGGCGAAACGTACCAGCTTCAGGTTGATTTTCCGGAGCATTATCCCATGGAAGCGCCGCAGGTATATGTTTTTTTTTTTTTTACTGATTCGAGTTTCATTTTTATGGTTTTGTGGACTTTGTCGAGGAATATGGGATTTTTGAGTGTCTTGGTGTGATTTAAGGAGTTCTCCTAGGGTTTCACTGCTGCTTATGATCATATTTGTGCAAATTTCACTGTTCAGTCACGATTTATTCAGTAAAATAGAAATTGTCATTGTTTCTTCGGCAGGTTATATTTGTTCCTCCAGCTCCTCTGCATCCTCACATTTATAGTAATGGCCATATATGTTTAGGTGTGTTTTCCATACCCTCTCAATTTTTTTCCCTTTGCCTGGAAGTTTAGTTATACTGTGTATTTTATTTGTTCTTCGTTATTTAATTGTTTTACTTTGTTGTTGATCTGTTTAGTTATGCTGTGTATTTTATTTGTTCTTCGTTATTTAATTGTTTTACTTTGTTGTTGATCTGTTTTTGTTTTGGTTTGTAGTGACAATTTTCAGCTTTTTAATAAAAAGGTGGATTTAAATTCCTACTCAAGATTGGTATTGAAGTAACCTTTGTGAAGTATTTTATGACTTTCATAAAATTGAACGAGTAAAATCAAAATTTTTGTGCTTTTAGTTTCTGGAAGTTGAGAAATTAGTTTAAGTGGTGAGAGCATTTCCCTTATGGTGTGTTTTTGCGAATTATTTGAAAATACTGAATGGATAGTTGCTTTGCTATTGGCAGCTTTGGTACAAAGCAAGAAGAATGCTTTCATTCTGATGCCCTTCATTCTCTAAGGCTCAAATATTATTGTCCTTTCTCAATTAGATAAATGTTGAAAGGTTATTGTGTTCAAAGATATATTAGAGAAGGATCAGTTTTACCTTTATATGTTGCTGTATGTAATCTTTTGCACCCATTGTAGTGGCTTAACTAGAACTGTGTTCCCAACAAGAGGTTGATAGACTCGGTAGATGGATATGATTTCCATCTTTGTTTGTCAAATCCTTGAATTGATTTGTCTCTAGCTCATACTAAGGTTATTGTGCAATTGAAAGTCTGGTAAAATTCGAGGAGAGTTTGGTAGTGAATCTGAATGGCAGAAATTCCTCACATGGAAGGCAAAACTTTTATGTTGCCATACCTGTTTATGACCTTGAGAAAGGCTTTTGTGTATCACATGATAAAGGCAAAGCCTGAATGCACGATGCAATGATGAAAAAGAAATCCATTTTTAAAGTACTGGAGATGTTTGTTTTTTTTTTTCTAGATGATGGGTTTAAGCAACCTTAAAACAGATATTGGAAGAATGTTGTTACATCTCTTGTTCTAGTTTGTCCATCACATAATTGTACTGAACTAGGTTTTTTCTCTCTTCCGAATGTATCTGTACAGATATTTTATACGACTCTTGGTCCCCAGCTATGACTGTAAGTTCAATTTGCATCAGCATTCTATCTATGTTGTCAAGCTCCCCAGTGAAGGTATGTACAATTTTCTATTGTCGAGATTGTGAAATTTGATTTTGATTCATATAGTTGCTAAACCGGAACTCCCTCTCTCTCTTTACCTATAACTTTGAACCGTTGAATTTTTGCGCGTGCAGCAACGTCCAGCTGACAATGATCGTTACGTGAAGAACTGTAAGAATGGTAGATCGCCTAAGGAGACAAGATGGTGGTTTCACGATGATAAAGTGTAATCCCTTAATTTCGAGAAATCTGTAACATGGCCTCACTGAAAGGCTGGAGGAATTTTCTTCCCTTATAAAGATTAGGGAAGAAGAAAAAAAATATCTTTGAAAAGAACAAGAGTCTTTTATTCTACCTGCTCTGGATGCCTTGATGGCATCAAAACATTCAGTAGCTGCTATGGCCTAATGTTGATGTATTTATATATAGTATCAGTAGTTTTGTTTGAAGCCAGAGCATGCATCTACAGATCTACTATCACAGTATCTCAAATTAGGACTTGCTCGAATTTGGTTAAACTAAAATTATCTAAAGTCATATTTATTAAATCAATTAAACAAAGAGATTCACTGTCATTAATATTGGCCGATACACTTGCGATGTTTCATTTCATATTGATATTGGAAATGACGTGGAAGTCGAAAATAACGTTGAATAGTTTTTTCATGTTGTGCTTGATTTATTTTTTGCTAAAAGAGGGATAAAATCATATAGAGGGGCATAATGCGTGGGCTCTATTTTGTAATCTAAATTTTATAGGTTTACTGCTGACTTCATCTATTGATTGTTAAAAAGGGATAATTACAAAAACTACCTCCTGAGGTTTGGGTTATTCGAAAGAAACCACATATTTTTGAAAATTACAAAAATCATGTAAGGTTTGATATTTCATTAAATTTTACCCCATTCATAAGTAAAATATTTCAAATACTCCTTTACAATTGTAAAAACACGTCAATTACCCCTTGCAATTAGCACATAATCAAAAAATCTCTGTTTTTTTTTTTTTTTTGTAATTAATCCAAATTTTAGGGATAGTTTTTTTTATAATTATCTCTTGTTAAAAAGATAAAAAAATGATGCACCATATTTTAAACTTATGAACAGGGTTATATACAACAATCTATCTTTACAACCAAGCTTTATAATTGTCGTGTTATCCTTTCGTTCGATAAAGATTTCAAAGGATGTAAGATCTTTGCAATAATGAAAATTGTGTCAATTAATAAAACTTCAAATATTAAAACAAATGTCAATATAGATAGGTAGAAATTAAAAATTATCCTTACAACAACAACAACAACAACAAACTAAGCCTTTAATCCCACTACGTGGGGTCGGCTATATGGATTATATCGCTACCATCGTTTACGGTCATAAGCCATATTTTCGTTTATTTCTAGGTATAACATGTCATGTTTAATAACTTCTTTCCAAGTCTTTTTGGCCTACCTCTCCTCTTTTGATTTGTGTGAGTGATTCTCTACCTTCTAAACGCCGCACAGAGTGCATCTAAAGGTCTCCTATAAACATGTCCAAACCATCTTGATCGTGTTTCTCTAATTTTTCGCCTATTGGTGCTACTCCCACTTTGTTTCTAATGTGTTCATTTCTTATTCTATCTAATCTAGTGTGTCCGCACATCCATCTTAGCATTCTCGTCGCTTACCCTCATTTTTTTTTGTCGTGTTCATATTTAGTCGCCCAACATTCTCGCTCCATAAAGCATTGCGGGCCTTATGGCCGCTTTTTATAAAATTTTCCTTTCAATTTTAATGGTATTTTACGGTCACAAAGGATAGAAGATGCACTCCTCCATTTATTCCAACCCGCCCGGATCCTATGTGTGACATCTTTATTGATTTTCCTTCTTCTTCAATTATAGATCCTAAGTATTTAAAACTCTTTGTTATACTCACTTCACGTCCATCAATTTTAACCTTCGCTTATTCATTGTTTTTTTTTAAAGTGGCGTTTGATTCCTGCTTTTTTAGCGCTTCTACTTATAGTAAAATTATCCTTAACGGCAATAAACCGTTTATATATTGCAAGGAAAATCCAATTTTGAAGGCTGCCTCCATCGTTCGAATTTACAGTAATTCAAGACTAAAAGTGAAGAAGAATTATCATGAGCTTATGCTTTTGCTCAATCCTGAAGCCTTCGTTTCTGAGTGGCGAACAAGATTTCTTTTCTCGATGGGCCCCAAACCCTAATATCAAACCCCTTCAATTCTGTAATCTTCGTACTCATGGTAAACATTTTGGTTTCAAGGCTGTGCAAACCGATGGAGTAGGAGTTCTTCTGTCCGACGACACCGTTTCTGAGCGGACCGCCGCGCTTGCTGCTGAACCAGAGGGTCAGGCTCATGGAATGGTCAGTGGAGCCGCTGACACTGCAACGGAAGAATCTCATGAAGTAACAAGTGAAATTCGGTTGAAAAAATCGGAAGCAAAGGGAGGAAATGTAGAGGAAAGTGATAAAGAAAGTCGGTTCAAACTGCGAAATGGTCGAGAGGTTTGGCATTCTAGTTCAATTCAATCCATGATTTCTTCAATAGAGTTGGTGGATATTTGTCTCATTTTTCCACTTTTGGCGAGTTATATTGTAATTTAGGTATTAATTTTTCTAACTGGATCTATAACACATAATAATTAGCAGTTTCATAGAGCTATTCAGACAGTGATATGCGAATATATGCTAAATTTTGCCTACTAAGCTGATTTTTAAAATTAGGTGTTTGAAGAGAAAGCTTATCTAGTTGGTGTGGCAAGGAAAGGTTATACAGATGGTTCCTTTGGCATAGAAGACTCACTCAGTGAATTGGAGCAGCTAGCTGACACAGCTGGATTACGTGTTGTTGGTTCTACTTATCAAAAGTAAGTAATATAGATATCATGATTTCTGGTTTTCAATTTTTGATCCAAGTTTTCTAGATTTATGAGAACTTTGAAATATAGTTCACTGATTGAGATGATTGTTATTATTGCTGCAGACTTACAACCCCCAATCCCAGGACATATATAGGATCAGGAAAGGTGGCAGAAATTAAGAGTGCAATCCATGCTTTTGATGTTGAGACAGTAATTTTCGATGATGAGCTTTCTCCAGGGTTGGTTCTAAATAACTTCAAAAGATTATACTTATGTATGCCTGAATTTGTTATGTTGTTGATCGTGCCATCTCTGCCACCACACGATTGTTATGCCTCAGATTTTGTTATGGTAGTTCAACATCCACCATAAGGTTCAATAATTTGCTTAGTTTAATTTAACCAAAACTCTGCAATGTGGTTCTGTTCTTGGTATCTATCACAAAAGAGAAAAAAAAACATATGGTGCTTTAGTATGACTTTTTTTCTTTTCTATTTGCAAATGGAATTTCATGTGGTTTCTTCTTCTTCTTCTCTTCTTTTAACTGTTTTTATTTATTTGAAGACAGGCAATTGCGGAACTTGGAGAAAACCTTTGGTGGAGATGTTAGGTGTGTGACCGTACTGCCCTCATCCTGGATATCTTCAACCAGAGAGCAGCCACCCGTGAAGCTTCTTTACAGGTAAGTTATCCAAGGCAAAACCATGTCTCCGAGAGTATCTCCTTATTGATGCTAACAAGAAATTTTTACTCTCAGGTGACATTGGCTCAGATGGAATATCAACTTCCACGGTTAACGAGAATGTGGAGCCACCTTGAGCGCCAAGCTGGAGGACAGGTGAAGGGTATGGGTGAGAAACAAATTGAAATTGATAAGCGTATCTTACGTGACCAGGTGTGTAGCTTGCTTTCTGCTACTGTTGTTAAAGCTTCATACAGCAGTATCAGTAGGTGTGATTGTGTGAACTCTTGGGCCATCTTTGTTGCCGTTTCTTTTCTTCGTCATCTATGCCTTCTATGGCCTTTTTTTCCGAATTTGTTACTACGAGGCATGGGTCACATTTAGAGTTGGATCCATGACTTATAGACATTACTTACTTAATGCTATATTCATTTTTCTTTTAGGGAAATGTGGGGTCTGAACTGACTTTTTTGGCTTAACCTTTTTCCCCCTTTCTTCTTGTCTTTATGTGATTTTTATTTATTTTTAATAACTTCCACTGCTTTTAGATTTTCTTTGTTAGTAGTTTCGGTGTCATGTAAATCAGTTTAGTATTTTCTTGTATAAAAACTCTTGTAACGTTTTATGATTTTACTTGGAACTGGCAGAACTGCCAGTTACTATAGTATACTTTTGATATCTGTGCAAATAATCAGTAAACCAACAGTTAATTATACTTGAATGACCAATCAATTTTTTCTGTTACTGTGTTTGGAGTATGGTATACTATATTCTTCCTTTCCCTGTCAGAGCAGTGCTCCTCTGAGCACTCTGAATAGTTTGTATCATGTTTCTGTGAATGCATTTTGCTGCATGTATGTTTGACTTCCTTGTTAGTGATTTGCATACATGTAATATGCACTATTTCTGGTGTTTTCAGATTGGTGCTCTCAAGAAAGAGATAGAGACTGTCCGTAAACATCGCAAGCAGTATAGAAACCGGCGAGTTGCTGTACCCGTCCCAGTTGTATCTTTGGTAGGAAAATACTCTTTATCTCTACTTGGTAGGGGAGATACCGGACATAGAAGTTTGCTATATTAGCAGCTCCAATTTTTACACTGTCAACCCCTTCCAGTTTATATGCACAGGATGTTAAATTGTTTAGTGTTGCAAAAGATACTAAACTTGCATATGAATGACCCTAGTGATGCTTGTTGGCTAATTCAAAAAGGTTTTGTTGGTGGCGACATGCACGATTCATTCTTGGCTTAAGAAGATTTCGAGCAAAGTTATAATTCCATTTCATCTGCTAGTATACCATGTAAAATGATATTGGCGTCTTTAGTTTTATCTTTAGCAAGATGATTTTTAAGTAATTGTGTGGCCCTTATGTATTAAAATGAGAGGAATGAGTTTCAAACTTATTATTGTTCAGGTTGGGTACACAAATGCTGGAAAGAGTACACTTTTAAATCGATTGACTGGAGCTGATGTTCTTGCTGAAGACAAGTTATTTGCAACACTTGATCCTACTACGAGAAGGGTGCAGGCAAGTATGATGTCCCCTATAGAAATTTGTTTCCTCGATTCTATCCTGGAATGTTTAATATCATAGTTTTTAGAGATAATCTTTTTCAATAATATGTTTATGTATGTATTTTAGGGGAATTGGTCTTGACTAGCATCACTTTAGCACCTGAAACTAAGGAAAATGTTTTTCTTTATTTTGTTTTAAGGGAAACACAAAGGACATGGTTGTAGAAGTACAAAATTGAGAATTATTTAGCAATTTATTCTTGCATTTTATATCTTTTTCTTATTCAATTTCATACAAGGAATTTGTCTTTGCCTATTTTTTGTCTTAAGAGAAATATATTGACACTTAGTATTCAATCATTTTGCTTTTGATCATCTTTTCAATTTCCTCCACTAAATCCTAGATTTAAAGGTATTCATGATTTGAAAATGGATAACAAATAAACTTTTTACTAGTAATCGGTTGCAATATAAAGTTCTTTTTGGCATGCCCTAAACGTGAGCAGTTGTTTTATTTTCTTTTGTCCAGATGAAGAATGGGAAGGAGTTTCTTTTAACTGATACTGTTGGTTTCATTCAAAAGTTACCAACAACACTGGTATGAACTTTTCTCTCTCCAGATATATTTGTTTCTTATGTCCTCTGAAGTTTAATCTTGGCCATTCTACTTAAGTTGATTTTTCTCAACGCAGAGTTAGTTTTTCTATCGGCTTAATCAGAATCAGATTCTTACTCTACATGTGATCTTTTTCTTCTTGTAGGTAGCTGCTTTTAGGGCAACTCTCGAAGAGATATCTGAGTCATCACTTCTGGTACATGTGGTGGATATTAGGTATGATGGACCATTTCAAGAGTGGGCTGTAAATTCAACTATGCAGCTTCTAATTTTATTTTGCTATTTCAATCAGCCATCCACTGGCAGAGCAACAGATTGATGCTGTGGACAAAGTTCTTGCAGAGCTTGATACATCATCAATCCCAAAATTAATTGTGTGGAACAAGGTATTATGACTTATCTAGTCATTTATTTCTAAATTTATATAATTGGAATGATAGTTGACAGTTTGCTGATCAGTTATGCCAAAGTTGTTCAGGATCAGAAATGCAGATTAACTGCATCAAATTCACTGAATAACAGTTGTCTTAAATATGTATATAATGTCATGATCTCTTGATACATATATACACTTGGTAGTAATTGATTTATTCGACATGGCAAAATGACATCTGCATGATACAATATGGTAATTCATTTTGGGAGTGTTTGCAAAAACTTCTACTTTGAAAAGAAGTGATTTGTTGTAGTAGTTGAGAATCAGAGTTTGCAAATAGAAGCTGAAAGTTGATTATGTTAATTGTAGTATTTGGTAAATAAGTTGTAAAACTGTTTTTACTTATTTCAAAATTAAAACAAAGGCACAATAAGATATTTAAAGCACCCATCTCCTGTTTTTATATTTTGAAAACAATAAAAACTACTTATTTTTCAGCCAAAAGCTGATAATCACTCTTTTAAGTGTTTGCAAACACCCCCTTAGTAAGCAGTTACTGAATCTGCTTGTTTCTTTTCTTATTGTGGATCGATGTTTTAGATCTACAACGTACATCCATTCACAATACGAGGTTTGACTGGATTGTGAAGGAATGTAGGTGAATCACGTCATGACTGGCTATTGCATATTTTTACAGGTCGATAATGCAAAGGACCCTGAAAAAATAAAGTCTGAAGCTAAGAAAAACACAGATACCATATGCATATCTGCTTTAACTGGTGAAGGGTTAGATGATTTCTGCGATGCAGTTCAAGAAAAACTAAAGGTGCTTCTGGATGTTATCGTTTGTAAATTGCAAATTTGTTTTTCTTATCTTTTCTTTTCCTCATTTTGAGGGGAGATTTCTGCTAGTAAATTCAATGTATTTATATGATCCTGTGATTCTTTATTCAACAGGATATGATGGTGTGGGTGGAAGCTTTAATTCCCTTTGACAAAGGGGAACTCCTAAGCACCATACATCATGTTGGCATGGTTGAAAATATTGTAAGCATTTCTTTTTTGTATTACTATTTTCATCCACTCTTTCTTTCTGTAGTTTCGAGGGTCTCTGCAACTTGTACATTTATGAATATAGATGTGCTTGGCAAATATCTAAACTTCTGACATTTTTTTCTTGGGATAATTACAAAAACACCCTTGGGGTTCAATCTAATTACAAAAAAACCCAACTATCTTTCAAAATTACAAATAGCAAATACCCCCTTGGTACTTGTTTTTATTTTACAAATTGCATCCTTAACCTTAAGAAGGAGGTACTTGTAGTACCTTAAGGGGGTATTTGTAATTTTGAAATATAATTGTATTTTTTGTAATTAGGCTAAACCTCAGGTGTAGTTATTTTAGTTACCCATTTTCTTTTATATATAGGAATATGTTGAAAATGGAACTCTAGTTAGAGCTCATGTTCCTCTGCGCTTGCGAGGCTTCTCACTCCAATGAGACAGACCTGTGTGTCATAGTTTGCTTCAATTGGTTGGTGTGTTTGAAGAAGATGATTTTGCTGGTCTTATTATGGTTGATGCCTAGTACAGAAACAAAAGTGCTGCAATCTTCCCAGTGCTTTCTTTAGTGGACGATTCTCTTCCCGGCTTGAGCTTTGGGCTTAAATGAAGGTCGTGAAGTAATATTTCCGGATTGACCTTAGTCTTTGTATATAGCAACAATGACTGGCGCCATTTTATATCTAAGCTTATAGCACACAGGCGAATGTAATCTATGTGTTCTTCACATATAACATTTTGGCTTCAGCAAACTGTGTTACTATGATATAACTCTGATCTTTTGTGAATATTGTAATACGGTATCTCTGTCTTCTGAGTATTATGGTCACTTTCTGTAATTAGGATGTGAGGAAGATCTCATCTGATACCAGCTAATGATGCGAGCACAAAATGTTTGTACTTGTCAAATGTTATGTTGTATGATTGTATAAATATATCATGTGTACTAAAATATGGAGTATTAATCTTCTATTGCATGTACGAGAAATGAAAGTATTTTTTAATTGTTTGTATATGTATATGACTAGAATAACACCCGTGTGTTTACTTAATTTGTCCAATATATAAAATTTTAGTGTCACAAATTTAAAAGATAGATAGAATCTTCATTTTTGGATTATATTTTTATCTCTTAAATTTTTATCTTTTAAATTCAAAAATATATATTCTGAACTTAACATAATATTTCTCAGGAAAAATAAATTTGGATAGATTTGGTCTTTTCCAAACTAATTGTGAGCAAATTCTTTATTTTTGGGATTATATTTTATCTTTTAGAATCTAATTGATTAAATTTGTTATCTTTTCAATTTGTTTTATTTTAGTTTTGTACATATATTGCAACATAGATAGATGTGAAACCACCATTTGGAATTCGAAGGATGAGAAATTAACATATGTCTAATATTATGAGGTGATGACGTATGTCAATTTTTTTCTTTTAAAGATATAGGGTAGATACAAGTTTTAACTAATAAAATAAATATATTTCCATGTTATTATTTTTCCCAAAGATGCTAATTAACCTTTTTAATTTCAATTTTCAATTCCTAGTTTTTAGTTTCAGTTTCACGACCAAATATGCTAAACTTTTTAATTTGAAAAATCAATCCAAACACCTTATGAGGATTCACGAAACAAACGAAATAGCATAATGATGTTAATATCAAACAATTTGTAGTGAACAATCGATATTATGCGCACTTATCAGCGCACAAGTTCATCACAAGATACATTGTATATCACTGAAGAGTGAGTTTCTAGCGAGTACCCGATACCCCCATTTTTTCACAACACTTTGCAACAATGCTATGAGTTCAGGAAAAGAAGAAAAAGAAACAAGGAACAGCTATATTTTGTTTGCAGTTTTAGAAATAATTGCATTATTATTATTATTTGGGTAGTGAAAGGAGATATTAGGGGTGGCACACACGTAGTCCTATGAAACACCGATCTGAGATACAGTGACACGGATATAATACGACACGGGTACAAGAATACGATATATTTTAAAATTTCAATGATTATATTATATATATACATATAAAATTATATATTTTTATATTATTCAAAATAATAGGGCACTAAGTACAATTAAAATAACAATGTTTTTAAGCATAAAAACTAAAATTTCATAACTATTCAAATATGAAATGTGATAAATCACAAACATAAAACAAAAATGCTGAAAATATGAACATTACAATAAATTCTGTCTATTTACATGTATAGATGTATCCATGAAATATCAGATAAAGTATCATATCGGATACATATCCCAGAGTGCGATACGACATCCTCGAGAGAAGTGTTCGTGCTTCCTAGGCACTTACCTCCGAATAAGCGGTGTCAATCATGTCGTGTTTCGTGTTTTGCGGGTCGTGTTCGACACATATATTATAGGTCCGACTTAACCCGACCCATTTTTAATTATTCGTGTTAAGATACACGACACGAACACGGCCCGCTTATGACATGGGTAACCCAACACGACATGAAAAACCTATATAATTTAAAGTTGACACGAAAAAAAATGGAGAAAAAATTGAATTACAAATAAAAAAAATACATTAAATATTAAAAATTATTAAACAATGCATTTAATAATCTTCCCATCATTATATAACCGACTAAGACATCACAAAATACTAAAATAAGAGGAAAAAACATTAAACCCTCCGAACTATGCGGTTTTTTGCACTTTTCTATATGAACTAATTTTCTTTACACTTTACCATACAAACTATACAAAATTTGCACTTTGCCTATAGTGGTCATCGTAGGTGGAATATTCTCCCAATATTTAGGCACATGGCCTCCACGTGAGGGCAAAACCGTCTTCTCCTAAAATTAAAATAGAAACTTTACCATCCGAACTTTGTTAAGAATTTCATTTTGCCATATGAACTTTGCATAATTTTCACTTTGCCGGATCAATTTAAAGAAAATTTTGATTACTATTTACCTTAGTAAAATATACTATCAATGTTATTACTTTAAGGTTTAGGTTTATGATTAAGGTGGGTACAAATATCATTGATATCGATTTGTTTTTGTGGTTTAGACATCTTTGAATTGTTCTAAGGTTTAGAAATTTTTTATATTAATTTCACCTCAATTTTATAATGTGATGTTGCTTTAGATATGTACTTTTAATTCTTAGTTCAATTCTTAATTGCACATTCAAATCTTGATTATAGAGTTAAAGAACTATTTCTTTTTCATAAATTTAAATAATTACACGTTTGGCTAAACTTTTCTCGTGAGACAACTTTGGTCGATTACACACTACATTGCTCTCGCACTCTTACAAGTAGAGGTTAAACTCAATAGGTGTATGGTGAACGAACAAAAATCATAATTGAACAGTAAAAAACGGTATGCATCGTATGCTAAATATTGTACCAAAATAATCAGTTGCTCAAACTTTTACCATATATATATATATATATATATTTTGTATTTCAATCGGTACTTTGGTAAATCAATTTTTGAAAAAGAATAAATAAATATTATAATCATAATTATAATATCTATTTAGTATTTTTAATATATATCAATTTGCAAAAAATAAATTATAGTGCAAAAATAATTAATATATACGAGAATATATATAATATAAAAGTAAATTTTGTATATGCTTAATTTTCTATTTCGATTCTCTCACAATATGGTTTAAACCTATTTTTGCGTTTTTATGTATTAAATAAGATAAATAAATGTATATACACATATAGTTTTTTAAAAAAATTCTTAAATTGATATGACAAAGTGAAAATTGCGCAAAGTTCGATGGCAAAGTGAAATTCTTAACAAAGTTCGGATGGTGAAGTGTAACTACTGCGTTTTTGAATTTTAGGTAAAGACGGTTTTGCCCTCACGTGGATGGCACGTCCGGATATTCAGAGAATATTCCGCCGCAATGACCGCTATAGGGCAAAGTGCAAAACTTGTAAAGTTGTATGGTAAAGTGTAAAAAAATTAGTTTAGATGATAAAGTGCAAAAAATCGCATAATTTGGGAGGTTTATTATTTTTTCCTCTTAAAATAATATGTGACTATAAAATTAAATGAGTTACATAGGTAAACCGTGTCGGCATGCGGGTTGACTTGACCTAACCTATTTATTTTTCGTGTTAACCACGCCGGACCGAACCTTTGCGGGGTTGTACTGTGACTGCTAAATTCGTGTTAGGTTCGTGTCATATTATCGTGTCTTGTCACAAATTGACGCCCTACTACCTGGAAGTAGAGAAGTTAACGGGTCGGGCTCGGTGAACCACCCCATTTAAATCGCAAAAATAACAGGGTTAGGGCCTCTATATCCGCCCATTTAAATCCGGACTTTTAACCCTAGGACCGATTAAACCGTGGGCTAAACGGGTGGGTTGTCAAAACTAAACGAGCTGGCTCGGGCCACGGTTTTTTTATATTAATTTTTACATTTTTGTTTTTAAAAAAACTTAAAAAGAGTGTAAGTGTAATCGTGTCTTTGTAAGTAACATGGGATAATTTCATTTTTCATACCCAATCTATACCCTAATTTCACTTTTGATACCCCTGTTTTCAACCTAATCAAGATTGGTACCTAATGTTCCCAAAATTAATCATATTTGGTACCTTTCCGTTAACTCTCCGTTAACTCTTATGATTTAACTGTTATAGCAGTTTCCTTCTTAGAACAATCTTTCAATTTGAAGACCTAATGTTTTATGAATAATCTCTTCCATTACTCCATACTTTACTCGCTACAATAATGGAAATAGTCCATTACGACCATATCAGCCCAACATGCTTCCGTAAAATTAATAGACCCCTTAAAATTCATACCTCTTTTGACCAAAACACCACCGGTTAAGTGGTTCGCAACGCCACCGATCGGAAAATTATCGCCCCCTGATTGTTTGACAAACGGCTCCTCACTGCTCAACCTCACCTCGGGGAAGATGATCGCAAGTTATCCGCCGCCCCTTCAAAGACTCGGCCAAAGATGACCTTGGTTCGTTTCCCTACTCCAGCGTAAAAGTATTTCTTCAAAGGGATAGATCAATAGAACACTATGAACACATGTTGAACAAAAGCCTTTATTTTATTAAGAACTTAAAGAAAAATTTATTACATTAGTAATCTCCTTTTGTGAGGAGAAAACTTGTTTAGCCTCTCATTATTGAGGCTTGCACTCGAAAATACATAAATTTAAAAACTAAACACTCAAACTTATTACAAATTTTCACTCAGATTTTATTGTAAGAAAACTAAGGGAAATGTTCGATGTCCTCGCCTTCCTTCAAATCCTGCATTTTATAGAGGTAAGTCCAGGACTTCAAAGGCGGACTTCAAATCTTGGCCGATATATATGACGTCATCCGCTACGTCATATCCACATTATTGCCTCACCGTGGTTTTCTTTTTCTCCGCGTGATTTCGGCCCCATGTGATGTTTGTCGGGGAATCTTTTAAAAATTTGGTTTACGTGGTCCCCGAGGATAACGCGTCTTGTGAGCCGGCCCTTATCCTTTCGGTGCATGATCTTGTCGGTCGGGTTTGGGTCGAATCCTTTCCCAAACTCGGGTTCCTTTTGTTCGGGGCATGCTTGACAGATCCGTCGACCCATCGGCCAACATGCGCCATGTTCTGAAATTCCGGTAAGTCTCTTTGCTTGCCGGAATCTTGTTTTCCCCAGAGAATTCTTCTTTTGGTCTCGAAGAGTTCTTCCGCAAACCCCGTGGTTGATCCAATCATCGAATTCAAAAGGAAAGATCCATTCGCCGAGTCTGGAAGAACTTGAATGGATATTTGACTTTGTCCATTTCGATTAGACAAACCCAAAGACCCCATGCTCGTCCGGTAGAAGCCGTCTTCGTAAAATGCTCCTACTAACACCGGTCCTTCTTACGGTGAAGTCGCTTAATATATTTTAAAGAATTTCCATCCGGTCTTCTTAGCTTGATAAAATGAAAAGCTTCATTAAAGCATTTCTTATTTGGTTCAGAGTCAGACCGATAAAATACAATTCCAAAATATCTCCTTTGGCCAAGTGTGAATTATCGCCCAAGTCGTAAATCGCTTCTCCAATCCATTTCGGTAATTTTGAAATTTCCGGGAATCCTGGTGACACGGTATAAATTGATGCCAAAGCTCCAAAAGTATACCATTCTTGTACTTCATTTGGATGACTTCCTGGTTTCATCCAAACTCGGGATACTTGCGAGATATCAACCATTGTTTCTCTAGGTTAATACCTTGTCTTGTAACTAGTTTCTCCCATTGCCTCTAATATACCCGCATAGGAGAAATCTTAATCTCGTCGGTTTGAACCTTAGATTTACATACGTGGCCTAAGATTCAACTCTCCCTCTTTTACCCCAAAGGTTTGGGTTGACTTGAAGACTCGAGTTGTGACACCGGAGCTTCAACATTAAATTACGATTTGTACACCTCGGGGGGGATGCATCACCCGCAACACTTGTGATTATGGTACTTGAATCTATAACCTCCGAGTTAGAGCCCCGTACTCTCTCGGCCCCTTTTGCACCGTAGGAGATGCGGCTGGAAGAGAGGCCCTTGCGGGCGAAGAACAATTGTCCTTGAGCGAACCGACATGCTCGTATTTGACTAGAAACGGATTTCAGTGTCGGTCTGTTGAAGTCGCCCAGCAACTTCTTCATTGAGACATAGCGTCCCAAAATCTCGTTCTAGACTCTCCAGTTTTTCTGAGATGTCTTACTCGTTTAAGGACTTCGTCGAACGCGCGTCCTTCCATCTCGTGTCAAGAAATCTGCAAGAACATTTTCATGAGATTTTATAATGACAATATCATAATCATAATATTGACATTGACTTGCCATCTAATGTAATCGAGCCTTTTCCTGGTTTTGATTCAATTTTATTTTTGTAAAAGCCTTGACACTTGAATCATCAATTTTAAAGTAAACTTCTTAGCCAAGAAAATAACGGCCATTTTTTAAAAGCCTTTATGATCGCAAAGAATTCTTTCTCGTTGATATGCCATCTGTTTGCTTCACCGGGTGTGAATAAACCGCGATATCTGCATGGCACTTCTTCATTTGGTGTGACCTTAGTAAGAATCTTTGCCCCACCAATCATCACCGGCATCCGTGTAAAGAACCAGTTCATCCTCGTCTTGGGGAATCGCAAGTTTTGGAAGTTTTTACAAACTTCTTTAAGTTGCTTAATTCCTTCTTGATGTTCATCTTCCCATTTGAATCCGCAACTTTTTTTTTTTTTAAGTAATGGGCTAAACACCTTCCTCGTAGTATGCTAGATTGTTAATAAACATTCCAAAAAATTAACAACTCGAGGAAAACTCAAGTCGCTTCTTGTCTTTTAGTGTATCCGGAAATCCTCGTATCTTTTCCACAATATGATTCGTAGAATAATTCCAGATTCATCGATTTCAATTCCGAGGAATTCAATCTGTCTTGTTGCGACACGCCTCTTTTCCGAAAGCACTAATCCTTCTTTGTGACAAACATCGAAAATATTTCCAAATGTTTGAGATGCTCCTTCATGTTCTTTGATGCGATTAGGATGTCGTCGATATACACGAACATGAAACTGAAATAATATTTGAAAAGATTATCCATCTTTCTTTGATATATCTGGGGTGCGTTAGCCAATCCCATAGGCATCACGTTCCAAATATAGTGTCCCTGTGGTGTAGAGAAAGTCTGTAAACTTCTTACTTTCTTCCTCCATCTTAATCTGGTAGAATCCAGACTTGCAATCGAACTTTGAGAATATCTTGGCACCTTTGATGCAGTTAACCAGATGTTCCCTACTTGGGATATAGTATCCGTCGAACTCCAAAATGTTATTAATCCCCTTGTAATTAATAACAAGTCTTGGCTTTCTCTTTTGATTTCTCCATGGTTTCTGACTAGGAATCCTGGACTGCTATATGGAGAAACTCCTGGTGAAATTAACTTAAGGTCAAGATGTTCCTTAAGTATCTTCTGCATATCCTCACGATCTTCCTGATTCATAAGGATTGGTTTGAATCTTACGAACTCGTACTCCTTTCCTGGTTTAACCTTTAAGGAAGCTTTGAGCTCGTTCGTTCTTGTCCCACCAAGCCAAAGGATCTTCATTATAATTCCTTTGGATTTTCTTCTTAACATCCTCGAGTGATATTTGTTCCTCCATGGTCACGTCACTCTGTGGATTCTCCATTAGACTCATCCATAATTCTCGCAAACGGCTTCAGAGTAACTCGTTCTTCTCTTGCACTCGAATGAATACAAGTTGTTATCTCATATCTTTTGATCCTTCCGAATCGAACCAAATTGTCTATAGGATAATAATGCTTCACCAAATTTTCTTCGATCCGCCATTTTTGGATTGCGAAGTTTAGCTTCATCACCACGCTTTGCTGCGAAAATTAATAGGCATTTTTTACGTAAAATGCTTCTCGCATCTCTGGACAATAATCTTATGATCACATAAGGTTGTGAAAATAAGTCTTTTCGTCTCGTTCTCTTGTGTGAATCGCTTGAATGTTTGTAGGAAATTGTTTCCTAGCAAAATATCTGCACTGTATCATGGAAATAGATTGGTGGCGTCTTTACTTTGTACCATGGGGTCGCCCGCGCCTCCGATCATTATTTTCGCTTGTTTAATTCCCCTTTGTTAAGGATAAGAATCCTTTTAGAGAAATCTCTTCCTGCAATAGCTGGTAAATCTTCTCCAATTTCTTTAGGAAAAACATCCGTCTTTGTAGTACATATTCCGACTAATCAATATAGCGGCGAAATACTCGGCCTTGTATTCAGAGATATAACATTCCAATAGAAATTATATGAAGAATGGACTAGTGGTCATCTCGATTCAGTATCTTTTATTAGCCATGTGAACTCCATTCCGTCTTGTAATCTTTCCAAGGTTTATGCTCCTCAAGAAATTCAATTCCCAGTATTAATTGTTAAGGATCTTTCCCGCAACTCCCTGTGATAGTAAGCTCAATTTCTCCTATCTTCAGGCTTCCTTGATACCTTCCAACGATTGGTTGTTGGAGATAATATAAAACATCACAAGGAAAAATGTTATCCTTTTGAGTGATGTCGAATATTACTTCAACCTCTCGCCATCTCTTCGGACATTTCGGCTCTCTCTTTGTTTTAAAAACATCGGGAATGCGTTTGAATCAGATTTGGTCTCCTTTCTTCCCAACGGGCCGCTACTCACCATTCTCTTCTTTGGAAAGACATCCTTCTAGGCTCAACTCGAGACTCCGACTTTTGTTGAAGATGGTTGATCTTGAATTATCATATCAATCTCCTTAATAGTTAGAGATTCAATGATTTCGGTAACACCACCCTGGCAAAGTCCTCAAAGATTCTTGGGACTTCAATAAATTCCTTTCTCAAGAATACTTGAATGATGGGTATTCGAGAGAGCATAGGAAATATTGTATGTGATCGAGTAAGGCTGTTTCCTTCTTTCATCAAATCGACTCTTTTGAAATCTTGATGAAGGGTTAGGACTCTCATCAAGTCTCGATCTCCCAAATTGTATACAATTCTAGGATAGACATTAAATGCCAATTTCCTCGCATACAAATTTCAGAACCGCTCCAAGGCATGAATCCTTGAGATGCGAGATTCGCTTGTCAAAGACAAAGCAAGATTAAGAGGCGAATCTATTCCTTCTTTGAATGTTGCTTTAATAATTACTCTTATGGCTCCGATATGAATCCATGAGAGTGTATTTGCAACTTCTCTTTTAACTTTGCTTTTGATCTCTTGTATTTCTCTAATAGGGACCAAGCGCATCTCGATCAGTTCTTCGGTAAACTCCATCGAATAGCAAATTCTCGGTTGAACCCTCGTGGATAATTTGGTGTTTTTCATTCTTAAACCCAATTTTATCCAATGCTTTTTCCATAGCTCCAATTGTAAATCCATCATAGACTTGAAGCTTTGGATCTTCCTTCATGAATCTCATAAGAGTTTTATGAGAAACCGTCGTGTGAGAGAGAAATCGACATATCCTCCCTAATTATCTGTGAAGAATTTCTTCTTCACTCGATTCTCGAAATGAGTCACTTCCATCATCGAGAATAGATCTCTTCTTCATAGATGTTTTCATCGAGGGAATATCCTCGAATTGATACACTGTATTAAATCCACGATAATAAAGACTTCTTCGATTTCTCGGTGTGGCCTCGAACTGTCGACTCCTCGTTTTTGATTGTGCGGGCAATCCGATTTGAGATATGCCCTCTTGCTCCGCATGTCCAACAATTACGATCTTTGAAACTTTCATTAGCTCTAGTGTGAGCACGCCTGAAAGTTCTTCTCCCGGATTCTCTTTGGTACTTGCTTGATTAGAACCGATGATGAGGCTCAACTCCCGCTCAGTCTTTGGTCTTTGTCCCGATTTATAACTTCGGGCTTTTTGTTTTGACGAGAATCTTCTAGGTCTCCATGAAGACCCGCTTCTTTTGTTGATGCTTCCTCGGCGGTATGGATGGCTTCTCTCCTTCTTCTTCTTGTGCGCGCTTGGTTGACCTCCCACAAGTTGTTGGGATATCATTATCCACGCAACATAGAGGAACCGCTTTGTTAACTCCTCTTAATCTCTTGTAATTCTGTGCAGAGTCGCTTGATAGCACCATTCGAGATAACTTGGCCTTTAGGAAAGACATTTTTCTAGCCACAGTTTCTCTTGACTCCACCCTTGTATTCCATGATAAGCATTTCTCTCCAGGGACTCGGGATCTTGGCAAAGAATAGCTGTGCAGCTTCTTTTTCTTCAATCTTGGATTTCCAGGTATTCGGTGAACAACTTGATATATTCGTCAATATGACAAATATCCGTAACTTCAAGGCTATAGAGGGCTTGTTTATATTTCTTTCTTTTTCATCCTCTAATCCTCGAAATAACCCGTGCGATGAATTGGATTTTGAATAGTTTTGCCATACCATCGACAATTCCTTTAAGTGATTCCCCGATGTGACCGAACTTTTCGTACTAGCATCGGTCATATCCCGAGCAATCTTCACCGATCCTTCAAAACTCATTTCAAGGAGTAAAATGAATGAATCCTTTGTAAGATCGAGGGTTCCTCTTTGAAATTCTCATAGTGAAGCCCATTCATCAATGAGACTTCTTCTGCATTTTTAAAATGGGATGTCAGATTTAACATCAACCCATCTGGATGTATTGGGTCGAGGTGCGATCTTCCATAAGGCGCGTCGATAAACATTCGGCCTTCCGGTAGGTTGTCCAGTTCCCGCAAGAGGGTTTCGACCTCCTGTCCCGAAAGTGGATCACTCCCGGTCGTGAAATCCCCAAAGCATGTGGCATCCTCTCGTCCCGAGCTCCATGATGTGAACCTGTACTTTCTTCGACGTTAGGATTAAGCGGTGGCGGTGGTGGAGGAATTGGTCTACCTTGTGGGTCATAGGTAACCAAAGTTGATTCTCACTGCGTTCATCTTTAAATCTACAATACCTAATCCCGCCGAAGGATTCGCCTTGGTCATGTAGATCTTTAAGATTCATCTTTTCAATATCCATCTTTTTTAATTTTTGATGGATTTTCTTTGATTAGAGCAATGAGCTTTTCCTCATCCGTCATTTTTCGTATGACTTGGTTGGTTTCCCCTTTTGGTGTAAATAGGTCGTCCCAAAATCAATACGTTTCCTTCCGGATGAACTTGGCACATCCTCCAGGTTCTTGACTCGTTTGAATATCATGAAGGAGTTCAACAGATTCTTCCGATATTTCACCATCGTTTCCATCCGGTTTTGGATCCGATGAACTTGTCTTTGGTAAATGAATATGGCGGTTGCCATAATTTCGCACTGCCTTCTTCGGATTTCTCTAAGATCTTCGGAGATCTTAGATTTATCTGGAAGTATCTCGTTCCACTCGGTACTCCATCGGAATCATTGTTCGATGGGAATTTTCATGAACCGTTTCTTGAAGGTTCATCAAGTGAACATATAAGGTCCAGTTAAGCATCCGTGAATCGCTTATAATATTCTCTTTCGCATTTTACATTGCCTTAAGGTTTCCCCGTCGGCTCCTCGCTCGCTCCTTTTCTTCATGTTGGTATTCCCGATATGAAACCTGGTCATGGTGTTCTTGTGCATACATCGTCAATATTTGACGATATGTCTGTAAAGGGTACATCTCGGACATCGGTCCAGGATCCATAATCTTGGAGTAATTTCTCCTCACCAATTGTTAATTACATAAATATAATAAATTTAACTAAAAGTTCTTAATAAACCGCAGCCCGATACCATTTTCACGCCCAAAGTAAAAGAGTTGAGATCTTGAAAAGATCGGAGTCCTTTGAATAAAAAATGAAATATCTAGGGACCAAATTTGATAAACCAAGAAACATAGGGTACCAAAAATGATACATTCGAAAGTTTGGAAAACCTTCTACAACCAATGGTCCCGGTCGGTTTTAACAGTTATTTAACGGTGTATCTTAATTGATTAAAACTCAAAACGTTGGGTACTAAAACTGATTAAATGAAACCTTGGGATCAAAATTGAAAACTAGGTATAATTGATGTACTAAAACTGAAAATAACCCTAAGTAACATTAAGTTGGGCCAGCTGGTATTTTTAATTTTTTTGACATTTTTGTTTTTAAAAAACTAAAAAGAGTGTAAGTGTAAGTACTGTCTGTGTAACAGTGTCAGTAACACTAAACTTAATGAAACCCTTCGACCTTCTCCTACGCGTCGCGCCGCTACTCTGCTTTAGCCTCACCACTCGCCGTCGTCGGACATGCTCTCCACGCTGCGGACTAAGCATGTAAGTCATTTTCTTTCCCTTTTTTTTTTTTTATGAGCAGGGCTATTTTAGCCCACACTTAGGACATCAGGCGGTTGGGCGTCGCGCTGGTGGCGGTGGCCGTGCGTCGCCGAGGGGGATATGATGAATATGATGTTTATTTGGCCCATTTCAAAAATCTGTTCTGTTTTTTTTTTTTTTTTTTTTTTTTTTCAAATATAGATGAATGTGATATTTATTTGGAACAAAGAATGTTTTTGGAGTTGATGAATGTTAGAGGAATTAAAAAGGGGATTGCCGCCTGCCGGATTGGGGTTTTCTGCTTTTTGAGGTGCTTTGCTTTGGTGTATAGGTGTTTGTTTTGGATACACTTTGTCTTTTTGTAATGTATATATGTTTGTGCTTTTAAGAAGGGGAACTGATTTTTTAAAATGGAATTCTTGCTTTCAAAGTTTGTCAATGGCATTTTAGTCTTTTTGTATTGTATGTTTGTGCTTTTTGAATTTTTGTAATTTGAACTGTTAAAAACTTTATCCATGTATGCAACTATAAACTTTTGTCACTTTTATTATCGTGAATCATTTAGTTTTGCATATTAAATTTGAATGTTAATGTTATAAATGCTTAATTTAAAATTTTAAGTTTATATATAATTTTTTTAATTTTTTTTTGTAGCTCGATAGTGCTTTTGCTTTGCCCGCATTAAGTTAGGATTAGATTCAAATATTATCAACCCGTATAATAGTGGTCAGTTTAGCTCAAAGCCCATTAAGTCTGATCCTATAGGACTAGGGCTAGCCCGTTTAATATCTCTACCTGGGATAATTATATAACAATAATTATATTTTATAATAAAATTACATACTTTCCTTGTAAAAAAAATAAAAATAAATATTTTATAAACCATTTTGTAAATCGCGTTTCTCCTTTAAAATTCTGTTTGCCCAAATAGACGGTGTCGTTCGATGCAATGGAAAGATGGCAAGGAATATGAAGCATTGTAGCTTTAGATCTAAATATTGAGCAGTGACAAGTTTTGTTCAACTCTCCAAATTCCCAAAATCGGTGCCCTAATGCATCAACTTGATATCGACTTTGATCTTTAATAGTACTCCGGCTGTACATAACAATATAATGGCGAAACATTCGTCGGCATCGTCATTTCCAATACAGAAGAGATGGTCGTTGATGATATTACTATGCATCGCCCTCTCCACCGCCATTGCCTTCTTCATCGGAGCCTCGTTCAGAGCCTGCAACTCCCGCGATTACTCTGAAAAGAACAATTTCAACTCTCCCATTCACTCATTCGACTCACAAAGCAGCGCTGCTGAGAAAGAAGAAGATCCGCTCAGTTTTATGAAATCGAAACTTGTCCTTTTGGTTTCCCACGAGCTCTCGCTCTCCGGTAAGTTTTGATTCTACACGCTTCATTTACTGTGAAACAGTAGATAGGAAGTGTGATTGGTTAATGTTGAGAATGTGTACGACATCCCAACCCGACATCAAGATATGAACTCTAGACAACTGTTATAAGAAATACAGGAACTGTTTAGTCTGTTAGGATGGGAAGATTTAATCTTTCACTGTTTAGTTGCTTGCGCTTGTGAAAGCTTATAATCAAGTGAAATTTGAGGCATAAAGGTATAGTTCATGTTGTTAAGGTGTTTGTTAAATTGTTTAGTTTAAGAGTTCTAAGCTTGTAAACTTCTTATATATGTCAAATTATATTCGGGAAATGTGTTACATAAAATGCCAACTAGTTTAGGAGATTGCGTAAAGAAAACAATCATTTTGTACTTAAATTTGTATACAAGAGACTATAGAATGATAATTTCATTTTTCAACAAATTCTCATAGGTGGACCTTTATTGCTAATGGAGCTTGCCTTTTTGTTGAGAGCTGCTAGCACACGGGTTGTCTGGATCACTAATCAGAAGCCCACTGAACGTGATGAAGTGATTTACAGTTTGGAACAAAGGATGATGGACAGGGGAGTGGAGGTATAATGAAGTCATATCTCGAGCTCTGGCTGATTAACCATTATTCTTCAACTTCATTTGCCATGATTGCATCAGAATTGTAGTAGTTGATTTTTTTGATCAATGCAGGTTTTGTCAGCAAAGGGGCAGGAAGCTGTTGATACAGCTCGTAAAGCTGATCTAGTTATTTTAAATACAGCCGTGGCTGGCAAGTGGCTGGATGCTGTGCTCCAAGAAAACGTGCCTCGTGTACTCCCCAAGGTTTTGTGGTGGATTCATGAAATGAGAGGGCATTACTTTAAACTGGAGTATGTTAAGCACCTCCCTTTTGTTGCAGGTGCCATGATCGATTCACACACTACTGCTGACTACTGGAAGAACAGGACTCATGAGCGATTAGGGTATGCTAGTTTTATCTATATATGATACTTATGATTCAATTCTTTTTGTCAAGTCCATTTCAAGCATAGTCTAGCAAACTGCACTAACAAAAGTGTGCATATCTGTGAAATAAGGGCTGATACAAAAATCTTAAAATTATATATTTTTGGCAGAAAACATTTGTTTTTTTCGTCTTTTTACTTATAACTACTACTTGCGTAGTCCAGTATGCTTTTCTGGAATTGTTGTTCTTTGACTTGCTTTCATTAATACTTGTGTGTATCATGGTATATGGACCTTCACCCAGTTGAAATTACAGGGTTGAGCTGCACATGTGATGCCACATTTGGCTTTGCGGTCAATGAACCATTCTGTTGTCATATCGTGAATGCATAATGTTCTTGTGTTATCTTACAGAATGTAATGGAGAGAGGTCCAGGGTCAAGCCTAAGGAACATAAAGTGAGAAGGAATCAGGAAAATATGAGATACAGAGAATCCATGGACCAATCTGCAAAATCCACATACAATGCGATATATTTTTATGAATCAATCATCTAAAATCCAAAATGAGAGTGAAGCATTACACTCACCATATTAGTAAAATGATATAAACCTAGCCCACGGTTAAATTAGATGTGCATAAAACTCAGCTTTTCTCAGTGTGCTGCAACTTCATGTGGTCTCGAGTTCACCAGAATTTGTATATCCACAACAGACTTTAGAAGAAGAATATGATAACAGTTGATTCCCATTTAAGATGACTTCAGTACTCTATTAGTCCCTTAAATGATGTAATGCTTGCAAGAATGTCCAGAATATGTCTCTTTGGGATTTTTCTTTTTTCTAGTTTCTCCCTTTAGGAATAACAAGAGATTATATTGTCTGTCACTTCCAATGGTGCAGGATTAAGATGCCTGAGACCTATGTTGTGCACCTTGGTAATAGCAAAGACTTGATGGAAGTAGCTGAAGACAGTGTGGCGAGAAGGGTCCTTCGAGAGCACATCAGGGAGTTACTTGGAGTACGAAAAGATGATCTTCTGTTTGCCATTATCAACAGTATGCTTTACTAACAATGACATTATTTTATTTTGGCATTTCTATTTGTGCAACTTATTGCTTATACAGCCACTTTTTTCAAGTAAAATTGACAGCTGTTAGAACTTAGAAGTATGAAATCTGCTTTGGGAGTTAGTTGGTGTATAATCCAATATTCCCTGTTGTCAGAAAACCTAGGATGGTCTTCTATACAATTTTCTCTCTTTGGTGCCAAGTCCTTCATTTATATTTTTCAGGGACGTGTCTGCACACAATGTAGTAATATGTATCTGATGTAGGTTACACAAAGGCAATAACCGTGGACCTGTTTGATATTTAAAGCTTGTTTGAATATATTGTTGCGACTAGTATAAATGAGCAACACGTTACATTTGCTCTTTTAAAGTGTGGATAAGAACTTCCAGTGGACAGAGAGTTAAATGGATAATAAAGCTTTTCACTAGTCCTGATTTGCATCATTGCTGTCAGCCTTCAAACGGAGAGCAATTTCCTACTATCTTTTGATTGATTGAAGAAACTTTTGAATGTCCTAAAAATTTACATGATACTTAGGGCATGCAGTCAAGTATTAATTATTAAAACTTGTCATAGAGTCCTGCTTCTCTCAAATTAATCCTTTCGGAGATAGTTTTTAAGTAAAAAGGAACTATAAGCATGTGTTTCTCTACTTTAAGTTCCTAATAGCTTATGCTTCATAATTGATTAGTTTCCTAACATTTTATCAAGTAGCATTTGTTGTGATCACCTGTATTACATACAAGAAGCGCGACAATATGTTATTTGTGGTTTCATTGACTAAACAGTTTCTGAGCTATAAATGCTTGCATTACTTCAGGTGTTTCCCGAGGGAAAGGTCAGGATCTATTTCTCAAAGCTTTCAATGAAGCTCTGCAACTCAGCCAAGAGAGGAAACTGAAAGTGCCACGAATGCATGCAGTTATAGTGGGAAGTGATATGAGTGCCCAGACTAAATTTGAAACAGAACTGCGTAACTTTGTTGCTGACAAGAAAATTCAGGACAGCGTGCACTTTGTGAACAAAACACTGAATGTTGCTCCGTATCTGGCTTCCATTGATGTTCTTGTCCAAAATTCTCAGGTGCTTTTTTTTATTAGATTAATCTGATGGAACCCATTACTCATGTTTTGTGTATCACCTTGATATTACCAAGGAACTTACATTACCAATTCAAAGGGACACTATGACGTAGTAGCTTTCTTGATGTTATGTGCATAAGATGGTGTCTTACAACCCACTTTGGAATCATAATCTGGCTGCAGTTTTAAGAAACATGATCCTTTTGCATTTTTAAATGGGATGATTACTGTTCATTGTACTAAATAGAGCATAACATTTTGTTAAATGTAGGCACGTGGAGAGTGCTTTGGAAGAATAACCATTGAAGCTATGGCTTTTCAGCTGCCCGTATTGGTGAGATTCAGAATCTTGTTTTGCTTTGTATGCATTTTACAAATGTTTGGGTATCTTTGAGTTCATTTGTCACGTGTAGAACTGTGACATTCGCATGTCACATTTAGAACTGTGTCGTTGACATGTATCTGTTGTACCTGCTATTGTTAGGGGAGGAATTTATTATTACTAAGCATTTATGTCATATACTTTAGGGTACTGCAGCTGGAGGTACAACAGAGATTGTTGTAAATGGCACCACAGGTTGGTTGCATCCACCTGGAAAAGAGGGTGTTACACCTCTTGCTGAAAATATCATTCGACTAGCCACAGACATTAAGACGAGAAGGACAATGGGAAGGAAGGGTTATTCTAGGGTCAAAGAAATGTTTCTTGAACATCATATGTCTCGTAGAATATCGTTGGTTCTGAAGGAGGTTTTGCAAAAGGCAAAGAGAGGCTAAATCGTTCGGAAAATACGTTCCAGGTTATAGTAATATCTTCTCGGTTTTTTTCTTAAAAAATAATAACTTTTTGGTGGATGAGTGTATGTAGATGTGTAGATGTGATGGCCCCTGACATTTTTGCAATGTATCGTATGATATGGAAAACTGTTCAGTGTTAGTTTATCAATTGGTGGTTCCCATTAATTCGATGGAGAATTTGGGTGTTTGCAAATACTAAAAACAAAATTGATTCTTAGCTTTTAGCCGGAAAAAGTTCACTTTTTAGTGTTTGCAAATGTCGTTTCCACTTTTGATTTTGTTTCGCTTAATCCAGATTTCAAAGCAGGAAATGGGTGCTTTAAATTTGCTTTTGATATTTGTTTTTCGTTCTGGTTTGAACCGTTTGACTTCTACACATAAATAAAACACATTTACAACATATCAACCAAACACTTTCTCTTAACTTAATCAATTTCCAACATCTATTTGCAAACAATACATTGGTTTGCTTAAATTACTTTTAAGTTGCATTTGGATTGATGAATTTGAAATTAAGGATTTTAAATCTATAATAACAAGTACATTAAGCTTGTTTTGGTAATCTTATGATACAATGGATTTTAAATTCTTTAACTCTTATTTTGAGCTATTTTTTAAGTTATTATGGTGGATTTGAAATTCATGCATGGAGACATGGAGTCATTTGATTTCTTTTCACCAAATCATCCCTTCAAATCCAAATCTTTCCACCAACATTATAAAATTTATTGAACATGAATGTGGCATGAGTCATGCATGCAAGTATTGAATATAGCACGAGTCATGCCACATCCAGTTAGAGATCACTTCTCTTTGTTTGATATGGCTGTTTTTATAATGCTTATATCTTTTCTTTGAATATAGTTGAAAATAAGGACCTTTGCTTTTCTTCTTTTTAATATTTCAGTAATTAAGGAGTGGATGAGGTTTTAATTAGGATTATCCCAATGGATATTCCCATGCATGCGGAGAGCTACAACTAATTAACTAAATTTAGTTTATTTATTCATGATAATTAAGTTAAAATATCATTCGGGGAAGATATGGAATTAAAAAACTGAATTTGAGGGCTTAGTGAAGCCACATGCACATAGCTAGCATGGGGTTTGTTCTAATTTGCAAGTGTTTTATTATTTAGTAATTTCTTCTTTTTATAAACATTGTCTTTGACGTCACACATTCAATCACATTGCACCAAATTGAAGGACAAAAGAATTATAAAGCTATTAAAGTGGCTAATTATGCTTAATAATGAGATCAGTAATATAATATTATCACTAGCACACTTTAAGAGTAATGGCAACGTCAAGGACTGTCTTTAGGATCTTCAGTTTTTTAACATAATTAAATCACTTTTAATTTTTTAATGAAGGGTGTTTATTGAGATTTTTGTATATTTCTACAATACCAATTAGATTGTTAACTAAAGTATCTTTGATTTGCTTGTGAGCAAATAAATATTACCAACACAGCTTTTTTACTTGCACCATAAAAAAGCTGATTTAAAGCCACTTACTTTCCACTAAACAAGAAACGATAAAAGGACACAATAATCGCATTTGTGGTTAAGCTTTATAGCTTATATGGCTAGCCACATGCTTTCACCAGACATTCCATACTTAATGGGGAAATAAGATTAGTTTATGTAATAAAGATTAAAAGTATGAATAATATGCCCTTTTTATCTTTGACTGATAGGCAATCAAATTCTAAAGATAGAAAGATCGTATTTAATTTAATTCTCCTCTTTTAAGATATTATTCTGAAATTTTAGCAATTGACTTGTAGTGTATATGATTCTTTATTTTAAATTTAAATGTATATGTATTGTATTAATTATCACCGTATGTGTACCTCACGCGGGATAATACAAGAAATATTCTTTGCGGAAGAAAAATATTCGTTTGAAATTATGTTACCGTGTACCAAAAACAAAGTATAAAAAAGACGTAAGCCTAAAATAAAACATGAAAATAACTTCAATTTGGTTTACATGTTTGAAAAACAAGAAAACCAAATATTGTATGTATGTATAGAATTAAAAATGATGAAATAAGTTATCATGTTTTGGAACATCACCCTAAGAAAACTCAAGAGTCATACAAAACAGAATAAAATAGAACCAGTTTGAGTCCTTAAATTGAATAAAAACTTGAAATATTACATCCACAACCTTTGCATTTATTAATATTGCTACTGACCCATTAACACATCCACTAATTTTTCCCATTCTTAAAAACCACAACCACTACTAAAAATGGCCAAAAACAATATTGACCATTTCTTGATCCCAAAATCCAATTTTCAATCAACAATAATCAAACAAATCAGCAGATGCCATAATAGGGTGTTGGTTAGTGGGTCCCATCAAATTCCATGGATTGTTCAAGAAACCATCACCAAACCCTTGATGCTGAACCTCCTCAGCCTCAAACACGCAGCCTCCGGCGGCGGCCGCCGTGGCGGCCGAGGAGTTGATGTAGTCCAAAATTTCGTTCAGGGACTGGAGTCTTTGTGTGAGCTCCATCCTCTGAGCCCTTAAAACTGAATTTTCAGCCTCCACATTCAGAAAGTGCTGTTTGGTGAAATTTATATTTGTTAAAATCTGATTATTTTCTTTACTCAGCTGAGAAACCTGAGCCGTCAGATCATCCAAATGCTTCTGCTTTCTGATCCTCGATCGCCTCGCCGATTCCCTGTTCGATTGCATTCTCTTTCTCTTCCTCTGATCCATTATCAACCCTTCATCCGAACCTGATTTTTGAAAATCTGAAGAAATCCCACTCGAAGAGGCCATTTTAATATTTTCCCACCAGTCAGTTATTTTATCAAACAGTTTATGTGCTATTTGGTTGGATCTGTGTAAATTGCTGATTGAAAAGGTTACTTATGAAAAAACGTAAAACCAGTAAAGAAATACAACTGAGAAAGATTGAACAAGATGGATCCTGGGCCTGAGCGAAGAATTGATCATAAAATCGGACCGTATGATTTCACTTATTACAGAAAACATGTATCTCAAACATCAAGAACAATATCTGAACTGAAGCATCAAAAAAATTCTTATATTTTTACAGATTAAATTATATAAGAAAATTTCTAAAACTTTCGGCAGAATAACAGCCAAAAAAACAAGAGAAGCCAAAAGAAGAAGACTTAAATCTATAGGAAGGAAAGAAATGAGAAGAGGAAGAGGTTTTTGAGGATGGCAAATGGCCTGATTTATAGATGGAAATGGTGGGCAAGAAAATGAAAAATAAATAAATAAAACAAGAAAAATGGCAGGATAAATTTTTAATTGTGTGATAAAACGAAAAAGGGGGAAAAAGTGAAGGGCTTTGGAATCTAGTGTACGTACAAACTCCAGCTGTGTGGAGCAAAATAATTTGACAGTGCCCATTGATTTTCTTTTTTTTTACTTTGGTTTCAACAACTGCACCAATTTTAGTACTTTATTGTTATCAAACCTTGTTTTTAGTTTGCAGTTAATTTTTATTTACAATTTGGGAAGTGCTAGGTGTCACCTGAAGGTTGATCATAAAATGATAAAATTATTATCTTGCAAATAAATAATATGTGTTCATGAAATAAGATAAATTCAAATGATAAAAAAGAATGGAAAACTTAGAACAAAACTGAAATAAGAAAAGTTAAGGGTTTTCATGAGAAGCCAGAATTTGGAAATGAGAAGAATGACCCTGAATGTGAGAGGATAACCAAAAACAATTAATTAGTGAGAAAGTAATAACCTTTGGGATTTCCAAAGAAGACACAATTATATTAATTTAATTTGGTAATCACATTCAATGCACCATCATTATCATTCTTTGGAAAAAAATTATCACAACTTAATTAGGTTTTAAACTAATTCCTTTGCACTGTTATCTAATTTATTATTCTTTTCCGTGTTTTGGCAGTTTTGCCTCGGGAAAATAAAATTTTTAGTCTGTAAGTTGGACATGTTTTAGAATTAGTCTTCTAAATCACATTCATTTTTAGTCCTTTAACTTTCAAATTTCTAGATATTCGATCCTTTAACTTAACAATTTTATTTTTGGTCCTATAACGTAACATATTTTGTAAATTTGGTCCTATAACTTAACATATTTTAGAAATTTGGTCATGTAACCTTTTTTTAGGGAATTTAGTAATATAACTTAACAATAGTTAAATTTAATTAATTTATTAAAAGGTTATTTCTAAATTAATTTAATTTTTCTAATCGAATGATTTTAATTAACAATTAGTTTTCTTTAAAAATAAATAATTATTTTTTAATTTAATTAATTTTTAAAAAATATTTAAGCATTAATTTTTAAACCTTCCAATTAAATGCATCTTGTACACTAGTCTACGTTATATTTCTTGGAGATAATTATCCTCACCAAAGGTTAATTGCATAAATATGACAAATTATTCTTAAGTTACTAATTTGATGTAATTATTTTAATTTTCCTAGAATTCATTAATTATTTTAGAAATTTCTATTTATTTAAACTTTTTATTAATCAAATTAATTTAATTTTAATTGTTTTTATAATTTGATTAGTTTCCAAACATTGAAATTTAATTATTTTATATTTGGTCCTATAAAATAGTTAAATTTAACTATTGCTAAGTTATAGGACTAAATTTCTAAAATATATTAAGTTGTAGGACCAAATTTCAAATATGTTAAGTTTTAGGACCAAAAATAAAATTGTTAAGTTAAAGGACCGAATAACTAGAAATGTGAAAGTTAAAAGACTAAAAAATGAATGTGACAATTTAAAGCCGACCAATTCTCCAAAAGCCCAACTTACGCGACTAAAAATCTTATTTTCCTTTTGCCTTTATCAGCGCCTACTTGATTTCACTCATCTAATGAGCATCTTTAGAAATAAAGAAAGGGCATTAAAATATAAACATTTTTGATAAAGTAGGATACTTATTATCAGTACCATTTTAGATTTAGAAAGAAATAATAATAATAATAATAATTAATGTCCAAGTAAAACCCTGTAATCCATATTTCTTTATTTTTTGAAATACTGTAATCCATTTTTAAGAAATCATAAACTAAGGATGGATTCTTGCAAACTGCATTTGTGTTGAAACTCAACATCAACAGGCCAACCTTTGCTTGACACAATGGATTCAAATGATTTAACCCAATGGGCCAATAGCAAGGATTAATCATTGAAGCTTAAAACAAAGCTAACAATTTTCCCTTAAAAAAAAAAAAAAGTCACAGGAGTACGTAAAGATAATCAAATAAATGGGCATAACTACACGATCTAGCCACCAAACATTTTCGAAATGCGTAAAAGTGTTAATTTAGATTCCAGGACCAAACGCGCGTACAACTTATTAAAATAACATAATTTGATGCAAATTGAATATACGCAAATTAATAATACTAATTTTTGATATTTAAGATATTTGCCTTCTATTTTTTTTTTAAATAAATGAAAATATATAAAAAGAAAGGAAAAAGTCCTAATCACAAACGATCATCAGAAAAAAAGAAAAACAATGGAAAATGTCGGGAAAAAACCACAAAAATAACTTTAAAATGCAATTTAAGTGAATGACGTTTCGTCTCAATGATTTTCGAGTGATATTGTCATTTGTTATTTTCACACGCTTTCGAAAGTATTGTCTTGATGGTTTGATGTATCTTGTGGAATGTCGGCACAGGATCCTCGTGCTACAATGTCCATATTCTTCATAGCTTCGAGGAGAAGACATTTGAGTGAAACGACAAATGAAGTAGTTGAAGAGTCGCCTAGCTTGGTCTTTAAAGCTTTCGATTTGTCTTGTTCTTCTTCATCTTGCTCTTCATCTTCCGCCATATCGGACCACCTCTTTGGGGCTATTGCCGCTGGGCTTGAAAGCTCTCGAAAGTTCGGTCGAATTAAATCTTTCCGAAGGATCACTAGGTTTTAACACGTAGTTACTAACAGGGGTTCTTGTTATTCACCGTCTCAATGACCTTATTTAAGTCAACCTCCTCCTTGTCAACCAACCGATCACCGCGCCTAATCGCGATCTCGATGGTCGAGGAGGCACGTAAACCACCAACGAATGCTCCTTGTTTCTTAAGATCTTTATCATTGTTCTTAACCGCCATGATGTCTCCATTGCCATGCAATTCTCCACCATCAAAATTGGTATGGTTTTCCTCCTCGCATTGTTGACGATTGACATCAAGCTCCTCGAGGATATCGAACGAGTTCCGGTCGCATACCGATGTAGAAGCTCCGTTATCCGGGTTGTCTTTCGAGGGCCGTCCCTTTTGTTTTTCACTTGTATCTAAGTTTCACCCACCTCCTTATCCTTTTTAGCGGAGACCTTCCCTATTATAGTGCATGCACGCCGAACGACTACGAGGACGCACCTCCATATTTACTGTTTTACCTCTGAGTTGTGGGTTGTCTACAATGATTAATGTTATGACCTACAATCCGACAATGAACACAATATTTGGAATATTTTCATATCCGATGGAAACAAAAGAGCAATGTCCCGATCGTTCAACCATTATGCATTCTTGAAGGGGAGAGCTAAGATCTAATTTGACAAGAACATGAACAAAGTGACTTGCCTCACCTGTTAAAGAACATCTCACAATTTGCATAAGAGTACCTATGGCACAAGCCAATTTTGTAATTAACGAAGGATGCCAATATTACAAACTAAGCTCGTAAATGCGAACCCAAACCTGGGGCCTCGACGTATTGATTTTTTGTACGGTTTAAAATCGGGATCCAATTCATGAGACAAATTGAACCCGAGGCTAAATTCCACGTCGCCTTCTGTAGAATCCGATGTCTCTCATTCAAATCCGATATTTGGATGTTGTAGTACCCCTTGCCCAGGGGAATGAATTTCCAAGGAGATTGAGGATTCCATATCTGTGTCAATTTTTTCTTGAGATCGTCCAACATCATCGGCTTTGTACCCTTGGGAAAATCACACGACCAATTAACGAGGTTCAAGTTCCGCAATACGTTGTTGATAAATATCTTCGTCCCATGGTAATAAAAATATTCCCCCTTTTAACCTAGCTTGGAAGAGTCTCCCGTCGACACGGTATGAGCAAACAATTGCGCAACTTTTGGCCCTTTTCCATCGGAGTGTTGTGGCATATCGTGTTTGTATCTCGATTTCCGATCCCCGCACGGTATCGCGCCATGCATGTGCGAGCAGGCTAGTGGTTTAAACAAACCCTAAAAAGAACCCTAGGAGGAGACGTGCCATCGAATGCTAAGGAGTGGCCTCATCAACACGTGGCAACCATCGTATATTAGAAATGGGAATTGATATACTAGCGCCGTTGTTGGCGGAGATCCGCCGCAATCCCGATTCTTGAAGGAGGCGTCTCCTTAACGTGCGATAAATCGATCGTAGAAACCTTATGGTTGGAAATTTCAGGGAAAAGTAAATTATCTAAATCCATAGAAAGATGCGATTGAGGATTACCAATTACCGATGGTAGGAAAGACGGAGAAGACAACAATCGGCATCCGATGTTTTAGGAGCATCGTGGCCTCCTGGGGTTTGCGTGTCCCCCTTATATTCTTGATATCTTTGGTCTAAGATATTTGCCTTCTATAAATACAATTGAGTATATACGTGCCTATGTGGCCGAAAAAGCATAAAACTTTGATATTATATTTTCATCATATGTTTGCTTTGCTTATTTTCTTTAGAGGGGATTATTAATATTTTTGACATCTTTGCTTATTTCTTTCAATATTTTCTTTGTTCGGTAATTCTTTTTATCTGTAATTTTCTTTTTGATCGGTTTATTTTCTTTCAATTTAATTACATGCCTGGTACGTGAATCCAACTCATAATAGTGAAATAACTGGTGGCATGATCATGGGTTGTCTCAAACATGTCCGTCTAGTCAACTTTATGAAATTTTCTTTTATTTCCAATTAATTCCTTTGCACATAAGGAAAAAGAAAAAAAGGATTTTTTTATTTATTTGTTTGTTTTCCACTGTTAAAACTGTCACATTCTAAACATGTTCTCATTGAAAATGCGACACCACCAATATGGAAAAAGATAGTGTACGAAAAGTTTGCACATGTTCACCAACGTACCAAAGAGCCAAAATAGTAATTTTTTTCTATAATAGAAATTGAAAATTAATTCTGTTAAAACTAATTAGATATCTTATTTTAGAAGTTATATCACGTAGCGGCAGAATTATGCATTTTGAATCTTGGATACAATTTGATAATTTTCATCTGTATACAACTTTGCTTTCTTCATAACAAAGTGTTCAAACTAAACATTAAGTATTGGGAAGAAAGCAAAATATTATTGTCCACGCCCGTTTCAGTCAACAACATGCGTAGTGTAATCGGGATTAAGATAATATAAACAAAGAAGCAGGGAATATAATAATTTGGAATTTATGCATATTTTATTGAGAAGGACCGAGTTGGTACTCTCGGGGCTGGCCCAAGGTTTCGAGGCCTGGCGAATAAAAAAATGAGACCCTTATGTTTACATAAGAAAATTAAAAATAATAAAATCAATGGTACAAATATAATTTCATTAATTTAACATTAAAAAATAAAATATATAATAACAAAAATATAATACTCCAACTTTAACATTTGGGTTTTATTAAATAAATTACGAAAAAAATGTTCAATATAATTTACATAGAGAAAAAGACAAAAAAAAAAGCTAATAAATTAGCTATGAAAATTGATCTTCATTCATTTCTAAATTCTTCAATTCTATTTTTTGGTGTTGCTAAAGGAAAAAAAATAGCAAATACGAAGGACATAATGAGTATTTAAAGGTGGGCAACTCTTTCAATTCTTCAATTATGTTTTTGGTTTTGCAAAAAGAAAAATATAGTTAGATTGAAAGGCAAAAAGACAAATAGAAAGACAAAAATACCTAATCTTTGCTCCTATTAGGATTTAAACTCATGACCATGAGAAACATAAAAGGCATCACTACTACTGTGCCAAATCACTCATTATCTAATTGCTTAAACCTTTAATTTATATATCCACATATACATATAAAATAAAAAAAAAATCGGGGCACTTGCCGTAGTGGGGTGGGTGGGTGTCGAAACCAACAATAATAAATACTTGCTCTTCAATTAATTAATTTGTAGCGGCGATGAGCAAGGTCGAATCCACATAGATTGGTTAGACTAAGTTTGATGTAATTCACAAAATAATGAAAACAAAAAGGGGGATTTTGAGATTTTAGAATTAACTAAGATGAAAAGAAGAAATAATATAAATGAAGAATAAATCAGTTTATGAAATATCCAACCAACGGAATAATCTTTAAATGGTTCATGGAATTAATCACGATGCAAAAATAAATCCTTCAATTCTCTATCAAATTGGTTATGGTTATTGGTACGACCTAACAACCTATCTCTCCTTACTCGTTCGATAATTAGGATACGATCTCTAATTATTTCCCTAGCCAATAAACAATTCTAGATACGATCTTAAAATTTAATTTATCAACAACATTAAAATCTAGAGAGACCACCAATTCTAGCCAACAAACACACATGTAGGTTCATTTAAACTAGATTATATATCTCCAAAACATATATTGAAAACCACCTATGTAATCAAATATGTAATTTGCCACAACAATTAGAACAGATAAACAATTACGGATTTAACGTTCTAAATGGCGATATGTTATTTCGATAATTGAACAAAGGATCCTTTTTGTTGCAATCAATCAAACAACAATAATCAATAAGAACATAAGATATATAAATAATAGTGAAAAGAAGAAGTAAAATTAATTAGATCTCACAAATCGCGTAGAACCAAATCTTCAATTATCCTTTAAATTTAGGAAAAGTAGTTTAGCAATCCATAGACATGGTTGCCGAAAAAATCAAAATGAAAGAGAGAGCTGGGAAAAGCTAACGTGAGGAGAGAATAAGGGAGAGGGAGTTAGGGTCCAAGTGAAAAGTCAAAAGATGAATCCTAATCCTAGAAGGAAACATGTTTTTAATTGGAAGAGAACATTCTCTCTCCAAAAATACACTCCAATAACAATCCTACCATACTTAGAACTCTTGAGACTAAACCAATAACACTCCAATTCGCCACTTCAACATCAATGAATTGGGTCCATTTTAGTCACTTTCCTCCACTTTCCTACAAAATATAAGAATCAATCAAAACCCACAAGTTAAGCTCAATCAAACATCAAAAGTATGGGAAAAATATGACAATTTCTATGTCATTTTTGCGATCTATCAAATCACCCCACACTTAATCAATGCTTGTCCTCAAGCATTCAATAATTCAAATTTATCATCTCATCTAATCATCATCCTTCATCTTTCTTTGCCAATCCAAAATATTTGTCAAACAATGAAACACAAGTTGAGTAGAATTCTCATACACCAATACCATGAATAATCATCTCAACAATTAAATTGAACATAAAACGATAAGATCCAACAACTTCTCACAAGATTCACTCATTACGCTCAAAAGTGTATAAGGTATATATCAATGAACTCTCAAGTCAATACATAGAAGATTTTTACCATATGCTTGCAAATATATCACGTCTCTTCCACCTATGAGCAAATTGAGATGCACCAAAATCAAAAGGGTTAAAAATGGGTTGTAATGGGCAAAGGTTAAGGGTGGATAGAAGGGTTTTGGCTAATGGAATTGAAACAATCATATAAACCCTTCTTCTCATAACTCGACAAAGCAACAAAGACTCGCTTCAATCTCGTAACGCGCATCTAAGAACCCGGATCTACAATTTTGTCTCTTTTTCTCTCTTGCTCCACAACGATTTTTTCTCCGCATTTTTCTTTTTTTTTTTTTCGCGTTTTTCTTATTTCTTTTTTTTCATTTTTCTCAAAGCACTTTTTTTTTTTTTTTGTTTCACGTATACGAGAGAAGAGATCTATGAAGCAAAAGAGAACTTAGATGACTAAATTTTCCATAACGTGCGATCTATATACTCAAGTAAAAGCGGTGATGAGCAATGATGGGTTTATATGATCCTTCAATTCAAGGTTCAAAAAGATGGTAAATCAACAAAAAGGTTATCACGGCTTGTATTGCAGTCATATCCAAGAAAAAGGGCTAAGGCTCGAAATTGGCTCACTAGGGGCGAGTGGAATAGGGTAGGCTTCAAAGAGAGGCAAAAATGACAAGAAAAAACGGTTTATCCTAAATACCCTTATTCAATTTAGTGCATCAAATCCATCAAAGGGGTTGATTAAGACATGCATAACAATGCAAGTTCTAGAAAAATCAACAATGCATGACAACACACAATCAAAGAAATGGAGCACGATATGCAATGAATGCTCATAGGCTCAAATCTCACCAAAAAGAGGGTAACATGTGTTAAATCCCATACATTTGTCCGTCAATCAATCGTCAAGAATAACCACTCACAATATAGCAATGAGAATTCAAAATCATTTTCACACACAAAATCATCAATTTTCACAGATTAGCATTGAAAGAGTCTAGGATTCAAAAAGAGAAATGAGAAATGAGAAATAGAGGATGCTAAACAAGTTAACAATGCAAATACACCCCCTTCCCACATCGAAAATCAGACATTGTCCTCAATGGCAAAATAAGATGCTTAATTAATGAAAGAAAGAACAAGAGAAGCGATGAACTCCCCGATAATGTCGAGCATCAAAGAAGACCACGACAATCACGGAGATGGAGGGTGAGGTGGTCGGAATCCAACATGTTGGAAGTAGGCGCCAAATTCATCTCTATCCTTGTTAGTTGTCGGTGAAATTTAGCAATACGCTTGTCATAACATTGTAGAGGCTGTGTGGAAGAGGTGGAAGGTGGTTTTGGGGGTGGCGATTTTGGATGACTGGGGTGTTGGTGCGAAAGAGGTAGAAGGGGGTGAGTGTGGGTATGGAAGATGGTGGTATGCGGTGGTTATGGCGGTGGTGTGCGGATCGGGGGTTTGGTGGTGGTCTTTGTGAGGTGGTGCGGTGGAAAGAGTGGCGTGCAATGTGGTTTTGGTGGTTGGCGGTGGTAGGTGAGAGACGGTGGTTGTGGCTTGGGGGCGAGGTTTGAGAAGGAAGGGGGAAAAGAAAAAAAAAAAAAAAAGAAAAAAAAAAAAAAGGAAAAGGGAAAGGAAAAGGGAGAAAAAAAAAGAAAAAGGAAAATCCTAAAATCGATTTTCCAGTTTTTTTTTTTTAATTTTGAAAATCAAAAGAGGAGGTAATTTGTGTGCTAAGACAGACCACCTCTTTCAATAGGGCTTGGGCATGACTTATTCCAAATGTTGTAGCAAATTAAATATTATTAAGGCGTGCCCATGTCTTAATGAAAGTTGTCTTCTCGTCCGAGAACACACTTTTTTTTAACTCTTAAAAATCAAAAAGAAATCAACAACTACTCCTAAAAAAAAAAAAAAAAAAAAAAATAAAAACAACTTGGGTTCCCAAAAGCGCCTTTCTTTAATGTCTTCGACTAGACATTGTCCTCTAGCTTTAACCTATTCCCTTTGGGTGCTTCTTCACAACTTTCAATATGATCTCTTCATGAATCTCAATCAAATTATTAACACAAGCAATCGATAAGTTTGATGCACCATACCTCAAAGATTGCATCGAATCCTTTTCGGGAATGATATCTTGTAAGTCAAAATCAAAGTCAAACTTCTTTATTAGTCCTCGAGATCTTTGTAAATGAAATTCTACTAAGTGCAATTTTCAACTTATCACCATCACTCAAATCAAACATTTTCTGGGCCAAATGTTCAATAACATCCATAACAAAAACAGAAGATACATCACTTGGATATCTCATGGCATCATAAATATTAAAATTAATCATTTCACCATCAAATTCCATTGTAAGTGTACCATCATGCACATCGATTTTTGTCCTGACGTTTTCAAAAAAGGTCTACCCAATAAAATTAATGAGCGAGATGAATTATCTTCTTCCATATCAAGCACATAAAAGTCATCGGGGAAAAATCAATTCGTTAACTTGCACTAAAACATCTTCCAAAACACCTTCTCGATAAACATTAGATCTATCACCGGTTGAATAATCACACCAGTTTCTTTGAATTCCCCAAGATTCAAGGATGCATAAATTGATAGTGGCATGACATTTATGGAGGCTCCTAAATCTAACATTGCTCTCTCAACTCTAACATTACCAACTTTGCAAGGGATAGTGAACATACGGATCCTTGCACTTAGGAGGTAATTTTTTCAAGTACAACCGAAACATTCTCACCCATCTACCGACAAATTCATTACCTTTTAACTTTTTCTTGTTGGTGCACAACTCTTTTGAGGAACTTGGCATATCGAGGTACTGTTTAATTGCATCAAGTAAAGGGATATTTACCTCGACCTTGCGAAAGGTGTCAAAAATCTCCTTTTCTTCATCCTCCTTCTTAGATTTGGATAATCTAGAAGGGAAAGGAGGAGTGGTGCCAAAACTTTTGGTTGCTCCCAAAGAGATTCTTTTTGTCGCTCGAGGTTGAGATGGAGGAATGCAACTTCTTTTTCAGTTTCTTCTTCTAGAGTGCGTTTCGAGTTGGCTTGGGAGGATCCTTCAACTCGGTTCCACTTCTTAAGGTAATTGCACTAGCATTCATTTTGGGTTAACCACCTGCCCCGAGATGGCAATTTACCCCGAGATTCAAGTCGACTCACCGATGAAGCCAATTGACTCATTTGATCTTTCAGTTCCTTTATGTTCGTCCTTGTCTCTTGTTGAAATTGTTGTGTATTGATGGCAAGCGACTTAACAATTTCTTCAAGAGACGAACTTGAGCTGAAGAGGATTGTTGTTGTGATGGAGCAGTTGTCTTGGTTGGTAGTTTGAATTGAGGTCTTGGTGCATAGCTAAAGTTAGGGTGATCCCTCCATCCGGATTATAAGTATTCGAGTAAGGATCATATTTCCGTTGAGGTGGGCTGGGAATCCCCCAACTGCGTTAGCTTGCTCTTGAGGTTCATCTTGAAGTGTCGGACACAAACTGCATTCGATGTCCAATATCAACAAAAATCCCACAAGTCTTGACCTCTTGAGTGTTTAGGCAACCATTTGTTGAACGAGAGTAGTCGATTAGCTATTTGATTTTCTAACGAAGATACATTCACCTCATTCACTTTTCTTTGATATGTATCTTGTCGGAACCCAAATTCTTTGTGAGTTGGTCGCCATGGTGGAGATCAAATCTCTCACTTGATGAGGGGTTTTATTCACTATAGCACCTCCACTCGCCGCATCCATCATTCTTCTTTCCATAGATAACATTCCCTCGTAGAAATCTTTGGATGAGAAGTTGTTCAAATTCCATCCGAGGACAACTTGCACACGATTGCTTGAATCTTTCCCAATACTCGTGGAGGTTTTCGTATCTCTCTGTTTGATCCCACATCTCACGCCCGATACTTGCAGCTCTTGAAGTAGGGAAGAATTTGTCAAGAAACAATCTCAACATCTCCGTCCATGTGGTGACGGACCCGGGAGGTAGATAGAAAAGCCAATCCTTTGCTCTTTCGGTCAATGAGAAAGGAAAAGCTCGCAGATTTAATTTGTTCCTCCGTGACTCCTTTTCGCTTCAAGCTAGAACACACCACATGAAATTCTTTCAAGTGTTTGTGGGGATCTTCATTTTCGTGTCCACAAAATTTTGGAAGAAGATGGATCAAACCCGACTTCAACTCAAAATTTGCTTCAATGGTCGGATATT
Source organism: Rehmannia glutinosa (assembly GCA_016081115.2). Taxonomy (NCBI): domain Eukaryota; kingdom Viridiplantae; phylum Streptophyta; class Magnoliopsida; order Lamiales; family Orobanchaceae; genus Rehmannia; species Rehmannia glutinosa. The sequence continues at coordinate 280,519 of JABTTQ020003281.1, forward strand.
CAATGCATAATGGGCGGTCTATGTCATGTGGGGCCACTAATTGCCTCAATGTTTGTTCCTAGTTTGCCATATTGTTGGGAAATTTATTGTTTAGATTTTGATGAATGCCATGTAAAACTTAGAATAGGAAGTTGGCACCCCATTTTCGTTGTAAACCGCATTATAATAAATAGGTGGTCAAGCCGAGTTAAGTCGCCTATGCCTAAACATGCAAGAAGACAATCGGAGACTAGAAGGAAGACTCATTGCAAGACAACCGAGTATGGCAAAGAAGAGAAGACGGGAACTCGATGAAGGAACAAGCGAGATGCAGTTGAGTAGAGTATCGGTCAAGTCAACTCAAGATAGCCAAGTCTCAAGTTGAAGTGTGGAAGAGTCATCCAATGATTGGAAGCGACTCTAAGTCACCTGGGAAAGCAAGGAAATGCGGTCAAGTCGAGATAATCTGGAAGAGATCCGTTACGTAAATCAAGGGAATCACTTAAACAAGTAATACCTCCATACTACCTTTCTCGAAGTGCTCACCCCGAAGCGTGCAAAAGGAATAAACCAATGGGAAGCACACGCACCATGTCAAAACTCTGAAAAGTCAAGAACAATTCATACGAGGAAGTGGCAATTCCAAGGATCGCAACAAGACAAAGCCAACGACCACAAGTGACTTTAAAAAATAAGCCTATCTCTTCAAAGGCGATTTTTGAAAGATCACCATAAAAGGCCGAGGAATGACTACGAGAGGAGGTTACTCCGAACACGAACATTCAAGCAAACATTTGAATCAGTAACCTAAGATATTCTCAAATCATTCAAGATTAATCCTCAAGCCTACATTACGAAGAAAATCAATCCAACACTCACCTGTGAAGGAAAGATAACTTCAATCGAGTTGAAGAGGAAATTGTTGAAGAATCAAGGGTCTACATTCCACGGAGGATTGTAGGAAGGTTCAAGTTGAACCAGTCTCAAGCTTTTGGAGGGCTTCGTGATCAAATCCAAAGAGCTTGAGCAAGTGGTCACTGTAGTAGCAAGGCAGTGCGCCCTGTGAAGAAAGCCGAGTCGCACGAGAAGCCAAGTGCGTGACCAAGGAATCTCCGGATCGAGTCCCAAAGGATCAAGTCACTTTGTGTGATCAAGACTTGTATCCGGATATTACCACTCGTATAATGATCAATACCTAGTGGATTCCTCCAGGAGTTGGAGAAGAGAGAGTAGAAGAATTACCCCATCTTCGAACCTCTATAAAAACTTGTCGTGTCATTTACATTTCAAAGACTTTAATTCTCGCATCTTTTTTATTTAACTCTGTTTGATAAATTTGCTATCCACTTGATAATCTCTAAGTACTAAACCAAATTTAAGGGTGTAAAGTCTTCCAATAAAAACAAATCACAATCGAGTTAAGTCTTAAGTCAAAACAACTGTGTTATTCTATCAACAAACTCGATCAGTCTTTGAGTAACTAACTCATTTGATTAACTAACTTAGCCGTCCATCAAGGACTCACCGGGAAGTATTAACTCTGAATATTTAAAAGGACTAAATCGAAAAGTTGGTAAGGTTTATTCAACCCCCTTCTAAACCTTACACTCACACCCCTTGGGACCTACAAGTGGTATCGAGCGGTTGGTTCATTAAGCCTTCCGATCGTTTTCGAACTAGATCTCCAAATTTTTCAAAGTCTGTTTTAGTACTTAAGTTCTTCAAAACTCTTTTTATCATTAAAAGTTATTATCATGGAAGCAAATTTGACACGCATCCCTATGTTCACAATTGAAGAATTTGATGATTGGAAAATTCGCATGCGATGGCTCATCTATCAACATTACATGATGAGATGTGGATAGTGATAGAGGATGGGCCACTTCAAATTTTAAAAGTGAACATGTAAGGAGAGCTGAGTTTGAAGGTGAAGAGGATGTTGCTCCTGCACCGGTCATGGTTGAAAAACTAAGATTTGAATGGACAAATGATGACAAAAAAGATATAACCTGGACAATGTGGCCAAGGACATTCTTTAAAAACCTTGGACAAAACCATGTTCAATAAAGTCAAATCATGCAAAACGGCTAAAGAAATCGGGACAAGCTAACATTGATTTGTGAAGGCTCGGAGCAAATCAAGGAAAATAAATTATCGGTGGTACAGTCACGAAATTTGAGAATTTCAAAATGATCGCAGGAGAGACCCTGGATCAACGGATGCTCGGTTCACGTAAAATTACCAACGAGCTATCTCGCACTTGGAAAAGAATATACACAGAAGGAAATGTGTATGAAGATTCTAAGAAGTCTCCCAACCGAGTGGGATATGAAAGTCATGGCCATGAGACACTCCATAGACCTATCCAAGACATCCAACCATGAGCTATTCTCGGATCTCAAAGCCTACGAATTTGGTGAGAAGAAAAGACCGAGGAAGAGACAACAGACCAAAAACAAGCACTCTAATTGTTAAGGATGGCAAAAGAGCCGAGGTCAAAGAAGTCATTGACCAAGAGGAAATAGCCCCGATGGTTAAAAGGTTTAACAAGTTCTTCAATAAGAACTACAAGAGAGGCAAGGGCGAATCCTCCAGAAGACACTCAGCTCCCCTCCAAGTCAAGGGAAGATAGGCCAACCAAGAGAACAGAGCATCAAAAAGTGAATATCAAAGGTGACAATCCAAGAATGGAAAGAGTCGATCAAAAGGTTGAAAATCTATCTTTGAACCGTAGGCAACCAGGTCACTATGCCATTGATTGCCCATATATCCTGTAGTCAACAAATACGGGGAATGAAGAAGAAAGAAAGGTCTTGAGAGAAAGAAGATAAGAAAAGAAAAAGGCAATGTTGGTCAGTAGAGATGGCCGAGACAGCCCAAGTCAAGAGACACACGGTGATTAGAGTAGTGAAGCCGACTACTCAAGTGACTCGAAGAAGAAGCTTTGATCCGTTTGATGGCCAAGGAACAAGACCAACCTCGACCAAGAAGATGAGGTACACTCTAACTCATCACACTCAGATTCTAGTGATAGTGATCGTGACACACACACTTCATCACCCACGATCTTTATGATTCATTAGGCAAAATGATGAAAGATTTTGAACACATTAAATCCTCACACACACTATGTAGGTCCCGAGGGGTGTAAGTGTAAGGTTTAGAAGGGGGTTGAATAAACCTTACCAAATTTTCGATTTAGTCCTTTTAAATCTACTGAGTTGATTCTACACAGTTTGTGTCCTTGATGGACAAATCGAATTAGTCACTCAAGAGAGTTAATCTCTCAACAGACTCAAATTTGAGTTGTTGATGGAGTAACTCAAATTGTTGGATATAATTTAACTCAATTGTGGTTTTATTTTCAACGGAAGACTTAACACCCTTAAGTTTGATAAACAAGATTTTAAAGCTTGATTTAGTACTTATAAATTATCAAATGGATAGCAAATTTATCAACAGATATAAGCGAGTTAAAAGTGCGGGAATTTAAGTCTTTGAAATGTAAATGACACAATGAAATTTTTATAGAGGTTCGAAGATGGGGTAATTCTTCTACTCCTCTCTCTCTTCTCCAACTCCTGGAGGAATCCACTAAGTAATGATCAGTTTACAAAGTGGTAACAATCCGATACAAGTCTTGATCACAACAACCGACTTGATCCTTAGGGACTCGATCCGAGACGCCTTGATCACTGTTGGCTTCTCGCACGACTCGCCTTCTTCACAGTGGCATTTGCCTTGTTACTACTGACTCACTTGCTCAAACTCTTTGGATTTGATCACGAAGCCCTCCAAAAGTTTAAGACTTGGTTCAACCTTGAACCTTTCTACAATCCTTCTGGAATGTAGACCCATTTTCTTCAAAAGTTTCCTCTTCAACTCGATTGAAGTTCTCTTTCCTTCACAGTGAGTGTTGGATTGATGTACTTCGTGAATGTAGGCTTGAGGATTGAGAATATTTCAGCTTTTTCGATATGCTTGTTTATCTCACATGTGTGTCATTGTACTTCTCAAACAAACTCCTCAGCCTTTTATAGTGAACTTTCAAAAATTTGCCCGTTGAAAGAGATAGGCTTATTTTTTGAAAGTCACTTTGCGATCGTTGGCTTGCGCTTCTTGGAATTGCCATTTCCTCGTATGAATTGTTCTTTCACCTTTTCGAGAGTTCGACACGGTGTGGTGCTTCCCATTGGTTCATTCCTTTTGCACGCTCGGGACCGAGCACTCGAGAAAGGTGGTATGGAGATATTACTTGTTTAAGTAAATCTCTTGATTTTCTCGGCAACGGTTCTTTTACGATTATCTCGACTTGACCGCATTTCCTTGCTTTCCCAGGTGACTTAGAGTCGCCTTCCAATCATTGGATGACTCTTTCGTCACTTCAACTTAAGACTTGGCTTTTCTTGAGTTGACTTGACGATGCTCCACTCACCGCATCTCACCGCTTCTCCAAAGAGAGTTCTGTCTATTCTTCTTTGCCATACTCATTGTCTCGGCAATGAGTCTTCCTTCAGTCTTGATTGTCTTCTTGCATGTTAGGGCGTAGGCCGACTTAACTCGGCTTGGCACTCTATTTATTACAATGCATTTTAAAAAAGAATTGGGGTGCCAACTTTCTATTCTAAGTTTTACATGGCATTCATCAAAATCTAAACAATAAAATTCCTAACACACTACTAAATGAGGAAAACAAACTACTCAAAAGCCAAAACTCACGGTGACTAAGGAGCCGAGTACTCTAAGTCAAATAGTGATGAGAATGAAAGTTTAAAGACTAAAAATGCTAAGCTAATAGCGAGAAATAGTCGCTATAGAAAAGAGGGAAAATGACCTCAAAAATGTGATTGCCTCATTCACTAAGGCATCTAAATCATTGGATGATCTTATTAGTCAAAGATAATGTGGAGACAAGACAGGCTTAGGATTTAATTCCTCGTGCTATGTCAAGCTCCAAAAGTGATTTTGGAAAAAGGATCTTTTAGCAATGAAGTATCTCAAAAATCTAAAACTCCAAAGGGTGCACAAACATTTATCCCAAAGCACAATTACAAACAAACCGGCCTTGGTTATAAAGGAAAAGGAAAACAACTTGATTGAGTGTCTTTGAGAGGACAAGCGAGAAGAAATCCACCGAGTTCCTCAAGCAAACTCCAAATAGGAAATACTCTGTAAAGAAGAAACAGAGCTACCAAAAACCCAGAAGTTCTATAAAAAAACACATATGAAGGGAATGGTAGAAAATACCCAAGCCAAGTCGATTGGAATAATGTGAACTATCAAAAAGACCACATGGAATATAAGCCAAAAATGGCAAAGGCCTAGAACTCGGCGAAGGCCATTCCAAAGGTATAAGAGTCATCGCACACATATGCACCTAGGCACTACACTCAGAGATATCACAACTACCCAAAGAAGGCAATTGCTAAAACACATATACAGGCATACTGACAAAAGAGACAATCATGTATGAACCTAGAATTCCCAAGCAATTTGCCAAAATTAATTATAATTATGGCATCGATAGATGGCAACTCCTTAGAGTCAAACCATTTGGCTATAGGTTGGTTGGATCATCTTACAATACTAACCCCTCGGGACCGCACAAGTATGGGTACCTAAAACTTAATTTCCTTGTTTGGTGTTCAAGGAACAACCGAGTGCCAAGGAACCTGGTACATGGATAGTGGTCATTCCAGGACATATGACAGAAACAAGAAAAATCTGTCAAAATTCAAGGAAGTCAAAGGAGCAAAAGTCATATTTGGAGGAAATGAAGCTCCAGGAGAAATAAGAGGCATTGATCCATAAAAAATGGATTAAAAATCACAGATGTTGCATATGTTGAAGGACTCAACTTCAACTTGCTAAGCATCGACCAACTCGTGACAAGAGGTTATAATGTTGGATTCAACATGGGTATATGCCAAATCAAGGATCTTGAATCAAATGAAGTTGTGTTGCAAGGATGCAAACAAAAGAACATGTATGTCGTGGATTGGTCAATCGCGACACCCAAAGACTGCCTATTAGCAAAAAGCACAAATTTGAATCAAGTTAGCTGTGGCACAAGAAGCCGAGTCACCCGAACTTCAAAACGATTAACAAGCTTGCGAAGCAATCTTGTGGAAGGACTTCGGACTCGAGATACAAGAAGGAGAGTATATGTGATGCATGTCGAAGAAGGAAAACAAATCAAATCATCATTCAAAGAAAAGACATGTCCATCTTCAACAAGAATATTGCATCGCTACATATGGATCTATTTGGTCCAGTTGAACCAAAGCTAGCATAAGTGGGAAGAAATACACCTTGGTGGTAGTAGATGACTACTCAAGATATACATGGACAATATTCATGTGTAAGAAGAAAGAAACTCTACGTAAAACTAGCAGACACGGTGATGAAGAGGATTCAAAATGAGAAGAGCCAAACCATTATCAAAATAAGATCTCGAGGAGGAGGAACCGAGTTTGTCAATGGTATAATAACTCAATATTGTATAGAAAATGGTATTGGTCATGAATTGTCTGCAGCAAGGACTCCACGCCAGAATGGAGTTGCGAGAAAGAAGGAATAGAACTCTCAAAGAAGCAACAAGGACCATGTTAGTCAAGCAAGGCTACCTTAAAGATTTTGGTCAAGCAATAAACACAACATGCTACACTCAAAATAGATGCATGATAAAAATGATACGGTGACAAAGACTCCTATGAGATTTGGATATGGAGAAAACCAAATGTTGCATATTTTAGAATATTTGGATGTAAATGCTTCATCCATAACAATGGCTTAAGAAATCGCACCATGTCGAACTACGAAAAAGTCAAGAATAATTCATACGAGGAAGTGGCAATTCCAAGGATCGCAACAAGACAAAGCCAACGACCACAAGTGACTTTCAAAAATAAGCCTATCTCTTCAACGGGCAGATTTTTGAAAGATCACCATAAAAGGCCGAGGAATGACTACGAGAGGAGGTTACCCGAACCACGAACATTCAAGCAAACATTTGAATCAGTAACCTAAGATATTCTCAAATCATTCAAGATTAATCCTCAAGCCTACATTACGAAGAAAATCAATCCAACACTCACCGTGAAGGAAAGATAACTTCAATCGCTTGAAGAGGAAATTGTTGAAGAATAAAGGGTCTACATTCCACGAAGAATTGTAGGAAGGTTCAAGGTCGAACCAAGATCAAGCTTTTGGAGGGCTTTCGTGATCAAATCCAAAGAGCTTGAGCAAGTGGGTAGTAGCAAAGGCAAAGCCCGTGAAGAAGCCGAGTCGCATTTGCGAGAAGCCGGTGCGTGACCAAGGCATCTCGATCGAGTCCCAAAGGATCAAGTCATTTGTGTGATCAAGACTTGTATCTCGAACTGCCACTCGATATCGATCAATACCTAGTGGATTCCTCCAGAGTTGGAGAAGAGAGGAGTAGAAGAATTACCCCATCTTCGAACCTCTATAAAAACTTGTCGTGTCATTTACATTTCAAAGACTTTAATTCCTCGCATCTTATTTATTTAACTCTGCCATTGATAAATTTGCTATCCACTTGATAATCTCTAAGTACTAAACCAAATTTAAGGGTGTAAAGTCTTCCGCTGAAAACAAATCACAATCGAGTTAAGTCTTTAGTCAAAACAATTTGAGTTATTCTATCAATGCTCGTCAGTCTCGTTGAGTAACTAACTCACGATTAACTAACTTAGCCGGTCCATCAAGGACTCGATTGTGAAGAATTAACTCGAATATTTAAAAGGACTAAATCGAAAAGTTGGTAAGATTTATTCAACCCCCTTCTAAACCTTACACTCACACCCTTGGGACTACACATATCTTGCTCGACTTAATCACTAGATGAATCAATCGAATCAAGAACCAAATTCAATCCAGGGGGATGACGACGAGGCTTCTTGTGTGTTTTTGAGTTTAGTTTCTTTCCTCGGTCATTTTGCCGCCTTCTCGATCTCCCGGATTATACCGCAATAATTCTCCCGCACAAGAAGAACGAGGCATCAAACAAGTCTATTAAGAAAAACCAATCCCGGCAACGGCGCCTAAAAATTGGTGGGTGTCGAAACCAACAATAATAAATACTTGCTCTTCAAATAATTAATTTGTAGCAGCGATGAGCAAGGTCGAATCCACAGAGATTGGTTAGACTAAGTTTGATGCAATTCACAAAACAATGAAAACAAAAAGGGGGTTTTGAGATTTTTGAATTAACTAAGATGAAAAGAAGAAATAATATGAATGAAGAATAAATCAATTTATGAAATATCCAACCAAAGGAATAATCCTTAAATGGTTCATGGAATTGATCACGATGCAAAGATAAATCCTTCAATTCTCTATCAAATTGGTTATGGTTATTGGTACGACCTAACAACCTATCTCTCCTTACTCGTTCGATAATTAGGATACGATCTCTAATTATTTCCCTAGCCAATAAACAATTCTAGATACGATCTTAGAATTTAATTTATCAATAGCATTAAAATCTAGAGAGACCACCAATTCTAGCCAATAAACACACATGTAGGTTCATTTAAACTAGATTATATATCTCCAAAACATATATTGAAAACCACATATGTAATCAAATATGTAATTTGCCACAACAATTAGAACAGATAAACAATTACGGATTTAGCGTTCTAAATGGCGATATGTTATTTCGATAATTGAACAAAGGATCCTTTTTGTTGCAATTAATCAAACAACAATAATCAATGAGAACATAAGATATATAAATAATAACGAAAAAGAAGAAGAAGTAAAATTAATTAGATCTCATAAATTGCGTAGAACCAAATCTTCAATTATCCTTTAGGAAAAAGTAGTTTAGCCATCCATAGACATGGTTCTTTGAAAAAATCAAAATGAAAGAGAGAGTCTGGGAAAAGCTAACGTGAGGAGAGAATGAGGGAGAGAGAGTTAGGGTTCAAGTCAAAAGTCAAAAGATGAATCCTAATCCTAGAAGGAAACTTGTTTTTTAATTGGAAGAGAACATTCTATCTCCAAAAATACACTCCAATAACAATCCTACCATACTTAGAACTCTTGAGACTAAACCAAAATATTAAAAATATTATTTCTAAGGTAAGAGGGCGCCACTTTAGTAAAATCCCGCAGTGTCCTAGCGTGCCCACGCTTTATATCGAAAGCTCTCACAGATGCGTTGTTTGAATAAGCGTGCCCACGCCTTAAGCCAAAAGGTAACTGTTCTCTTAACTTCAAGAACCGATTCGCCACTTCAACATCAATGAATTGGGTCCATTTTAGTCACTTTCCTCCACTTTCCTACAAAATATAAGAATCAATCAAAACCCACAAGTTAAGCTCAATCAAACATCAAAATTATGGGAAAAATATGACAATTTCTATGTCATTTATGCGATCCGTCTGTCGGGGGCCCTGTGCGGCACCACCCGCCGCCCCAGGGCCTCTCCCGGGTACTCTAGTCGGATGCTAGGAAGGAGTATTTATTGTATCCGCCCAAAAAAATATTTTTCTCATAATAAATGAATTATATATATACTTGTACAATTAGGTGGGGCAACAATCATATGTCTACATTGGTAGTGGAACATTTGTCATTTTTCGATCTTGCATGGCTTGCATGGTTGCCAGTATTATTTTATTACTTATTGTGTTGTCTTGACCTTGTTTTGATAGGTGGCGAGAGGTGTCCGAATCAAGCTTCACCTCGATCGGCGTTGACCTCTCCGGCTCATCTTGCTAAGCCAGGTTTTCAATGCCTCTGTTCATCTTGGTTGATTGAGCTACTCGGTCTCTTCTCGGCCTACAAGCGACTTTTCATGGTGCCATTCTTTGCCAACATGCAATCAACAATTATAAATACTAATATTAATGCTTCTTTTTAAATGAGATCACTTTAAGTCAATGGTCTTTGATAAAATCTTTCTTTCCAAGGGGGAAGTTTTCAAGTCTTCTTCTCTGGAAGTCGGAAATCATTCGATTGGGAACTTGCCCGCACACACGCGCAAATATTAGAGGTCCGGGGTTGTCCCGCAAAGGCTCCTCCGACGCTTAAGTCAACACGGTGAACGAGAGAATAATTAAGATAGTAATTGAATACTAAATTAAATGCATAGGAGAATTATCGTAACGCCCTTACAAAATGAATAGGATGAACCTTTTTATACTGTGAGATGGACCCTATGGGTGTGTAGGAGAAATCGGCCTATCGGCCGATCCGTACTCCTTTGGGCGGGTTATTTTATTAAGAGCCCATTGAGCAATTAATATATAAACCGAATTATATATTAAATAATTAAATATTTTTTTTTGCCCCCACAAATATATAGTTTCTAAGGTTGCAAATTAAAGTGAATATTTTGATTTAATTAATGTAGTTCTCCAATTCGGGTTTTGCTAGAAGTAGCTTGAAAATGGAAGTGGCCAAAGTGGGCCCTTATAACTAGACAAAAACAAAGAGCAAATATCAATCCTAGAAGTCTTGAGTCCCACCATTTTGCAATTTCTTTGAAATTGAACCGTATTGTAATTTACGAAAAAAATTAAATAGTGGCAAAATTGATTGAGAATTATTGAAGTAAATCTCTTCTTTAATTTGCAGGGTAGGGACTCCTTCAATTTTGCACATGAATACATCATCACCTAATTAATCCATTCTTTATTTCCTTTATTGCTTCAATATATTGGCAAAATCACATTAATAAGATGATATCATTATCATAATTGTAATGTGGCACCCATTTCGATGTATTGTAACCCAAAATAAAAAATGGAATAGAAGAAATAAATTTTGTTTGTTGTTGCATTTTGTTGGGTTCTAACAATACGAGAAAAAGAAATTTATTTGGAATGTTAGGTACGGATTTGGAAAATTGACATTGAAGTATTATTACTTTTGCATTTTACATAGATGATTAATCATTGGTTAGTCTTCATTTCTTTTTGTTAGCAAATATGGGTCGAAACTTAAATCACATATTTGCACATATAAGGTGGATCGAGTATATCTATTTGCAGTAAACAATCGATCCACATAGCTAGGATTGAGCCAATCTACAAGCCTTCTTTTGATCCATGAATAAACCATCTACAAGCCTCATCTTGATTGAACCGCGAACAAACGAATTCACTCCGTAGATTGGTGGAACCACAAATAAGATCACGAACCTGTCTTTTCTATGTGTAGGAGACGCGTTCTAATTTCTTGATTACTAATAATATAGGGAGAGAATATAAAACGATATATCTCAATCCCTATTATAATGGATCTTTCCATAGTAGATGCAATCCCAAGATGCATGCTAATCAATTAGATCCCAATATCTTTCCTAGAATAAAAGACATGGATGTTATCTCCAATATCTCCCACTTATACATATCCGATCCACTCATTCGAATCACATTATAATATTCTCATCTCACGCCTCTTCTTTCAAACAGGGAATAAGGCGTGCGACCAAGTGAGAAAATATAGGCGAGGAGAGTTACATTAAGTCATCACTAAACTAACATAACCCTACAACTCAATAACTTGCTATATACCCCAAACCAAGTGGTTGCACCTATCAAACATCTCTGGATCCCTAAAATAAATAGAACATGCTCGACTCACTCAAATATGTTTCTATATTCATGACTAGTCAAACAAATTTCGACATAGTCACCCGGGCTATAAATCATAGAACATAAGTGCGTTACCAACTTAATTCTTCCTTGGCTCCACATGCCAATTAACTTGGTCTGTGACTTTCCTAGACATGCTCCGCTGCATCGAATCACACATAGCCATTGGATACATGCGAAAGTAGTCAACTCGGGTGAATGTTGAACAAGCATAATGTAGCTTGATGAGAGCAAAAGCTAAAACTAGAACTATAAATTGATCTATAAAGTGACAAGATGCGTCACCTTATTGAATGAGGCGATTAAGTGTCAACAAATATTAAGTGCACTTATGAGATTGACAACTTCGCTTATAATTATACTTTTGAGATGAAGTTTGACTATTTAATTGCTCTCTTACTTTTCGCTAGTTTCCAAAACTCTCTATGGGTGGATTGTAGATATTGGTTGACTTAGCATACAATTGAGATTGAGCAAATGTGTATGACTATTATCGAGTTGTCTCCTATATAGCGCACAAGAGGAGGCTAATGAGAGTCAACTCAAGCTCAATAGTTGGTGTGAGCAACTTGATTCTTGATCCATTAGTATATCATCGGCATCTCAACCGCAATTATTTCGGGCAATTAAGTTCTTACATTTGCGGCTTAAACAAATAAAGCGCAAATACTTTCTTTAGTCCATAAAAATATTGTCCATGTCTAAGTCGCGACAATCTTTGGATACTTTGTCTATTCATGCTAAATTGGCTAAACTAAAGTTGGTGAATTTGGTCTAAACACATTTCAATAAATTGCGCAAATGTTCGCCAAAAATATTTGGATCATACAACCGCAAGTGTACAATGTAGTTTATAGAATAATGGCAAGCAAGGTCGTATTCCTCGAGGGATTGATATGTGAAACACTTAGGCTATAATAACATCGTATTCCAATTTTATTGAAGCGGTCGAATATCAAGTTTATACTAAAATCGAAAAATAAAGAAATAAAAGAATTAAATTTGCGAATCTCACAAGTATTTTCAACAACTACAGGAGCAACCTTGGGCACATAATCTCAACATGTTTTTTTCAATATTAAATCCAACTAAAGTTTCAATAACCAACTCATGCAATTCTATGGTTTAATTCCTAAAATAATTTATTCCCCTTCAGGGTGGTACATAAACAATGGATTAATAATAATTGAGGTCTCCGATCCATCACAACTATTATTAGCTCCCAAAAGATCTTTGAATTGAAATACTCCCCACAAAGAAGTAGTCTCCGATACATTACCCTATTTATGTCTCGAATTCGATTTTCGTCTCGTTAGAACTCACCTCCCGGATTATGGACTAACAAGTATGACATCCAAAATATTGGCCAAATAATCGACAATTATAAATGAGGTGGCAAATCGTGTTATCATGTCGTGTTCGTTTTACACTATCGTATTTTCGTATTTTCTATTTTATTTGATTTGTAATATAACAATAATTGTAATTTTAAATTAATTTTCAATTTTGTGTTCCTATCGTGTTATCGTGTCATGCTTTATCATGCCTTTTGTCTCTCGAATCGTGTCGCGGTCGTGTTCGTGGTCGTGCTATCGTGTCGCGGTCACTTATTGCCACCCCTAATTATAAATAAGCACTCGAATTCATAAAATAGAACTCATGAATCAATTAAGAAAGCAATTAGCCAAGATTTAACATGAATCCAAAGTTTTGATTATGCCCCTAAAATCCAAAATATTAGCCAAACATTGATAACAAATTCATAAACAAATTCGAAATCAACATAGAAAGAAAACCCTTCTTGTCGAGGATAGGTTCCGCTCATAAGCATTCGAAGCTCTAGTGCTCCGTAGATGCGAAAGGCCTTATGGTGTTCTTCGCGACCTAGCCTTCCTCTCTCGGAAGATCTTTGACTCTTGCATTCTGTGTTTTCTCGTATGAAGTGATATCTTTTCGTGCAGGCCTTGGGTCCCTTTTATAGATGCGGGAGATATCACTTGTAGCATCGAACAAGAAGAGAACTCCAGAAAAATGCATCGTGGGCTGAGTCCCACACGGCCATGTGGTATGTTGAAAAGCCTTCCCCACACGGTTGTGTGATCTTACACGGCTGGTGGTGCGGTTTGATACCCTTTTCTACACGCCCTTGTGGGATCACACGGTCCGGCCGTGTGGCCCCGGTTCCGTCCCCTGTTTTGCCCAACTTCACACGGTTGTGTGGTTTCACACCGATATATCTACACTGCCAGTGTGACACCCACACAACCGTGTGAAGTATTTTTGTCCATTTTCTTCGTCGTTTTGATCTTCTCTTCACATTTGTCAATCTTAGCCGGGCATTCCAATGATATTTCTTCGTTTTAAGCTCCGTTTCCTATAAAAATTACAAGAATACGCAGTATCATGCCCTTTTAAGGAAACCAAGTAAAAACATACTAAATATGCGTGCAAATGCATCAAATATATATCATTTTAAGCCCCAAAATGCACATATATTTTACACACATCAAAATCCCTCAAACTTAAAGCATTGCTCGTCCTCGAGCAACTTAAGAAAATTAATATAAGGGATAAAACGAACACCCAAGAACACTATGACCATTAAATAACATTTGACTCCATACTCAAAGAAACCATGTAATTTATTATCAAGAAGTCATCATTCATAAACTCGGCATAATTAATACTCTTTCGGTACTTGACATCGTGACTCACAAGTGGATAGTATATCACTCGACTCACAAAGTGTATGGGTAGTGTTTACGCTCAAAATCAATTCAAAGTGAAAGTAGAACTACCATAGGCTTGCAAATCGTCTAACATCTCTATCACTTTTGTGTGCACAACTTAAGAATCAAAAAGACTTTTCTTAGGTTGTAATGTAGGCTCTTTGGTAAGGGTATGGAAATTTGGATTAAGTGACTTGGCATGAGCAAGTAGAATTTAAGCATACAGAGACTTGCAATTCACCAACCCAATTTCATATAATACTAATTTTCTGTTTGGTTCCACTCTTATTTCTCATTTTTCATACTTATGCCTTTTTTGCCTTCTTTTTTTTTTTTTTTCAAGCCTTTAAGCTTGTAGAATTTTTCCTTTGCTTTGCTCGATTTTCTCTATGTAATTTTTCGAGAGATTTTCATTCTTTTCGAGCTTCATGTATTTTTTTATTTACCCAGATATTGCTCACCCCTCTTTCTTTTGCCAACTTCCTCTCTTTTTTCCATAAATCTTCGCCACTTCTCCCCCAAATTTGTTCATTTTCTATAAGCTCAAGAAATTTCAGGATAAAATCATGTTTAAATTTTAAAGATCAATGTGGCTCGAGAATAATAGTTTTGGCTCAAAATTGGATAACTAGAGAATCATGAGTTTCATAGGTAGGCTTTTAAGGCTAAGTAAGGCTAAACAAAGATGGACCTAGATCATTTTTAAAAATTGCACACACATGGCTTCAATGAAGATACCAGAGCAAGTTCTAGGTTCTATCAAACATGAATGACACACTTAAGAAAAAATAAGTCTGCGTAATATAAAGCGAGTTTAAAGCACAAAAGCTCACATGCTTATTTTTCGCAACATGCTCAAGTACCCAATTTTCTCAATTAATGCTAAGCAAATAAAAACATCTTCTCGTTAGGAAATTTATTAAGTAGATTTTGATTATACCATGTAAAATTTAAAGTAGAAAGTTGGCACCCTATTTTCCTTGTAATTTGTATTGTAATAGATAAATGGAAAAGCCGAGTCAAGTCGCTATGCCAAGGAATACAAGAAGTCAACCGGGCAGATTGGATTGAAGACTTCTGTGTGTGTCGATTGAGTATGGCCAAGAAGGAAGTCAAGGACTCGATGAAGGAGTGTCAACTCGAGGAACAACTATAAGAAGTGTTAGTCAAGTTAGCTCAAGAAGCCAAATCTCAAAGTTGAAGTGACAGTTGAGTCATCCAACGATCGAAGTCGACTCAAATCACCTGGGGTAAAGACAATGAGCCTGGTCAAGACAATCGACTTAGATCCATTGATTAAAGTCAAGAATGTTACCCAAAATAGTAACATGTCAAAGCTATCGAGGTGTAAAGTGTTAGTCCCGCAATTGTGCAAAAGAATAAACCAATGGGAAAATCTTGACTTTGTGTGTCGAGAGATCGCAATGCTATGAAGACATTTAATACGAGGATATGTCAACATCAAGGACCGCATACAAGACAAGCCAACGAACACAAGTGACTTTTGAAATTAGCCTATCTCGTGAACGGGCAAAATTTCAAAAGTGCACTATAAAAAGCCGAGGAATTTCCGAGAAAAGGTTACCCGAACCACGAACAAGCAAGCATTATTCAAGCAATTAACCCGCAAATATTCTCAAGTACATTCAAGAAAATCCTCAAGCCTCGAAATCGAATGAAATCGATCCAACACAAGTCATGTGAAGGAAAGACAACTTCAAATCCGTTGAAGAGGAAATTTTTGAAGAATCAAAAGGGTCTACTTTCCAAGGAGGATTGTAGGAAGGTTCAAGGTCGAACTAGTATCAAGTTTGTTGGAGGGCTACGTGATCAAATCCAAGAACTTGAGAAGTGAGCTCAAGTAGCAAAGCGATTGTCCCTGGAAGAAGTTGAGTCGCAAGAGAAGCATTTGTGTGATCATTTGTCTCCATTGTTCACCACTGTGTAAACTAATCATTACTTAGTGGATTCCTCCCGGAGTTGGAGAAGAGAGGATTAGAAGAATTACCCCATCATCGAACCTCTTTAAAAACATTTGTGTCATTTACTTTCAAAGACATTTATATTCCTGCATATTTATTTCATATCTTCGATACTATCACATTTGCTATCCAACTCGATTAATAACCAAGTCCCAAAAATCAAGTGTTAAAATAAACCTAAAACAAATCAAGGGTGTTAAGTCTTCACGATAAAACCAAACCAACCAAGTTAAGTTTAGGTTAAATAGCCGAGTTATTCTATCAACAAACTCTATCGAGTTTGTTGAGTGGCTAACTTAGTTGAATAACCAACTTAGTTGTCCTCAAGGACATAAATTTGTTTGAGTCAACTCGTTGTAATTTTAAAAGACTACAATCGAAAATTTGGGTAAGGTTTATTCAACCCCTTCTAAACCTTACTTCACACCCTTGGGACCTACAAGTGGTATCGAGCGGTTGGTTCATTGAGCCTTCCACACTCGGTTCCGAACTAGATCTCTATCTTTCCAAAAAGGTTTTAAATACTTGCATATTCAAAATCTTTCATTTTAAGCAAAGTTATTATCATGGAAGCAAATCTGACATGCATTCCTATGTTCACTATTGAAGAATTTGATGATTGGAAAATTCGTATGTAGGCTCATCTATCCGCTTTACATGACGAAATGTGACTTGTGATAGAGGATGGGCCACCGCAAATACCGAAAGTGAACACGATCAGAAGAAGAGAAATTGCAATTTGAAGGAGAAGAAGTCGCCGGCCGTCATTGAAAGCAAGACCAACCATGGTTGAAAAACCAAGGATTGAGTGGACATATGAAGATAGGAAGAGATACAACTTGGACAATGTGGTAAAGGACATACTCTACAAGACACTGGACAAAACAATGTTCAATAAAGTCAAATCTTGCAAATCGCAAAAGAAATCGGAATAAATTGACTTTAATTTGTGAAGGATCGAACAAATTAAAGAAAATAAATTGTATGTTCTTTGTTCAAAAATTTGAAAATTTCAAAATGCTTGCGGTGAAACCATGGATCGAGTTGGATGCCGATTCACCGAAATCACAAATGAGCTATCGAGTTCTTGGGAAGGAATACACACAAAAGGAGATGTGTATGAAGATCTTAAGGAGCCTCCCACCCGAATGGGAAATGAAGACTATGGCCCCGAGACACTCCATGGACCTCTCAAGAACATCTAACCATGAGCTATTCTCGGACCTCAAAGCCTATGAATTTGAGTGAGAAGAAAAGAGCAAGAGGAGACAATTTGTACCCAAGACAATCCGCACCGATGGCCAATGATGGAAAGAGAGTTGAACCTAAGGAAGCCATAGACCAGGAGGAAATTTCCCTAATGGTTAAAAGATTCAACAAGTTCTTCAATAAGAACTATAAAAGAATCAAGGGTGAAACCTCCAGGAGACATTCAACTCCCTCCAAATCAAGCGAAGATAGGCCACCCAAGAGAGCGAGCATCAAAGGGTTGAATATCGAGAGCCGATAACCCAAGAACAAAAGAAAAGAGCGATCAAAGGCCGAGAACTGTGTTGAAGCTGAGACAACTAGGACATTTTTGCGATTGATTGTTCCTATCCACCGACCAACAAGTATAGGAATGAAGAAGAAAGAAAAGTCTTCCGAGAAAGAAAACAGAAAAGAAGATGATGTTATTGTTGAGAGGCCGAGACAAGTCCAAGTCCAAGGAAAGCGAGACTCAGAGAGTAGTGAAGCTAACTACTCAAGTAACTCGAGGAAGTGGCTATGATCTGTCTTATGGCTAAAAACAAGATCAACCGGATCAAGAAGATGATGTACACTCTAACTCATCTCACTCAGGTCTAAGTGATAGTGACGTGATACACACACTTCATCACCCACCGATCTTTATGATTCATTAGGCAAAATGATGAAAGATTTTGAACACATAAAATCCTCACACACAATTTTAAATGAGGAAAACAGCCCGACTTAAAAGCAAAACTCACAAATGTGACTAAAGAAGCGAGTACTACGAGTCACATAGCCGATGAGAACACTAAGCTGAAAAGTTTCGAGAATGCCAAGATCATAGCAGAGTTAGCCGCTATAGAAAAGAGGGAAAACAATCTCAAAAATGTGATTGCCTTCATTTACAAAGGCATCCAATCATTGGATGATCTCATCATGAGTCAAAAAGAATGTGGAGAAAAGACATGCATATGATTTAACTCCTTTGTCCACAAATAACTCCAAGAGTGATTTTGGAAAAAAGGATCTTCAAGTAATGAAACATCTCAAAAATCCAAAACACCAAATGCTACACCCACATTCACTCCAAAGCACAATCAAAAACAAACGGCATTGGATACAAAGGAAATGAAAAGCGACCCGATTGAGTATCTTTGAGAGGACAAAATGAGAAGAAATCGTGAGTTCCTCAACAAACTCCAAATGAGAAGATACTCTGTGAAAAGCAAACAGAGCTACCAAAAGCTCGGAAGTTTCACCAAAGAAACACACATGATGGGAATGTTAGAAGTTATCCTAACTATCTTTGATTGGAATAATGTGAAACATCAAAGAAAGACCTATGGAATACAAGCCTAGATGGCAAAGACCTAAAACTCAAAGAAAGGTCATTCCAAAGGCAAAAGAGCTATTATCAAAGACACTTATGCACCCAAGCACTACACTCGAAATATCACAACTATCCCAAGAAAGCAATTGCTAAAACACACACACAAGCATACGAGACAAAAGAAACAAGTCCTATAGGTTGCTAAAACACACACACTAATGTGCACTATGATTATGGCGCGATAGATGGCAATCTCTTAGAGTCAAGTCCTTTGGCTATAAGGCTGGTTGGATCATCTTATAAAGACTAACCCCTCGGGACCTGTGCAAGTATGGGTACCTAAAAACCGATTTCCTTGATTGCGGGTTCAAGGAACAAACTTAGTGCCAAGGAACCTATTACATGGATAGTGGTGCATTCCGGACATATGACAGAAACAAGAAAAACATGTCAAGATTCAAGGAGATTAGAGGTGCAAAAGTTATATTTGGAGGAAATGAAGCTCGGGGAAATCAAATGCACATGATCCATCAAGAAGAATGAATTGGAAATCACAGATGTTGCTTATGTTGAAGGCCTCAACTTCAACTTGTTAAGCATCAACCAACTCTGTGATAAAGGCTTCAATATGGGAGTGTGCGGATCAAAGATCTTTGAATCAAATGAAATAGTCTTTGCAAGGATCAAGACAAAAGAATATGTATGTGGTAGATTGGTCTCTTGCTACACCAAACACTTGTCCAAGCTAGTAAAGAGCACACGGTCGAATCAAGTTGGTCGTGGCACAAGAAGCCGAGTCATCCGAATTTCAAGACAATCAACAAGCTTGCAAGGAGTCATCTTGTAGAAGGATTGCGGACTCGATGTACAAGAAAGAGAGAGTATGTGATGCATGCGGATGGAAAATCAAATAAAGTCTTCATTCAAAGATAAACCAAGTCCTTCTTCAACAAGGATATTACATCATTTGCATATGGATCTATTTGGTCCAGTTGAGCACCAACATAAGTGGAAAGAAATACACATTGGTAGTGGTCGATGAATACTCAAGACATACACGGACAATCTTTATGTGCAAAAAAAAAGGAAACTTTGCGAAGTTACCTCAACTGGTGAAAAGAGTTCAAAATGAAAAGAGCAAACCATTACAAAGATAAGATCTGGAGGAACCGAGTTTGTCAATGGGATAATAACTCGTATTGTGTTGAAAAGGGAATTGCTCATGAGTTATCACCGCAAGAACTCCGCAGCAGAATGGAGTAGCCTGAAAGAAGGAACAAAACTCTCAAGGAAGCTGCGAGGACCATGCTAGCTGAGTTTGGATTGCCTAAGAGATTTTGGGTTGAAGCCATTAACAGAACATGCTATACTTGTGGGAAATTAATTTTTAGATTTTGATGAATGCCATGTAAAACTTAGAATAGAAAGTTGGCACCCCATTTTCCTTGTAATTTGCACTGTAATAGATAGGGCTGGTCGAGCTGAGTTAAGTCAGCTATGCCTGAACATGCAAGAAGTCAACTGGAGACTAGAAGGAAGACTCCGCTGTAAGGCAGCTGAGTGTAGCAAGGAAGAAAAGACAGGAACTCGACTGAAGGTGCAGCTGAGCAAAGTGTCAGTCAAGTCAACTCAAGATAGCCAAGTCTCAAGTTGATGTGACAGATGAGTCATCCAATAATTGGAAGCTGACTCGAAGTCATCTGGGGAAATCAAGGAAATGCAGTCAAGTCGAGACAACTGAAAGAGATCCGTTGCACAGAAGTCAAGAAAATTACTTAAACAAGTAATACTCCCATACTGCCTTTCTTAAAGTGCTCGATCCTAGAAGCATGGAAAAAGGAATAAACCAATGGGAAGCACTTTGCACATGTGTCGAACTACAAAAGTCAAGACTCATTCAATACGAGGAAATGTCAATTCCAAGGATCGCAACAAGACAAGCCAAGCGACCACAAGTGTCTTTTGAAAATTAACCTATCTCTTCAACATGCAAATTTTCAAAAGAACACTATATAAGGCCGATGAATCACCTTGAGAAAAGGTTACCTTGATTACTGAGAAAACCATTACAAGCAAGAAAGCAATATTTGTAACCTGAAATATTCTCAAGTCAATTAAGCTCAATCCTCAAGCCTACATTACGAAGGAAATCAATCCAACACTCACCTATGAAGGAAAGACGACTTCAATCAGTTGAAGAGGAAACATTTGAAGAATCAAGGGGTCTACATTCCACAAAGGATTGTAGAAAGGTTCAAGGTCGAATCGTCTCAAGTTTTGGAGGGCTTCGTGATCAAATCCAAGAAGCTTGAGCAAGTGGGCTGTAGTAGCAAGGCAAGCGCCGTGAAGAAGTCGAGTCGCACGAGAAGCGGTGTGTGACTAAGGCATCTCCGGCCCGAGTCCCAAAGGATCAAGTCACCGTTGTGTGATCAAGACTTGCATCTGGACTGATAACCACTTTGTACATTGATCAATACTTAGTGGATTCCTCCAGGAGTTGGAGAAGAGAGGAGTAGAAGAATTACCCCATCTTCGAACCTCTATAAAATTTATTGTGTCACTTACATTTCAAAGACTTTAATTATCGTGCATATTATTTTGATATCTGTTTGATAAATTTTCATTCATCCATCGATAATTAACTAAGTGCTATAATCAAGTATTAAAACAAACTTAAACCAAGATTCAAGGGTGTTAAGTCTTCCAATGAAAACATATCACATTCAAGTTAAGTTTTAGTCAAAACAGCTGAGTTATTCTATCAACGGCTCGGTCGAAGTCGTTGAGTGGCTAACTCTGGCCGATCAACTAACTTAGCCGTCCATCGAGGACTTAGCGTGAAGTATTAACTCAACGTCTTAAAAGGACTAAATCGAAAAGTTAGTAAGGTTTATTCAACCCCCTTTCTAAACCTTACACTCACACCTCTTGGGACCTACAAGTGGTATCGGAGCGGTTGGTTCATTGAGCCTTCCGCATAGTTCTTGAACTAGATCTCCAATCTCTCAAAGCTTGCTTTAGCACTTGATCTTTCAAAACTCTTTTATTAAAGCAAAGTTATTATCATGGAAGCAAATTTGACACGCACCCTATGTTCACAATTGAAGAATTTGATGATTGGAAAATCGTATGCGAGGCTCATCTATCAAAGATTACACGATGAAATGTGGATAGTAATAGAAGATGGCCAACGCAAATTTTAAAAGTAAACACGGTTGCAAGGAGGTCATCGCTGCTTGGTGAAGGAGAAGAGGATGTTGCTCCCAGACCAGCTATGGTTGAAAAACCAAGAGCTGAATGGACAAATGATGACAGAAAAAGATACAACTTGGACAACGTGGCCAAGGACATTCTTTACAAAACTCTGGACAAAGCCATGTTCAACAAAGTCAAATTGTGCAAGACTGCAAAAGAAATCTGGGATAAGCTAACCCTGATTTGTGAAGGCTCTGAGCAAATCAAGGAAAATAAACTATCTGTTCTTTGACAAAAAATTGAAAATTTGAAGACGCTTGCAGGAGAAACCTTGGATCAACCGGATGCTCGGCTCACGTAAATTACCAATGAGCTATCTCGCACTTGGAAAAGAATATACACGTAAGGAAATGTGTATGAAGATTCTAAGAAGTCTCCCATTTGAATGGGAAATGAAAGTCATGGCCCCGAGACACTCCATAGACCTATCAAAAACATCCAACCATGAGCTATTCTCGGATCTCAAAGCTACGAATTTGAGTTGAGAAGAAAAGACCTAGAGGAGACATTTGTGCCCAAAACATTTGCTCTAATAGTTAAGAATGGTAAAAAGAGCCGAGGTCAAGGAAGTCATTGACCAAGAGGAGATTGCCCCGATGGTTAAAGGTTTAACAAATTCTTCAACAAGAATTACAAAAGAGGCAAATGTGAATCCTCCGAGAAGCCACTCGGCTCCTCCAAGTCAAGGGAAGATAGGCCACCCAAAAGAACAGAGCATCAAAAGGTTGAGTATCAAAGAGCCGACAATCAATGATGGAAAGAATCGATCAAAAGGTTGAAAATCTATGCTAGAAGCTCGAGCAACCGGTCACTATGCCATTGATTGCCTATATCCCTGTAGTCAACAAATACATGAATGAAGAGGAAAGAAAAGTCTTGAGAGAAAGAAGACAAGAAAAAAAAAAGCAATGTTAGGCAGAGACAAACCAAGTCAAAAGACACAAAGAGATTTCAGAGAGTAGTGAATCTAACTACTCAAGTGACTCGAAGAAGAAGCTTGATATGTTTAATGGCCAAAGAACAAGATCAACCTGACCGAGAAGATGAGGTACACTCTAACTCATCTCACTCGACACTAGTGATAGTAATCGTGACACACACACCTCATCACCTACTAATCTTTATGATTCATTAGGCGAGAATGATGAAAGACTTTGAGCACATTAAAACCTCACACACACTTGCTAAATGAGGAAAAAAACTTGCTCAAAAGCCAAAACTCATAGCCGACTAAGGAGCCGAGTACTACTGAGTCACATAGCGATGAGAATAAAGAAATAAAAGGCCGAAAATGCTAAGTTAATAGCAGAGATAATGCTATAAAAAAGGGAAAATGACCTCAAAAATGTGATTGCCTCATTCACTAAGGCATCTAAATCTTTGGATGATCTTATTATGAGCCAAAGAGAATGTGGAGATAAGACAAAGCTTAGGATTTAATTCCTCTATGCTAAGTCAAGCTCCCAAAGTGATTTTGGAAAAAGGATATTCAATTAATGAAGCATCTCAAAAATCCAAAACTCCAAATGGTGCACACACATTCATTCCAAAGCACAATCACAACCAAACTGGCCTTGGTTATAAAGGAAAAGGAAAAAATGAAATTGAGTATCTTTGAAAGGGCAGTGAGAAGAAATCCGGCCGAGTTCCTCAAAGCAAACTCCAAACAGAAAGTACTATGTAAAGAAGAAGCAGAGCTACCAAAATCCCAGGAATTCCATAAAAGGAACACATATGATGGAAATGGTAGAAATTATCCAAGCCAAGCCGATTGGAATAATGTGAACTATCGAAAAGACCTATGGAATACATGCCACAGATGGCAAAGGCCTAGAACTCAAGAAAGGCCATTCCCAAGGCAAAAGAGCTATCCTCAAAGCACACATATGCTCCCAAACACTACGCACGAGAGGTATCGCAACTACCCAAGGAAGGCAATTGCTAAAACACATGCACAGCATACAAACAAAAGAGACAGTTGTATGAACCTCGAATCCCAAGCAATTTGCCAAAATTAATTATGATTATGGCGATAGATGGCAACCTCTTGAGTCAAATCATTTGGCTATAGGTTGGTTGGATCATCTTATAATACTAACCCCTCGGGACCCGGACAAGTATGGTTACCTAAAACCTAATTTCTTGATTGCGGGTTCAAGGAACAATCGAAAGTGCCAAGGAACCTGGTACATGGATAGTGGCTGCCCGCATATTCGGACACATGACAGAAACAAGAAAAATGTCAAAATTTAAGGAAGTTAGAGGTGCAAAAGTCATATTTGGAGGAATGAAGCTCAGGAGAAATAAGAGGCATTGGATCCATCAAGAAAAATGGATTAGAAATTACGGATGTTGCATATGTTGAAGGCCTCAATTTCAACTTACTAAGCATAAGTCAACTCGTGACAAGGGCTATAATGTTGGATTCAATATGGGAGTGTGCCAAATCAAGAACACTGAATCTAATGAAGTAGTGCTACAAGGATGCGAGACAAAAGAACATGTATGTGGTGGATTGGTGAAGCGCAACACAAAGCACTTGTCTACTAGCAAAGAGCACAACCGAATCAAGTTGGTCGGTGGCACAAGAAGCCGAGTCACCCGAATTTCAGAACTATTAACAAACTTGCAATAAGTAATCTTGTAGAAGGACTTCTAGACTCAGTATACAAGAATGAGAGTGTATGTGATGCATGCCGATGGGAAAGCAAATCAAATCATCATTCAAAGAAAAGACATGTCCATCTTCAACAAGAATATTACACTGCTACATATGGATCTATTTGGTCTGTTGAACCAGCTAGCATAAGTGTAAAGAAATACACCTTGGTGGTGGTAGTAGATGACTACTCAAGATACACATGGACAATTTTCATGTGTAAGAAGAAAGAAACCCTAGAAACTACCACGGTGATGAAGAGAATCCAAAATGAGAAGAGCAAACCATTATCAAAATAAGATCGGACGGAGGAACCGAGTTTGTCAATGGTATAATAACTCGATATTGTGTTGAAAATAGTATTGGTCATGAATTATCTGCAGCAAGGACTCCACGTGAGAATGGAGTTGCGAGAAAGAAGGAACATAACTCTCAAAGAAGCGACAAGGACCATGTTAGCCAAGCAGGTCGCCTAAAAGATTTTGGGGTCAAGCAATAAACACAACATGCTATCTTGAAAATAGATGCATGATAAGCAGACGGTGACAAAGACTCCTATGAGATTTGGATAGGGAGAAAGCCAAATGTTGCATATTTTAGAATATTTGGATGCGAGATGCTTCATCCATAACATTGTCAAAGACAATTTAAAGGCTTTTGATGCTAAAGCGATGAAGGTATCTTTTGGGATACTGGTGAAAGCAAAGCCTACTGAGTGCTCAACAAGAGGACAATGGTTAAGAAGAATCCATCCATGTGGTGTTTGATGAGCCCAATGTAAATGGAGAAGACATTGAAGAGTCACGGTGATAATTTGAATCACCCTACCATGAGAAGAGTCCCTATGTTGAAGTGAAAAGTGGAATTATAAACCCAAATGAAGATGAGATAGTGAGTCTCAAAGACGGTGGGAAATATGCAAAGAAAGTGATGATGAGAGAGTCGATCAAAATAACACACCGCAAGACGATCGAATCCGGCTAACTTACTCGAACCTCGATGTAAGGTGGCCGAGAGATCATCCACTTAACTAATCATTGGAGATGTAAGAGAAGGTATGAAAACCAAATCCAGAATTCAACAAGAAGCTATGTTCACTTGTTTTATCTCACAAATAGAGCCAAAAGATGTGTCACAAGCATTGGATGACACACATTGGATTCAAGCCATGCAAGAAGAGTGAATCAGTTTGAAATAAATAAAGTGTGGGAATTGGTTCAAAAACCTACCCATTAAAATGTTATTGACACTAAATGGGTGTTCGAAACAAGATGAATGAGGAAGGATCGGTGGTAAGAAACAAAGCAAGATTGGTAGCCAAAGGGCATTGTCAAGAAGAAAGAATAGATTTTGATGAAACTTTTGCTCCCGTGGCAAGATTGGAAGCCATAAGAATGTTTCTTGCCTATCTTTGCTCACAAGAACTTCATTGTATATCAAATGGATGTAAAGAGTGCATTCCTTAATGGGTTATTGGAGGAAGAAGCGTATGTTGAACAACCTCCAGGATTTGAGCGAAGACTCTTGGAGATAAAGTATACAAACTCAAGAAAGCTTTATATGGATTGAAAACAGGCACCAAGAGCATTGTATGATACATTATCACAATTCGATCGAGAACGGGTTCACAAAAGGCAAAGTGGATAGAACCTTCTTGAGAATTCAAGATGGGAAAAGTATACTACTTGTCCAAATATATGTGGATGACATCATCTTTGGATCCACAAACAAAGAGTCTGTGTGATAAATTCTCAAATCTCATGCAAAGTAAATTTGAAATGAGCATGATGGGAGAGCCGACATTCTTCTTTGGACTCAAGTAAAATAGTGAAGGATGGAAACTTCATAAGTCGACAAAATACACCAGAGATTTAATGAAGAAATTTGGTATGGAAGAGAAGTCTTCGTGAAAATACCAATGAATACATCGATCAAAATAGATATGGATACTGAGATGGCAAGCCTGTGGATCAAACAAGATATAAAGCACTTATTGGATCATTGCTCTATCTCACAAAGCGTGCCGGACATCACCTTTTTTGTAGGTGTATGTGCAAGATTTCAACTGCTCCAAAAGAAAGCCACATGATTTGCGGCCAATAGAATCTTGAGATATTTGAAAGGAAGCCAAGAAGTTGGCTTATGGTATCCTAAGGAAGGTGGATTCAAGCTAATTGGTTACTCGACTCTAACTATCTTTGGATGTAGAGTTGATGAGAAAAAGCACCTCGGTACATGTCAAATGCTTGGAAATACGCTAATTTCCTGGTTTAGCAAGAAGCAAAATTCAATAGCCACCTCCACAAATTGAAGCAGAATACATAGCTACGGACGGTTGTTGTGCACAAGTCTTATGGATGAGACAAAGCGGTGAGAGACTATGAAGTTGAAGAAAAGGAAATTCCAATTATGTGTGACAACACAAGTGCTATTGCAATTACTCGGAATCTCGCGCCGCACTCAAGAACAAAGCACATTGATGTCGATATCACTTCATAAGAGATCATGTAGAAAGGAAGGACATCACCTTAGAATATATCTCAACCGATAAGAAGTTAGAATGATATATTCACAAAACCATAATGTGAATCAAGATTTGAAGAACTCAAACAAGAATTAGGGTTAATTGGTGGTGACACTGAAGACTCAAAGAAAAGAGATGGAATATGAAAAGATTAAAAAGAGTTGAACTCCGAATCAGCTAAGTGAATCAGCCGTATCGGAGAATCATTTGCATCGAGTTAGCTGACAGCTGAGGGCCCATTTGCAAAAAGATAAGAGGTAAATCAACTAAGGAGTAAGTCTGAAACATTTATGAGCAAAGTGACAAAAACGCAATCGTTTTTACTAAGAGGGAATGTTTTTAAGAATGACGCAAAGATAATTATGCCGTGTATGATCAAAAGTTGCACACCAAGCTTATGATTGGATATAAATCTTGCCGCATTAAATGCAAGAAATTAAATGTTAATCGGTGTGCAAAATCCGAGTCATTGATCTTGATCAAATTTCAAAAACCACCCGCACGCCCTTTCATAACCCATACATATACCATTTCGTCCGATTTTCTCTCACGTTACCAAAACTGTTCATCTCTCTCAAGAGCAAAGAAAGCATTTTTACTCTCAAACCCTACAAATCTTCAAAGCTTATTTTTCAAAGTTTCATTCGGTAAATCTTCGAGAAATGGCATCTACGCATTTGCGACCGTCAAATTGGGAAAGCAAATCCACACGGGATCTCTTGTGGATTTCGAGGGCATGATCAAACAAGGGTCATACGAAACCCTTGTGAAGAAGATAGCGAGAAAAGTTGGAGAAATCAGATCGAAACCCTTTTTGTCGATGGAGTTTGGATGACCTACGTGGAAGAGGTCGCACAGATTCTATGTGAACGCCGAAGTTCACGATGAGGGCATCAAGTCCTCTGTTCACGGAAAAGATTTCACCATTCTTGTCAAGGATCGTCGTAACAACATCGTTCGTTGCCGGCGGAAGGAGTGCTTAGGAGGTTTATGAAGCGATGTTAACCTGGCCGCCGCATGGAAGGAAGTAGCCAAACCCGACTTTCTTCGCAAAGGTTGTCTACACACGGTGATAAGAAGTCTGAAGGAGGATTACCACAAGTTGTTAGACATTGTTGCCAAATGCATAGATATCAAGTTTAGAAGCTTTAATCACCGTCTGTCCAAAACCAAGTTGATCGTGATGGCCGCGATCATGGAGGAGAAAAAGGTGAACTGATGCGAGTTTGTATACGATGAGACTCGCGAGAATATTGGGAATAAATCCTTCAAGAAGGATGGTTCGTTTGGAGGATCTTTGGGATATGGCCTGGTGTGATTGGCGGATGATGGAAGTGAAGGAGTCCCTCTTCGACATGGAAAGGCGTTCCATGTAAACAAGAAAATGTTCCGATCGAACCTTCCGGAGCACGTAAGAGAGCATACGCCAAAGGGCGATCACGAGTGAGGAGAATCGGTGGCCCTAAAGAAACAGATTGTCTTCTCCTCCCCAGAAGAAGAAGAAGGCTGCCCCTGCAACAAAGAAAAAGAAAACAAAAGATGCACCGCCCTGCGGTGAGTCACCCGCCCCTGCAGCCGCGTAGGGGAGAAGAAACCTCAAATACCTTCTCCGGTTGTCAAGAAAAGGAGGATCGACAAGCCTAGAAAGCCGTTCCTCGTAAAAGACAATAAGACGCCCCGCCGCCAAGACTCGGAGGAAGCGCATCCGAACAGAAATTCCTCCGGTAAGGACCAAAAGGAGAAGACTTTTCAAGCGATCGAGCTTGAGAAAACAGCGATTGAGTCCGCCACTCACCGAACAGATCGCGGAGACAACTCGGAGAAGTAGAGTCTCATGAAATTATTGGTGAAAGAGCCAAGTCGATAAAGCCGATCAATGAGAGGCAAATCAAGACACAATTTGTAGTCGAACATCCGAGGCGCAAGAGGTAGCCGACAAAGTCAACTCACTGTCGACAGTGGTCGTATCCCGCTGCGATGAGCCAAGATGTTGAAGAGAAAGTTTGCTACCTTCAATCCCCGAGAACGAGGGACAACAAGGAGATAATGATGAAGAAGATGATGACGTGATGATCCTATCCCCACCATATCCGACATCCAAAATCGTCTGCGAGAATGGAGGAAGTGGAAGCGAGTCGATCCAGGGAACGATTTCAAAGACCGGAGTTTATTGAAGAAGAAGAAGAAGCTGTTGAATTTTCTCGGATTGACCACGTGGTCCAAGCATGGATGAAGAAAATCGCATGAGATATCTTGCGATCTTCAAAGACAAGGAGAAACAGAGCGGCGTAGGAAGTTCAAGCTCGTGAGAAAGCCAATATCTGCCATCTAACAGAACCACCGATCATACTCATTCACACCTTGATATCTTTGTCAGGAGAGCGATGAGGATCGGACCCGCTTTGCCATCAAGAATTGGAGATGCACGGCAAGCCATGCGGGAATCCAGGATCCTAAATGAGCAACGGTGATGGAAGGCCCTGGGAATCTTCCAAATCACGGTGGAGATTGATCCTATGGGAGTGGTGCGGCGGATTGCAATCGTTGTTCTTCGCTACCACTTCCCCGCTCACTCGATGAAGGCGTTAAGGAACCGGTGATGAAACCGGGAACTTGGGGACCCAAGTCGAGCCAACCCCGATGAAGGTGTCTTACCACCCGCCCCAACGGCCGAACACTCAAAGGAAAAGGGAGTCCGGAGACGAGTGACCCCAATCTAAGTCACTCACCGGTGTGTGGTGCCGAGGGGGAAACTCCTCCACTGCAGCTAAAGGACGGAGGATGTTGCGGTGACTCCACAACGAATCTTGGAGGCGAAGTGGAGAAAGAAAAACAAATGGATACACAACAAGTTATCATCGAAGAGGCTCGCATTGAGTCTGTCTCATTTGAAGTGCCAATAACCGCTTTGAAGGCCAATGACGCCATCGATGCGATGCAAAGAGAGGCACATGATGGAAATGTCCCGGGAGTTAACACTGGGCGATGAAAGTGCAATATGTGGGACTAAGGACTTAAATGAAACTCCATGGAGTTGAGGCTCAGTGGATACCACCACCGAAGACCCTAAGGCGGTTGAACTGGCCGAAGGGATTGTCCAAGGCCTCGCCGCATTGAGATTGCGAGGAGGTAATGAAGGCCAATGGGAGGTTGAGACTTCCGGGGTAAAGAGACAGAAGCTGAGAACATCCCTCCTACTATCATTGATCCATCCGAAAAGAAGATAAGTGCTCTTCACGATTTCCAAGACAATCGATGTAACCTTTCCGGGATCCGAAGGTGAAGATGAAGCCGAGTCATCCCCATTGCCGATCCAAAAGACTCGGTGAGGATGTTCCCCAAGCACGAGTAAGTCCGACCTTAAGGCTACTCGCCAAACCTTTACTTTTGATAATGAGCCACCCATGCAAATCTCATCATCGTCCGATGACGCCATCGACACGGCCGAGACGGTACCAACTCACATGGAAAACCAGTGAGACCGACGAAGGTTGTTGAGGCATACCGAAAGCTCGC
The DNA here is from genome assembly GCA_016081115.2 of Rehmannia glutinosa. Taxonomy (NCBI): domain Eukaryota; kingdom Viridiplantae; phylum Streptophyta; class Magnoliopsida; order Lamiales; family Orobanchaceae; genus Rehmannia; species Rehmannia glutinosa. The sequence goes on from JABTTQ020003281.1 coordinate 311,357, forward strand.
CTACGGGGTCAATACCCCAACAGACCACAAAGTGGAAACATCAGCCAATCGCGCAAGCTACCAAGTCGCAGCAGAATCGATGCAATCAATTGGGCACATCACGGGCACGAGTTACCATTGAACATATTCCCGTTGTCCGTGATGATCCGTTCGAAGAATCGTTCCCTTTCTCTCTGGAGTCGCCGATCTTCTTGAAGAATCAGCCACGATCAACAACGTTTCCATAGACGATCCCGTCATTCCAACAAACACCATCGTCCCAAAGAGATTTCGACTTTTGCTTGGCCGCCACCGGTGAGACAAAAGTGACGGTGAGGTTCGAGAAGTTTTCAAGGCCATATTTGCGGAGATAGAGAAGATGGAAAGGCACCAGTGCCTCTTTGGACATGAGACTAGATAACCGAGACGCCAATCTTGCGCCGTCTGCGTGGAATAATTGTCGATCGGGAATGGTGGCAACAACAACAGACAATCGCGCGTGGAACAAGTTGATCTTGTAACATTGTTCAATAAAATGCTAGTCCGGAGATTTGTAATCCGACATGAAAAATGAGGATGTAGGAAAATATTGACGGAGAATGCATACCTCACATAACACGTAAATGGAGTTGTTGCGTGAATTTCATCTCAAAGAGCTTCGCGTAGAGGAGAACATGGAAAAGAAATTCATCCTCCTCTCGGCCGAATCAAGCAGTGGGAGCAGAATCGAAAGCCACTCGCTCGAATTCCGTGCGGCAAGATACTCCGCAGCAGATTCCAAGCATAACTCGGCTATCGATCGCTTGGACTTCATGATTCTGGCATGTTTCAGGGGTTCCTCTCTCCTTTGATGATGCCAAAAAGGGGAAGAGGAATACCTAAAGCGCGTTGAAAGGTTCGAATTTGAGAAGAAGGACGCTTGTTGTGAAGGAGAAGACAGTGAAGAACTAAGAAGAGAGAAGAAGGGAAAATCTGTTGAGAGGGAGGGTTTGAAAGATATGACCCGATGATTGCTAAAACCCCCAACAAGGACTTGTCACGGTGATATCATCGCAAACTCCCGATGACTCTGCGCTCCAACACTCCCAGCACTACCCCATGGTGAAAAGCGAAAAATAGTAGAAGCGAGAGATGAAGGAGGTGGAAGGAAAGATGGATGCCCGAGTGATGGATATACTAAAACAATATGGAGGCATTCCAAGCAAGAAGAGACATTGATGCCATTTCGTACGTCGGAGGCGAGCCAAGATCTGTTGATGAATTCAAGACGCCGCATCCGAGGGTTACTTCACAAATATGTCCATGGCCCAAGCCACGGGATTTGTATTGGAAAAAAAGGCCTCAAGCTATGTGAAGAAGGCGACAGCGACAGACTACTGACGATCACTCTGTTGGTCACTCACCGGGAAAAAGAAGGCTCAAAGACAATACACGCCCAGGCGAGAGGAAAAAGCGAGAGAGAGGAGGAAGAGGTTTGGACCTAGACCTCCGCCCAAAAAAACATTGAATATATAGATCCGGGAAAGAAAGGAGGGATCTATCGGGTTGGGTTCGACAAGAAGTAGCCAACCCGCAAGTGGCAAGAACAATGCCGAGTATGTGAAGAGAATCGAAGAAGAAAATAGAAGACAAACTCATTTTGTGGGAAGAAAGGCAAGAAAGAAAAAGAAGAGATGAAGTCGCCAGAAAAGCATATGAGAAAAAGAAAGCGGTGAAGAAGAAGAAGAGAAAAAGATCGAGAAGAAGAAGAGAGCGATGAGGAAAGAAGGAGGCGAAGGACATGAAGTGTTGTTTGTCCACCCCTTCATGTATTTTACTATGTAAATGCATATGTATGTAAGTCTTCTGTACATCGAATAAAATTGTATAATTTCTATACTTGCGTAGATATAGAATAGCATGACTACCTTAAGCTCTGGTTAAGCTCTGATACACTTTGTAAACAGCTATGTAAAGAACAAGAATGTTATGATCAATAAAAAAATTGATTCTACGCATACATTCTGTGATTCTACATTGTACGTACATATCTTTGCTATTTAATTGTTGAATGTATGTTTTAAGTTTTGGCCTCATCAAAAAAGGGAAATTGTTGGGAAATTAATTTTTAGATTTTGATGAATGCCATGTAAAACTTAGAATAGAAAGTTGGCACCCCATTTTCCTTGTAATTTGCAATGTAATAGATAGGGTGGTCGAGTGAGAGTTAAGTCGGCTATGCCGAACATGCAAGAAGTCAACCGGAGACTAGAAGGAAGACTCCACCTGTAAAGCAAATTTTGAGTGTAGCAAGGAAGAAAAGACAGAACTCAATCAAGGTGCGGTGAGATGCGGTGAGCAAAGTGTCGATCAAGTCAACTCAAGATAGCCAAGTCTCTAGTTGATGTGACGGATGAGTCATCAATAATTGGAAGTCGACTCAAGTCATCCGGGGAAATTAAGGAAATGCGATCAAGTCGAGACAACTAAAAGAGATCCGTTAGATTTAAGTCAAGAAAATTACTTAAACAAGTAATACTCCCATATCGCCTTTCTTAAAGTGCTCGATCCCGAAGCGTGCAAAAAGAATAAACCAATGGGAAGCATCGCACTGTGTCGAGAACTCGAAAAAGTCAAGACTCATTCAATATGAGTAAATGTCAATTCCAAGGACTACAACAAGACAAGCCAACGACCACAAGTGTCTTTTGAAAATTAACCTATCTCTTCAATGGGCAAATTTTCAAAAGAACACTATATAAGGTGAGGAATCACCTTGAGAAAAGGTTACCTTGATTACACGAGAAAACCATTACAAGCAAGAAAGAAATATTTGTAACTCGAAATATTCTCAAGTCAATTAAGCTCAATCCTCAAGCCTACATAACGAAGGAAATTAATCCAACACTCACCTGTGAAGGAAAGACGACTTCAATCGGTTGAAGAGAAAACATTTGAAGAATCAAGTGGTCTACATTCCACAAAGGATTGTAGAAAGGTTCAAGGTCGAACCAGTCTCAAGTTTTTGGAGGGCTTCGTGATCAAATCCAAGAAGCTTGAGCAAGTGGGTGTAGTAGCAAGGCATACCGCCTGTGAAGAAGTCGAGTCGCACAAGAAGCCAACTATGTGACCAAAGCATCTCGCATCGAGTCCCAAAGGATCAAGTCATTTGTGTGATCAAGACTTGCATCCTGGTGATAACCACTTTGTACATTGATCAATACTTAGTGGATTCCTCCAGGAGTTGGAGAGAGAGAGGAGTAGAAGAATTACCCCATCTTGAACCTCTATAAAATTTATTGTATCACTTACATTTCAACACTTTAATTCTGCATATTATTTTGATATCTCGCTAATAAATTTGATGTCCATCGGATAATTAACTAAGTGCTATAATCAAGTATTAAAACAAACTTAAACTAAGATTCAAGGGTGTTAAGTCTTCCAATGAAAACATATCACAGTCGAGTTGAGTTTTAGTCAAAACAATTTGAGTTATTCTATCAACAGCTCGATCAGTGTTGAGTGGCTAACTCTGCGATCAACTAACTTAGCTGTCCATCAAGGACTTGTTTGTGAAGTATTAACTCGAACGTCTTAAAAGGACTAAATCGAAAAGTTGGTAAGGTTTATTCAACCCCCTTCTAAACCTTACACTCACACCCCTTGGGACCTACAATACTCAAAATAGATGCATGATCAACAGGCAACTAACCAAGACTCCCTATGAGATATGTACAGGAGAAAGCCAAATGTTGGATATTTGAGAATATTTGGATGTAAATGTTTCATCCATAACAATGGCAAAGATAATCGAAGGCTTTTGATGCTAAAGCCGATATAGGTATATTTTTAGGATACTCGGTTGAGAGTAAAGCCTATAGAGTCTTGAACAAGAGGACTATGGTTACATAAGAGTTTATCCATGTGGTTTTTTATGAACCTAATGTAAATGGAGAAGACATTGAAGAGTTAGATGATAAGTTTGAATCAACCAACTATCTGAGTAAGAGTCCTTATGTTGAAGTCAAGTAAGAGCAAGCAACCCGGATGAAGATGAGATAGTCAATCTCAAAGACATCCGGAAAATATACTGACTAAGTGAAGATGAAAGAATTTGTTCAAGACAACTTAGTCGTGATATGATCGAATCCAACAGACTTACTCCAACCCGATGTGAGAGGGCCGGACCATCCACCGAGTTAGTCATTGGAGATGTAAGAGACGGTATAAGAACCAGATCGAGCACATCATGAAGCAATGTTCACTTGTTTTATTTCCCAAATAGAGCTTAAAGACGTGTCTCAAGCATTGGATGACACACATTGGATTCAAGCCATGCAAGAAGAGTGAATCGAGTTTGAAAGAAACAAAGTATGGGAATTAGTGCAGAGGCCAATCCATCAAAATGTTATTGGCACAAAATGGGTTTTCTTAAACAAGATGAATGAGGAATCACATTTAAGAAACAAAGCAAGATTAATAGCCAAAGGGTATTCCCAAGAAGAGGGTATAGATTTTGATGAAACCTTTGCTCTGTTGCAAGATTGGAAGTAATAAGGATGTTTCTTGCTTATCGCACGCAAAAACTTCTTTGTGTACCAAATGGATGTGAAGAGTGCATTTCGAATGGATTAGAGGAAAAAGTCTATGTTGAACAACCTCCAGGTTTTGAGTAGAAAACTATTGGAGATAAGGTATATAAGCTCAAGAAAGCATTATATGGATTGAAACAAGCACCAAGAACATGGTATGATACATTGTCTCAATTTCTAATCGACAATGGATTCACCAAAGGCAAAGTTGATGAGAATACTCTTGTAATTCAAGATGGAGAGAGTATACTACTAGTTCAAATATATGTGGATGATATCATTTTGGATCCACAAATAAAGAGTTGTGTGACAAGGTTCTCAAGCCTCATGCAAGGTACATTGGAGATGAGCATGATGGGAGAGTTGACTTTATTCCTAGGACTTCAAGTCAAGCAATTGAAGGATGGAACCTTCATAAGTCGGACCAAATATACCAGAGATTTGATGAAGAAATTTGGTATGGAAGAGAAGTCTTCGTGAAAATCCCAATGAACACATCGTTAAGATGGACATGGATGCGAGATGGCAAAGTTGTAGATCAAACCGGATATAGAGCACTCATTGGATCATTGCTCTATCTAACAAAAAGCAAGGAGCAGACATCACCTTTTGCAGAGGTGTATGTGCAAAATTTCAATCTGCACCAAAAGAGAGCCACATGATCAAGCTAAGAGAATCTAAGATATTTGAAGGGATGCGGAAGTTGGCTTATGGTATCCAAAGGAAGGTGGATTCAAGTTAATTGGTTACTCAAACTCAGACTATCTTTGGATGTAGAGTTGATATGAAGAGTACTTTCAGGTACATGTCAAATGCTTGGAAATAGATTGGTTTCTTGGTTTAGTAAGAAACAAAATTCCATTTCCACATCCACAATCAAGCATAGTACATACATAGCGGGCGTTGTTGTCCCCAAGTTTTATGGATGAGACAACGGTGAGAGATTATGATATTGAAGAAAAAGAGATTCCAATTATGTGTGATAACACTAGTGCTATTGCAATCACTCGAAATCTCGTGTTGCATTCAAGAACAAAGCACATTGATGTCGATATCATTTTATAAGGGATCATGTTGAAAAGAAAGACATCACTTTGGAATACATCTCAACTAATAAGTAGTTAGCGATATATTCACAAAGCCTCTATGTGAATCAAGATTTGAAGAGCTCAAGAATGAGTTAGGGCTTTGAGCTGAGTTGAAACTCGAGAAGACTCAATCTGCAGAGAAAGAAGATGAGAAATCAAAACAGAGCATGTTTCACAATTGGTCAAGTGAAAATTGTTTGTCGGAAAAGTCACCAGATATCAAGTTAGGCTGAAACGGTGAGTTACATCATGTGAAGAGAGAAGCGAGTTAAGTCACTTCGGACATAAGTTTGAATCATTTATGAGCTAAGTGACAAAAATGCGGTCATTTTAAATGAGCAGGAATGTTTTTAAGGATGACATCAACGTAATAATGACGGTCACAAGAAAAAGATGCACATTAAGCCATATGATTGGATATAAATATTCTGCATTAAATGCGAGAAATTAAATGTGGTTTTGATGTTCTAATCGAACCGTTGATTTTGATCAAAAATTTCAAAATCTGAAATGTGTCCTTTCATGTCCCTTATATACGTAAAATTTCATTTCTCTCACTACGCGAACCTGTTCATCTTCAAAACAAATGAAATATTCTCTCTAAAACCCTAAGGTCTCTCAAATCAAGTTCTTCACTTTTCGATCAAGTAAAACTCTTTGAAAATGGCTCCAAAGTACGATTTTGTGAAACTATCGAAGCAAGTCCACACAGTTCTTGATGGGTTTCGATGGAATGGTAAACCAGTGTTGACAAAACCCTAGTTCTCAAGATCACGATATGTTGGAGAAGTCGGGGTTAAAGGCTTTTTCGACTATGGAGTATTCTCATACCTACCTTGAGGAGGTAGTTATGTTCTACGTCAATGCAGAGGTGCGGGATGACGAAATCAAATCTTCCGTTCACAAAGAAGGTCATAAAAAGACCTTTGCCGAGCATTTTGTTGCCCTCGAGGCTCAAAGGATATCTATGAGGCCGATGTCGACTTGGCCGCTGCATGGAAGGAAGTGGCCAAACCAGTGTGTCTTTGCGAAAGTGATCTATACAAAGACAAGAAGTGTTGAAGGACGACTATCACAAGCTAATGGATGTCATCTCGAAATGTGTCGACATGAAGTTTGGAAGCTTTAATCACCGTCCAAAACAAAGTTGATCGTCATGCCTGCGATCATGCAACGGAAGAAGGTTAATCAAGGCTGAGATTTTGTTTATAGCGACTCTGTCGAGAATGTCTTGAACATGACATATAAGAAGGATGGATCCTTGGAAGCTCACTGGATATGGCCTTGTAATTGGCCATTTCTTTGGAAGTGAAGGGTGTTGCTCTTCGTCATGGCAAACCCTTTCACGTGAACAAAAAGATGTTTATGGCAAACCTTTCGGTGCCCGAGGAAGAGAGCTCACGCGAAGAAAGCCGATACAAGTGAGGGGGAATCAATCGACCCCAGAAGAAACAGTGTGACCCTCCCCGAAGAAGAAAGTTGCCCTCGCAGACTAAGAAAAGAAAGCACCGCCTCTCTGGTGAGTCCCCGATCGAGCAATGAGATTTTCGCCCGCAGCAGAGATCGAGAAGAAACCCTCACTCCCTTTTCAAGTCGCAAAGAAGAAGAGGATCGCCAAGTCGAGGAAGCGACCCCTCTAAAAAGAGTACCCAAGCCCTCACCGATGAATGAATCAACTAGAAGTCCCTCCGGTTCGTCCAAGAAAGAGAAGGTTGGTCGTGAATTTCGACCTTGAGAAGACGGGCCGAGTCCGCCACTGGTGGAGAAGGAAGCCGAGATTGCCGGTAATCAAGATGAGCGATCTCAAAAGTCTCATGCGATGGTGATCGTGCCAGATATCACCAAGACCCGGTATGCGAAAAGACAAATGAGGAGAGTGAAGCGGCAGAGACAACTGAACCTATTGTTGAAAAAGTTGTCTTCCCGCCCATATATGATGCCTTTCCGAGGAAGAGCAATGTCTTCTACCTCCCATTCCAGAGACAAGAGGTGAGGTGAAGATGATGATGATGATGTAATCATGTACTCTCCACTTTACCCGGATATTCAACGACACTTAAGAGAATGGAGAGCATGGAAGTCGGATCACTCAAGAACAATTATAGATGGTGTGCGGTGAGGGGGAAACTCTCTCCACCACAAAGATTGTTGGAGTTTTCTTTGGGAGACACACAAATGAAGTTTGGAGGCTAAATCGAGAAAGAGAATGAACAACAACAGAGTGACATTGATGAAGCTCGGATAGTTGAGTCTCATCCCAATCAAGTGTCACCGCTTTGAAGGCCAATAACGTTGTTATCGCAGTCGAGGCACAGGATGGTGATGCCCAGGAGTTAACACTGGGAAGAAGAAAGTGCAATCCAAGGAGTTGAAACTCCTATGGATGCCATTGTCGAAGACCCTAAGACGATTAGACCGTATCGAAGGGAATGTTGAAGGCCTCACATCGTTGAGTCCGCTAGGGGTGTTGAAAGCCTAAGGGAGGTTGAGACTTCCCCGGGTAAGGGTCAAGATACATAGAACATTCCTCTAATACACAACGCTAATACGAAAAAGGATATAAGCGCTCTTCATGACTCCCGGAAAACATAGATACATCATTTTTGGGATCAGAAGATGGCCGAGTCCACTCCACTTGCAGATCCTACTGAGACCCAGTGAGGATATTCTCAAGACTAAGAGCCAACTTAGTGAGAAAATGGCTCGAACGAAGTTCAATTTTGATGATGAGCCAACTCCACAAGTCTCATCATTGTCCGATGACACTCGATGATACAACCGAGGAAGAGGTAATTCATTTAGAAAAATCTATCGAGACCGATGAAGTCGTTAAGACAGTGAGGCTTAGTCACCGGGCAAGATAATCCAAAAGCCCCACCGAACCGAGTCATTGGCAGCTTCCACAAAGGCTACAAAGAGTAACGACTCGTCACTCCACAAAGTCAAGGCTCACACACCGTGAACATTGCCGGCGAACGCCGCACAGAGGCATCAAGAGTCAATTCACTCGTCGCAACAAGGGATCGCAACGAACGGGACCGGACCCAAATATTCCCTATGTATGCGATGATGTATTTTAAGACGTGTTTCCATTCACCCACGACCGCCTACATCCGAGGAAGAGACAACCATCGAACAAAGAAGATACACTTTGTAAGAGAAGATCCCATCATTCCCACCGACCACGATTGTTCCAAAGAGACTTTGATTTTGACACGGAATGACCTAAAATTTGAATCGGGCGAGACAATCGAAATTCGTGTAGTCTTCAAGAAGCTCTATGAGGAGATTGCGAAGATTGAACGACACCAGGCCTCATTGATTTACGCCGGACAATCGCGATGCCACCCTCACAGCAGACTTGAGAGGGATCGTGGTGCGAGTCGGGAATGGACACAACATCGAGTGCGATGCTAATCGAGCAAGTACGATACTTTAAAGATCTATATGGAAGAATGCTCGTATGGAGTGCGGAAAACTCCTTGATCCGCGGGCAGAGGATGAAGGACTATATTGAAAGAATAGCCGAGTCTCACAAAAATGATATGGAGTCTGCAATATTTTCATAAGAATGAAACCCTCGACTTCGAAAATGCAATGAATGACAAATTCACCTACTCTTGGTGAAATGAAAATATTGAGAGCCGAGTCAGGGAAATTCGATCGGAGATTCGAACCGCATATGATGCGGCAGACTCAAGCATGATTCCACGATTATGATGGACTTTCTCCTTAGAAGCATGTTCCCCGGTGTCCCTCTCTCCTTTGATGATGCCAAAAAGAGGGAAGTGGAGTCCCTAAAGGGATTAAAAGAAGAGAAATTGAAGAAAGACGAATCGAGATGAAAGACGCAGATGTGAAGAAGGGTAAAGCAAATTTGAGGGGGAAAGTTCAAGGATCGACTTTGATGTTAGTTGAAACCCCCAACAAGGTCATGTTATCGCCTCCATCTTGAGCAAACTCCTGTGACCCTACCAATTGAGCACTGTTGTACCAATGGCGAGAAAAGGAAGATTATTGAAGCAGTTTAAGGAGTTCTCTAAAAAGCGGGATGCTCGAGTTCGTGACGTGTTGAAATAATATGGTGGTCTTCGGTTGGAAAGGATCGGGATGCGATACATGATGATGGATCCGAGCCTACATCGGTTGAAGAGTTCAAAACACTTGAATCAAAAGGCTATTTCAAGGAATGGCTCGCCCAAGCCTGGTATTTGTCTTGGGAGAAAGGTTTAGCCTTGTGTGATGATGGCGGTGATCTTCAGCAAGATCACTCACCGAAAGCGTAAGACTCCGTGCAAAGTACACACCTAGAGGCGGAGGAAGAGCCGAGTCGGGTAAAGGAAAAAGTGGTGGTGGAAGAGGTTCCCTACCTCGACCAAAACCAAGGATGTTGAATACGTGGATCCCGACAAGAAAGGCCCGATGTACTTAGCTGGATATGATCACCTAGCCAACCTTGAAGTGGCAAGGAACGCCGAGGCGATGAAGAAGACAAGAAGAAGAGAACGAAAGGCAAACACGAGAATGGCTCGCATAAGGAAGCAAAGGGATGATGCTTCCAAACGGGCCTATGAAAAGAAGAAAAGAAGGGAAGAAAAAGAGAAGAAGAGAAAGAGAGCGATGACGACGAGAAGAGCAAGAGAATTTGAAGAAGAAAAAGAAGGAAGCAAACGAAGGCGTTGAAGTGTTTCGCAAATCCCTTCATGTATTACTATTGTAAATTCACTCATGTAAGTCGTTTGTAATACACTTAGTGAATCTTACGTAATTTTTCACTATGTATGTATTCATGTATCTTAGCTTAGATATGTACGTTAAAGAATGCTCGATACCAAATGTAAATTCTGTGTAAAGGACAAGAATGCTATGATCAATAAAACGATCTATTTTAAGCATACATTCTTTTTACTTTTGCATTGTTTGTATGTATCTTTGTTGTTTATGTTTTGTTGAATGTTTTTAAGTTTTGGCATCATCAAAAGGGGGAAATTGTTAGGAAATTTATTAAGTAGATTTTGATGATACCATGTAAAACTTAAACAAGAAATTTGGCACCCCATTTTCCTTGTAATTTGTATTGTAATAGATAGGTTGGAAAAAGTGAATCAAGTCACTATGCCAAACAATACAATAAGTCAATCGCGAATTGGATTGAAGACTCTGTGTGTGTCGGTGAATATGGCGAAGAAGGAAGTCAGGACTCAATCAAGGAGTGTCGGTGAGGAACAAGCGTAAGAAGTGTCGTCAAGTTAGCTCAAGAAGTCAAATCTCAAAGTTGAAGTGACAGTTGAGTCATCTAATGACCGGAAGTCGACTCAAATCACCTGGGGTAAAAACAATCTAGTCAAGACAACCGACTTAGATCCGTTGATTAATGTCAAGAATGTTACTCGAGAATAGTAACATGTCAAAGTTATCAGTGTAAAGTGTTAGTCCTAGAATCGTGCAAAAAGAATAAACCAATGGGAAACATGCACCGTGTGTCGAGATATGCAATGATGTGAAGACAATAAATACGAGGATATGTCAACATCAAGGATCGCAGGACAAGACAAGCCTTAACGAACACAAGTGACTTTTAAAATTAGCCTATCTCTTGAACGGGCAAAATTTCAAAAGTGCACTATAAAAGGCCGAGGAATTTCTTGAGAAAAGGTTACGTAACCACGAACAAGCAAGCATTATTTAAGCAATTAACCCGCAAATATTCTCAAGTACATTCAAGAAAATCCTCAAGCCTCGAAATCGAAGAAAATCGATCCAACACAAGTTGTGAAGGAAAGACAACTTCAAATCCGTTGAAAAGGAAACTTTTGAAGAATTAAAAGGGGTCTACTTTCCAAGGAGGATTGTAGGAAGGTTCAAGGTCGAACTAGTATCAAGTTTGTTGGAGGCTACGTGATCAAATCCAAGAACTTGAGAAGTGAGTTTGAAGTAGAGAGCGGTGCCGCCTGTGAAGAAGCCGAGTCGCAAGAGAAGTCGGTTGTGTGATTAAAAATTTGCATCTCTGATTGTTCACCACTTTGTAAACCGATCATTACTTAGTGGATTCCTCCAGGAGTTGGAGAAGAGAGGATTAAAAGAATTACCCCATCTCCGAATCTCTATAAAAATATTTGTGTCATTTACTTTCAAAGACATTTATATTCCCGCATATTTATTTCATATATGTTGATACTATCACATTTGTTATCCAACCGATTAATAACCAAGTGCCAAAAATCAAGTGTTAAAACAAACCTAAAACAAATTAAGGGTGTTAAGTTTTCACGATAAAACCAAACCAAACCAAGTTAAGTTTAGGTTAAACAACCGAAGTTATTCTATCAACGGCTCTATCGAGTCCTGGTTGAGTGGCTAACTTAATTTGAATAACCACTTAGTTGTCCCTCAAGGACATAGTTGTTTGAGTCAACTCGTTGTAATTTTAAAAGGACTAAAATCGAAAATTTGGGTAAGGTTTATTCAATCCCCCTTCTAAACCTTACTTCACACCCTTGGGACCTACATCTTCCCAATAATTTATCACATTATTCCCACAAGTATGTTATCTCATTCCATAAAATGCTCATAGTAAGATCATACGGGAGATGAGCATTCAAAAACTTAATTAATATCACACACAAAAGCAATTAAACGTGCTAATACAATAAAACAAAAATAAAAAAAAATTTGAATTTTTTTTTCTTGAAAAATATTAATGCAAAGTGCTCTACATGAAATCCTAAATGCAAATGCAAAATGCAAGAAAGTACTAAATGACGCATTCTTGACAACCCCCAAAACTTAAAATATGCTTCGTCCAACATATGAGTAAATCATCAAAAGAAAGAGGAATATGTAATAAGTACTTACATGGATCACTTTGTGGTGGTGAAGGTGGAGGGTAGTGGCCCATACGAGACATCATCTCGTACATATGATGTTGCGGTGGGTGATGGCATCGAATCGCGTAAGTACTCTGGTGATACTCATCGCCTATGGTTGTCAATTGATATGTGTCATCTATCAATTTGCCCACATCGCCTTCTATCCTTTCGAGCCTCTCACTCATAGTAAATGGCAGTTCCCCTTTATCTAGAGGATTCCGACATCTCCTCATCGGCTCATCCCGCTCTTCTTGGCTTGACCCCTATACCTCTCTAAGCAACCAGATTACCCCTATTTCTAATGGATGTGGCTTCGGGGTTAGGAAGCTTAAGCGTTGTTCTATACGCTTGATTGAGCCAAGTAATCACGCCCATCGAATTTTATCATTTTCATAGCGAGTTAGAACGGTTAGATCAATTAATTTAGGCCCCGCGGCCTCCGCATACCTCTCCAAATTAATATTAAAATATTTTGCAATAGGGGTAATCATCCCTCCGATGCAAATTCTACCCCTCTCAGATTTTTTTATCCTATCAAATTGCCGAGCTATCATGGCCTCGACGTTTGGCACAACTTCGCCACCGATGCCATACACCATATGATGAATAAATCGTCTACTCTCAAAGCCCCTCAACTCTCCTCCCCCGCAAAAATTGTTTCAGCTAAGACTCATTTGAACATATCGAAATCCGGGTTTCAAATACTAGACGCCTTTGAGGTACCTGGTGTGTAGATTTGTTTCCCGATTATCTTTTTTTCCAAAACCTATCCTTATCAAACTCCTCGTGCTCCTCAACCCCATAAGCCGGAGTTTTGTAAATTTCATTTAAATCATCAATACTTAATTCCCTTTGCTCATTCCCAATCGAAACCTAACTCCCATCAAGTTTCTTTTTGAACCACCAATTCAAAGCTTCTCTAAAATTCAAGTGTGATAAGCTGAATAAGTGGCTTTGTATTAATCCATGGACGAAAGTAGAGTATCACCCATCTAGCCGGAGTGTTTCCTTTGGAAAGATTACATTTGAAGCTTCGGGCTCCTCGGGGTCGAATATTGGTTGTGCTCGGGTTCTGGGTTGGCTCCCTTATTCTTTTTGTATTTCTCCTAGTTCTCTTTCATCTCTAGAAGCCATGAATTTCAAGATTTTGAGGAGAAAAATCTTAAATTTTTGGAGTTTTGGAGTACCCCAAACTTGGTGTAGAACTTGGAGAAATTTAAAATTTGTAGGTTTTTGGTGGTGGGTTTCTTGAGAGGGTGAAGAATTTCGACTTTGGTTTAAGATTTGTGGTGAATTTGGAGAGATTTGGAGAGTAGTTTGAGAATTTAGGGAGAGATTTTTCGTTTGTTAGGGTTTGTAGGTAGGAGAAAGTAGGAGAAAAAGTGAGATTTTGGGATAAAAATAGGGAGTTATGTAATCTGCCCATTTATGTTTTTGGGCCACACGGCTGGTCGTGCGGCCTGTGCGTTGTCGTATACTGCGATATTGTCGGCCCTTTGTCACACGACCGTGTGATGGTCACACGGCCCGATTTGTGTGGTGGCCGAGCGTATGTCCTCTCGCACGTCCTCGTCGTGTGGTCTCACACGCCCGTGTGGGATTGTTTTCGTACTATTTTTTGATAACCGGAGTTTGTCGTGACGCTCCTACACAACAACTCAAGAAAACTAAACAAAACTAAAAATTAAGTTAATAGAAAAATTAAAATTAAAATTGAAATTAAAATTGAAGGCGATAAAAAAGAAATGAACAGAAATAGAAATAAATTGGGTTGCCTCCCATAAAGCGCTAAGTTTTACGTCTTCAATCGACTTCATATTTCTAATCACTATCGCTAAACCGTGTCATTTGAAGTCTGTGGAACCCTCAATACCATCCATCGATTTAATGGTATTGCATTGTTCTTGCGGATTTAGCTCAAAAGATCGCTTGAGAATTTGCCTTTTTGATGTTTGGCTTCCCACATCGTTGCGATTTGGGCTACTTGTGTTTCCATAGACTTGATCTTGTGTTTATGTTTGTTTGAGTGGCCTGTTCTTCTATCCTCGTCTATCTTTATTTCATCTTTGTTAAGTCTCGCCCCTTGTTTCTCCGATAAACAAGGATAACATCTCTTCAACAGATGCTTTCTTTCCCTTGACTTTCGCTCTGCCTTGATTACCCACATTATATCCCGAAGGTGGCTGCAAAACGTTTTTATTATTAGCATAAGAGAAATTTTCATGGTTTCGCAACCGGATGATAGTAGTTCAGTGTCCTGGTTATTTCGATAATTGTTGTTGAAGTTCCTTTGTTGGCCCACAAAGTTTGCTTCTTCTTCAACAAAGGTAGGATCTCTTGGAGTCACTTGCCGCATCGCATCCAATTTCATATTTAGAATGGATACATTCAGTGAGCATGGCAACCTTCTCATTCTCGAACTTCATTACTCATCGGACAAAGTAGACCTCTCGGATGGCCATTGGTAATCGTTGTTCGCCATCTTCTCTAACAAGTTTAGGGTCTCCTCAGGATATTTCCTAGTAGTGAACCCCGGATGCAACATCTATAATTGTTCTTGTGTTGCCACTCAAACCATTATAGAAGTATTGTACTGTTGGTAGTTGGGATATCTGTGGATCGCACTTCCTTAGCAATTCCTCGAATCTATCCCATGCTTCATATAGTGGCTCATCATCTAATTGCCTAAATTGGGCGATCTCGATTTCGATTGGAGCGTCTTATCGGGGGGGAAGTATTTGGCTAGAAATCATTGACTTAGTTTCGCCTAATTTGTGTTGGTGGTGTTAGAGAGCATAACCATCCCATAGCCTTATCACGTAGAGAGAATGCAAATAGGCGGCATCGAATGATATCCTCGTAAATCCCATTCATTTTAACAAAGATCGCAAATTTCTAAAAAGTGCAACAGATGCGCGTTTGGATCCTCAACGGCTCTACCCCCAAACTGGTTTTGTGACACCATACGGATCAATCTTTGGTTTTAGTTCAAAGTTGTTTGCATTGATCGGGCAGACGAGCCATACCCCATAAGTTAACCTTGCCTCCGGGCCGGGAAGTAGTCCCTAATCGCCCTTCTCGCGGGCCTTTTCCACAATTCGGTCTCGACGCGGCCCCGTGGGCGCTCCTCATTGTTTCTTTTCTCCACCGCATTTGGATTTGTCCCATCCGCCATTGCTTTGGCTCTTTTCCTTAGTTGCTTTGTTGTCTTTCCGATTTCCAAATCAATGGGTATTGGTGGGTCGATCCGGAATGCGTGATCATGCACTATCCGCCTTTAACAAAAATAATATTAGAACCGAACAAATAATGAAAAAACTAAAAATAATTTGAACTATTTTCAAAAAATTTTAAAAAATAAAAATTTATGCTTCAATTAAGATTGAACTACTTATTACTATATCTAAGTAGAATCGAATCAATCCCCGCAACGGCACCAAAAACTTAATCACCAAACATATTGGATCATACAAGCTGTAGTTTATAGAATAATGGCAAGCAAGGTCGTATTCCTCGGGATTGATATGTGAAACACTTAGGCTATAATAACATCGCATTCCAATTTTATTGAAGCGATCGGATATCAAGTTTATAATAAAATCGGAAATAAAGAAATAAAAGAATTAAATTTGCGAACCCCACAAGTATTTTCAACAACTACAGGAGCAACCTTGGGCACATAATCTCAACATGTTTCTTCAATATTAAATCCAACTAAAGTTTCAATAACCAATTCATGCAATTCTATGGGTTCAATTCCTAAATTAGTTCATTCCCTCCCGAGTGGCGCATAAAAGTAGATTAATAATAATTGAGGTATCCCGATCTATCACAACTATTATTAACTTCCAAAAGATCTTTGAATTGAAATACTCCCCAAAAAGCAGTAGTCTCCGATATATTACCCTGTTTATGTCCGATTCGATTTTCGTCTTGTTAGAACTCACCTCCCGGATTATGGACTAACAAGTATGACATGCAAATTATTGGCCAAATAATCGACAATTATAAATAAGCACTCGAATTCATAAAATAGACATGAATCAATTAAGAAAGCAATTAATCAAGACTTTAACATGAATCCACGTTTTGATTATGCCCCTAAGATCCGAAAGATTAGCCAAACATTGATAACAAATTCATAGACAAATTCGAAATCAACATTATGACATTATTTAAGCACATACAAGAGATCCGGACATAGAAAAAAAAACCCTTCGGATGGATTCCCCTCCTAAGCCTTGAAGCTCTTGTGCTCCGTAGATGCGAAAGACCTTATGGTGTTCTTGGCGTCTTAGCCTTTCTCTCACATAAGATATTTGATTATTGCGTTCTTGTGTAATTTGGTGTGTTTTCTCTGTATGAAGTGATATGTTTTTGTGCAAGCCTTGGGTCCCTTTTATAGATGCATGGAGAGACACTTGTAGAGTTGGAACGGGAAGAGAACTCGAAAAATGCGTCATGGCGAGAGTCCCACATGGCTGGCCGTGTGGTACCACACGGCCGTGTGGTCTGTTGCAAAGCCTTTCCCCACGGTTGTGTGATCTTACACGGGCTAGTGGTGCGGTTCGATACCCTTTTCCACACTTTGTGTGTGGGATCACATGGTCGGCGAAGATGACCCGGTTCCGTCCCTATTTTTCCCAACTTTACACGGTTATGTGGTTTCACATCGACATTTCTACACGGCCGTGTGACACCACACGGTCCGAGTGTGAAGTATTTTTGTCCATTTTCTTCGTTGTTTTGATCTTCTCTTCGCATTCGTCAATATTAGCCGGGCATTCCAACCGATATTTCTTGAGTTTAAGCGCCGTTTCTGTAAAAAAAAATACAAGAATACGATGTATCATGCCCTTTGAAGGAAACCAAGTAAAAACATACTAAATATGCGTGCAAATGCATCAAATATATATCATTTTAAGCCCCAAAATGTACGTATATTTTACACACATCACCAAACAATTAGGTACTGGTCTAAATATTTTATTATGGATCCAAGTAATATTTATTATTTTCTTCAATTCAATGAGATCGAAAATTTGCCATCAAGGCTAGTAATCATCTCCCACCGAATTGAAGATCACAATAAAAATTACGATCCATGAATAAAATTATCGATGTCCGAGAAATAAATCATGCATTCAACCATGCGATATGAATAATTACGAAAAATAGTCATCATGGGCGACATATGATACATCATGTGGAGATAATTTAGACCTACAGGTTGGTAATACTGAGAAAAATATCCTCGTAAAATTAATGTTACATAGTCTCCAAAAATCGGCTCAATACTTTTCAAAATATTTTTGATAAAAACTAATAATATAGACATTACAATTAATTCACCTCATGAAGTTTAATAAATAAATTAATACTTTCCAAATTAAGGAGGGGAAAACCTAAGATGAAAGAATCAAATTGGTTGTAAATATTACATCCAGTAAACATACACGCTAGGCAATTTAAATTGATATATTAGGGTATAAAAGTATAGAACATTGTGCAGTTTTAATGGTTAATAATGACAAAGGGGTTATTATATTAGCCAACATTAAGGAAGCGTGGTGTGGCTGGCCATTACAACTTACAAGAATTGGTCTCAGAAAAAGTAGAGTTGAAATAAAACCAAGAATCTTTGCCATGTGAAGTTAATTAGTCCATGTGTTAAGGTACGCTTAACGTTTTATTTTATTTTACTATTTATGAAGAATCATTTGAATAAGATTTCTGACAAAGGCATCATCTTGGTATGTGTGCTTTGGTGTACTATGTAAGATTTGAAAACATAGTGTGTATCATAAAATCATTTTATTTCAGACTTTAGTTTGATCACAATATTGGTGGTTTTTCATTCTCAATTATATTGCTTGGGTTTTTCTAAGGAAAAAATGTTGCAAAAATACGGGTTGGTATATCGAAATAGCTACAAAAATTTGAGGAGAGTATCGATATGAAAACGAAATGTCGAGACAAGAGTTGAACTCTTTCTTTTTAAGACGAGATTGCCCTGCTCACGGTGCATGCGGAAAAATAGATCATCTCCCAAGATACAACGACAACAAACTTGTGATAGTTGCACTACAAATCGCAAGTACAATAAACACTATTATGTTTTTTGAACTCTCTTTTATGGATTTATGCAGAAAATGAACATAATTTCGATGTTTTTTAATGCTCAAATGAGTTCTGGGGAACTCCTATTTATAGAACTTCGGGTGCCTCTTCAAACTGGGTGTAACCCCTGGTTCGGATCGACCAGATTTGTCAGATTACATCCTCGTGATCAATGTACCGGCGAGTTGATGGTCCAGATCGCATCCAACCAAAGCTATACATCTCTTGGCACGTCCCCCATTGACACCGAATCGTGTCGGTCATGGTGCCCGATCAATGAATAGACGAGTCCAATCAGTCTCTAAAGTGTCCAATGCAACTATGTGTGATGTGCACGATCCTGGGCCCAACTCCGGATCTGCTCGGCTCGGACGGTGCTCCGCACCTTCCTCGGTGCTCTTTGAGCTACCAAAAAGCTAGTCAAAATTGACTTGGTCCACTAGGGTGTACCATAAGGAGCTCCACTTGATTACTCATTACTATTGGTGAAGTTCTATACAAGGTAGCTAACTTTGCTTCTTATTTCCTATGTGGGATGTGTCTCTTCACATTCTCACCCTTACACATTTTCTAATAAAATATATTTTAAGTGGCTTACTTTATGCATTTATTTCTCATTCACTCGATATTAATTTTGAGAAATTCAAAAATGCTAAACTCATCTACTCGCGGTGTAGATTACGTTTATCTCATTTATTTCATACAATGATTAATGAACCCACTTAACCAATTAGTCAAAATTGGATGAAAAACCAATTTCAACAAAAATTGTTAATTATTGTAGGATCGAATATCTATCCCCACACCAAATTAAAGTAGTAGTTAGGTTTAATTATACGAGTACAATTTTGTATATATTGCATTTATTATAGGTTTAATTAAAAAAACATGAAATTTGGGATAATTATATAATTAAGAAAAACCCAACTAAACTACAAAATTACTAAAAATGCCTTTGAGGTTTGATTTCCTCTAACATTTAATCCCATTCATTAGTTGACCTAATGGAATTGATGCGTCTAAAATATACGTGCATTTTGGGGCTTAAAATGATATATAATTGACGATTTGCACGCATATTCTGTGTGTTTTTACTTGGTTTCCTTAGAAGGGCATGATCTGCGTATTCTTGTAACTTTTTATAGGAAACGGAGCTTAAAACGAAGAAATATCAGTTGGAAGGCTTGGATAAGATCGACAAGTGCGAAGATAAGATTGAAAGGACGAAGAAAACGAACAAGAACACGCCACACGGTCGGACCGTGTGGAACCACACGGCCGTGAAGTGCACGTGTGAAAAGTGACACAATCGTGTGAAAAAGGGAAGAAACAGGGGGATGAAACCAAGTCGCATGGTCGGACCGTGTGGGACACACACGGGCGTGTAGTATTGGGTAGCACAAAACCCACACGGCAGTGTGTGACATCACTCGGACAAGGCATGTGGGACTCGCCATGCGTTTTTTCCGGAGTTCTTTTCCCATTCCAACTCTACAAGTGATCTCTCCCAACATCTATAAAAGGGACTCAAGGCTTGCACGAAAATTACAACATTTATACCACATAAAACACATCAAATTACGCAGAACACAAGATCCGAGATCTTCCGGGAGAGGAGGGCTAGGTCGCAAAGAACACCACAAGGCCTTTCGCATCTTCGGGAGCACAAGAGCTTGAAAGCTTAGGAGGGAATCCATCCTAATAAGAAGGTTTTTTTTTCTATATTTAGATCTCTTATCCGTGCTTTAACAATGTCATAATATTGATTTGAATTTGTCTATGAATTTGTTATCAATGTTTGACTAATCTTTCGGATCTTAGGGGCATAATCAAAATCGTTGATTTATGTTAAATCTTGATTTATTATTTTCTTAATTGATTCATGCTTTCTATTTTATGAATTTGAGTGGTTACTCTTAATTGATTTTTATCTCGATCAATAATTAGCATGTCATATTTGTTAGTGCGAGATTCGGAGATGAGTTCTAACAAAGACAAAAATCGAATTCGAGACATAAATAGGTATAACGTGTCGGAGACCTACAATCTGTTTGTGGAGATTCATTCAATTCATAAATCTTTTTGCGAGTTAATAATAGTTATAATATATCGGGAGATCTACAATTGTTATTAATCTACTGTTTATTTATCACCCGGGAGGGGAAATAAACTATCTTAGGAATTAAACCCATATAATTGCATGAATTGGTTTTGAAACCTTAATTGGATTTAATATTGAAGAAACATGTTGAGATTATATGCCTAAGGTTGCTTCCGTGGTTATTGAAAATACTTGATATTCGATCGCTTCAATAAAGTTGGAATACGATGTTATTATAGCCTAAGTGTTTCATAAATCAATCCCGAGTTATACGACCTTGCTTGCCATTATTTTATAAACTACTTTGTACACTTACGGTTGTAAGATTCAAAATATTTTTGGCGAATATGTTTTTGGCGCCGTTGTCGAGGATTGATGGATTCTACTTAGATATAGTAATAAGTAGTTCAATTTAATTGAAGCATTATTTCTTTTGTTTTTTTTTCTTTTTTTTTTTTGAAATTTTTGAAAATTATTTTCTTTTATTTTATTTATTTTATTTTTTCGGTTCTAACATTGTTTTTGTTAATTGCAGATAGTGCATGATCACGCGTTCCAAATCTACCCGGCCCAATACCCATTGATTTAGAAATCGAGAAGACATCGAAGCAACTAAGGAAAAAAGCTAAAGCATTGGCGGATGGGACTAATCCAAACGCAGTGAACAAAAAAACAGTTAGGAACTCCCACTTGGGGCGGACGTCCAGACTAAATTGTGGAGAGGCCCGAGAAGGGTAGTTAGGGACTACTTCCACCGGAGGAGAGTAAGTCGACTTATGGGGGGTGTGGCTCGTCTTCCGATCAATACAAACAACTTTGAATCGAAACCGGTATTGATCCGGATGGTATCACAAAATCAGTTTGGGGCGAGCCGTGAAGATCCAAACGCGCATCCGGGCGCACTTTTTGGAAATTTACGAAACGGTCAAGATGAATGGTGTTTCGAGGATATCATTCGATGCCGCCTTTTAAAATTCTCTTTACGCATAAGGCTAAGGGATGGTTAAGCTCTCTAACACCACCAACAAACAAATTGGGCAGAGGCGATTCGGCGGTTTCTAGCCAAATACTTCCCCAGAAGATGTGCAATTAAAATCGGAGATCGCCCAGTTTAGGCAATTATATGTTGAGCCACTATATGAAGCATGGGATCGATTCCGAGAATTACCGAGGAAGTGCCCGCAATAAGGATATCCCAACTACTAACAGGTCCAATACTTCTATAATGGTTTGAGTGGTAACACGAGAATGATTATAGATGCGGCATGTGGGGTGCATTGCTAGGAAAATATCCTTAGGAGGCGCTAGAATTATTAGAGAAGATGGCGAACAATTGCTATCAATGGCCATACGAGAGGTCTCTTGTCCGATGTGTGGCGAAGTTGAGATGAGAAAGTCGCCATGCTCATAGAACAAGTATCCGTTGAATATGGCTGGATGCAATGCAACAAGTGACTCCAAGAGATCTATTTGTTGTTGAAGAAGAAGCAAACTTTGTGGGCCAACAAAGGAACTTCAACAACAATTATAGAAATAATCGGACACCCAACTACTATCATCGGGGGTTGCGAAACCATGAAAATTTCTCTTATGCTAATAATAAAAACGTTTTGCACCACCTTCGGGATATAATGTGGGTAATCAAGGCGGAGCGAAGTCAAGGGAAAGAAAGCATCTGTTGAAGAGATGTTATCCTCGTTTATCGGAGAGACCATGGCAAGATTGAATAAGGATGAAGCTAAGATAGACAGGATAGAAGAGCAGGTCACTCGGTTGAACACGAATGTGAACGCAAGATGAAATCTCTCGAAACACAAGTAGCCCGGATCGCGAATCGGGCGCTTTGTGGGAGGCCAACATCAAAAGGGCAAATTCCCAAGTGATACCGAGCAAAATCCGAGAGAACAATGAAATGCCATTCGTCGATGGATGATATTGAGGGTTCCTGATTTCAAACGACACGGTTCAACGAAAGTGATTAGAAATCAAGTCCGGTCAAGACGTAAAACTTAGCGCTTTATGGAAGTCAACCCAATTTTGTTTAGTTTTTGTGAGTTATTGTGTAGGAGGCGTCATGACAAACTCCCATTATAAAAAAAAAAAAGGACGAAAATAACCTCACACCGGCATGTGAGGCCACACGACCAGTCAGTGCGAGTGGACGGAACACCAAAGACCACATGACCGTATGGACAAAGGCCGACAAGATAGACACAGGCAGGCAAAAGCCACTGGGCCATATGGCGCCCGTATGGCATCACACGGCCGTGTGGCCCATCGAACAGAACCGAAAGCGAGAACCAGTTTTATACCCCAAATTCTCCCTAAAATTCATTTTTTCTCCCACTTTCTCCTACCCAAACCCTAACTTACGAAAATTCTTCCCCAAAACTCTCAAACTCCTCTCCAAATCTCACCAATTCACTATAAATCTTTACCCAAAACACAAATCCTTCTTCCTCTCAAGAAACCCACCACCAAAAGCCTTCAAATTTTCAACTTCTCCAAAATCTACACCAAGTTTGGGGTTTTTAAAAACTTCAAATTTCAGATTTTTTCACCACAAAATCTTGAATTTCTTCATCGTAGGAGATGCGTCCTGGAGGAGAGGCCCTTGCATCTGCTAAGAACAATTGTCCTTGTCGAACCGGGCATGCCCGTATTTGACTAGAAACAGATTTCTAGTTAGCTGTTGAAGTCGTTGTTTGCCAAAAATTATTTTGGTTCATACAGCTGCAAGTGTAACATGTAGTTTATAGGATAATGGCAAGCAAGGCCGTATTCCTTAGGGATTGAATCTCGAAACACTTAGGCTATAATAACATCGTATTCTAATTTTATTGAAATAGGAAGTTTGAGTTTATTTAATCCTAAAAATCAAAAATAAAGAAAATAAATAAAATAAATTTGTGAACCCCACAAGTATTTTCAACATCTTTAGGAGAAACCTTAGGCACATAATCTCAACATGCTTCTTCAATATTAAATGCGAATAAAATTTTAAATATCAATTCATGCAATTCTATGGATTCAAATTCCTAATATCATTTACTCCCCCTCCCGGGTGGTGCGTAAATAGTTGATTAAGAACAATTGTAGTCCTCCGGATCATTACAATCATTAATAACTCCAAAAAGATTTGTGAATTGAATAACTCCCCACAAACACGCTTTTGTCACACATGTTTCATGTCTGAATTCGATTTTCGTCTTACTAGAACTCACCTTTTGGATTATGGACTAGAAGCATGACATATAAATTATTGATCAGATAAAAAACAATTATAAATAAGCACTCGAATTCATAAAATAAAACGCATGAAGCAATTTAGAAAACAAGTAATCATATTTAATACAAATCCACGTTTCGTTTATGCCCCTAAGATCCGAAAAATATGCCAAACATTGATTACAAACTAATAGACAAATCCGAATCAATATTATGATATCATATAAGCACAAACACTTAGACATAGAAAGAAAACCCCTTCTTGTCGGGATGGATTTCCTTCCAAGCCCTCGAAGCTCGTGTGCTCCTAGATGCGAAAACCATGTGGTGTTCTTCGCGACCTAGCTTTTTGCTCTCGAAGCTCTTTGATTCTTCGGTTCTGTGTTTTTGATGTGTTTTTGCTCTATGAAGTTGTGTTTTTATGTATGAATTTTCGTGCATAGCCTTGGGTCCCTTTTATAGATACTTGGAGAGATCACTTGCGAGTTTGAGTAGGAAACGGAGACCAATTCAGCCACGATTCGTCGTCACAAGACGACCGTGTAATCCCCCACACGGCCAGGTCGTGCAATCGGATTTGGATCTCGGGGTCTTCATGAAAGTTGTAGATCTTTCTCTTAGCTTTCCATATGCACTTGAATAACCTCAATAGCAAATTTTTAGAGGGGTTGTGGCCATTATACTAAACCCTGCCGATCTTTGAAACTGTTAGCGTTTTGACCTTTTTGAAGGAAATTCCGTTTTCTTTGACCGTCCATGCTTCTTTCCTTCATATTTTTGCTCCTACCTTGTCTTTTTACATATCATTCGAAACATGCTATCATCTTTTGTCCAATTTAGCTCCATTTTACGCAAAATTCACAAGAATACGCAGATATCACGCCCAACAAGGGGAACCAAGTAAAACACGCTAAATATACATGCAAATGCATCAATTATATATCAAAATAAGCCCTTAAATGTGCGTATATTTTACACTCATCATCGTCTAGAAACTTCGCATTGAGACATAATGTCCCAAAATCTCGTTCTAGACTCTCCAGGTTTTCCCGATATGTCTTACTCGTTTAAGGACCTCATCGACAACGCGTCCTTCCATCTCGTGTCAAGAAATCTCCAAGAAAATTTTCATGAGATTTTATAATGACAATATCATAATCATAATATTGACATTGAGCTTGCCATCTAAGTAATCTACCCTTTCTAGTTTTGATTCAATTTTGTTTTTAGAAAAGCCTTGACATTTGAATTATCAATTTTAAAGTAAACATTTTAGCCTTGAGAAACATAGAGGCTATTTTTTTAAAGCCATTTTCCTTTGATTATAGCAAGGAACTTTTCATCATCATCATCGTCGTACAACTTCGGTCGGTTTCCAATTTTGGTGTAAATAGGGTCTTTGTTCAAATCAATACGTTTTTTTCCTCCAGGATGAACTTGGTATGTCCTCCGATTCTTGTCTCATTTTTAATATCATGAAGGATTTCAAGAGTCTTCTTCCGATGTTTCACCATCTTCTCAACTGATTTTAGATCGATGCGCCTGTTTTGGTAGATGATTATGGTGGTTGCCATAATTCTTCGATCTTACGGACTTCTCAAGATATTTTGAGAACTTAGATGTGCCTGGAAATATCTCGTTCTATTCTCGTAATTCTATCATGACTCATGATTTTGATGGGTCGCTTCCGACGATTCATCGACGACATATAATATATAATTTACTATAAGTAAACTCGGATAATATGTCGCTTGTTTATCACATTGTTTCAAGATTTCCTATCGGCTCATGCGAGTTCTTTTTCAACATATTGATTGTCCAACATGTTATCTTGTTCTCGGTGTTCTTGTGCATACATCGTCGAATTTGACGATATCTCCGTAAGGTATACATCTTGGACATTTCCAAATCCATTTTTTTGGAGAAAATTCTCTTTACCAATTATTAATTACATAAATATAATAAATATAACTTAAAGTTCGAATAAACCTAAGTGTGATACAAATTTTATGGATCACAAAACCCGAAGAGTAAATATAAAAGATATTATGATTTTGATAAATAGGAGGAAAGACAACAACTTTAAAGTTCGGATGACAAACTGAAAACAAACTATTGTATCCATAGGGATAAATCTGGAATTTTCGGGCTATTTTTTTTACCTTTTGGCAAAGTGCAAAATTTTTACAAAATTCAGAGGATAAAATGTCAGTTTGAAAATTCATAGGGCAAAATATAAAAAATTGTATAGTTCAAAGGGCAAACCATTTTTATCGCTAAGATTAAAGATAGTTTTTGTGACTTACCTTTTTATGTGACCACAAATCTAAAAAAAGAAAATTGATATATAAAAATGAACTGCCGAGTCAAATAGGTAGCCAATGCACTCTACTACTTTAATTTTTTTCTTTTCAAAATAAATTAATGTGGACCCTTTATTTGCTTGTTGCTTATATGAAAATAACAGCTGCTTATCATGATGCAAAAGCCAGAATATTAATGCTACAAATGTGCTGCCCTATCATAGTATAACAATAATTGCACCAATAGTTGGTTTGATTCTAATCTATAATACTTTTGTTGTGTTATAATACAGCCATAAGAAAAAAGGTGTCACGGTCTGATGGTCGGTCGTGTGGGGTCCCAATAAATACCAACTTGACTAAAGAAAAAGTTGTTTGTTAGGACTGAGAATTGATTAATTTGTTCACCTTTTCTCAAAAATCAAGTTGTGTTTAACTTTTATGTGAGTTAGTTCTCTAGACAAGGCATATGGATTTCAACATGCCACTCAATGTGCAAACTTGAGTTTAAACTTAAATTTTTAAGGTTTAATTTATTTTAGGGATAATTATAAAAAATACCACTAAAGTTTGGGGTAATTACAAAAAACCGGAGAAATTTCAAAATTACAAAAAAAAGTAAAAATTGAGGTTTGATTCTACCTTAAATTTAAGGGGATAACAATAATATTTGTACAAATATAAATGTATTGTTTGAATTTTTTACTTATAAAAAGGGTGAAGTGTAAAACAAACAAATCTCGAGGGAATTTTGTAATTTTTCAAAAATCTTTGGATTTTTGTAATTTTCCAAACCTGAGGGGTAGTTTTTGTAATTATCCGTTTATTTAATCTTGTCGGGCTTTTGAATTTGTGCATTTAGGATTATGCTTGCATAAATCAAAGGTACCAATACGTCTTGCCTTTTAATTTCAAAAAAAAAAAAAAAAGGCAAGACATATATTATAGTTAAAACAATATTGTAAAATAGTATTTTATATGCTAATTAATTAAAAGCTGTTTTACTAGCATTTGACAAAATTCCGTTTGAATGTCATTTGTATACATTTAGCGTGTATTAGTATTAATAAGATATAAGACACAATTTTTAATATTTTTATACGAACAACCTTTAATTCTATCGTGGTAAGTTCAAGAATGGCCTCTTTTGACGTTTGATTCAACTATAGCCTTCCATATTAAAAGAGTTCAAATATTCACTAAAGTTCCCATTATACCCTTTATAACAAATAAGGAAACATGATTCGTTACAGATATCACGAGAATATGAACACTTTCAGTTTCTATTACTTGTTTCATTCGTGGCATTGTCACACCTACTTAGATCCGTCTCCATTCGGAGGTTTTAGACAGATCATGTCGGGTTTCGGCCGATAAACTTAACAGTCATAGAATTAAAAGATGTTCGATTCTATGTTATCGTTTCAAACTAAGGTTTACAAGGTGAAAATGGAAATAGTCCATTACGACCATATCGGCCCAACACGCTCCGTAAAATTAATAAATCCCTTAAAATTCATACCTCTTTTTGACCGAAACAAAGACCGGGTGAGATGGCTCGCAACACCACCATCGGAAAATTACCGCCCCAGATCGTTTGACAAACACTCCTCACTGTTCAACCTCACCCTCGGGGAAGATGATTTGCAAGTTATCCGACTCCTTCAACAACTGCTCAAAGCCATGACCTTGGTTCGTTTCCTACCCGGGCGTATGAAATAATTCTTTGTAGGGATGAATCAATAGTACATTATGAACACATGTTGAACAAACAACCTTTATTTTATTAAGAACTTAAATAAAAATTTATTACATCAAGTAATCTCCTTTTGGGAGGAGAAAACTTGTTTGTTTAGCCTCTCATAAAGGCTATCACACTCTTTTACATAAAATTAAAAACGAAAAACACTGAAATTCTAAACACTCCACAAATATTACAAAGAGAATTTTATTGTAGAAGACTAAGGGAGTTGTTCGTTATCTTTAGCTTCTTCTGCAGATCTTGACATTTATAGAGGTAGAAGACCTCTATGTTCTCTATTATTGCCCTTCGGTGGATGTCTATTTCATTCTTGAATTATTGCTCCACTTGCGCAATTAGTTGGCATCCAACTCATCTTCACAAGGGTTGGGCCTCCTCTTGTTCGGTATCCGAAGTTTTTATGAAAACTTCCAAATCATGCCGACTGGTCCTTCGTCTTTTTAGTAACTTAGGCGGCATCTTTCATGACCCACCTTTCGTCCTTAATATTTTTGAAGGCTCTTTCTTCCGGGTCGGCGAAGCTTTGATGTAATGAAAGACTTCATGACCGCTTTTCCGACGGGCTCTAGAGTGCACTTATGAAATACGGTTCAAGGTATCCCCTCGTTTCAATTGTCATTATTTGACCAAGACTAAAATGACTTCTGGATCCATTTTGGCAATCGCTTGATCTCGGGAAGGTGGTGAAGTAGTATACACCGAGGCCAAAGCCCCAAACTCATACCACCTCTTTACTTCTTGTGGGCTGGAATTTGGAAGCATCCACACCTTGGGTATTTTCCGAAATATCGATATTTGTTTTTCTCGGAGATATCTCTTTTCTGGTGATCGGTTTCTCCCAATTTGCCTGGTATTCTGCCAAGAAGAAGAAACTTTAATCTCGTTAGTATCAACCTTAGAATTGCCCATCATAGGCCTAAGATTGATCTCTTCGTTCTTTACCCGGACGTCTTTGGGTTGATGTGATAACTCGGGATTTGACTCAGGAGTATCAATTTTCCTTGGGCCAACATCTCGATAGCTTAGGACTTGTGCTAGAGTCTTTGGAATCCTCTCGCTCTGAGGTTGGGGAGCCTCGGTGCTCTAAACACTCTGTTTGCTAATTAGCGGCCCGGAGGAGTGACCCTTGAAATGTCGT
Organism: Rehmannia glutinosa; assembly: GCA_016081115.2. Lineage (NCBI taxonomy): Eukaryota > Viridiplantae > Streptophyta > Magnoliopsida > Lamiales > Orobanchaceae > Rehmannia > Rehmannia glutinosa. Next base: position 340,519 of record JABTTQ020003281.1, read on the forward strand.
TCTCAGAGTGAGACCAGGACATATGCTCATATACGATCGATTACTTTGTCCGATCATTCTTTTGTAATTTTTCGGCCAAATCGGCATTGATGACTAGGGTATCAAATTCTCGGAGTAGCATTTCAAGTGGTCTCCAATATGTCTTGAGGTTTGTGAGGATGGAATCGCCTTCAATTCCTCCATCTCTTGTTAGAAAATCTGCAAGAACATTTTCATGAGATTTTATATTGACAATATCATAATCATAATATCTTGACATTGACTTGTCATCTAAGTATTCTAGCTTTTTCCGGTTTTGATTCAATTTATTTTTGGAAAAGCTTTGACACTTGAATTATCAATTTTTAAGATAAACTTTTAGCGAAGAGAAATAAAGGCTATTTTTGAAAGCCTTTCGACGCAAAAGAATTCTTTCTCGTTGATATGCCACCGAAGTTGCTTCACGTCAGTAAATAGATCGCCGCAATATTCGCATGGCACTTCTCCGTTTGGTGTGGCTTTTGTAAGAACGATGCCCACCAATAATCATCAGCATCCGTATAGAGAACCAGTTCATCTTCATCCTGTGGAATTACAAGTTTAGGAAGCTTTTTACAAACTTCTTTAAGTCGCTTAATTCGTTCTTGATGTTCATCCTCCCATTTGAATATTGCATCTTTTTTAAGCAATGGGCTAAACACCTTCCTATAATGTACTAGATTGTTTATAAACAACCCAACAAAGTTAACAACTCCAAGAAAACTCAAGTCGCTTCTTGTTTTTCAACGATCCGAAATTCCGTATCTTTTCTACAATATGACTTTGCGCAGGATAATCCCTGATTCATTGATTTCAATTCCGAGGAATTCAACTGCCTTGTTGCAATCACCGCCTTCTTCTCCGAAAGCACTAATCCTTCTTGTGACAAACATCTCAAAAATATTTCCAAATGTTTGAGATGCTCCTTCATGTTCTTTGATGCTATCAAAATGTCATCGATATACACGAACATGAAAGCTGAAATAATCTTTGAAGAGATTATCCATCTTACTTTGATATATCCGGAGTCGTTAGCCAATCCCATAGGCATCACGTTCCAAATATAATGTCCTTGTGGTGTGGAGAAAGTCGTGAACTTTTGCTTTCTTCATCCATATTAACTGGTAAAATCCATATTTGCAATCAAACTTTGAGAATATCTTGGCACCTTTGATACGATTAACAGATGTTCTCGCTTGGGATATAGTATCCATCGAATTCCAAAATGTTATTAATCCTCTTGTAATTAATAACGAGTCTCGCTTTCTCTTTTGATTTCTCCATGGTTTCGACTAAGAATCCTGGATCTTTGTATGGAGAAACTCCTGGTGAAATTAACTTAAGGTCAAGATGTTCCTTAAGTATCTTTCGCATATCCTCACGATGCTCCTGGTTCATAAGGATTGGTTTGAATCTTACGAACTCGTACTCTTTCAAGGTTTAACCTTTAAGGATGCTTTGAGCTCATTCTTTTCCCACCATGCCAAAGGATCTTCATTGTAATTCCTTTGGATCTTCTTCTTGATATCCTCGAGTGATATTTGTTCCTCTAGGGTCACGTCACTCTGCGGACTCTCCATTAGGCTCAACATTAATTCCGCAATAACCCTCGAGAGTAACTCGTTCTTCTCCTTGCACTCGAATGAATACAAGTTATAATCCCAAAGCTTTTTATCCTTTCGAGAACCGAATTGTCTATAGGATAATAAAGCTTCACCAAATTTCCTTCGATACGCCATTTTTGGATTTTCGGAGTTTGGCTTCATCACCACGCTTTGTCGCTGCGAAAATTAATAGGCATTTTTCTCAGAAATGCTTCCCGCAGATCTCACGGACAATGATCTTATGATCACATAATGTTGTGAAAATAAGTCTTCTTGTCTCATTCTCTGTGTGAACCGCTTGAATGTTTGTAGGAAATTGTTTCCTAGCAAAACATCTCGCACTGTATCATGGAAATAGATTGGTGGCGTCTTCACTTTGTACCATGGGGTACCGCCCGCGCCCCGATCATGATTTACGCTTGTTTAATTCCCCTGTTAAGGATAATAATCCTTTTAGAGAAATCTCTTCTGCAATAGTGGTAAATCTTCTCCAATTTCTTTAAGAAAAACATCCGGCTGCGGTATATATTCCGGCACTGAATCAATATAGGTGGCGAAATACTCGCCTTGTATTGAAAGATATAATATTCCGATAGAAATGTATATGGAGAATGGACTAGTGGTCATCGATTCGCATCTTTTATCGCCCACCGTGAACTCCATTCCTTCTTGTAATCTTTTCCAAGGTTTATGATCCTCGAGAAATTCAATTCCCAGTATTAATTGTTTCGGGGATTTTCCCGCAACTCCCTGTGATAGTAAGCTCAATTTCACCTATCTTCGTGCTTCTTTGATACCTTCCAACTATTGGTTGTTGGAGATAATATAGAGCATCACAAGGAAAAATATTATCCTTTTGAGTGATGTCGAATATTACTTCAACTTCTCGCCATCCTTCGGACATTTCAGCTCTTGTGCTCTTTTGAAAACATACGGAATGCGTTGAATCATTACTTGGTCTATTTTCTTCCCAACGGCTCACGCTCACCATTCTATCCTATTGGAAAGACATCCTTCAGGCTCAACTCGAGACTTCGACTTTTGTTGAAGATGGTTGATCTTGTATTTTCATATCGATATCCTTGATAGTCGGAGACTCCATGATTTCTAGTAGAACCACCTAGCAAAGTCCTCGAAGATTCTTGGGACTTCAATAAATTCCTTTCTCAAGAATACTTCTGAATGATGTGTATTCGAGAGAGCATAGGATATCTTGTTTGTGATCGAGTAGGTCTCATTCCTTTCTTTCATCAAATCTTCTCTTTTAAAATCTTGATGAAGGGTTAGGACTCGTTGAAATCTCGATCTCCCAAATTGTATGCAATTCTAGGATAGACATTAAATGCCAATTTTCGCAAAGATACAAATTTCTCAGAACCGCTCCAAGGCATGAATCCTTGAGATTTGAGATTCGCTTATCAAAGATAGCCGATTGAGTGGCGAATCTATTCTTTCTTTGAATGTTGCTTTAATAATGATTCTTATGACTCCGATATGAATCCATAAGAGTGTATTTGCAACTTCTTTTTAACTCGCTTTTGATCTCCTTGATTTCTCTAATAGGGACCACCGCATCTCGATCGGGTTCCCAGTAAACTCCATCGGAATGGCAAATTCTCCGGTTGTTACCCTGTGGATAATCTGGTGTTTTCTATTACGAAAACCAATCTTATCAAAAGCCTTTTCCATCGCTCCAATTGTAAATCCATCATAGATTTGAAGCTTTGCATCTTCCTTCATAATTCTCATAAGAGTCTTATGAGACACAGTAGTGTGAGAGAGGAATCCTAACATATCCTCCTAACCGCCTGCGTTGAAGAATTTCTTCTTCACTACGATTCAATCGATTCACTTCCATCATCGAATATATATCTTCTTCATAGATGCTTTCATCCGAGGGAATATCCTCAAATTGATACACCTATATTAAATCCTCGATAATAGACGGCTTCTTCGATTTAGGGTAGCTTCAAACCGTCTAACTCCTCGTTTTTGATTGTCCGGGCAATCCGTTGAGATATGCCCTCTTGCTCCGCATGTCCAAAGCAATTCTGATCTTTGAAACTTTCATTAGCTCGTGTGAGCACGCTGAAAGTTCTTCTTCCCCGGATTTTGTTGGTACTTGCTTGATTAGAACCCGATGATGAGGCTCTCTCCCGCCAGGCGGTCTTTGCCCCGATTTATAACCGGGCTTTTGTTTTGATGAGAACCTTCTAGGTCTCCATGAAGACCGATTCTTTTTATCGCTTTCTTTCTCGGCGGTATGGATGGCTTCGCCCTTCTTCTTCTTGTGCCGCTTTGGTTGACCTCCCACAAATGTTGGGATATCATCGTCTACGCAACATAGAGGAACCGCTTTGTTAATTCCTCGTAATCTTTTGTAATTTTTGCATGTTGATGCTTGGTAGCACCATTGAGATAACTTGGCCTTTAAGAAAGACAATCTTTCGCCACATTATCTAATTCTCGCTCCATCCTTGTATTCCCCGATAAGCATTTCTCTCCGGGGACTTGGAATTTTTGCAAAGAATAATTTGTGAAGCTTCTCTGTCTCCAATCTTGGACTTCCACCGATACTCGGTGAACAACTTGATATATTCGTCAATATGACAAATATCATGTAGTTCAAGGCTATAGAGGGCTTGTTTATATCTTTTTTCTTTTTCATCTTCTAATCCCTCAAAATAACCTTTGTGCCGATAAACTAGATTTTGAATAGTTTTGTCATATCATCGACAATTCCTTTTAACGATTCTCCGATGTGACCGCGCTCTTCGTACTTGCATCGGTCATATCCCATGCGATCTTTACAGATCCTCAAGACTCATTTCAAGGAGTAAAATGAATGAATACTTTGTAAGATCGAGGGTTCATCGCAATCCTCATAGTCAAGCCCATTCATCAATGAGAACTTCTCTATTTTTAAAATGGGATATCCAGATTTAACATCAACCCATATAGATGTATTGGGTCGAGATACGATCTTCCATAAGGCGTTTGATAAACATTTGGCCTTCTAGAAGGTTTTCGAGTTCCTACAAGAGGTTGTCGAGCTCCTGCATTCTGAAAGTGGTTCATCTCCTGTGGTAAAATGTCCAACATGATGCATCCTCTCATCCCGGGTTCCATGATTTGAGTCGCGTTTTCTTCTACGTTGGGATTTCTTGGTGGTGGTGGAGGTGGAATTGGTCTACCACGCGCGTCATAGGTAACCAATGTTGTTTCATCTCCTCTGTGTTCATCTTTAAGTCTACAATTCCTAATCCTGCGAAGGATTCCGCAAGGTCATGCAGATCTTTAAGATTCATTTTGTGACGGATTTTCCTTTGATGATAGCGATGAGCTTTTCATCATCTGTCATTTTTCGTATAACTTCGGTTGGTTTCCCTTTTTGGTGTAAATAGGGAACTGTCCCGAAATCAATACGTTTCTTTCCTCCGGATGAACTCGGTCTGTCCTCCAGGTTCTTGACTCATTTTCGAATATCATGAAGGATTTCAAGAGTTTTCTTCGATATTTCACCATCGTCTCCATCAGTTTGGATCCGATGAACTTGTCCGTAAATGAATATGGTGGTTGCCATAATTTCGCATCGTCTTCCGGACTTCTCTAATATCCTTTGAGATCTTAGATGTATCCGGAAGTATCTCGCTCCATTCTGGTACTCCATCAGGAATCATGATTCTGATGGGCATTTTCATGGACTTCTTCTTGACGATTCATCGATCGATATAAATATTATCGGTTTACTTTAAGAAAACTCGAGATAATATGTCTTTTTTCCGGGCAAATGTCTCAAGGTTTCCCTATCGGCTCCTGCTGCGTTCTTTTTCATCATATTGGTTTTGCCAATATGCTAACTTGTCTTGGTGATCTTGTGCGTACATCGTCAAAACTTGACGATATGTCCCTGTAAGGTGTACATCTTGGACAATTGTCCGAGATCCATATTCTTGCAAAGTAATTTCTCCTCACCAATTGTTAATTACATAAATATAATAAATTTAACTAAAAGTTCTTAATAAACCTAGGCTCGATACCATTTTTTTACGGCCCCTAAAACCTTTAAAAACCATTAATTTGCCTTCAATTTAATATAAAGGGTATTTTGGGGTTTTATCAAATAAAAGGGCTATTTTTGAACATTTTGAATAAGTAAGACTAATGTTGTACATGTGCTTTAAACTTGGGCCATTTCTAATCATTTCCCAATTCTATCTGTCAATTTTTTTTCATAAATGAAAATAAAGATAGAATTAAGGAAAACCACCTTAATTCTAATTTTTTACGACACTCTAGTTTTAACTTACACAAAAATATTGCAAGATTACTCTAAAATCTAAATTATTTTACAAGGTCTCGTGGGCAAAAACGATATTTAATTCTTTAATATATAATTCGGTTTATATATTAATTTAATATTAATTGCTAATGAGCTCTTAATAAAAACCCGATCCAAAGGAGTTAAAGGATCGCCCGTAGGCCAATTTCTCCTACGCCCACGTGCCCCATCTCCAAGGTATAGAAAGGTCACTCCTATTCTTTTGTAAGTTTATTGGTTCATAATTCTCCTATGCATTTAATTTCAGTATTCAATTATCGTTTTATTCTCTCGTTCACCAAGTCGACTTGAGCATCGGAGAGGCCTCCTAGGCAACCCCGGGGACCTCCCTAATGTTTACGTATGTGTGCTGGAGACAAGTTCCCAATCGAAGGATCTCTAGCTTCCGAAAAAGAATACTTGAAGACTTCTCTCTTGGGAAGACGGATTTCACCAACACTTGTTAACTTGGAGCGATCCGCCCTAAAAAGCAACATCATTTTGGTGTCGCTCAGTGGGAACATCAAAAGCGCACGGAAGAGGGGCTCATAGATGAAGTTCACCTCGACTTGGCCTTCCCTCTCGCTAGATGAAGCTGCCCGGAATGCTTTGAAACATCAAGCTGCGGCCGGAGCCGTGGGGTGACCGCCCAGGTCCGTCTCCCATTGAAGACCTAACGTGGAAGGTCAAGGAAGAAGAGATGACGGATGCGGGGAGAATCGTGAAAAGCCAACATTAGTTGAAGAATCACATGTTGTTGATGTGGATCCAGGAATCAACAAGAAGAACTATCACATTGAAGATGAGAGTCCAGCCTCTTTCTTCCCCGAGAGGCGCGCCTCCGCCAAAACCAAGAAGGGTGCCGCTTCTCCTCCTGGGGGGATCCGTCGTTGAAGAAGTTCTCTTAACGCCGAAGAGCCCTCTAAGCCCTCGCCGAAGAAGCTACCCCAATCGCTTCAAGGAATTATGTTGCATCGGAAGTTGCGGAAAGACCTCCGTCAAGCTCGCGGATATTGAAGACCCAAACTCGGAGAAGAAGATAGAAGAAATGAAGGACTTGGAAAAAAATCAAGGAGAAAGACGCACGCTCTGGGAAGAGAAGCCGAAATGGAGTCTAACACTCCCGAGTCCACACTCACAAGCCCCATGAGAAGATTCGTAGGCGGTAAAACATCGCCCAAACAAACTCGTGGGTTGTAGCTATAATGAGGAAGTTCACCGACCTCGCCATCATGGCCAAGCCAATGCCCTCGGGCATCAAGATCTCCGTCTCCCAAAGTATGATGAGACCGGAGGTCCACCAGAATACTTAGACAAACTCCATGGAGAATGACCTTACTCGACTAAAACGGAAAAGAGGAACAATGAACTCGGAAAGCAACAGGATCTTAAGAGGCCATCAAATGATGGAGGACAAACAAACCTTAAAGTCTAGAAAAGATAATCACAAACTCTCATCGGCGCTAAGTCAAGATTCAAGAGCCATCCAAACTAGTCAAACTGTCTCGGAACAAGCAATCCATTACAAAAACAAAAGAAAAATAGAACTCCCAAACGAATTGCCAAAGTGAACCATCCTCGCCTAGAAGGAACTCCGTAAAATTTCCATTCATTGGAGAGGCACACATCAACACAAAAGGAAAAAGAAATGCTCAACTCATTGTAGAAGACGAAGACTCCATAGATGAAGAAATCGAACCATGAATAAATCAGTCCGAGGACGCATCACATACGGAACAAGAAGCGTCGCTTGGCATCCTCTTTGGATGGGGGACTCCCTCAAATTTCCTTTGATTTCCCAAGTTTCTACTCAAGCCACTCAAGAGAATGGATACATGCCCGAGAACACTCGGAAGAGCCATGAACAGTCTAAAGCCCCAAACCTCTCAAAGTGGAAATACAATTCATTCAACTATATCGGTAAAGCTACTCCCTAAGGATGTCAACACTTCACATATAGATGTTAAACGGGCTGACCCTAGCCCTATAGGGCCAGCCCTAACGGGTTTCGGGCTAAACGGGCCACTATTAAATGGGCTAGCATATTGTGAACCTAACCCTAACGGGCCGGGCTAAATGGGCCACTATCGGGCTATAAGTACAAAAATAGAAAATTATATATTTAAATCTAAAATATCAAACTCGAACATGTTTAACATTTAAGTTTAACACGTTAAGTTAAAGTATTCATTATAAAAAATCTTAGTTTATAACTATATTGCATTAACAAAATTATAAAATTTAATTAGCCCATGATCTAATTTTTTAAATAAAACTATAATAATAAAAGATAACATTATATAATATATACCCATATAAAATGGAAAAAAATAATACTTTAAAAAATTCATATAACTATAAGTCATAGTTTTAAGAATTATATATTTAAACCTGTTAAAGATGAGGAGATGTGAGCTTGAAAAAATATATTTAGTAATAGGTAATATGTAATAAAATATATTTATAATATTAGAATTATATTTATTTTTCAAAAAAACACAATTGGCGGACTAGCGGGCTAGCCCGGTTAACCCTACGGGCTAGCCCTAACAGCCTCGGGCTAAATGGTCCGGGCCAAAAAGGCCCGATTTAAATGGGCCAAAATAATTTGGCTCTAACCTTTTTATCGGTTTAAACGGTCCGGGCCAATGGGCCGCGACCCGCTTAACATCTCTAACTTAACATCTCCTGAAGAGCAATGGAGAAAAATTCCCGAGTGAATACTTGGACCATAACCTTCAACTAAGCCCAATCAAGAAAGACTCATATATTGTGGAGTCATTAATATCATTTCCTAAGTCTAGAGACCATGGAGTAATTCATGAAGGAAGTTTTGGCAATCATTCAAGCGGAAGGGCACTAGCCACGAAGACCTTAAAACAAAGCTAATTTTGGCCAACTCTTTTGAAGGATGCCAAGACATTAGTGAGACGTTGTCGTCCATGCTAAGAGCATGCAACGCAACGCATCTACCCGTTGGAGCACTACAACAATTGCGAGTTCATGCCCTTTTGTGCAAGAGGGGATGGACATAGTCGGGTCGTTCCTTTGCTCCACTCGAAGAAATTTTTGATCGCACCGGGTCGACTACTTCACTAAATGGGTGGAGGCAGAGCCACTCGCAAAAATACCGCAGAGAAGGAGGTTATCAACTTTCAGTGGAAGAATATCATTTGTCGGTTTGGGATTTACCAAGCGTTGGTATCGGATAATGGAACTCAATTTCAGGGAGCTAAGTTAAAGCGGTGGTGCGAAAAAAAAAAAATCAAGCAATTCTTCACGTCAAGTAAGAAACCCCGGAGCTAATGGATATTTAGAAGAACTCCTCCGTGTTATGGGCGCACCGGACGACACCCCAAACGGCCACAGCAAATCAGTGAGCTAAGTTAAAGCGGTGGTGCGAAAAAAAAAATCAAGCAATTCTTCACGCGGTAAGAAACCCTGGAGCTAATGGATATTTAGAAGAACTCCTCCTCCGTGTTATGGGCGCACCGGACGACACCCCAAACGGCCACAGCAAATCTCCGCCAAGATGGCCTACGGAACTAAGTAATCATCCTGTGGAAATAGGCAAACCAAACCTAAGTGTGACAAGAGTAGAATGATAACAACATAAGGATCAACTTGGACTTGATCGAAGAACTCAAAGATAAGACCTTCATCGGATCCGAAGTTTACAAGAAGAAAGTGGACAAAGCTTAAAACTCTCGAAAGTGCGACCCCAAAACATTCAAGTGGGAAACCTCGTATTGAGAAAATTTGGAGTCTCCAGGACCAATCGGGAAAATTAGACCCTAATTGGGAAGTAGCGGGTCTCTTGTCGAGGCGGTGTGAGATCGTGAGTCGGTGATACTTTTAGTGTAAAACTTGATACTTTTAGTGTAAAAAGTGATGCTTTGTCTAGATAAGTATCATTTTTATACTAAAAGTATCACCGTCTCACGGTTTTTTTCCGTCTCACATAAGTTTTTGGGATTGGGAAGGATCGTACAAGGTGATTGAGTGGTGAAGCCAAGAGCCTACAAACCGCAATACCTAAATAGCAAGAGCGTCCCTCGCATATGGAATATTGACAACCTACGGAAATATTATCCTTGAAGGATTTTCCGCCCAAGAGGCGTTAAGCATTTGTTCACATTTGTTTATCATTATAAAAGTACTTTCACGTTTCTACTTTGATTTTGTGAATGTAGTTACTAGCCAAATATGGCCAAGATCAATGACCATCCGGGTGCTCTCCTCATCAAACCCTATCTTTTCGGCTAAAGCCCGGATGGAAGAGGCCTCCTCACGGGGTCCTCATAAATAACCTCTTCTAAGCTAAGACCCGGAGGGGAAGGACCTCACCCGGCTAAGACTCCGGTGAGAAAACCCCTTTCGGCTAAGACCTCGGATAGGAGGGGGCCCATCACGTGGGGTCTTAATAATTCACCTCCTCCGGCTAAGACCCCATCCGGCTAAGACCTCGGGTGGGAAGATCCCTTCCAGCCTAAGACCCCAAGAGGAGCGGTCTCTCTCACCGGGGTCCTAGTAATTCACCTCATCCGACTAAGACCCCGGGGGAAGACCTCACCCGGCTAAGACCCCGGTTGAAAGACCCTTCCGGTTAGACCCCGGATGGGAATGGCCTCCTCACAAGGGGGTCATATTAAGAATCTTCCTCCTCCAGCCTAAGACCCCAGGAGGAATGAACCTCCTCGCAAAGAGTCCCCATAAATTCTTCTCAACGATGAAAATGTGCAAGAAAAAGAAGGCAAAAATGCTAACACGTGTGGGGAAAGATACAAATGATAAAGCAAGAAATTATGGAGGAAGCTCTAAAAGGGCGATTTACGGTTTCCACAAGGGTGCCCCATGAGCTCTGAAGGGCGCCCTTCCTCGGGCGCGGAAGGGTCCCCAAAATTCTTCTCTCTCATGAGGAAAATATGTAAGAAAAAAAGGCAAAAACGCTAACACATGTGGGGAAAAGATCAACTTGGAGAAAGCTCCATAAGGGTGCTCCTACGAGCTCGGAAGAGATAAAGAAAAACACAAGTATCTCCAATCACTCGGAAGAATTAAAGCTTCCTTCGAAGCAAAGGGTTCATCTCCACAAAGAATTAGAACAAGTCCCCACGGACAAAGAATCGAAACTAAGCTTCGGAGAAGACGGAAGAACACATAAATAAAGAAAAATCAAAATCCAAAATTTGGCTTGGAATATGGGAAAACTCCAAGAAAGACGAAGAAAAACAAGAAATGACGGATCGGAGTGCTCGGATTTCCCCGGTAGCACGCCTAACACGCCGGAAGGGCGCTCTAATTTGATGGGAAATAACTTGGGGTGATGTTCGACTATTTTTATAGCTTCACCGCAAGTGTACGGATCAATTTATAGAATAGGGTTTGCAAGGTCGAATCCACAGGGGATTAATAAATTAATGTACTAAGTATTGGATTATAATAGTCCTATTTTTATCTAAACTATCGAAATTTGAAGGTTTGGTTTTATTACTACTAAAGCATAAATTAATCCTAAAATAACAAAGCAAAGAGCGATTAAAAGATCAAGTATGAATGGATAGATTCCTGGGTTATGGTTTCAATTAATATCCCACTTTTATGCTCGAGTTAAGCAAATCAAGGTTAAACATATTCTTCTCTATAGACCAATCACCAAAGTAATTTACCCTCTCTCTCGAGATGTATGTAAAAGCGTTGATTGGAATATCTATGTTAGCATCTCTACTCAACATGAGATATCCAACTCCCAAAAGTTCAAAAGATTAAAAGATCTCACAAATATTCACAGACTTCTCAATCATGCAATCTATTTGTGTCAAGTACTCAAGATCTAGTATTGAAACTCATCGGTTAGAATTATGAATCAATACATCAAACAAGTTTAGATCAAAGGCCTTTTGATAAAACAAGAATTAAAGCAAAGTACTAGAATAGAGAAAGAAAACATTAACTTCAATTATCCTTAATCATCACATAAAAATGTTTATTAATCTACTCCCAAACCGGGAATCACAAGAGTTTTAGCCAGGACATTGAAAATAAACAATTCATAGACAAATTATCCATAATCAAAATCTAACTAATTGAAATACGATACGATGGAATGAGTGACTCGGGGATGACGACGATCTCTCGATCTATCTTCAATCCTCGAAGGTGTGGTTGCGATCTTGATCAATCTCTCGAAGTTTCCGATGGAAAACCGCTTTTTTCTCTGGTTTCTAGGGTAAAAATCAGCGTGTCCTTGTTTGTGGCCGCCCGGTCTATTTGTACTTCGTTCGGGTCGAAACCTAGTTGAAATTGGATAAACTATGTTTTTCCCTTGAAGACGCCACGATCGTGTGTTCTTTGGCACGCCCAGCCGCGGCCGGGTGCCGAACAATTTGTAATCTTTCTTCGAGGAGCAGGCGTGCCAATATGGCACGGGCTGCCCGTGCCCTAAAGGCCGCACCTTGAGTCATCCTGTTTGGGTTGAGCACGGTCGTCTTAGAGGAGCACGCCCGCCCGTGCTCACCCGGAACAATATGCCCATAGACTATTTTCTTCCGTTTCTCGCCCGGTTCGTCCAACTTCTTCTCGACTCGACTCCAAACTTCGTCACTTGTGTCAAGTATTGGCGGTTGCAATGCTCGAATTGTTGCCACTATGCTACAAATATAGATAAATTCCTACAAAACGAGCAAAGCGTAATCCAATTCCACAAAACAAGAATACTACCCAATTTACTCATATAACGCATGCATATCCCCACATTCTAGCCAATATTAAGCCCAAAATACATGCAAAATACCAGTCAATCAAACCCCCAAACTTAAACTGTTGACAGTCCCGGTCAACACTTTATAAACAAGACAACACAAATGGGGTAAAGAAGAGCAACTCAAGAACACCGCATCACAATTCATGTCATCTATCCATAGACATCAAGCATAAACTAACCAAGTTTCAAATAGCTAACACGGAGCACAAGTCTATTAAAATCATGGTAAAACACTTCAAATCACGCCTCTCAGGGATAAAGTGTATACTCTACTCACTAGAATAATAAGGGACGTGTATTCGCACAAATCATATCAATGTTGAAAAATTACCATATGCTTGCAAATCGTCTCACATCTCCGCCACTCGTTTGTATGCAATTCACAAATCAGAAAGGACTTTGTTTATGGTTGTAATGAAGGCTCTTTGGTTAAGGTAGGGAAATATGGATAAAGTGACTCAACTTAAGCGTATAGATTAGTAAGCACATCGTTTTTCTCTAACAAATTAGCTTAATACCAACCAACTATGTACTCCCAATCGCCTTTATATCTTATCACCTCTCTATTTCTCCTTTCTTTTTCATACACATCAATCTCTTTCGCCTTACATCACAATTTCCAGCCTTATTTCTAGTACATGCCGACTCATTTTTTCAGTCGTTTTTTTTTTTTTCCGACTGTTTTGTGAGTATCCTCCATTTTTCTCCTTTTCTTCTTTTATTCCCAATCACCTATCATACAAACTAGTTTCTAACTTCTCGATATTCCTTCATTCAATCATTTATTCTATCCTTTACTCAATGTTATACGCTTAAGTTTAGGATAACAGATATATCAATTTAAGTTCTAAAGGCTTGAAATGTGGCTATCAAAAAATCAGCAATAGGCTCAAGTTGGCTAACTAGGGACATCAAATATCATAAGGTAGGCTAAAAGGCTTGAAGGCTTAACAAAAATGGCCTAAAATCATTTTCATGAATGCATACAACATGTGGCTTTGACGGAGATACCGAGCAAGTTCTAGAATTTAAATCAACATAAATGACACACTCAATCGCAAACAAGACCGCATATGATGAAAGCAAAGAAAGGCTCAAAAGCTCACAAAGCTTGTAAGTGCATAATTCAAAGCATTTTAACCATGATCCCAATAAGCACATGCTCCATATTAATTATTCTCAACCCGATCAATTCACCCTCAACATCCAATTCAAAACAACACGAACTAATCCGCAAATGTTCCCAAGATCAAAATCTCAATCAAAACACAACAAACACACAATAGCGGTCAACTCACTCCCTAACTACTAGGAAAGCAATAAACGTGCTAAAGCGATAAACATGCTAAAATCATAAAAAAAAATTAAATGATAAACATCTAATGCAATGCAACCTATATGCTCTACATGCAACTAAATGAATGCAAACGCCACACCCATCAAAAAAATATACTACCTCTCCCCCCCAAACTTGAATGAAATTATAGCTCATGCAAGAGAAGGTAGAATTTCAATGAAAAGTGTGGAAAGCACCTGGATCACTGTGGGGGTGGCGGCGGGTAGTGACCCTGGGAGATATGCCAATTCTCGATCCGTAGTACTGCCTGCAATATCTCCGACTCCCGCTGCTCGTGTGCTTGGTTCCACAAGCTCTGCATATGGTACCTTTGATCTTGGACTTCTTGGTAAGCACGAAAATCACTCCTATGCTGTCGCAAGCTTTCCTCAAATGCACAGAACCTGTCATGATCATACTGGCCCCCACGCTCCTCGCCTTGGCGAGAGCTCTGGAATATCGGCGGTCCTCGTGGGCCGCTCCGATCAGCTTCCTCGTTGGAAGCCTTGCTCAAACCCCTCTCCGTCTATCATACTCATGTGCCTCCATGACCAAGTCTTCTTCATCGTGCAACCCGGCTATCCTTCGTCTCTTTCGTGCCGCCAAACCCCGCATGGCTATGATATGCTCCTCGGAGTTCATAAGCCGATTGATTTGGTTATCAATTTGTGAGCTACGGGTTAGGAAGGAAACGAAGACCCAACTTTTTGTTGAAAACATAGGATATTCTCCTCATTACCGATGATCTTCATGGTGAGAAGGGCGCTCATGTTAATGATTTACGCCCGCTAATGGTTCCATGCGGCTTATGTCAACCCCATAATGTTGTGCGATTGGGGTTATCATTCCCCCAATTAGTATTTTCCCGCGTCATGTGTTGTACGTAGACGGCGTGTTCCACAAAGTATGCCGCCATGTTATAAGGGGTGCGATTGAGCATACACCAAAGTAGGTATAGCTCTCTCGCTTGCATACCCCCATTGTTGTCTTTGGCGAACACGAATGGGCCGTTACTTTTTGAATGTATCGGAATATGGGATTGCAGAGTGAGGAGGCCTTGGAGGAGCGTCTTGCGTATTGCATGAGCCCCGTGTCGGGAGTTTCAGTTAGCAATCGCCAAAACGCACGCGAGTCGTAATTTGCAGCCGTTCGGTATGGGGCGTCCGATGGTACCCCAAAAATTTGATTTAGTTCGGCAATAGTGACGGTTCTCCATTCGTTGCCCAACTTGAATGGATTTCGAGGCTCATTCCGTGGTCATGTTGCCGTGACCGAACAGGCTTAAGGACTCTAGTGCGAGTGTCTTGTAGGTTGGCCACCGCCCTTGCATAAATGCGGTCCATCCAACTCGATCAAATATTTGCCACACCTTATCGTATCCCGAGAGCTCGGGTACATTCATCGTCAGATATAGCATGTAGGTGCGAATGAACGATGGATGAGCCGGTTCCATTTATCCAAGATTTCATTCTCATCAATAGTGAGCCCGTAAGCCTCTGGTGCCCGGGGTGTGGTGGCGCTCGGCGCTGCGGCTCCCCAACCTCGTCTTCCTCGGTTCGTCGTGGTTCAGCCATGTTTCAATTTAGTACTGGCGAAACAATCGTGAGAATCCATACTTGCCAAGTAAAAACAAACAATGAATTAATACAACAATTTCACTAGAAGTATAGTAGCTCATCTTCAACAATTCGATCCATAATCAATCGCTCAATTCACATACCAATATAATTGCCGAGAATCCTAGCCCCTAACTTCCTAAACAATCTAACACAAGTATAATCCATCAAGCAATCAACTAAATTCATCACAATTCAACAACCCACAAGGTGTTCGATAAAAAGCCCCTTAGAAAATTCCAATTAAAAACATGGCTAAAGTATCACACAAGCATTATATATCAACCCTAGTCCATAACTCTCAAGAAATTTGACATAAAAATTTCAATTCATACCTTAAATTTCGAGAATTAGAAGAGAGTTGGATTTTTTGAAACCCTAGGTGCTATCTACCCCAAATCCTTGCTTCCAAGCAATTTCACACGTGTAGTTCGTGTGTTAGAGTAGTGTGGGAGGTGAGTAGTGATGATATCTAGAAGAAATTTTCGAAAAACAAATGGGGGAGTGTCTCTTGTGTCTTCGCGCGCGAGAGAGAGGAAGGAATTGTGCAGAATATCAGCCCCGCCCGTCCGATATAAGCCTCAAGAGCATGAGCACGGCGTGCTCATTCGGACGGGCCGCCCGTCTAGGGGCCAAGGATTGATCCCCAAAATCCTGAAGGCGCACGGGCCGTGCCAAACGGCACGAGGGAGTGTCTCTTGTGTCTTTGCGCGCGAGAGAGAGGGAGGAATTGTGCGAAAATCAGCCCCCCGCCGTCCGATATAAGCTCGGAGGCATGAGCACGGCGTGCTCTTTTCGGCACGGGCCGCGCCCGTGCTAGGGGCCAAGGATTGATCCCCAAAATCTCGAAGGTGCGGGCGTGCCAAACGGCACGGGTGGCTCGTGCTAGGGCTTGAACTTTTGAACCCGACGGAAAGGGCACGAGCCGTGCCATATGGCACGGGTTGCCCGTGGGGGTCTCGAACTTGTGTTCGAATTTTTTTTTTTTTTTACCTATGAAAGCAATTAAATCCTAACTTAGAAAAGGAAAGGAAACAAATTAAGAAACATGGGAAGAAATAAAACAACAAAACCATTGGGTTGCCTCCCAACAAGCGCTAAATTTAACGCCTATAGCTTGACGCCTGTTTAGTTGATCGCGGCTCTAGCAATGTGAGGCGTGTCACCTCCTCCTTTTGCTCCCGGCTCAAGTAATGCTTGATTCTCCGGCCATTCACCATGAATGTCTCCCCATCTCGGCTCAATAGCTCCACTATTCCCGAAGGATTTAACACTTTCTTTATCACAAACGGCCCCGACCATCTAGACTTAAGCTTTCCGGGAAAGAGTTTAAGACGCGAGTTAAACAAAAGGACTTGTTCACCCAAGAAAACTTTCTTTATCATTCGATCGTGCCATCGTTTGGTTCGCTCCTTGTAAATCCGGAATTTTCATAGGCTTCATCCCGAATTCCTCCATCTCATTTAGGTGCAAGAGCCTCTTTTCACCCGCCGCTTGGAAGTCAAAATTCAACTTCTTTACTGACCCAAAACGCCTTATGCTCTAATTCGACGGGCAAGTGACACGATTTCCGAAGACTAATCGATACGGTGATGTGCCCAAGGGTGTCTTGTATGTAGTCCGATATGCCCATAGTCGTCATCTAGCTTCATGGCCCAATCTTTGCGATTTATGTTCATCGTTTTTTCTAAAATCTCGCTTAATCTCACTATTGGCTACCTCCGCTTGTCCGTTTGCTTGCGGATGGTATGCTAATGCCACCTTGTGCTTAACCCCGCATTTTCGCAAAGTAGAGTGCTCATTAATTTATTCACAAAGTGTGACCCCCGCCGCTAATCAAAGCTCTCGGGGTTCCAAACCGAGTGAATATATTTTTCTTCAGAATTTGAGCACTACTCGCGCATCATTGGTCCGAGCCGGAATAGCTTCAACCCATCGAGATACGTATTCCACCGCAAGTATAATGTATTGATAGCCCGACGAAGATGGGAAGGGGCCCATGAAGTCGATCCCCACACATCGAAGAGTTCAACTTCCATCACATTGGTCATTGGCATCTCATGTCGTCTCGAGATGTTTCCTATCCGCCGGCACCTATCACAACTTTGTACGAATAGATAACAATCGTTAGATAATGTAGACTAGTATAATCCACTTTGTAATACCTTGGCCGCCGTGCGCGCGGACCGAAATGTCCTCCGAAGGTGAAGAATGGCATTTGTAGAACTCCCTCCCACTCTTTTTGAGGTACACATCGTCGAATGATGGTGTCGGCGCACCTCTTAAAGAGCGGGGATCGTCCCACATGTAAAACTTGACATCATGGAGGAACTTCTTCTTTTGATAGGATGATAAATCCGGAGGCAAAACCCCTGCAACCAAATAATTAACAAAATCAGCATACCATGGGAATTTAGCTTGTAGCATCAGAAGTTGCTCATCGGGAATTACTCCTTAATTGCCTCCGTGATTTCTTTCTCCTCCTTCTTGTATTCTAGTCTGGACAAGTGATCGGCTACTACATTCTCGCAGCCCTTTCTATCCCGAATCTCCACATCGAATTCTTGTAGCAAGAGGATCCACCGAATCAGTCTCGGTTTGGCATCCTTTTTATCAAATAGATATTTAATTGTCGCGTGGTCGGTGTGGACTATCGTCTTAGTGCCAATCAAGTAAGAGCGAAACTTGTCGAATGCAAACACGATAGCCAGCATCTCCTTCTCAGTGGTGGTGTAGTTTTGTTGGGCACTATCTAAAGTTCTGCTCGCATAGTAGATGGCTCTGAACATCTTGTCTCTTTTCTGACCCAAAACAGCTCCGACTGCAAAGTCGCTGGCATCACACATTAGTTCGAAGGGCTGACTCCAATCCGGAACTACTAGAATCGGTGCTGTCACCAAAGCCTTCTTCAGAATTTCAAACGCCTGCAAACAATCATCGGAAAAATTGAAAGCAAGATCTTTTTCTAATAACTCGACTTAAAGGTTTAGTGATTTTAGAAAAGTCACGGATAAATCTTCAGAGAATCCGGCGTGCCCCAAGAAACTTTGTTAGGAAATTTATTGTTTAGATTTTGATGAATGCCATGTAAAACTTAGAATAGGAAGTTGGGACCCCAATTCTTGTTGTAAAATGCATTGTAAAAATTAGAGTCGGCCAAGCCGAGTTAAGTCACTACGACCTAACATGCAAGAAGACAATCGAAGACTAGAAGGAAGACTCCGCGAGACAAGTGAGTATGGCAAAAAGAAGAGTAGACGGAACTCTACTAAAAAGCGGTGAGATGCGGTGAGTGGAGTATCGATCAAGTCAACTCGAGAAAAGCCAAGTCTCAAGATTGAAGTGACGTAAGAGTCATCCATGATTGGAAGTCGACTCTAAGTCACCTGGGGAAAGCAAAGAAATGCGGTCAAGTCGAGATAATCAGAAAAGATCCGTTGTACGTAAATCAAGAGAATTACTTAAACAAGTAATATCTCTATACCACCTTTCTGAGTGCTCTCGGTAAGCGTGCAAATGGAATGAACAATGGGAAGCACTACACCGTGTCGAACTCGAAAAGGTGAAAGAACAATTCATACGAGGAAATGGCAATTCCAAGGATCGCAACAAGACAAGCTAACGATCGCAAGTGACGTTCAAAAATAAGCCTATCTCTTCAACGGGCAAATTTTTGAAAGATCACTATAAAAGGCCGAGGAGTTTATTTGAAAAAAAAAAGAGACAAGTGACACAAGAGATAGACTGAACCAAAAACGTTCAAGCAATTATTAGAAAATCAAATATTCTCAATCCTCAAGCCTACACTACGAAGAACATCAATCCAACACTCACCTGTGAAGGAAAGATAACTTCAATCGGTTGAAGAGAAAAATATCGAAAACAAGGGGTCTATATTCCACGAAGGATTGTAGGAAGGTTCAAGATCGAACCAAGTCATAAGCTTTTGGAGGGCTTCGTGATCAAATCCAAAGAGCTTGAGCAAGTGAGTCAGTAGTAGCAAGACAACGCCCTGGAAGAAGTCGAGTCGCACGAGAAGCCACCGAGTGAGTGATCAAGGCGTCTCTGATCGAGTCCCAAAGGATCAAGTCACTGTGTGATCAAGACTTGTATCCGGATCGTTACCACTTTGTATACCGATCATTACCTAGTGGATTCCTCCAGGAGTTGGAGAAGAGAGGAGTAGAAGAATTACCCCATCTTCGAACCTCTATAAAATTTTATTGTGTCATTTACATTTCAAAGACTTTTAATTTATGCACCTTAATTGTTTAATTCTCACGACATATTTGCTATCCACTTGATAATTTATAAGTACTAAACTAAGCACTAAATCCTTGCTTAATCAAACTTAAGGGTGTTAAGTCTTCCACAAAAAACAAAACCACAGTTGAGTTAATTTAGAGCCCATGATTGAGTTATTCCATCAACGGCTCGATTGAGTCTTGAGAGGCTAACTCTCGATTGACTAAATTGATCGTCCATCAAGGACACAACTGTGTAGTATCAACTCGTATATTTTAAAAGGACTAAATCGAAAATTTGCAAGGTTTATTCAACCCCCTTCTAAACCTTACACTTACACCCCTTGGGACCTACAAGTGATATCGGAGCGGTTGGTTCATTGAACCCTCCGCACCGGTTCTTGAACTAGATCTCCAAACTTTTCAAAGTCCGCTTTAGTACTTAAACTCTCAAAACTCCTTCTATCATTAAAAAGTTATTATCATGGAAGCAAATTTGACACGCATCCCTATGTTCACAATTGAAGAATTTGATGATTGGAAAATTCGTGATGTGCTCATCTATCAAAGATTACATGATGAGATGTGGATAGTGATAGAAGATGGGCCTCGCAAATCTTAAAGGTGAACAGTTGTAAGAAGAGTTGCGACTTAAGAAGAAGAGGATGTTGCTCCTGCACAGTCATGGTTGAAAAACCAAGAACTGAATGGACAAATGATGACGAGAAAAAGATACAACCTGGACAATGTAGCCAAGGAGATCCTTTACAAAACCTTGGACAAAGCCATGTTCAATAAAGTCAAATCATGCAAAACGGCTAAAGAAATGGGACAAGCTAACATTGATTTGTGAAGGCTCAGAGCAAATCAAAGAAAACAAATTATCATGGTCAGGCGTGTGCAAAAATTTGAGAACTTCAAAATGATCTCGGAGAAAACCTGGATCAACGGATGCTCGGTTCACGTAAATCACCAATGAGTACATCGCACTTAGAAAGGAATACACACGGAAGAAATGTGTATGAAGATCCTAAAAAGTCTTCCAATTGAATGGGAAATGAAGGTCATGGCATCGAGACATTCCATGGACCTATCAAAGACATCCAACCATGAATTATTCTCGGACCTCAAAGCCTACGAGTTTGAATCGAGAAGAAAAGACCAGGAAGAGACAAAGCTGTACCCAAAACAATTTGCTCTAATTGTTAAAGATGGGAAGAGAGCCGAGGTCAAAGAAGTCATTGATCCGTAAGAAATATCCCGATGGTTAAAAGATTCAATAGGTTCTTCAATAAGAACTACAAGAGAGGAAAGGGCGAATCTTCCGAGGAAGACACTCGGCTCCCCCAAATCAAGGGAAGATAGGCCAACCAAGAGAACAGATCATCAAAAAGTTGAGTATCAAAGGGCGACAATCCAAGAATGGAAAGAGAGTGATCAAAAGGTGAATATCTATCTTTGGAATCAGACAACCAGGTCACTATGCCATTGATTGCTCATATCATGTAGTTAACAAATACTGGGGAATGAAGAAGAAAGAAAGGTCTTGAGAAAGAAGACAAGAAAAGAAAAAGGCAATGATGGTGCAGAGACTAACGAAACAACCAAGTCAAAGAGAGAGTGATTCGAGAGAGGTGAAGCCGACTACTCAAGTGACTCGAAGAAGAAGCCCCGATGACCGCTTGATGGCCAAGGAACAGGATCAACTCGACCAAGAAGATGAGGTACACTCTTACTCATCAAACTCGGACTCTAGTGATAGTGATCGTGACACACACACATCATCACCCACTGATCTTTATGATTCATTAGGAAAAATGATGAAAGATTTTGAACACATTAAATCCTCACACACACTATTAAATGAGGAAAAAAGCTTGATTTACTCAAGAGTCAAAACTCAAAGCCGACTAAGGAGCCGAGTACTCTAAGTCAAATAGTCGATGAGAATGAATGTTTAAAGGTCGAAAAATGCTAAATTAATAGCGAGAAATTGCGCTATAGAGAAGAGGAGAATGATCTCAAAAATGTTATTACCTCATTCACTAAGGCATCTAAGTCATTGGGTGATCTTATTTTGAGTCAAAGAGAATGTGAAGACAGACAAAGCTTACGATTTAACTCCTCGTGCTATGCCAAACCTCAAAAGAAATTTTGGAAAAGGGATCTTCAAGCCATGAAGAGTCCGAAAAATCCAAAACTCTAAATGCCGCACACACATTCACTCCAAAACACAATAACAAGCAAAGCGGCCTTGGTTGTAAAGGAAAAGGAAAACAACCGATTGAGTGCGCTGAAAGGGACAAAGTGAGAAGAGATTCGGCCGAGTTCCTCACCAAACTCCAAACAGAACATACTGCAAGAAGAAGCAGAGCTACCAAAACCCTTAAAATCCATAAAAGAAATACATATGATGGGAATGGTAGAAAATATCCAAGCCAAGTGATTGGAATAATGTGAACTATCGGCAGACTTATGGAATATAAGCCCAAATGGCAAAGGCCTAGAACTCAAAGAAAGGCCATTCCAAAAGTATAAGAGCTTTCATCAAACACACATATGCACCTAGGCACTACACTCAAAGACACCACAATTACCCAAGGAAGGCAATTGCTAAAACACATATGCAGCATACGACAAAAGAGACATTTGCATGAACCTAATCCCCAAGCAATTTGCCAGGATTAATTATGATTATGGCATCGATAGATGGCAACCCCTTAGAGTCAAATCATTTGGCTATAGGTTGGTTGGATCATCTTACAATTCTAACCTCTCAGACCGCATGACAAGAATGGGTACCTAAAACTTAATTTCCTTGATTGCGCGGTTTCAAGGAACAAAGGTGAGTGCCAAGGAACCTGGTACATGGATAGTGGTCATTCCAAACATATGACAGAAATAAGAAAAATCTGTCAAAATTCAAGGAAGTTAAAGGAGCAAAAGTCATATTTGGAGGAAATGAAGCTCCTGGTGAAATAAGAGGCATTGGATCCATCAAGAGGAATGGATTAGAAATCACAGATGTTGCATATGTTGAAGGACTCAACTTCAACTTATCGAGCATCATCAACTCGTGACAAGGGTTACAATGTTGGATTCAACATGGGTGTATGCCAAATCAAGGATATTGAATCAAATGAAGTTGTCCGCAAGGATGTAGACAGAAAGAATATGTATGTCGTGGATTGGTCAATCGCAACACCAAAGACTGTCTCTACTAGCAAAGAGCACAAATGAATCAAGTTGGTGTGGCACAAAAAAGCCGAGTCACCTAAATTTCAAAATGATTAACAAGCTTGCAAGAAGTAATCTTGTGGAAGGACTTCGCACTCAAAGATACAAAAAGGAGAGTATATGTGACGCATGTCGAAGGGAAAACAAATCAAATCTTCATTCAAAGAAAAGACATGTTCATCTTCAACAAGAATATTGCATCTGCTACATATGGATCTATTTGGCCCAGTGGAACCAGCTAGCATAAGTGGAAAGAAATATACTTTGGTGGTAGTAGATGACTACTCAAGATATACATGGACAATATTCATGTGTAAGAAGAAAGAAACTCTACAAAAACTACCACAGCTGATGAAGAGGATTCAAAACGAGAAGAGCCAAACCATTATCAAAATAAGATCAGACAGAGGAACTGAGTTTGTCAATGGAATAATAACTCAAGATTGTATTGAGAATGGTATTGGTCATGAACTATCGCTGACAAGGACTCCACAGTGAGAATGGAGTTGCGAGAAAGAAGGAAAGAACCCTCAAAGAAGCAAAAGAAGGACCATGTTAGTCAAGGGGTTACAAAAAGATTTTGGGCTGGTCAAGCAATCAACACAACTTGCTACACTCAAAATAGATGTATGATAAACAGACAAATTGACAAAGACTCCCTATGAGATCTGGATGGAAGAAAACCAAATGTTGCATATTTCAGAATATTTGGATGTAAATGCTTCATCCACAACAATGGAAAAGACAATCTAAAGGCTTTTGATGCTAAAGTCGATGAAGGTATCTTCCTAGATACTCACCGTGAAAGCAAAGCCTACAGAGTACTCAACAAAAGGACTATGGTTGCGAAGAATCCATTCATGTGGTATTCGATGAGCCAAATGTAAATGGAGAAGACATTGAAGAGTCACCGATAAGTCAATCATCCAACCATACGAGAAGAGTCCCTATCTTCAAGTCGGGCCGGAATTATAAACTCAAAAGAAGATGAGATAGTTGAATCTCAAAAACAATTTGGAAAATTTGCGGCTAAGTGATTACGAAAGAGTTGAACACAAAGAACATTACTGCAAGACGATCGAATCCAACTAACTTACTCCAACTCGATGTAAGATGGCCGAGAGACCATCCACTTAACTTGTCATTGGAGATATAAGAGAAGGTGTCAAAACAAGATCCGAACTCAACAAGAAGCTATGTTCACATGCTTCATCTCGCAAATAGAGCCCAAAGATGTGTTACAAGCATTGGACGACGCACATTGGATTCAAGCTATGCAAGAAGAGTCAATCAGTTTGAAAAAAATAAAGTATGGGAATTAGTTCAAAGACCCACAAATCAAAATGTTATTGGTACTAAATGGGTGTTCAAACAAGATGAACGAGGAAGGTTCTGTGGTAAGAAACAAAGCAAGATTAGTAGCCAAAGGATATTGCCAAGAAGAAGGGATAGATTTTGATGAAACATTTACCCTCGTAGCAAGATTGGAAGCTATAAGGATGTTTCTTGCCTATGCAGACTCACAAGAATTTCAATGTATATCGATGGATGTAAAAAGTGCATTCCTAAATGGTTTATTGGAAGAAGAAGTGTATGTTGAACAACCTCCAGGATTTGAGCAGAAGACTCTTGGAGATAAGGTATACAAACTCAAGAAAGCCTTGTATGGATTGAAACAGCACCCCGAGCATGGTATGATACCTTGTCACAATTCCTAATCGAAAATGGATTCACAAAAGGAAAAGTAGATAGAACACTTTTCGTAATTCAAGACAAAAAAGTATCTTGCTTGTTCAAATATATGTGGATGACATCATTTTTGGATCCACAAACAAAGAGTTGTGTGAAAATTTTCAAACCTCATGCAAAGTAAATTTGAAATGAGCATGATGGGAGAGCGACATTCTTCCTTGGACTCCAGTGAAACATTGAAGGATGGAACCTTCATAAGTCAAACAAAATACACCAGAGATTTAATGAAGAAATTTGGTAGGGAGGAGAAGTCTTTCAGTAAAAATACCAATGAATACATCGGTCAAAATGGACATGGATGCGGATGGCAAGCTTTGTAGATCAAACTAGATACAGAGCACTTATTGGATCATTGCTCTATCTCACAAAGAAGCAGCCAGGCATCACCTTTCTTTGTAGGTGTATGTGCAAGATTTCAATCTGCTCCAAAAGAGAGCCATATGACAAAGAACTAAGAGAATATTGAAATACTTGAAAGGAAGCCAAGAAGTTGGCTTATGGTATCCAAAGGAAGGTGGATTCAAGCTAATCGGCTATTCAGACTCGACTATCTTTGGATGCAAAGTTGAAAAAAGCACTTCAGGCACATGTCAAATGCTAGGAAACAGACGATTTCCTTGTTTAGCAAGAAGCAAAATTCAATAGCCACCTCTACAAACCAAGCAGAATACATAGGGGCAAACAACAGCCCAAGTCCTATGGATGAGACAAAGAATGAGAGACTATGAAGTTGAGGAAAAAGAAATTCCAATCATGTGTGATAACACAAGTGCAATTGCAATCACTCAAAATCTCGTGTTGCACTCAAGAACAAAGCACATTGATGTCGATATCACTTCATAAGAGATCATGTTGAAAAGCAGGACATCATCTTGGAATATATCTCAACCGATAAACAATCGGGCCGACATCTTCACAAAACCATTATGTGAATCAAGATTTGAAGAACTCAAGCATGAGTTGGGGTTAATTGAGCTGAGTTAACATTGAGAAGACTCAAAGAAAAGAAATGGAACACAAAAAGGAAAAAGAGTCGAACTCACAAATCGGCCTAAGTAAATTAGCCGCATCGGAAAGACAGTATACCAAGTCACCGATAGCCGAGTCACTAAGGAACCGTGAGAAGTAGAGTTAAATCGGCCTAAGGGATGTTCGAGTCACTTATGAGCAAAGTGACAAAAACGCAATCGCTTTGACTAAGCGGGAATGTTTTTAGGGAATACGTCAAAGATAATGATGATGTGTACATACATAAAGCCGCACACCAAGCTTATGATTGGATATAAATGCTTTGCCGCATTAAATACGAGACATTAAATGCTAAATAGGCGTGCAAAATCTAAGTCGTTGATTTCGATCACATTTCAAAAACCACCGCACGCCCTTTCATAAACCATACTTAAACCATTTTCGCCCGCTTTCTCTCTCACACTACCAAAATGTTCATTTCTTTGTCTCAAAAGCAAAGGCAAAAATTCTCTCGAAACCCTATTTATCTTCAAATCAATCTCTAAGTTTTTCTTCGATAACATCCCCGAAAAATGGCACCAACTTATGACTTTATCAAGTTAGGAAAGCAAATCCACACCGGTCTCATGTGGATTTCGACAAGATGGTGAAACAGGGTCCGACGACACCCTAGTGAAGAAAATCGCCGAGAAATTGGAAACGACTGGCTGAAACCATTTTCGACGTTAGAATATCCGATGACCTATGTGGAGGAGGTCGACAATTCTACGTGAATGCCGAGATTCACGATGAAGGAATAAAGTCATCTGCTCACGGAAAGCGGTGACTATCTCGCCAAGGATTTGGCTGAACATTGCTCACTACCGCCAGTGAAGGAGCATCAAAAATTAACGGTTGATGTAAACCTGGTGATGCTTGGAAAGAAATAGCCAAGCCCGACTATCCGATAAAATAGTGTACACAAAGAAACAAGAGATGGCCAAGGAGGATTATCACAAGTGTTGGACATAGTTGCCAAATGTATTGACATCAAATTTGGCAAACTTTGACCAATCACAAATGTAAAGTGATTGTAATGGCATTTTTGTAATCATCGCAGAAAAAGAAAATAAATCGGGCTGAGTTTGTCTACAAAGCAGATTCGCGCGTAACGTAGGGAACAAATCCTTCAAGGAAGATGGCACATTTGGAGGATCCCAGGATATGGCCCGGTGATTGGCCGGTGATGGAGGTGAAAGGAGTCCCTCTTAGACATGGGAAGGCATTCCATGTTAACAAGAGGATGTTTAGAGCAAACCTCTCCGGCGCACGTGTAAGAGAGCCTATGCCAAGAGAGCGACACGAGTGAGGGGAATCGGTGACCCTCAAGATACATTTGTTTCTCTCCACCCAAGAAGAAAGTTGCCCCCGGTGCTAAGAAGAAAGTTGCCCTGCATTTGCTAAGAAGAAGCTGCGCCCCTTCGCAAAGAAAGAAAGTCAAAATCGCGCCCGCCCTACAAAGAGAGTCACCGCCCGCAGCCCATGTCTCCCCCCGCAGTAGCGGTCGAGAAGACTCACAAATACCTTCTCCGATCGTCAAAAGGAGGAGAATCGATAAGCCAAGACGACTCCTCGTAAAAGACACCAAAGACGCCCCCGCCGCCAAGACTCGTAAGAAACCGTCTCGAACCGTAAATCCCTCCGGTACAAACTAGAGACGAAGAAGAATCATCAAGCACTCCGAGCTTGAGAAACCGGCCGAGTCGCCCACTCACCGAGCAGATCTCGAGAGGCCGGAGAAGTAGAGTCTCCAAATGAAATTGATGAAATGTGCCAAGTCTGCTAAAGGCGATCAGCAGAGGCAACCTCGAAGACACAGTTGTAGTCCACACAAAAAAACACAAGAAGAAGCTCGACAGAGCCGATAGTGATGTGATGATCCTATCTCCACCTTATCCGACATCCAAAATCGTCTCTGCGTGAGTGGAGGAAATGGAAGTTGAGTAAATCAAGGAACAGTTCCAACGGCCCGAGTTTATAGAAGAAGAAGAGGAACCGTTAAACTTCCTTAGACTAACCATCGTGCTCAAAGATCGATGAAGACAATCGCATGTACATTCTCGCAGATCTTCAAGGACAAGGAAAAAGAAAGGCAAGCGAGAGGAAGTTGAGGCACGTGAGAAGGCCGCCAAAGATTTGTCCTATCTCCGCACCACGTAACACACACATCCTCTCCTTGATGTCTTCTCCGAAAGTGATGATGAGGATCAGGAGAATGATGTTACCACGTAAGAGTTGCAAATGCAAAGCAAGCATTGCATGAATCCGTAATCCTTCACGAGCAAAGGTTGATGGAGGGACCAGGAGAGTCCTCCGTAACACAATGAAATCGATCCAATGGGAGTGGTTCAAAGAAATCGCCCGTTGTTGCTGCCACCACTTCCCCACTCACTCGGAAGAAGGCAATAAGGGACATGGCGATGAAACCGGGATATTGGGGACCCCAATCGAGCCAACCCCTATTGAAGGTGTCTTACCACCGCCCCAACGGCTGAACATTCAATAGCAAAGCCGGGAGTCCGGAGACGAGTGACCCCATTTCAAGTCACTCGGTTGGTGCACCACCGAGGGGGAAACTCCCTCCACCGCAAAGAACGGCGGAGGATGCTATGATGACTCCACAACGAATCAAGGAGGCGAAGTGGAAAAAGAACAAACACTAAACGAACAGCAAGTTGTCATCAACGAAGCTCGGGATTTTGTTCAAACGCCTCACTGAGGTGCCAATCGCTCTGGCTAATGACGCCGATGCGGTCGAGGCACGAAAGAACAGCCCCGGGAGTTAACACTGGGCAATGAAAGTGCAATCCATGGGGTTGAGACTCCAATGGATGCCACCACAGAAAGACCCTAAGACAACTAAACATCGCCGAAAGGAGGACTAAGTGCCTCGCCGCAGCTTGAGATCATGGGGAAGTAATGAAGGCCCACGGGAGGTTGAGACTTCCGGGGTAAAGAAGTCAAGTAGAGAACATCCCTCCTCCTATCATCGACTCATCGAAAAAGGAGATAAGCGCTTCATGATTCCTAGGATAATCCCGATGTAACCTTCTCGGGATCGTGGAAGGCGAAGAAGAAGCAGTAGTCATCCCCAATGACAGATCCAAAAGACTCACCATGGATGTTCCAAGCACGAGCAAGTCCCGATCCCAAGACTACTCGTCAAACCTTTAATTTTGATGATGAGCCACCAATGGAAATCTCATCATCGTCCAATGACGCTCCGATAAGGCCGAGGACCATTTACTCATTTGGAGAAATCACCGAGACCAACGAAGTCGTTGAAACACTTGAGGCTCAAGCAAGTCGGGTCCACTTCACAACAGACCCCACCAATCCAAGAGTCCATCGCGCAGCTCCTAAAGTCGCAGCAGTTCGATTCCAAAAAGAACTTCACGCGCACCGCTCATCATCGAACAAATCCCGATTGGCGGTGATGAATCATTTATAGAATCTTTTCCTTTTTCCTGGAGGTACCCGACCTCCATGAAGAGTCGAAAAACGAACGCACACGCTACCACGTGCATCAGCCTCCCGCTTTTTCCATCGTGCACCATTGTTCCAAATTTTTGATTATGATTTTGACGCATGGCCATCACCGCAACGAAGAATCACCAAGTCCGCAGTGTTTAAGGCATTATTCGCCGAGATTGAACGGATGGAGAGGCATCGGCCTCTATGGACATGCGATTGGACAACAGAGATGCAAATCTTACCGATTTAAGAGGCATAGCAGTTAGAATCGGGGAATGGTGGCAACAAAGAAGAAACAATGCGTGTGGAACAAGTTAGATACTTCAGACATTGTTCAACAAGTCATTGGTATGGAGAGAGTGAAAATGCCGATGCAAAAACGAAGCCGAGAGAGCATATTAAGCACATGCATGAAGCTCACATTGCCGAGATAAAGTCGCCGCGTGAGCAAAACAAGAGTGATCTACAGCGTTTGGAAGAAACCATGAATACAAAAGTCAGCCTTCTCATGGCCGAGATGAAGTCGATTTCAAAGAAAGTCCAACGCTACTCGATCCGATTTCGGCCGCATACTCCGCAGTTGAGACTCGAGACAAAACTCAACTATCGCCAGGCTCGACTTCCCGCTTGCTAGCATGTTTCAGTGTCCCTCTCTTTTGATGATGCCAAAAAGGGGGAAGAGGAATACCTTAAAGCCACGAAAGGATCCAAGTTGAGAAGGAGGAACAAATGCAAGGGGAAAGTCACCGGTGAGGAAGTGTTGAAACAAAAGAAAGGAAAGCTTGTTGAGGGGGAAGGATCGACGATGTGACCTTGATGATTGCACAAACCCCCCAACAAGGAAGTGGAAGGAAGAATGGATGCCCGAGTTATGAACATTATCAAAGAAACTCCTCGTGACTCGCCACCCAACACTGCTATATCTATGGCCGAAAAAGAAAAACAATTGAAGCAGGGATGAAGGAAGTGGAAGGAAGAATGGATGCCCGAGTTATGAACATCTTGAAAGAACATGGAGGCACTCCAAGAGACAGAGACACTTATGCCATCTCGATGTCGGGACGGAGCCACGATCGTTGATGAATTTAAAACGCTCGAATCTGAAGGATACTTTGCAAATATGTCTATGGCTCAAGCTTGGGACTTGTATGGGAAAAGGGTCTCACGTTATGTGAAGAAGTTTGACAGCAAGCAGACTACCGGCAAATCACTCTGCTGGTCACTCCACCGGTGACTCACTGGAAAGAAGAAGACCCAAAGACAAAGACACGCCCGAGGTAGAGGAAGAAGCGTGGTGGAGGAAGAAGCTTGCACCTAGACCTCCGCCCAAAAATATTGAATACGAGATCCGGGGAAAGAAAGGAGGGATCTACTGGTCGGGCTTGACCAAGTAGCAAACTTGCAAGTGGCTAAAAGCAACGCCGAGTATGCAAAAAAAAATAGAAGAAGAAAACAAGAGACAAACTCACTATGGGAGGAAAGACAGAAAGAATAAGAAGAGATGAAGCTGCCATGAAGGCATATGAAAAGAAAAAAAGGCAAAATTGATTTGACGATGAGAAAAAGAGAAGAAGAGAAGAAGATCTTGAACAAGATGAAAGGAGAGAACGAAGGAGATGAAGTGTTGTTTGTCCACCCCTTCGTATTTTATTATGTAAATACATACAATGTAAGTCTTCAAATAAAGTCAGTAAATTCTTTTTTTTTGTGTAGACAACAAATATGTGCTCGATACACCTTGTAAACAATTGTGTAAAAGTACAAGAATGTTATGATCAATAAAAGGATTGATTTCGCGCATACATTCTATGTCAATACACTATCAGTATGTATCTTTGCTATTTGCATTTTTGAATGATTTAAGTTTTGGCATCATCAAAAAGGGGGAAATTGTTAGGAAATTTATTGTTTAGATTTTGATGAATGCCATGTAAAACTTAGAATAGGAAGTTGGCACCCCAATTCTTGTTGTAAAATGCATTGTAAAAATTAGAGGCTGCCGAGTTAAGTCACCTACGACCTAACATGCAAGAAGACAACCGAAAAACTAGAAAGAAGACTCACTGCGAGACAATTGAGTATGGCAAAGAAGAGTAGACGGGAACTCTACTAAAAAGCAGATGAGATGCAGGTGAGTG
Source organism: Rehmannia glutinosa (assembly GCA_016081115.2). NCBI lineage: Eukaryota > Viridiplantae > Streptophyta > Magnoliopsida > Lamiales > Orobanchaceae > Rehmannia > Rehmannia glutinosa. Next base: position 372,030 of record JABTTQ020003281.1, read on the forward strand.
GAGTATCACCAAGTCAACTCGAGAAAAGCCAAGTCTCAAGATTGAAGTGATGGAAGAGTCATCCATGATTGGAAGTCGACTCTAAGTCACCTGGGAAAGCAAAGAAATGCGTCAAGTCGAGATAATCGTAAAAGATCCGTTGTACGTAAATCAAGAGAATTACTTAAACAAGTAATATCTCCATACCACCTTTCTGAGTGCTCGGTCCCTGAAGCGTGCAAATGGAATGAACCAATGGGAAGCACTACACCGTGTCGAACTCTAAAAAGGTGAAAGAACAACTCATACGAGGAATCGGCAATTCCAAGGATCGCAACAAGACAAGCTAACGACGCAAGTGACTTTCAAAAATAAGCCTATCTCTTCAACGGGCAAATTTTTGAAAGATCACTATAAAAGGCCGAGGAGTTTATTTGAGAAAAAAAAAAGAGACAAGTGACACAAGAGATAGACTCGAACCAAAAACGTTCAAGCAATTATTAGAAAATCAAATATTCTCAATCCTCAAGCCTACACTACGAAGAACATCAATCCAACACTCACCGTGAAGGAAAGATAACTTCAATCAGTTGAATAGGAAAATACTGAAAACAAGGGGTCTACATTCCACGAAGGATTGTAGGAAGGTTCAAGATCGAACCAAGTCTTAAGCTTTGGAGGGCTTCGTGATCAAATCCAAAGAGCTTGACCAAGTGAGTTGTAGTAGCAAGGCACCGCCGCCGTGAAGAAACCGAGTCGCACGAGAAGCCACGAGTGAGTGATCAAGGTGTCTCAGATCGAGTCCCAAAGGATCAAGTCATTTGTGTGATCAAGACTTGTATCCGGACTGCGTTACCACTTTGTATACCGATCATTACCTAGTGGATTCCTCCAGGAGTTGGAGAAGAGAGGAGTAGAAGAATTACCCCATCTTCGAACCTCTATAAAATTTTATTGTGTCATTTACATTTCAAAGACTTTAATTTATGCACCTTAATTGTTTAATTCTCACGACATGTTTGCTATCCACTTGATAATTTATAAGTACTAAACTAAGCACTAAATCCTTGCTTAATCAAACTTAAGGGTGTTAAGTCTTCCAATGAAAACAAAACCACGCTTGAGTTGATTTAGAGCCAACAGTGAGTTATTCCATCAACAAACTATTGAGTCCGTTGAGAGGCTAACTCTTGATTGACTAAATTGATCTGTCCATCAAGGACACAACTGTGTAGTATCAACTCAGATATTTTAAAAGGACTAAATCGAAAATTTGGTAAGGTTTATTCAACCCCCTTCTAAACCTTACACTTACACCCCTTGGGACCTACAAACTTCGAATGGCTTTTTCGTTTGTTGGAGGTGGGAGTTTCTCTATTGCCACAACCTTCGCTCTATCAACTTCCAAACTCGCAGTAAGAGACCGGTGGACTAAAACAATGCCATCTCGCACCATGAAGTAGCACTTTTCCCAATTTAAAATAAGGTTAGTCTCCTCGCATCTCTCGCAAAACTAGAGAAAGGTTATCCAAGCAATGATCATATGAATCTCCAAACACGTAAAAATCATCCATGAAAACCTCCATTATTTTCTCAATGAAATCATGGAATATAGCCATCATGCATCTTTGAAAAGTAGCGGGTGCATTACAAAGTCCGAATGGCATCCTGCGAAATGCAAAGGTACCATAGGGGCATGTAAAGGTCGTCTTCTCTTGGTCTTCGGGGCAATCATGATCCGATTATACCCTAATAACCATCGAAAACAATAATAATCATATCCCGCCAAACGATCAAGCATCATATCAATAAAGGGGAGGGGAAAGTGATCTTTGCGAGTAGCATCATTCAACTTCCTATAATCAATACAAATTCTCCATCCAATTACATTACTCTAGTCGCTATAAGCTCATCACTCTCGTTTTTCTTACTACCGTCATCCCCTTTCTTTGGCACCACTTGTACCGGACTTACCCAAGAGCTATCAAAAATAGCATAAATAATTCCAAAGATCTAACCATTTTAAAACTTCTTTTCTAACGACTTCTTGCATTATAGGGTTTAATCTTCTTTGATTTTGCACCGAAGGTTTGTAGACATCTTCCATTCTAATTTTATGCATCACAATCGATGGACTAATGCCTTTTAAATCAGAAATTGACCAACCTATCGCCGACTTATGTTTTCGTAACACCCTAAGCAATTTATTGAGTTGAACTGAAGTTAAAAGCGATGATACGATTTTCGGACTCGTGTTATTCGCTCCAAGGAATGCATATTTGAGATGCTCGGGCAAGGGTTTGAGTTCTGGGTTCGATTTGGCCTCTTCGGATGGGAGCACGGGCTGCCCGTGCTGATGAGCACGGGTCGTGCCATCCTCAGCTCCTTCAGCATTCCCTTCGACTTTAGGCACGGGCCGTGCCGCTGCCATTTTCTTCAATTTTTTTGTTGGCCATACGCACGACCGGGCGTGCTCAAGGGCACGGGTCGTGCGTCCTCGTAGAATCGATTCCCGTGACGTTTTTCGGCGTGTGTGTGCCTCTTGCGCTCCTCGGTAGTTCCCGTGATATTATCCAAAGCACAAACACAATCATAAAAGTCTTGGTTATCAATATCAATAGTCAAGTTCGATGTTGAACACGAATGTGTCAAACCAAACTCCAAAGTATCCCGAAACAATGTATGATCCGCATACTCATCAATACAGGATTCAACTACGCCTATGAATTTACAAGTCTCCACACCATCATGAAATTGAAGTGCCTTATATATCATAAATAGAACATGCTCATCATTAACCCGTAACGTGAGCTCTCCCTTTGCACATCTATTAAGGCCTTCCCCGCCGCTAGGAATGGACGCCCAAGTATCAAGGGAACGTCTTTATCTTCCTCCATGTCCAAAGACTAAGAAATCCACAGGAATATGAATTTATCAACTTTGACAAGTACATCCTCGATGATTCCCTTTGATACGTGAGTGATCGGTCCGCGAGTTGTAAGGTGACCGTAGATGGCTTCACCTCTCCCAATCCAAGTTGCCCGAAAATAGACAAGGGCATTAAGTTAATACTCGCTCCTAAGTCACAAAGTGCTTTCTTAAAGAAAACATCACCAATAGCACAAGGGATAGTGAAACTCCCGGATCTTTCAACTTCGTGGTTGTTTCCTTTGGATTATTGCAGACCGCACTCCTCTCGGTCGATTGATCGTCTCTAAACTAGTCATCTTCCTTTTCTTTGACATAACATCCTTCAAGAACTTAGCGTAATTGGGCATTTGCTCCAATGCATCTCGCAAAAGGAATGTTAATATGCGATTTCTTAAAAATATCTAAAAACTTAGCAAATTAGCGCCTAACGTTTTCTTTTGAAAACGCTGGGAAAGGAAGGGGAACATTAAGTTTAGAAATATCGTGGTTAGAGGAGGATTTAAGCTTCTCAAATTTCCTTTTTGTTCAAAGACGATGTTTCTCAGCCTTTCTTCCTTGGCCTCAACCTCGCCATTTGCCTCGGTTCCGCATCACCCGGCCAAGATCGATTGTCGTTTCAAAGAAGCGCGCACGGGCTGGGCGGGTGGCGCACGGCCATGCCGTCCGCGATTCTTCGAATTTTTCTCGGTATTTTCGCCCTTCATATTCCATTCCACTCCTCGACATTTAATGGCCTTACACGTTCCTTTCGATTTACCTCGTTGTTGCTCGGAATCGCCTTTTTGATGCCGCCCACCAATAATCGTAGTTATTTGACCAATTTGGGTCTCAAGATTCTTCATCCGGGACCCCAATTGGGTGACATGGTTTTCAATTTTATCCATCTTTGCCTCATCCTTGTTGAACCTGTTCCTCGCCTCATTCATAAACGAGGTGAACATGTCTTCCATGGTTGGTTTAGGATCTCAGAATAACTCCATTAGTCACATTAAACCCCTGGTGGTGGTTGCATCACGCTCTTTGTGTTTGCATAGGAGAAATTTTCGTGGTTTCGCAGCCCGGATGATAATGAGTGGGATTTTGATTGTTAAATTGTTGAAATTCCGGTTATTCACATAATTTGCTTCCTCTATCGATCTAGAGAAACTCCCCCACTACTTGCACTCGTTTACTTCATTTGCCTTTGTCAATGTACTCAATTGATTGGTCAAAACGCTATCCGGTCGCCAACTCTTTAATCGGGTCCAATCGAAACTTCACCTACCCTTTTCACATTAGTCCTCCGGAGGGCCACCGATAGCTATTCATGGCCATCTCCTCTAACAAGTTGAATGCATCTTTCGAAATCTCGTGAGTAGAGCGCGCCGCCGCGCAAGATCTACAAATGATCTCGCCTGTCCCATCAACCCATTGTAAAAAACAAAGTTGCTGATCTTCAGAAATCCATGTTGCGGGCACCTCCTCAACAAATCCCGGAATCTCTCCTGTGCCTCGTACAAAGGTTCGTGAGTCAAACCGCTCGAATCGAGTGATCTCGCTTTTAAGTCAGTAGTGTCTTACTTGGTGGAAGTATTTAAACAGAAACCTCTCGACTCGCTAGAGATCAACAACGTTTCCATAGACCAGATCCGCTTCTTCCCACGTATACCATCGTTCCAAAGCAGATTTCAACTTTGACGCCGCTGGCCTCCAAATGAGACAGAGGTGACAACCGAGGTTAGGGAAGTCTTCAAGGCGATCTTTGCGTAAATAGAGAAGATGGAAAGGCACCAAGCCTCCCCGGACATGAGGTCGATAACAGAGATGCTAATCTTACGGCCGATCTACGTGGGATAGTAGTCGAGGATCCGTGAATGGTGGCAACAAAGAAGAAGAACAATGCGTGTGGAACAAGTTCGATACTTCAAAGCATTGTACAATAAGATATCGATCCGGAGCGCTAATAACACCGATATGAAGAGAAGAATGCAAGAAAACATTGATGAGAATGCATGAATCTCATACCACGAGATGGAATCATTGCGCGAATTTCATCGAAAAGCTCTCTCATGAGTGGAAGAAAACATGAATACAAAATTCAGCCTTCTTCTTATGGCTGAAATGAAGTGGTGACGAAATGTAGTCGAAAGCCACCCGCTTCGTAATTTTGAGCAAAGATACTCCGCAGCAGAGTCCAAGCAGTAACTCGCCTATCGGTCGCCTAGATTTCATGCTTGCCGGCATGTTTCAGTGGGTGCCTAGCGTTCCTAGCTTTATCCCTTAAAGAGAAAGGGAATAGGCGAAGACGATAAAGCATCATCAATCACCCCATTCATCTTGATAGTATTGCAGATTTGTATGAAATTCGCAAGATGAGAGTTGGGATCTTGCACGATAAGCCCCCAAAACCGGTTATGTTGTACCATCGAGATTAGAGCTGGCTTTAGCTCAAAATTATTCGCATTGATCGGGACATTGGCAATGCCACCATAGTTGCGATTGATTGGGCGTAAAGTAATCGCGTATACTTGCCATCTTGTTGGTCTGCCGAGCCACCGAACCTCGCATCGTAACTCAACATTGACCCCGCTGGCCTGGTTGTTACCCCCCATTATTGCCTCTCGTTGTTGTCTTCAACTCCCGCCATGGTTTGGTCCGTTGTTTTCTCGCTGCTTAGTAGCCGCACTAATTTTCCTTGCTTTGAGCGAGTGATCATGCACTACCCGAACCAACTAAAGAAAACAAGTTAACCACAATAGAAGTAAAATCGAACAAATTAAAAAGAAAAGAAAGAACGTCAGATTAAGAATAGTTCTATTTTATCGCAATATTAGTACTAAAAATTTAATTAATCCCGAAGCGCGCCAAAAACTTGTTCGCCTATTTTTATAGCTTCACCGCAAAGTGTACGGATCAATTTATAGAATAGGGTTTGCAAGGTCGAATCCACAGGATTAATAAATTAATGTACTAAGTATTGGATTATAATAGTCCTATTTTTATCTAAACTATCGAAATTTGAAGGTTTGGTTTTATTACTACTAAAGCAGTAAATTAATCCTAAAATAACAAAGCAAAGAGCGATTAAAAGATCAAGTATGAATGGATAGATTCTGGGTTATGGTTTCAATTAATATCCCACTTTTATGCTCAGTTAAGCAAAACCAAGGTTAAACATATTCTTCTATAGACCAATCACCAAAGTAATTTACCCTCTCTCTCGAGATGTATGTAAAAGCGTTGATTGGAATATCTATGTTAGCATCTCTACTCAACATGAGATATCCAACTCCCAAAAGTTCAAAAGATTAAAAGATCTCACAAATATTCACTGCACCTCTCAATCATGCAATCTATTTGTGTCAAGTACTCAAGATCTAGTATTGAAACTCATCGGTTAGAATTATGAATCAATACATCAAACAAGTTTAGATCAAAGGCCTTTTGATAAAACAAGAATTAAAGCAAAGTACTAGAATAGAGAAAGAAAACATTAACTTCAATTATCCTTAATCATCACATAAAAATGTTTATTAATCTACTCCCAAACCCGGAATCACAAGAGTTTTAGCCGGACATTGAAAATAAACAATTCATAGACAAATTATCCATAATCAAAATCTAACTAATTGAAATACGATACGATGGAATGAGTGACTCGGGGATGACGACGATCTCTCGATCTATCTTCAATCCTCGAAGGTGTGGTTGCGATCTTGATCAATCTCTCAAGTTTCCGATGGAAAAACCGCTCTTTTCTCTCGGTTTCTAGGGTAAAAATCAGCGTGTCCTCGTTTGTGGCCGCCCGGTCTATTTGTACTTCGTTCGGGTCGAAACCTAGTTGAAATGGATAAACTCTGTTTTTCCGCAAAGACGCACGGCTGCGTTCTTTGGCACGCCAGCCCGTCGGCCGGGTGCCGAACAATTTGTAATCTTTCTTCGAGGAGCATGGGCTGCCCGTGCCCTAGGCCGCACTGAGTCATCCTGTTTGGGTTGAGCACGGCCGTGCTAGAGGAGCACGCACGCCCGTGCTCACCGGGAACAATATGCCCATAGACTATTTTCTTCCGTTTTCGCTCGGTTCGTCCAACTTCTTCTCGACTCGACTCCAAACTTCGTCACTTGTGTCAAGTATTGGCGGTTGCAATGCTCGAATTGTTGCCACTATGCTACAAATATAGATAAATTCCTACAAAACGAGCAAAGCGTAATCCAATTCCACAAAACAAGAATACTACCCAATTTACTCATATAACGCATGCATATCCCCACATTCTAGCCAATATTAAGCCCAAAATACATGCAAAATACCAGTCAATCGGTGACTTATCCTCCTCATGGGCTAAATTATCGAAATGGATGGTTAGCCCAACAAAGACTAAATGGGAGAAGATTTTTTTCATACAAATTGGAAAGGCAAAGTGTGATCGCCCATTAAGTTATTTCCATTGAAATTGGAATGATCTCATGCTTTTCAAAGATTATTATTACCATTGTCCGAAATGTTTACCACATAAGGGCGCCCTTGCCCGCTCGGGAGGCGCTGGGAGCAATCTCTCCTATCGGGCTCTCATCTCGACTCTCTTCACTCGGTGTACTCCACTTCTCTCTACAACTCTTCATGGGTACTCTTCTCAAATTTTTAAGAAAATTTCACTAACTGCTCGCCAAGCAAGGGAAGTGGAAGACGTGGTCAAACCGAGCTCCTCAAAGGGGACTCCTTACAAACAATGCCCTCTCCGCTAAGACCCGGGTGGGGAAGGGTCTCTCATGGGGATCCACTCGATGTTATCGGAAATTTAAAACCTCTCCGGCTAATACCCTAGAGGGGAGGGGTTCTCATAAATTTTCGAGGAATCTCAAGACAAGTCGAATGATACCAGGTTTAGTTCCCACACTACTTCATCCTTCCGCAAAGACTAGAGCTATTGGGGCTTACGTGGGGCAAAAATAATATTTAATTATTTATTATATAATTCGGTTTATACATTAATTTAATATTAATTGCTCAATAGGCTCTTATAAAGATAACCCGACCCAAAGGAGTCCGGATCGACCTTAGGCCGATTTCTCATATGCGGCCCACCGACCTTTGGGCCCATCTCCCGCTTATAAAAAGGTCCCTCCTATTGATTCATAACCTTTATGCATTTAATTCAAAGATTCAACTATTGTTTTATTTCTCGTTCACCAAGTTGACTTGAGCGCCGGGATGGGCCTCCCGGGCAACCCCAAATGACTTCTAACATTTGTTGATGTTAAACCCATCCCCTTTACAACTTGTACATTTGGTCTCGATTTATACCTTTAGTAAGCGCATCCGCTAGGTTTTCCTTTGACTTCACATAGTCAACCAAAACAACCCCATTCGAGATGAATTGTCTAATGGTATTATGTATTCGACGAACATGTCTAGACTTACCATTATACATACTACTTTGTGCCCTACCGATTCGATTGACTATCACAATGTACAATCGGTTTATTCCAATAAGGAATATCTTCAAAGAAATTTCTAAGCCATTCAGCTTCTTCTCCAACTTTATCTAAAGTAATAAACTTGGATTCCATAGTGGATCGAGCTATACACGTTTGCTTAGAAGATTTCCATGACATCGCTCCTCCACCTATTGTAAAAATATAACCACTTGTAGTCTTGGAGTCTTTTGTGTCTCGATACCCAATTGGCATCACAATACCCTTCTAATACTCTTTGGATATCTCATATAAAGTATTCCATAGTTCATGGTATACTTTAAGTATCTAAGTACCCTTGTCAAGGCTTTCGTGATACTTACTCGGGTTACTTGTGAACCTACTTAGCTTATTCACCGAAAAATGCAATATCCGGGTCGTGTACAATTCGTTAAGTACATCGACCGCCAATTATCCTTGCATGTTCTAGCCGAGAAACTGGTTCTCCTATATTATTAGCTAAGTGTAGACTCATATCTACATGTGTCTTAGCAGGAGGACTATCAAAAGTATTAAACTTTCTAAGTATGCTTTTGACATAATGGGATTGTGACAAGACAATTCCATCCAAGCTCTAGAGTTTTTTATCCCTAAAATAACATCGATAATCTCATATCTTTCATGTCAAAGTTTGTCTTTAACATGTTCTTAGTATTCATGATTAAATCATGACTACTACCCATGATCAACATATCATCTACATAAAGACATACAATGACATAAGCATCGGTTGTACCTTTAATGTAGACACACTTGTCACATTCGTTGATTTCAAACCATTTGACAACATAATTGGGTCAAACTTTTCGTGCCATTGCTTAGGTGCTTGTTTTAGTCCATAAAGTGACTTAACAAGTTTACACATATTTTTCTCTTGTCCAGTGCAACGAACCTCTGATTGTGCGATATAAATATCCTCTTCAAGCTCATCATTCAAGAAGGCAGTCTTCACATCCATTTGATGTATCTCAAGGTTATGCAAAGCTCCAATAGCAATGAGAATAGGAATGGATGTGACCCTCGTGAATAGAGAATATGTATCGAAAAAGTCATATCCTTCCTTTTGTTTAAACCCTTGGCTACCAACCGGGCTTTGTACTTATCTATAGATCCATCCGCTTTGTACTTATTTTTAAGGATCCACTTACATCCTAAAGGTTTGCATCCCGGGGAGATCAACCAACTCCCAAGTATTATTGTGCAAGATGGAATATATTTCATTGTTGATAGCTTCTTTCCAGAGAGGAGCTTCGGACTATACAATGCTTCTACAGTTTTATAAGTTCTTTTGTTAGAATTTTCTTCTTTCCTTTCTTTATTAGGAAAGATATTCTCGAATAACACAATATTTCTTGATTCTATGATCATCCCTTCATTTATATCAGAATTGCTTACTTGTGCACTAAAAATCGATATGCACTACTATTGTTTGTATATCCAATGAAATGCAATCAATCGGTTTAGGACCGATTCTAACTTGTTTTGGCTTAGGTACTTCAACTTTAGCCAAACACCTCCATACATTAATGTATTTATATGATGGTTTCCATTCTTTCCATAACACATATGGAGTTTCATCTTTACTTTTGTGTGGGATCTTATTAAGAATGTTGTTTGCAGAAAGAATGACTTCCCCCATAAGTTTTGGGGTTTAACTTATCAACATCGCATTCATCATCTCCTTAATAGTACAAATTTTGCGTTTCGCAACTCCATTTGATTGAGGTGAGTAGGGAGCTGTCGTTTGATGAATTATACCCACTTCCGAGCAAAATTCTTCAAACGGAGCAACATACTCTCTCCTCTATCACTTGAATCATCTTAATTTTCAAATTAAGCTGATTTTCAACTTCATTCTTAAAAGTTTTGAAAGCTACTAAAGCTTCATCTTTGCTTTTCAAAAGATATACATAACAATATCTTGTGCAATCATCAATAAATTTTATGAAGTACTTTTAGGCACCTCGAGTTTGCACAAGGTTTAAATCTCAAACATCTATGTGAATTAACTTGAGAGGTTTGGTACTTCTTGTCACCAAATGAAATGGTGCTTTAGCTAATTTTGCTTCAACACAAACTTCGTATTTTTATTGTGAATCGGTTTTAAACGTTGGTATTAATTCCAGGTTCACTAAATTTTTAATTGTGTTGAAATTTACGTGTCCTAATCTATCATGCCATAAATTAGAACAATCCAACAAGTAAAATGTAAGTAACATTCTTATTTTTCACCTCTTGGGAGAAAAATTCATTACAGAACATTTTGAAGAGCACTTTATCAAGGTACTCTTTACAAAGAAACCGACCATTCTTGGTCATTACAAACTTGTCGGACTCAAACACTAGTATAAAATTGGTCTTGCTTAACAGGCCCGAAAACTAAATTCTTGCAGATATCCGGGACATGCAACACATCCACATACGTCGACTCTTTTTCGGGAGTCATCTTCAAGATAACCTTTCCAAGCCCCACGATGTTGGAAGTCAAGAGTTCCCATGAACAGCTTTTTCCATTGATGTGTGTAAAATATACGTGTATTTTGGGGCTTAAAATGATATATATTTGATGCATTTGCACGCATATTTAGTATGTTTTTACTTGGTTTCCTTAGAAAGACATGATATCTGCGTATTCTTGTAACTTTTTACAGAAACGGAGCTTAAAATGGACAAATATTAGTTGGAATGCCTATATAGGATCGATTTAATGCGGATTAAGATCAAAATGACGAAGAAAATAGACAAAAACACTTAACACAATGTCGGACCGTGTGGTGTCACACGGCCGTGAAAATGTCGGTGTGAAAGTGACACAACCGTGTGAAGAAGGGGACATAAACTTGCCGCACGATTAGATCGTATAGCCCACATGGGCGTGTGGGAAAGGGTTGTGCAAGACACCACACGACCCAGTGTAGGAGTCTCGGTGACGCGTTTTCTCGGACTTCTTTTCCTATTCCAACTCTAAAGTGAGCTCTCCAAGCATCTATAAAAGGGACCCAAGGCTTGCACAAAAATCATCCATCCATAACACGTAAAAACACATCAAATTATGCAAAGAACACAAGATCTAAGGTCTTCTCGACAGATGAAGGCTAGATCACGAAGAACACCACAAGGCCTTTCCCATCTACGAGAGTACAAGAGCTTCAAGGCTTAGGAGTGGAATCCATCCCGACTAGAAGGGATTTTCTTTCTATGTCTAGATCTCTTGTCTGTGCTTAAATGATGTCATAATATTGATTTCAAATTTGTCTATGAATTTGTTATCAATGTTTGGCTAACCTTTCGGATCTTAGGGGCATAATCAAAACGTGGATTCATGTTAAATCTTGATTAATTGTTTTCTTAATTGATTCATGTTTTCTATTTTATGAATTCGAGTGCTTATTCTTAATTGCTTATTATTTGGCCGGAAATAATTTGCATGTCATATTTGTTAGTATGATTCGGGAGATGAGTTCTAACAACGACTTTAAATCGAATTTAGACATAAATAGGTGTAACGAGTCGGAGACCTACAACTATTTGTGGAGAGTCATTCAATTCATAAATCTTTTGGGAGTTAATAATAGTTGTAACGTATCGGGAGATCTATAATTGTTATTAATCTATCGTGGTATTTATCACCTGGGGAGAGGGAATAGACTATCTTAGGAATTGAACCCATAGAATTGCATGAATTGGTTTTGAAACTTTAATTGGATTTAATATTGAAGAAACATGTTGAGATTATGTGCCTAAGGTTTCTCATGTAGTTGTTGAAAATACTTGTGGGGTTCGCGAATTTATTTATTTTTATGTTATTTTTTATTTTTATTACAAACTTGATATTCATCGCTTCAATAAAATTGGAATGCGATTTTATTATAGCCTAAGTGTTTCATATATCAATCCCCGAGGAATACGACCTTGCTTGCCATTATTCTATAAACTACATCGTACACTTGTAGTTGTATGATCCAAAAATATTATGGCGAACTTCCATTTATCGGAGTGTAGGAGGAAAACATCTCCTTATCGGCATAGATGTGACGAGTAGCTCTGGTATCTATCCACCACTCCCTTGGGTTATCCACCATATTGACTTCAAACACAATGGCGGTGAGATCGAGCTCCGATATTTCTATCGAATGCACTTGTCCTCGGTCACATTAGCTTGTTGTTGGTTGACATTTTGATTGCCTTTTTTCTTTGGGTGTCGGCAATCCTTGGCCATGTGATTCGGCTTGCCATTTGTTGTAGCAGACTTTCTTTGAATCGCTTTGTTTGGCCTTCCTTTAGCATTTTCTTGACCGCTTCCGTTTCTTGCTAGTGCTTGATTCTCGCAAGATTGGCCTTGGCCTCCATTCCGATTTTGTTGTACTTTACTTCGGATTTTCGGTTGTCTTCCTCTATGCGAAGTCAAACTATTAAATCCTCAAGTCCCATTTCCTTGCGCTTGTGCTTGAGGTAATTCTTAAAGTTTTTCCACAATGGCGGCAATTTTTCGATAATTGCGTACCGCTTGAAATGACTCATTCAAGACCATCCCTTCGACACTAAGTCATAAAGTATGATCTGAATTTCGAACTTGGTGATTACCATTTTGGTATTAACCATCTTGAAATCCTTAAATTTGCCGATAATAAATTTCTTTGTGCCTAAGCATCTTTTGTCTTGTACTTCTTTTCCAAATAATCCCACGATTCTTTGGACGTTTTGAATGAGTTGTAGACGTTATAGAGGTGTCTTCCAGCCCATTCAAAATATAGTTGCATACGTAAAGTCAATGTTGTGCCATGCATCCACAAAGAATCCGCTTTTGATTGTTTGCTTTTTCACCAACGGTTGGGGGTCCTCCTTCAAAAACTAGGACATGCCTAAAGTGGTCAAATAGAACAAAGATCTTCTATTGCCGCTTGAAGTCAACACCGGAAAATTTCGCCAATTTTACTCCATGCGGAGCAAAGAACCATCGGAGTGAAACTTATGTTATCCATTTTTCAAGAAAATAGAATTTCGTCTTGCGATTGTTGTTTGCGGTGTTTGGTTTTCCAGAAAAATGGATAGAATAACGAGACGAGAATATTTAAGTCGAGGCGAGAATTGGATTCTCTATCCGCAAGACGAAATTGCCCCATACAAAAGTGCTAACGGTTCTAAGCAATTGTCTCTAAGATACAAAGACTTTCAAGCTTAGCAAAGACTTGCAAAAGCCGAACTTACTGCCTAACTTAACATATTTTAACTTTTGATTTTGCGTAAGGGAAAAGACAAAAATATGCATATATGCAGATGATTTCCGGATTTTTATGATGTCCGAAACAAATTCTCGGGGTCTGTTTATATAGAGTTCGGATGCCTGCTCGTAACTAGTGCGCCCATGGCCAGGATCAATTTAGATCGTTGGATCGTGCCTCCGGATCGTATCTCTTCCGAAGGTACACAACCTTTACTATGCACCGCACACCGAACAGCTTGTGCCCAAGAAACTCTAAAGCGCCTAATGCGACTATGTGCGACGCGGCGCGGCCCGGCCGGGCTCGACCGCTCGGATGGTGCTCCACTAGGGTGTACCATAAGGAGTTCCACTTGATTGCTCCTTATTAGTGGTGAAGCTCTATATAAACTAGTCAAACATTTAATATGTTTCATATGTGGGATATGGCTTTCCATATTCCCACTCTTTTATATTCCTTATATAAAAGGCATTTAAGTGGCTAATTTTGTGCATTAATTTCTCATTCACTCGAAATTGATTTTTAGAAATTCAAAATGCTAATTTCATCTACCCGCGGTGTAGATTACGATTGCATCATTTATTTTTTCCGAAATAAATATATGATCCCACTTAAATAATTGGTCAAACATTGGTCAAAACCCATTTATTAAAAACTAATTTCCAACCAATATTAGTTAGATAACTATAGAAATAATGACAATATTATTTTTCAAACTAGAAAAAAAAATTAATTGATAATTTCATATAAAATAATGGGAAAAGGACATGAATACCCCATTTTCCATACTCAATCCCCGCACAATACCCACTTTTCACGATTTTGGACAAAAATACCATTTTCCATTGAATTTTGACAAAAATACCCATTTTCCAATTGATTTTTGCATTGGTTTCTTTGTTGTTTCAAACATGTTTGTTGTTTCTTTGTTGTTTCATACATGTTTCATTTATGTTTCTTATATGTTTCACTTAGCCAACTTTTCATTGAATTCCACGATTGCATGGAGAAAATCTGTTTGTGGTATGCCACAATGGACAATGGGAAGAAAACAAAGAGTATACCAACTTTGAAATAACAAGAATATCGATTCCAATGGATCGCACATTCAAGACCCTAAACGAAATCTTGTAACAACAAATTCAATTCCATCATCGTCTACGAGAAATGGACACGTCTCCTTTGTCGGACCAAAAATATTTTGTATTGACTTCCAACATCGTAGAATTATTGAATGCATCAATCAGAAGCGGGGAAAGACCTACTAGTAACAACTTTGCTAGAGTACGTCGATCTTTAGTTCAAGATTAGGTATGGAGACATCGAAATGAAGCAAGATCAACATTTACAAGGATGACAAAAAAAAATAGAAGAGTATATGGGGAAAAACTACACTATTTCTCTAAATTTAAAAACAATTTACTACAAACTTTTATCACATGATCCCCTGTTTCTTAATTGTTTCTTACATGTTTCATTTATGTTTCTTACATGTTTCAACCGATTACACCATCGTTAAGATTTACATAACAACAATTCTCTAAAATCATTAGGAAGTCGAGGTAGAAACTCAATGTCGTTGTCATCGCCATCACCATTTTGCAGCCTTCAACTTAGCATGATTGTGAAGCGAGATGACTCGATCTTGCTTGTTCATTATTTATCTCAAACGCTTCGACGTCCATAGCCTTCCCACCAATACTTGAGGATATCGAAGCTAGGTTTCCAATTGAGTAAATGCTCAATTGGCGGTTGATGCAGCGCATCTGGCGGCCGACGCCGTCGAGCCGTTCGCGATCGTGCGCTGCAAATCCTCGGCAGCAATGTGAAGAGGTGGAATCGCGGCAGGCCTTTTAAGGTGGTATTTTGTCTTTTTTTTAAAAAATTAGGGTATTTTGTGTAATTTCCTCTAAAATAATTCCAGAATTTCCAGAGCAATCAACCCACTATGTATAAATTAAGGACGTACACAATTTAAAAACGAGAAACAACTTTGAGTGAATTGGCTAATAAGAAATCTAAATTTTGCAAGGCATGATAAAGTGATGCATCCATAAATTGCATAAATTAATATTCAGACATATATAGGTGTGGTTTTACAGTGTAACATCTAAAAGCATAGATGTGAACATACAGCTTTACCATGTTTCAAGGATGGTATGATATCCCTTTTGAGAGTGATCGGAATATGATTGGGTTAATATATAGTGTTATAAAGCAGTAGTGTCACTATACCTTTCTTGATGTAAAAACTGTACGTGCCCAATTAGCTGCTAAAGTTTTCTCTTAGCGAGCCTTGTAACTTGCTTCATCCCAAAGGCAAATCAGTTGACCCAACATATATATCATCTTTCCAAGTTTTTACTTTCGAGATATTTTAATTTAGTTCGAATTTAATTTTAGTTGCACTAAAATATCGTACTCAATTAATCTTTGCAGGAAGATTGTTTGTTATTGTTATTGCTGGTTTAAATATGTATTTGCTTTTGGCTACTAATGCCATTCCTCAAATATGTCTACCTTTTTAGTGTTTTGTAAATGTTAAATTTAGTTGGGTGTATTGGGTATCTTATTATGCAATAGATCATTCATGTTTATTCTCAAGATATAACCGACTATATAAAGCGTGAGTACATTTAGGCAGTGTTTGCAAACACTCATGTTTCTCTAACAAAAAGTTTATTGTAGTGGAAGTAAATATAGTTGAGAATCAAAATTGGTAGTATTTGCAAATATAATCTAAAAGCTGAAAAAATTAAAGTCGGAGTGTTTGGAAAAAAACAAAAAAACCGAAAAACCTAATTCCTTTTCCTTTTCCCTCCTCCACACCGCCCACCCCCCTTCCCTTCCCTCCTCCCTTGATGTTTTCTTCTCTTTAGAGATGGAAGCCTTAATGGCGACTTGGTTTTGTCTGTTTAGGCTCATGCACCGCCATAAAGGCCGGCGACGGCCGGGAATTTTTCAGTCGCCGCCGTAACCCCCGCATAATGTTTTTTGTGGTGGCGGGTCAACTGCATTTGTTCGACAAAGGGCGCGATTTTGCGGGAGTGGTGGTGTCGGGATGTGGCCGTGGATAGAGAGAGACCCCTTGTTTCTTGGATTGTTAGGTTGTTGTTTTGTTTTATTTTTTTGGTTTTCTTTTTTTCATTTTTCTGTTTTTTTTTTTTTGTTTTTTTTTCGGTAGAGCGAAATCCATAGGTAGTCGCTATGTATGTCTTGCGATGCGTGATGGTTGCTCATGCCCGAGTGTTCCATATTTTGCAGTCTCCTTTGAGGAGTCAAGTCTCCTAGCGTGGGATTGATTTAGTTTTAGAGTATAATTTGGAATTGAATTAGTATTGCCAATTCCCGCTTGATTTCTAGTTAATCAAGTTAGCTCATAGCCGATTGGTTACGGTTGTCATTGTAGTCCCGTATTTGAGTTGTTCTAATATAAAAGCTATCGTATGAGGGAAAAAAAACTTTTAAAATTAGCTTTGTGTTGTGTATGTTGGCCCTTAATTCATTATGGCCCAATTGAAATGATCAAGCCCAAAGAGCAGCCCAATATGCAACAAGCCCAACTCCTATATCCCAGTGTGCTCGGGTCTTATTTTTCGGATGCGGGATCCGAATTAAAACTTCGCGGGCCCTATTGCTTGCATCTTGATCGTCCATTCTGTTGGTAAGATCTTGACTGCTCTTGACCCTATTAAAACCCTATTCTCCAAAACCCTAGTTCACTCGTGACCTCACTTCTCTCTCTAAAATACACTCTCCGATCTCTCTCTCGTGCGATCTCTCTCTCTCTCTAGAAAGTTCACTCTCTCGTGACATTTCGTGTGATTGTGAGGTTTGAGTGTTAAACTGAGTGATTCTACACTTGTTCACCTCCTTTGTGGACAAATCCTTGTGTTTCTCGTGTGAGCTAGGGTTTTGGGTTGTTCGAGGGGTTTTCTAGGGTTTTTTCGTGGTACTTTTGGGCGATTTGGAGTTGTGTTCTTGAGGGCTATTGTGGCAAGGCTCTACGGGCACCATTAGTTGGTTCTCTGGTGATTCTCTCGGTGACATTTGTGGTTTTGGGAAAATCGGTCCTGAGCCGAAATTCACAATATTTCGGTTTTAGGGTTTTATCCCATATACTTGATTTTACTTTTATCTCGTTGTCTTGTAATTTTAATTCTTGAGTCCTAGAGTAATATTCGTATAATGGATTCTTTATTAGTCCGTATTTGTGCCTGGTTCGTATTTATCTCGAGGCGGATAGATACCCAATAAGTGGTATCGAGCACCTATCCGCCTCGTGTGGGTTGGTGCTTCCGGTTCTTGGCCGGTTCTTGGTGATTAACTTGGCCTGTGGTGACTGCTCGAGTTGGTAATCCGAACTAGCTTCCGTGGTAAAATTTCTTATCTCTCTCACTATTTGCTTCTTTCTCTTGGCTTGGTTGAGAAACCCTAAGCATCAAGCCCCTTGACCCTACATCATACGAGTGTAGTGGAATCCGGGGTGCGAGGGGATCTTTACCGAGTCCCTAGTGATCCTGTTCTATTTTTGTTGCTATACTCTTATCTTGATTATATCACCTGTGTGTGATATTGTGTTTATGTGGTCCTCTATTATATGCTTCACGATCCTGTGTGATCTCTGTGTGGTCTTCTGTTGATATCGTGAACTTGTGATATTATGTGTAATATCTTGTTTCTTGTGACCGCCTCGTGTTCGTGCTTGTGTTCTTGCAATACTTGAACTATGGTTGTTGCTTCCGGATATCATATGGAGTCTTTCAATGGTAAAACTGATTTTTCTATTTGGCAACAAAAAATGAAAGGTATCTTGATTCAACAAAAATGTTTTAAGGTCATTTGTTGAAGGTAAGTTTGGTGAGAAAGATTCTCAAGAACTTAAAAATGAACTTGATGAATATGCTTATTCTTCAATTATTTTGAATCTCTCTCGACTCTGTGTTGAGAAAGGTTGGAAAATTGTCAAGTGCCAAAGATTTGTGGAAAAAATTTGAAGAGCTTTACACGATACTACCCTACCTTCAAAACTTTTCCTTCTTGAAAAATTTTCAGATTCAAATTGGACTTGACAAAAGATATGGATGAGAATCTTGATATTTTTACAAAACTCATCCAAGATATAAAACGATCGGAGATAAGAACATTGATGATTACTCCCTATTATTCTCATTAAATGCTATCACCGATTCTTACAAAGTGATGTGAAATCTGCTATCAAATATGGTAGGGATCAAATTTCTTTAGAAAATGTTGTGAATGGTTTGAAGAGTAAGGAATTAGACCTTAAGTCTTCTAAAGGAACAAACAGGGGAATGGGAAGTGATGCATGTAAGGGGTAGATCCCGAGCAATGATCTAATAACCCAGAGAAATGATAAGAAAAGAGTAAGAGCAAGAATAGGTCTAAATCAGGCCTAAGAACAACATAAAATGTTACAATTGTGGGTAACATGGTCACTACATTAAGGAGTGTACTAAGCCAAAAAGGGAAACCAAAACCAAAAACCTCGAATAATGAACAAGCCAACCTTGCTTCTACTAGTGATAATCTTGGTTATGTGTTTATGATTGTGGAGTCTTGTGATGATGATTCCGTGAACTCGTGACTAATCATGTTAAATCGAACTTGAGTGGTTAATTGATTCACTTGCACTTTTCACATGACACCTTACAGGCATATGTTTACCGATTACACTAAAGTGATGCATGGCTCTGCATTTCTATGGCAAATGAAAAGAAATGTAAGGTTTTGGTATTGGAAATGTATGTCTCAGATTTGATACTGGCTATGTTTTAACTCTAAAGAATGTGAGACATGTTCCGATCTTAGTAACAACTTGATTTCTTGTCTTTCTTTTGGAATCGATGGGCTTGAAGGGAAATGGGGGAATGGTATGATGAAAATCCTTAAGGGCTCTATGATTGTTGCTAAGGCAACTAAAACTAGAAATTTGTATGTCTTGCATGCTAAACATGAATCCTCTCGGCCTGTTTACGCTAATAAAGTTGTGAACTCACTTTGTGAATGATATGGTGACTTATGGCATAAAAGGCTTGGTCATATTAGTGCTAAGGGTCTTGAAT
Source organism: Rehmannia glutinosa (assembly GCA_016081115.2). NCBI lineage: Eukaryota > Viridiplantae > Streptophyta > Magnoliopsida > Lamiales > Orobanchaceae > Rehmannia > Rehmannia glutinosa. Next base: position 391,702 of record JABTTQ020003281.1, read on the forward strand.
TATTGCAGAATAAAGGTTGTTTTGGAAATTATAAGTTGAATACTTTTATCTTTCTGTGATTCATGTGTGTATGGTAAACAACAAAAGGTGAAATTCCTTTCCCTATTCAACCTAAATGATCATCCAGTTGTGATGTTCTTGAATACTTGCATGCTGATGTTTGGAGTCCTTCTTCTGTGCCTACACATGGTGGTAACAAGTATTTTCTGTCCATCATTGATGATTTTTCCAGAAAAGTGTTTGTGTTTTTAATGAAAAACAAGTCTGATGTTTTTGATAAGTTCAAAACCTGGAAAACTCTCATTGAAAATCAAACCGTAAAAAGATAAAGGTTTTAAGAATCGACAATAGCACGGAATTTTGCAATCAAATGATGGACAATCTTTGTGAGGAATTTGGTATTAAAAGGCACAAATATGTGCCTTATTCCCCTCAGCAAAATGGGGTTGCTGAGAGGATGAACAGAACTCTCCTGGAAAGGGTGAGGAGCATGTTGGCTACCTCAGGTCTTTCCAAGAAGTTCTGGGGTGAAGCTGTTGTTACAACAACCTATTTGATAAATAGGTCTCCTTCAGTTCCTTTGGATGGGAAATACCCTGAAGAAGTTTGGACTGGAAAACAAATTGATTTTTCAAACCTCAAAGTTTTTGGATGCTCAGCCTTTGTACACCAAAAACATGATAAATTGGAACCCAGATCTGTGAAATGTGTTTTCTTAGGGTATCCTGAGGGTGTTAAAGGTTTCAGATTGTGGCATAAAGGGGAACCTGGGTTTAAAACTGTGATTAGTAGGGATGTGGTGTTTAATGAACATAAGTTTCCTTGCTTTAATCTTCCTCCTCCTCAAAACTACTCAAAATCTTTGGTACTCCAAGTGAGGTGGAGCCTTCTAACATGTCTCCCGCTATTGCTTTGTCTCACGATACTATTATTAATGATGTTATGCATGATAATGTGAACAATGATGATGTGCATGTTGATAATAATACTCAGCATGATGATTTGCATGATAATCATGATGATTTTCCGATGTTAATACTGAAAATGCTCCCCGCTAATGATGTGCAAGATGAACTTGGTGATTATGTATTAACTAGGGATAGAACTAGGAGAAATGTTAGAGTTCAAACAGATTTGTTGATTTTCACATGACTTCATATGTGTTTTTCGTGTTTGATGCTATTGATAATTTCCGAGCCTAAAACCTTTCAAGCTATTAAGTCCGATTCGTTAAGTGGATGAATGTTATGCAAGATGAAATAACTTCATTGCATGTGAATAATACCTGGGTGCTTGTTCCTAAACATGTTAACTGTTCTATTGTGGATAGTAAATGGTTGTTTAATGTTAAAAATGAAGTGAATGTGTTAGGTTTAAGGCTAGCTGGTAGCTAAAGGTTTTACTCATAAGGAAGGGATAGATTACGTAACTCTTTGCTCCCGTTGTTAAATTTGTAATCGTGAGAATCATGCTTGCTTTGTGTGCTCAGTTCAATTTGGAACTAAAACAATTAGATGTAAAAATTGTTTTTTTACGTGGGGACTTGGATGAAAAAATTTATATGAAATGACTGAGGGCTTTGAGGACAAATCCAAGCCTAATGTGTTTGCTTACTTAAAAATCTTTGTATGGTCTTAAGCAATCACCTAGGCAAAGTGGAATAAAAAATTTGACAAAGGCATGCTTGATTTAAAGTTTGTTAGAAGTCAATTTGACCATTGTCTTTACTTTAAACTTGATGCTACTACTCCTATATTCCCGCTTTATATATGTTGATGATATCTTTGATTGCTAGTCCTTGCCTTAAATTTGTGGATCATGTCGACATTTTTTGATTGCTAAGTTTGACATGAAATATTTAGGTGATGCAAAGAAAATCTTGGTATGAACATTGAAAGAGACAAATAAATCTGTCATTTACTTACACCGATCCTCTTACATAGAAAAGATTTTACAAGAATTTTCTATGGCAAGTGCTAAATATGTGAATGTTCCTTTAGCTTCTCATTTTTTTGTTAAGTAGGGATCAGTCTCCAAAACGATTCTCAAATCAGGCTATGAAAAACATTCCTTATGCAAATGCAATTGGTTTTGTTATGTATCTTATGGTAAGCACTAGGCCCGATATTGCCTATGTTGTGTCTTGTTTGAGTGGATACATGTCTAATCCTGGTATGGTGCCTTTGGAATGCTTTAAAATGGTCATTGAGATATTTAAGGCATTCTATCGATTATAGCTTGTGTTTTTCAAAAATGAAAATGGCATAATTGTGAAAGGTTTTGTTGATTCAAATTATGCAAATGATAGAGCTAGCGGAAAATCTACAACATCATATGTTTTTACACTTTGTGGTTCCCTGCATTATTGGAAATCTCGATTACAACATATTGTGGCTCTGTCAACAATGTTAATCGAGAATATGTTGCTGCAAGAATCAAGCCTTAAAAGAAGCCTTATGGCTAAAAGGTCTTGTTTCGAAATTGGTTTTCTAAAACAAAAAGTTGTAGTATTTTTCGATTCTCATCTGGAATTCAACTTTGCAAAAACCCGATTTTTCACGATAGAACCAAACATATTGATGTACGTTTTCATTTCATTAGAGATATTGTTTCAAAAGGTTTAGTTAATCTTGAAAAAGTGGGTTCAATTCAACCATGCTGATATGGGTACTAAGTGTCTACCCTTATCAATGTTCAAAACATGTTTAAAAATTTTAAATTTTGACACTTAATGGTGACTAGACTGTCCCTTGGTGATTTCCCTGGGCTTATGGCTTCTTGTGTGTTTGCTAATAAGTCCAAAACCCGTTGGACCAAAAGCTTGCTTAGGTCGACTTGTATAAAAATCCTTACTTTAGTGTTTTTTGCATCTTTGTAATCAACTTAGTGTTGATTATGGTGCAAGTCCTCTTTGTACTCTGTGTATAGTAGGCACTTAAGGCGATGATGATGACCGAGTTTAATTTCTCTAGTTTGTCTAATGAATCTAATGAGCCAAAGGTGGAGATTGTTGTGTATGTTGGCCCTTAATTCATTATGGCCCAATTGCAATGATCAAGCCCAAAGAAAAATTTCAATATGCAACAAGCCCAACTCATATATCCCGGTTGTGCTCGGGTCTTATTTTCGGGATCGGGATCCGAACTAAAACTTCGCGGACCCTATTTGCTTGCATCTTGATCGTCCATTCTGTTGGCTTGACCGTTCCTTGACCCTATTAAAACCCTATTCTCAGAAACCCTAGTTCACGTGATCTCACTTCTCTCTCTAAAATACACTCTCCGATCTCTCTCTCTCTCTCTCGTGCGATCTCTCTCTCTAGAAAGTTCACTCTCTCGTGACATTTCTCAGTGTGATTGTGAGGTTTGAGTGTTAAACTGAGTGATTCTACACTTGTTCACCTCCTTTTTGGACAAATCCTTGTGTTTTGTGTGAGCTAGAGTTTTGGGTTGTTCGAGGGTTTTCTAGGGTTTTCTGTGGTACTTTTGGGCGATTTGGAGTTGTGTTCTTGAGGGCTATTGTGCAAGGCTCTACGGGCACCATTAGTTGGTTCTCTCGGTGATTCTCCGGTGACACATTTGTGGTTTTAGGAAAATCGGTCTCCGAGCCGAAATTCACAATATTTCGGTTTTAGGGTTTTATCCCATATACCCCGATTTTACTTTTATATGTTGTCTTGTAATTTCAATTCTTGAGTCCTAGAGTAATATTCTCGTATAATAGGATTCTTTATTGAGTCCAGTATATGTGTCCGGTTCGTCTATCCGAGGCGGATAGATACCCAACACTTTGGATAGAAATACAAAAACACCGGTCATATATCACTGATGAGTATTTAAGAAGAGAAGAGCAATTGTGTTAAAAAAATTGAAGTTAACAATGTGTTAGTTTGTGAATTATTCTAGAAAAAAGTTTCAGAATATACTTCTCGACTTTTCGAAAATATATTTTCACATCCAAACACGTTTTCATGATTTTATAACAATCATTACTCTTATCTCTTGTTCACATATTATTTTCAAGAAAAAGTTCCATTAAATATAATCATTAGATAATTTAGTATCACATTCAAACACTATCAATTTTTTCTTCTCTAAATTATATTTTTTCACCACTTATTAGAATGATATAGCTCGAGAATAAAAAGCATAATAAATCATACCGTTGTACTTTAGGCAATAAGGGTGGCCTAGACCCAAGAGGCTAGAGGCTAGAGGCTAGAGGCTAGAGGTAAGCTTGATAAAAGTAATAAAGCACTGATAAGGTGGCTGCAACAAAGCTAGCTAGGATAAAATATCACGACCCCACTAGCTCAAATTAAGGGAACCTCATTTTCTGTAAGTACACCAATTTCTTTCTTAAACCTTCAACATTTCCAATTTATTCTTCCTCCAATTTTATGTGGCACAATCATATGACACGATTATATGGCACGATTGTGTGATACAATCATGTGACACATGATCATCCTGGCATGATCATGTGGGTGTATTTAGACAATAAGGATATTTTAATCTTTTAAATACCATGAATTTAAAAGGTGTGTATATTAAAAAAAAAGGGTATAAATAGCGCCACAAAGCAAATAATAAATATAAGCAAAACTAAATATTTTTATCCCCCTAGACACTAGGATTTCTTTGGTCGTCTAAGATTTTCTTCCCTAACGCCTAATCCCCCAAAGTGCGAAGACCCATCTAGACAGTAGATATCAGTCTATCGGCCGACTAGTGCCCTTTAGTACACTAATTCTGATTATCTGCATAATCTTGTAGGTTCCACCAAATAGTATCTTAAAGAAAAATAGCGCTAGAGAATTCATGAACAAGACAAGGATTAATATTCAGGAAAAAAATGTAAGAAAACTCTTGGCTGCTGTGGACTTATTCAGTCCCCATGTGTTTTAATTTGCCATTCAACAAAGAAAAAGAAAGCCCCTCAAAAAAAGGTAGATAATTCTAGATTATAGACTCTTTTTGCCAAACTTAATACACAAATTTAAGCATGTATGTGGGATATTATTTTAAAAAAAAAAAAAGCCTCCATACTCTGACAGAGAATCCAATATTCCGATTTTTCACTTTGTTTTTTTATGTACAAAGTAGCCCTCCCATCACTCCAACCATTGGAAGGTTCTCTTGTCTGGTTTTCAAGATTTGTTTCTGCAGACGATATTATTCGTATCCTTTAAGCATATTGCCTTTATTATTCATTTTTTGAAGAAAATCATTGATAAGATGATTATTCCAACTACTATATATGCCCGTGAGATCATGATATTGGATCTCCTAATTCCTTTGAAATTTTATTCGTGATGTCGTATTATTATTATTATTATTGTTTACTCCCAAAAATTACTCCTCCTCGCCGATCACCTTTCTAGTCGAAGACCACCACGGACCTGCACAAGGGGGCCGGAGGGGGCTCCGCGCATCTCTCCGATGCTTAAGTCGATTGTGAGAAGGAAGACAGACTAGAGAGAGAAAAAGCAATGCAACGGTAAAAATGAGATTAGGTTAGAATAAACCCGGGCTTGGGCCTTTTATACCTTAGCTCGGATTAGGGTTTCCGTAAAACCGGGATTCCGTTACGATTTGGTGTCGAGTCATCATTAGATTAGGATCGAATCTCATTAAAAACCCTAATTTCACGCTGTAATACTGGACCTCCGATCTCTCGAGTAATTCGGCTCTTTGTGTTGATACAAAACCTTTTAAATCTTACAAGGCATCTCCAGTCTTATACATCTCTCATAGCCGAACCGACCTATTCTTCTAAGGTCATGCTCAACTTTAACACGTCCATAACAGTCGGCTCAACATCGCCGACTCTATACAGTCGGCTCATCACAACAACTTGAACTCGGACTTGACAGCCGGCCCAAGTAGATAAGCCCCATACCAATCTCTCGCTATAAGCCTCCACGAATCGGCACATTATTTAACACTTAACAAACCATCCCAGGCTATGGGCCTCATCACTTCGCCCAATGCCAGGTATCATCAGTCGGTCCAACGCCCCGCGCTATCAGTCGGCCTGCATAATCATTTGCCCTTATCAATTTCCCCCAACTATGGGTTGGTCTCGCACCTCAACCATAGTTGCTCATAGCCGAACCGACCTAACATTTAGGGTCCGTGCTTTTCACTTTCCCGCCGACTCTTGGCGTTTGAAATTCTGCCGCCTTTGGCCTTTCGAGTACCGACACGCGGATTTGATTGATAAGACGCCCTTTCGCCTACCGACGCCTCAGACCGTCAATCACCTCCTCGAAAATCGAGGCACCCTTTTGTCTTCTCTCCCCTTATAAAAGTCATTTTCCTCCTCCATTTTTCACTTTCCCATATTTCAAGTTTGAGCATCCTCCCCAAAGATACTTTTCTTCTCCGCGAAATTCTCCGGACTCCGACAGTTTCAAGAGTTCCACATCCTGCACACTTTCTTCCTTCAACCTCATATTTATATCCAAGAAGTGACCCTCTCTCTTCCAGTTTTTCTTTCCTTTTAATATGGCATCCTCTTCCTCACACTCAACACCGTCGGACGCGGTTGTCGCCGACTTAGAACGGTGGGCCATGACGACGGCTCTGTTCCTCCGCCACTTTCCCTCACCGGTGTCCGCCCATCGGACCCGACGCGATCAATCTAGCTCCGATTTAGGTCGTGATTCTGACACGATAGAGATCCGAGCCCGTGTCGGGTCCCTTACTCGTATATCCTCATGATTTTAAGGGGATCACCTTATCACCCCCAATCTTCAAACCCTTAAAAGAACCGCCCAAATTTCGTCCTCTTTCAAACTCTATCTTCCTAGCAGACTCCGACCGACCTAACCGACCTCCACCCAATGCCTATCCTTCTTCGTAGGTCGGATAGAGGGCGCCTCCGATTTCCCATCCATCCATTCATGGTGGGGTATCCGAGTTCTCTCGGGTGCCTTTAAATCAACTAGCCCCGAACTCCTTCCGTATCTAGCGGCTTCATTATTTTGACCAAATATTTAGACATAGAACCCACTTTAGATCTTCTTCTTTGCCCTATTCCAAATAAAGAGCTCAAACACCAAGGGGTTTTTCTACATCACCTCCCGAGGTGATGCTCGTTTCTAAGCAAGTATCCTTCCTCCAACAAATTTCGGAAGGACAAATATTTTTTCATTTCCTCCCCCCGAGCTTGGGGGTTCCCTATTGCTTGGACCTGGACCCTTCCACTTCAACGCAAACACAACCCTAGAGATCGGTCTCCCGACCTCCAGGCTCAGATAAATAAACTCACTTTGGTTAAATACGACCTCTCTCGCCTTATAACCCCTTCTCTTTTATACTACTTTGAGCTGAGCCCCATCGTGGCTCCCTTACCTTGCGACATTGGTAATTGTCTTTTTTGCGATTGATCTATTTTACTCTTTACTCATTGGCTAATCTTTCCTCTTTGTGCAGATATGTTCATGGCACAGATGGTCGCTGAGCTGGATGATGAGGAGCAAGTCCTTGCTCCTGGCTCACAACCTCCTTCATCCAGTGTTGCCGCTCCACGCCCTGGAGGTCAGCCTCCTCCACTTCGGCGACCAGACACAATTGCCGCAGTGATGGCCGATCTTACTGGCCCAGGGGCTCAACCTTCTATCCGACCTCCTCCTTCCAAGAGGCCGGCTGTTGGCACCAGCGTGGGAGCTGCCAAGAGGGCGAAGAACACCCCACCTCCTGCTGCTCTCCCTCTCTCTCGCACTCCCATTCATACGCCCAACCAAACCTTCTTCACTGGCAATTCCATCCTGAAGAACAACGATGGAACCTTTGCCATCCAATATATTCAGGGCAACTGCCCGAACCCCGACCGAACCGCCATGGAGAAACTCAGTGATGCTGAGCTGGTGACTTCATTCTGCCTTAACCAATCCAAGGCCGATGCACAGTTGGCTGCACTGATCTCCCGAGCTCGGGTTGGCTTTGCCGATCCTTCCCAAAGTGCCGAGCTCAACAATTCCAAGAAGGAGGTCATCCGGCTGAAAGCTCGGGAGACTAAACTCCTAGAGGAAAATCGCCGGTATAAGGAGGGGGAAGAGGTCAACAAGGCCATGGTGGCTTTCTCAGAGGCCAAAGTAAAGGCTTTGAGATCGATAATGCCGACCTGAAGACCGAGCTAAGCGATCTCCGGCTGGGGATGTCTTTGTCAATGTCGACCAAGCCCGAGCCGAGGGCGTAGAGAAGCCGGTCGGCAAAGTTTCCTCACCTCCCGAGGGCTCTTCCATAGTTCGGGCCATTCGGGAGAGGGTGAAGCAAGCACTTTTTAAGCTCCAAGGAATTTATTCGAGTTTCTCTCAGATCCGCCATGGAGTACTATGGCTTTGCTTTTGACCAGGCCGAGCTTCAACTCGGGAACGCGGTATCACTACCGAGCCCTTCGATCGCCGAGGTCCCCGGAGGATTCTCGCCCGACCCCAAAGGCTTCGTGTTTTTCGACGAGGCGGAGCGTCTCAACCTTGCTCCTCGTGGAGGAGTTCATAGAGTCCTTATCTCGCTCCTTTTATCCTCCACCCTCCTCGGCTCGACCGGTCCTTCACAAGCTCCCGGAGCTCGTCATCCTCCCAGCCTTCCTCTCGCAGTCAAGTTCGAGATATCCCGGATGACGATCTCGAACTCGCTCTCATGACGATGTGACCATCTCCATGGATGACCGAACACCGAAAATGTTCCCCTCCTACTTAGGAGTTTAGTTCGCTTTTGTACTTTTCTATCATGTACTTGTATTTATTTTGGATGATCAATAAAGTTTCTTCGCACTTTTATTTCTCGATCTCTTGTCTATTATTCTTAATTTTTTTTTTTTTGCAAAAAGGTTAGCGATCGTGCTCCTCGTGGCCCCAAGTATTTGGAGACTAGCTCGAGTGAACTCCAAATACTTGTCGGTCTTCAAAGGAAGCCGGCTCGAGCCGAGCTCCTTGCATGGCTCGTGGCCCCAAGTATTTGGAGACTAGCTCTAGCCGAGCTCCAAATACTTGTCGATCTTCAAAGGAATCGCTCGAGCCGAGCTCCTTGCATGGCTCGTGGCCCCAAGTATTTGGAGACTAGATCGAGCCGAGCTCCAAATACTTGTCGTCTTCAAAGGAAGTCGGCTCGAGCCGAGCTCCTTGCATGGCCTCGTGGCCCCAAGTATTTGGAGACTAGCTCGAGTGAGCTCCAAATACTTGTCAGGTTTCAAAGGAAGGCGGCTCGAGCCGAGCTCCTCGCATGGCCTCGTGGCCCCAAGTATTTGGAGACTAGCTCGAGCCGAGCTCCAAATACTTGTCGTTTCAAAGGAAGGTCGGCTCGAGCCGAGCTCCTCGCATGGCCTCGTGGCCCCAAGTATTTGGAGACTAGCTCGAGCCGAGCTCCAAATACTTGTCGGTTTCAAGGAAGTCGGCTCGAGCCGAGCTCCTCGCATGGCCTCGTGGCCCCAAGTATTTGGAGACTAGCTCGATCCGAGCTCCAAATACTTGTCGGTCTTCAAAGGAAGCTCGGCTCGAGCCGAGCTCCTCGCATGGCCTCGTGGCCCCAAGTATTTGGAGACTAGCTCGAGCCGAGCTCCAAATACTTGTCGTCTTCAAAGGAAGGCCGGCTCGAGCCGAGCTCCTCGCATGGCCTCGTGGCCCCAAGTATTTGGAGACTAGCTCGAGCCGAGCTCCAAATACTTGTCGTCTTCAAAGGAAGCCGGCTCGAGCCGAGCTCCTTGCATGGCCCCGTGGCCCCAAGTATTTGGAGACTAGCTCGAGTGAGCTCCAAATACTTGTCGATCTTCAAAGGAAGTCGGCTCGAGCCGAGCTCCTTGCATGGCCTCGTGGCCCCAAGTATTTGAGACTAGCTCGAGCCGAGCTCCAAATACTTGTCAATCTTCAAATGAAGCTCGGCTCGAGCCGAGCTCCTTGCATGGCCTCGTGGCCCCAAGTATTTGGAGATTAGCTCGAGCTAAGCTCCAAATACTTGTCGATCTTCAAAGAAAGTCGGCTCGAGCCGAGCTCCTTGCATGGCCTCGTGGCCCCAAGTATTTGGAGACTAGCTCGAGCCGAGCCCCAAATACTTGTCGGTCTTCAAAGGAAGGCGGCTCGAGCCGAGCTCCTTGCATGGCCTCGTGGCCCCAAGTATTTGGAGACTAGCTCGAGCCGAGCTCCAAATACTTGTCGATCTTCAAAGGAAGGTGGTTCGAGCCGAGCTCCTTGCATGGCCTCGTGGCCCTAAGTATTTGGAGACTAGCTCGAGCCGAGCTCCAAATACTTGTCGATCTTCAAAGGAAGCGGCTCGAGCCAAGCTCCTTGCATGGCTCGTGACCCCAAGTATTTGGAGACTAGCTCGAGCCGAGCTCCAAATACTTGTCCGGTTTTCATCTTTTTCATTTTCCGAACTCATAATGTAGGGCAGCGTATCACTTCATTCAAAACGAGTATATTGATTACATCGAATATTTCTCTATTCTAGGAATGATATTTCTTCAAATTACAACTGTTCCAAGCCCTCGGGAGTTTTCGACCTCCGATCTCTTCCAGCTCGTACGCCCCTCCTGCTAGTACCTTGACCACCCGAAGTGGCCCTTCCCAATTCGCATCCAACTTCCCTTTGTTTTTGCTAGCATCTGACCTTCTCAAAACTAAATCTCCGACCTGGAAGGCCCTTTTCTTTACTTTCTTGTCATAAGCCGCTTTAATCCTTCCTCGTGTTTTTTCCATCTGCAAAAATGCCATTTCCCTTTTCTCATTTATCGTATCCAATGCCTCCCGAATCAACAGCTCATTAATATTTTCATCAAAATTCTGAACTCGATGTGTTTCCATCCCGATCTCTGCCGGTATGACAAAGATCCATACCATACACCAGTGAACGGAGCTCGCCATGGCCTCTTTTGGATTAGTTCGATAAGCCCACAACACCGAACCGAGCTCCCGAACCCACGCCTCCCGCCTTCTCTAGCCGAGCTTTCAATCCTTGGACGAGAATTCTATTAGTCACTTCCACCCGCCCATTGCTTTGTGGGTGAGCCACCGAAGTGAAGTTTTGCTTGATCTTCATCTCCTCACACCAAGCTCGGACTTCGCCCCATGACTGCGTCCCATTATCGATATCAAGGCACGAGGCACTCCATACCGCACACTATATTTTGCCAAATAAATTTCATTATCGCATCTTCATTTATCTTAGCAAGAGGTTCTCGCCTCCACCCACTTGCTAAAATAGTCGATTGCCACAATCAAGAACTTCCTCGACCAAGCCGGAGAAAAGGACCTACAATGTCAATTCCCATTTTGCAAACGGACATGCCGAGCTCATCGTCATGAGTTCTTTCCCGGTCGATGTACCAAAGGCGCATGGATCCGACATTTTTCGCATGTTCTCACCAACTTCTCTGTTTCTTCTTTCGAGGTAAGGCCAAAAATACCCCGCCCTAAGGACTTTTTCATCAAAATTCTTGCTCCCATGTGATTCCCACAAAGAACCTTCATGTATCTCTCTCGAGCACATATGTGCCCTCTTCTCCACTCAAACACCTCAAGCAAAGGCATAGAGAAGCCTCTCTTATATAACTTATCCCCGATAATGCAAAAACGTGTCGCTCGAATTTTTCCCGAGCCGCTTCGCGCCTATCTGTTGGTAAGACCCTTCTTTTAGGTAAGCTATGATAGCCGGCCTCCAATCCTCTTTTTCCTCAATCTCTCCGACTTCCAACCTCAAGCCGTTTCCTTTGCTACCAAAAGTGTGATTTGTTTAGCTTGATTCTCCAAGGCCGAATCGCAATTTTGCCGAGAAAATCCGCCGACCATTTTCTTCCCTCGGGACCTGACATATCTTGATTTCCTTCACTCTTCCTTCTAAAGCTCGGTATGCTTCAACATACCTCTTCATCCTTTCTTCCTCATCTCGAACTCTCCCATAACTTGTTTATGGACGAGCCGTGATGATCTATGTAAATTACCATCCTAATGACTCCCATCTCAATAGCCATTTGCATTCCTCTCGATGAATGCTTCATACTCCGCCTCATTGTTCGATAGCTTGAATTCCAACCTCACAAAGAAAGTCATTTTCGATCCCTTGGCTGATCAAAACAATACCAAAGACCACATCCCGAACTCCCCTATGAACCATCCACATAAATCACCCAGGCTCCTTCACCGCTATCATCTCTAGTTGATTCTTGAACAAAATCGCCAAAGCCTGGGGCTTTGATGGCCGATCTGTTCTCAAATCCAATATCATACTCACTCATCTCGATAGCCACTTCACTAACCTCCCCGCTACTTCAGGTTTACTCATCACATTTCTCAACGGAAGATTAGTTCGAACGATTACCTTATGCGAAAGGAAATACGGCCAAGTCTCCTCATGATCACCACCAAAGCCAAACCCGCCTTCTCTATCTCAAAGATATCGCGGCTGGGCGTTCCTCAAAACTTTTATCGACATAGTACACCGGCCTCGAACCGATCTCTCCTCCCCGATCAAGACCGTGATAACCCCTTGCTCCCCTACCGAAAGATAGAGGTATAGGGGCTCCCTGTGCAACGGCTTAGTTAGCAATGATAGATCGCCAAGTAATTTTTCAAGTCCTCGAAAGCCTTTTGGCACTCTTCATCCCAAACAAACTTTTTGGCTTTCCTCAAGACCTTAAAAAAGGGCAAACTTCTCTCTCGCAAGGCGTGAAATAAAGCGATTCAATGTCGCTTTAGCCGATTGTTAAACATCGCACATCTTTGGCATCCCGAGGTGGTGCCATCTCTCTAATGGCCCTGACCTTTTCCGGGTTGGCCTCTATTCCTTTCTCCGTTACCATGTACCCCAGAAACTTTCCCGACCTGACCCCAAAGGCACACTTCTTGGGGTTCACTTCATCCTATACTTCCTCGGCGTGTCAAACGCGTTTCGGCCGATCATGCACATGATCAGCGGCTTTTATACTTTTGACCAACATATCGTCTACGTACACTTCCATGTTCCGCCATTTGCTCCCAAACATCTTATCTACCAACCTTTGGTATGTGGCTCCCGCATTCTTTAATCCGAACGGCATTACTACATAGCAGAATGTACCAAAAGAGGTGGTGAAGCATACCCTTTTTTGGTCTTCTTCTGCTAGCCTGATCTGATGATATCCCTGTGATGCATCCATCATGCTAAGCAGTTCACATCCCGACGTCGAATCCACCAGCTGATCAATTCGGGGCAATGGGTAATAATCTTTAGGGCAAGCACGATTCAAATCCCTAAAGTCCACACACATGCGCCAATCGTCCTCCGTTTTCGGAACCAATACTGCATTAGATAGCCATTCTGGAAATTGGATTTCCTTAATGTGCCCTGCTTTCAACAACTTTTGCACTTCCGCCCTAATTATAGCATCCTTCTTAGGACCGAAGTTCCTCTTCTTTTGCTTTACCGGCTTATATGATGGATTAACATTAAGCCTATGTTCAGCGATGCTTGGATCTATTCCCACCAGGTCTTCGCTGTCCAAGCAAATACATCCACATTATTCCTCAAAAACTCCACCACCATCCCTTAATTCATCACCAACTTTTTCCGACTTTAGTGACCTTATCGGGGTCACCTGGAACTAGCTCAACCATCATCATTTCATCATTGGCTGGACATGCTCCCGTTCGGCCCAACCTAACCAACTTGTCTTTGTTTCTATCATCATCAAAAGCACTCCCCTTCTCGCTTCTAAATACTTTCTACGTACAATTTTCTAGCCATATATCGATCACCATCGACTTCCCTACTTTTCTCTCCCACAGAAATTTCATTTTTAGATGGTATACCGACACCACGCTTGGAAGGCATTTAGTGCCGGTCTACCCAACATGACATTATAAGAGGACGGTGCCTCGACTATCAAAAACCGAATCATTCTAGTTTTACGACAGGCTCCTTACCCAAAGAGATGTGCAAAGTAATCATACCTATTGGTTGGATCATCCCTCCAAATAATCCACCAACGCCGTGTCCACCGTCTCAAGCCGCACGGAGATCCATCTTCCTATAGCAATCATAGAATAGAATATCCGTTGAACTCCCAAAGATCCACAAATACCCGATGCACATCATAATTAGAGATCGTCATTTGTGATCACAAGGGCATCGTTGTGAGGTGTCACAATACCTCGCAATCCTCGGTCCGGTGGATATTCGCCTTGACCGACTTTGTTCCACCTTCAATCGCTCTTGCACCGATCCCGTGTGCCGCTCTCACATAATTTTTCCGAGCTCGCCTCGAATCTCCTTCCGCGGCCCTCCAACAATCATCCGGATGACCTCACGCGAGGTGGGGGCGGAGGTGGAGGCAGCCTCCTCCCTCTCCCCTACGCTCGGCTCCCGCCGAGGTTGATGGTATCCCGGTTATCCCTCTTATACTCCCCTTTTTTCTCCTTTTTGTCAATGTACACAAATTCCCCGAGGTGACGCTTGAATGAGCCGTTCGATCTCATCCTCGTGTGTGCACCGATCTGTTGTGTGCCCATACTCATTATGGAATCTACAAAACTCCTTACATTTCGCTTTATGGTGCCTCTGCGTGCGCTTTTGGCCATCTCGGTCGGGATGCCTCTCAATAGCTATAAGCACTTCGCCCGAGGAATGACCAAAGGCGTATACTTTTCAAACCTCGGCCTTCCCCCATTGCTCGGACCTCGGCTTCTTCTTCGAGGTACTTTGTCTTCCGATCTTCCTCCCGTCTCTTCTCTTCTCTCCTTCCTCTCTTTTCATTTTTCTCGCCTCTTCCAAGTTTATATATTTCTCTCCGAGCTAATGTCGTCAAATGTCTTAGCAGCTCTATCACTAATGATTCAAAGAACTCCCCATCCTCGGGCCCGAGCTAGGGCATTGGCCAAAATTTTCGACTAGCCGACGGCACCTCCAACTTTGCCGTTGTAAACCTCTCGGATATAACTCCAAGTCCTTCCCCTTCTCTCTCTGTTTGATACTAAACAAAGTCGGGCGCCTTTGGTACTTACGAACTCGCGAATTGGTTAAGGAAAGCCGAACTAAAGTCATCAAAATTTCGAATGGAGCAGGGGCGGTGACTAAACCATCTTTGAGCCGACCGTCAAAGTGGTAGGAAAAACTCTACACATCACGCCGTCCGTGAACTGTGTAGTAGAGCGGCGTTCTCAAAGCGGCAAAGATGGTCCCACGGGTGCCGTGGTACCATCATATTCGGCTCGAGCTCGGTATGAGGCCGAAGCTCGTGCCCCGCCATTACCTCTTCCGAGAAGGGCGTTCCCAAATCTCACCCGAATCGCCGCGCTCCTGGTACTCCAGCCACTCTCCGAATATCTCGCACTCACGGTGAAGGTCATCCATCCGATTCCACCAATCTTGGTCCTCGGTAGACACATGTTCCGCCCCTTGATGAATGTACTTCCTCCGCCATAGTCGGCCGCCGACCTCTTTCTCCTACCTCCGGGAGGGACCACAGGAGGGGGACCACAGAGGAGGAGGAACCACCTGGGGAGGGGGACCACCGTGGAGCGGGTGGTGGAAGCATCTCCTCAAGCGCCTCTCCACCGTCTCGCTCCCATGACTCTAGTGATGAAGCCACCCAATTGTTCAAAGAACATTGGACTCAAATCTATACTCCCCCCAGACATAAAGCGTCATCCATCCGCTCGTCCTCTCGCACCCGCTGTCCTCCGCCCGTTCACCGGGGTGGTAGGGGCGGAGGTGCAACATCCTCTGCGTGACTACGCCGGAGTATCTCCTAGCGTACGGTTCAAATCATCTTCCAAACTTCTCCTAACCTCTTCCATAGCCAAAACCCGAATCTCACGTCGTTGCTCAATGCTTCCCATGACGGCGCCACTTGTTTACTCCCAAAAATTACTCCTCCTCGCCGATCACCTTTCTAGTCGAAGACCACCACGGGACTCGCACAAAGGGGGCCGGAGGGGGCTCCGGCGCACCCTCTCCGATGCTTAAGTCAAGATTGTGAGAAGGAAGACAGACTAGAGAGAGAAAAAAAGCAATGCAACAAAGTAAAAATGAGATTAGGTTAGAATAAACCTGGGCTTGGGCCTTTTATACCTTAGCTCGGATTAGGGTTTTAGTAAAATCAGGGATTCCGTTTACGATTTGGTGTCGAGTCATCATTAGATTAGGATCGAATCTCATTAAAAACCCTAATTTCACGCTCTGTAATACTGCGGACCTCCGATCTCTCGCAATGTGCCGGCTCTTTGTGTTGATCAAAACCTTTTAAATCTTACAAGGCATCTCGGTCTTATACATCTCATAGGCCGAACCGACCTATTCTTCCGAGGTCATGCTCAACTTTAACACGTCCACAACAGTCGGCTCAACATCACGACTCTATACTGGTCGGCTCATCACAACAACTTGAACTCGGACCTTGACAGCCCGGCCCAAGTAGATAAGCCCCATACCAATCTCTCGCTATAAGCCTCCACGAATCGGCACATTATTTAACACTTAACAAACCATCCAAGGCTATGGGCCTCATCACTTCTGACCCAATGTCGTATCATCGTCGGCCCAACGCCCTGGGCCTATCAGTCGGCCCAGGACATAATCATTTGCCCTTATCAATTATATACGTAACATTCATTAGAGATAAGAAAGGAAAAAAATAGAAACGTGTAAAGACTAATAAATTTATCTTCTTAAGTTTTGAAAAAACAAAATTAATTGGGAAGCAAAGGAAGAAAGAAAAGAGCAGCCGAAGAAGAGTAAAGCTGTAAAAAGGAGGACCGAATTCTTTGGCTTTGAAGTCTTTGGAATGCTGCGCCAGCCGCAAAGTGATGATGCAAATGATTCTTGGTCGCATTTTTCAGTTTCGCGATATCACAATTATTCGTGTGTGCCCTTGTTAGTATGTGAAATATTGAAATGGTCTTCTTGTTAGCCCTTAAATCTGATTAGATTTATAAGCAACCTTGATATGGATAATTTTCAGTTAACTATTTTTAACTTAAGTTCATTCATAATTTAAGCCCAATTTTGCAATTAAATAAAGTATCCAATGGTTTAATATTAAATTATTGGGCCAAGATACAAAAACAATATTCGAGGCCATATTTCTTTGGATTTTTCAGCATCGTTGCTGAGTTAAACATGAAAGAGTAGGTTGCAGCTAGAGCACGCAAAATTGGTCCGGCATGATCGCCGAATATAGAATTGAACTAGGCTTCATTTTAGAGGTGAAAAAGATCTCACCTACTTTGGCCCACTCAAATGACCCAAAGCCCGAAATGCCCAAACAAAAATACACTTGTTGGGTGGTGTAGGCCACAAAAATGTAGTCCGACGAAATTTCAGGCGGGCGGACCAACCCAATTTTATGGTTTGGTGGGTGGCCGACTCGCCCAACCCATTTGACTCCACTGCGGCATTTAAATAAGTTCGCATTAAGAGCACTCGCACTCACTTTTGAGAATCGTAATTTTGTAAGTCCGATAAGATTATTGGGCAAAAATGTTTTTTTAGTCCACTAATTGGACGGCTTGAGAAATTTAGTCCACACTTTTAGAAATTTTTGAAATTGGTCCACTAAATGGCAAAAATTCGGACATTTAGTCCACTGACCTGCTATTGCAGGTAACAATCCTATGTGGAATTGTTTTCTTTTTGCTTTTCCTTTTGGCCTTAAAGTATGAATTGTTTTTGTTGATGGGGCATATTATGTGACATTTTGGAGGGAAATATATTATTTTCAATGTAAATTAGATCAAAAAAAAAATTATAAGATTTATTATGAATAAAATGAAAATGATTACATAAAATATTTAAATTATTTTTTAATTTGAAAAACAAAAAATAATTTTAAAAAATCCATGAAAAACAAAAATAATGTTAATAAAATTTAAGATATTTTAATTGGAGAAATGTATTCGAAATTAAAAAATAAAAATTATTTATATCATATGTTTAAATTATAAATTATTTAATTGGATAAATAACATTTTATATTTATAATTAAAGAGTAATAATTAAATTATTTTTATACGCTTTTTAAAATTTAAATATTTTTATGCGATTTTTTTGTACTTAAATAGTTTTTGTACGAGTTTTTATCTTGTTTTTTTTTTGTAATTCAAAAGTTTTTTATACAGACTTTTTAAAAACAATTCTTGAAAAATAAGAATAATGTTAATAAATTTAAGATATTTTAATTGGATAAATATATTCAAAATTATAAAATAAAATATTTTCATTTTTTATGTTTGAAGAGTAATAATTAAATGGTTTTTTATTTTCTTTTTACCACGGAATATTTTTATTTATAGTTGAATTAAATATAGTTTTCTATATTTTAAGTCTAATATTTTAAAAATACAAATATTAAGAAGTAATTTAAACTTATGATATAAATAATTTTTCTTATTTTATAATTTTGAATATATTTATCCGATTAAAATATTTAAATTTTATTAACATTATTCTTATTTTTCATAGACTTTCTTTTTTAAAAATTATTTTGTGTTTTTCAACTAATAAATTTTTTAAATATATTCTGTAAATTATTTTAATTTTATTCATAATGAATATTATATTTTTACCTAATTTACATTGAAAATAATATTTTTTCCTCCAAAATGCCACTTAATATGCCACATCAACAAAAACAATTCATATTTTGAGGCAAGAAAAAAAAATTTCCACATATGATTGCAGGTTAAGATTATCTCGCAATAGCAGGTCACTAGACTAAATGTCCGGATTTTGCCACTTAGTGGACCAATTTCAAAAATTTCTAAAAGTGTGGACTAAATCTCTCAAGTCGCCCATTTGAAAAAAACATTTTTGCCAGATTATTGAGGAGCCATAGTTTTCTACGGTTGAAAACGAGAGCAACCTATGTATAGCAGAGAGTTTTTTTCATATAGCAGAAACTAATGTACAGAAAATGTTCATGGCATACAACAGCAAAACCTATATACAAATTAGAAGGCACTTGTCATAAAAAGCTCAAGCCCATGAACCGCTTCCAAAAGCAGATAGTAGTAGCACATTACCAGCGCAAACTGTTAATGCATCGCTTCTCATGATTATTAAAATAAAGAAAACCAAAAACAAACAGAAAAGATCGATACGAAAATTCTAATGTTTTCAAAACATAAAACTCGATTCCCCAAGAACACTCCAAGTCTCCAAGCTTAAGCTTACATGCTGAACTCCATATTTGCCCCTGTAGCTTCTGGATGATAATGCATTATTTCCTGCCACATCATTTCTCTAATCATCTCTTCCCTAAATCCTCGTCTATATCAAGATTAATCGGTACCTGGGCCGGAGGATCACATCTCGGTCGTACAGGGGAGACATGTACGGGTGTTGAAGTGCTTCGTTACCCCAATCCTCTTCGACGGGTCAAAACGAGCATTTTCTGTAATAGATCAATCGCCAAAGGATGGGCGTGAGGATAAAGGCGGGCAAAAGGAGTTCCAAGTGAATAAGGAAGAGTTTTAATGTATTTTCTCGCTTTAGGGTTATCAATAAATTCAAGATCGTCTTCTCTTTGGCTACCAAGGATGTTGATAATTAGCTTAAGCTGGTTAAGACACTCTGTACCAGGGAAAATTGGTTTTCTACCAAGGAGTTCTGCGAAGATACAACCAACAGACCACACGTCGATCGGCGTCCCGTAGTTGTCACAGCAGAGGAGGAGCTCTGGGGCCCGGTACCAACGAGTGACCACGTATTCAGTCATGAATTGACCTTTACTGCTGTTTGTGCGTGCAAGCCCGAAATCGCATATTTTAAGATCGCAGTTGGCGTTGATGAGTAGGTTGCCAGGTTTGAGATCGCGATGAAGAATATTTGCCGAGTGTAGATACTTCAGACCTCTTAGTAACTGCAATGAGAAATTCAGAAAAGTAAAATAAAATTTAAATGACTGCAGTCCATTATGCACAGGTTTTATGGATCAAAATTTCAAATACTAAGAAATCAACATGTAATTAAAATAATAATAGTATGTTCATATCAGATTTTCCTGGTTGTACATGAACAGTTCAAGAATATTCCTGAAAAGAAAGTAGTAGGATTTCTTTCCTGATTCTTAGCTTCATGAAATACATGCCAAAGAGCTGCTGGCATGAAGCCTTGAGACTCAAGCAAAGAAGATTCATCAGCACATCCATAAACTAAAATGGCTAGAACTGGGCATGATTTTTGTCCCCATGTTTGGCAGCTTTTAACAGAGCATAAGGAAGCTAATTGATAAGGCAATATAGCAAACTTCACGACAAACAATAAGAAGGATGCGTGCAAGCATTTCTAAGCACATGTAGTACTAATAAATAGGGAAGAACATTGAAATTTAGCCGATAAGCAATAAAATAGAAGAGAATTTATTACAAGCGTCCCAAGAACAATCAAAGCGGTTGTTATATACGAATTTCTAGCTTTCAAAGTTAGCAGCAGCTAAAAGAACTTCAATTACTTTCGTTGTTTTTCTTTTTGCTGCAGACATTGGAATTATATCAAAACTTCTAGGTTTCATTAGTTAACAGATGCTAAAAGTTCTCTCTATAGCTCGCGTCATTTTCTATTTTTGCCGCAGACGTTCTTCCAACTCAAAATAAACAAATAAGAACAGTAATTAAACTGTAATTGACCTAAGCCATCATTGGGGTATCATTCTAATAGTAGAAGTCTAGCAATGGGGTACTGCATTATTTATTTATAGTGTTTTCCAGTTCACACTTCACTTATCTATTTGCAGGGGGTTTTCTAGTACTATGGTTCACAATCATTAGTAGGTACTTCAAGTCAAATTATTGTTACCAGCGAAAACTTGAATCTACCCTTGGAACTACATGAACACACAAGTACTGCACAGGTCTAGCCTGCTCATTCTTCAGAAATAATAGGTACAATGGTAACAGAGATGAAATAATGCAATAAAGTTGAAACAAAAATATAATTCATATACAAACCCTAGGCCATGAAAATTACCTGAAAAGAAAATACTGGCAATGGTCATTTGTAAGTGTCTGAGAGGACTTAATGATCTGATGCAAATCCGTATCCATAAGCTCGTAAACCAAGTAGACGTCTTTGAAACTTCCCTTGTGTATAGGAAGCATGACATCTTTGAGAGCTATCACATTTTCATGTTTAAGATGCCGGAGAAGCTTCAGTTCGCGCAAAGTTCTCAGTGCATCAATTCGATTTTCAAAGGCATTATGTATCTTCTTGATTGCAACCTTTTCATTGGTTTCCCTGTTGACAGAAGAACACACTATGCCATAGGCCCCTCGACCAATAGGCTTGATAGGCACATACTTCGTATCGATCTCAAAAAGTGTTTGCCACATGGAGTAGTAATGCTTTCCTAGAGATCTAACCCCATTTGGAGGTTCAACTGGAGTTGCCATACTATTGAAACCAGTACAGAAAATTAGAGTTGGACAAACTGAGAGTCCGTAGATAGCAATCTATAAACAGATCAATTTCGTAAAAGAACTCACAAGCAAGTAGGCGTAACAGTATTCAACTCAAAATAAACAGGATAATATTATTCACTCGAGGCATCCTGTAACAAGAAGATGTAGCTATAAACAACTTAAAAGGAACAAATGAATCGTTTAAATTATCATGGTCATCGAACTTGCTCAGACATTACAACTTTCTCCTCCTTTCAGACGGCAGGACAATAATTCCACAATCTATTTACCTACAAACCAATCATGTATATCTCAATAGTTGCAACACTGTCAAAATACTTTGATAAATGAAAAGTGATAATCTTGGAACCACATACTAAGACAATCATTAACCATATTCCCTTCTAGCAATATCGTGAAATAAAAATGTCCCCATGTGCCCTGGCTACCATGTAAGAAACCACAAAAACCAAAAGAATAAAAAAACCTACTAGTGGATTCTTCCCAAAAATCCAACTCCATGTACAAGAAGCATTAACAAATCTCTTCAATGTAATGCTAAATAAGGAAAATTCCCACATTACTTCATAAGATTACATCAAGATATAATTCGTTCACAAACCAAATTCATTACTTCCATATTCACCTGTGCTTTATTTATTACTCAATAAAAACCAATCGTAAAGAACTGTTAGACGAGAAGCAGTAGACAGAAATACAAAATTGAGACATAAAGAAAAGGAAAAGAGATAATTTCTTGTTGAAAGATGGAATTACCCAATTTATTATACTTTTAGAAAAATTCGAAAGCGTATATGGAAACCCACTATAAAGACCAAAAACAGATTATTTTTTTCCAAAACAAAAAAAAAGGGGGGGAGACAAACAGACAATCAAGTACAATTATACACAAGCTTCGAAGTTTAACAGAAAGCAAACGAACAAAGTAAAACATAACTTGAACAATTTCCACAAGACATGAAAATTATAAAGCAATACCTTTTCCACCAATTTTTTACTGAAAATATCTTCAAATCGCGCCGCGGACCTCAGAGCTCTTCGTCTTCCATTCAGTTTTCACTCTATTCGCAGAAATTACCCCTAAATCCGTACACAAATCCCCATCTTAACCTGTTCACCACCTAAACTGCATCAGGTTTTTGGAGAAATTTCGCTCAGTATAAAGGTGAATTCACCTGAACTTGCTTGAGTTTCACTGAGTCGGATCAGGAAGATCTACGGCAATAAATTACCTCACATTTCCGTTGATTTATCACTGAAAATGATAAATTATGGATAACATTAATAATGTATTTTTTTTTATCTCAAGGAGATATAATTGAGAGTAAATGTTATGATTCGTTATGCGGTCGCAATCAAGACAGGGGAGTGTGGATCACTAATGAAATAAAAATTCTGCCACTATTTTCTAATATATTTATTTCTTTTAAGATCTTTTTTGGGGGTTTGACAACAATATTATAATTTATTGTATTACGTTATTTGCATCCAACACCTCAAGATTTTGGCTTTTGAAATTCATCTCTCTTAAGTAAAAATGTCAAGGGAATTAATTCTATTCACATACTTTAATAAAAGGTATAACTTTGAAAAACTAATTCGTATTTCGTAGCTATTTTTCTAAGGCAAAATTCCTAAATAAAACATTTAATGGAAACTGATGGATTTATTATAGATATATGTGTATATATATCAAGTTACTGAAGAATATAGGTCTTTGTTAGATGATTTACCTTCCGTTTCTTGTTTGTTTGTGAAAAGATTAGCGAATTATGTTCCCCATATTCTAACTAGAAAGCAACTAATTCGTGTATCCAAGAGTGGAAATGTGTTCCTCTATCTACGATTTGTCTTTTTTTTGCAGGATTTGATTTGATTAATGGAAATTTCCCTTTACTCAAAAAAAAATATATCAAGTTATTAAATAATTTTCTATTTTTATTTTATAGGCCTTCTAATATTTGGGTGCCCTAAAGGCCTCAACCCATGGAGGGCTAATTCGGTGAGGCCTTGGCCACACTTTCATTTGTCTTAGTTTAAATGGCTTTTTAGAAACTTAAAAAAAAATAGAAAATTGGCAAAAAAATGACTTTTTGCATCATTTCATTTTTATCCTAAAAATAGTATTGATTGTGAATCAATGATTTCATGTTATTATTGTTGGAATTGTTATTTGTTAAAATGGATATCTTGGGGCTACCCAAGTTTTAAAGGAGTGAGTATTTGTCTTGTGGGTTTGGTTCAAAGATACACGCGCCGCGCCTGGCCGACTCGCTCGGCCCGGCCGTGGGCTTGGGCTTGGGCTTGGGTATGGGCTTCAAAGCCCTTATTCTTTTGGACCAAAAATCTTTAAAATAAATAATTAATTAATTAGAGTTTCCAACGGGAAAGTGTTCGATTCGAGCACGGGAGGACGCAAGACTAGGGGTGGCCAAATGGAACCGAAACCGGGTTCCAAACCACAACCGTAACCGTGGTCAACGGTTCCTAAATGTAATTGTGGTCAACGGTTCCAAAACCGGAACCGAGAACCATGTAAGTCGGTTCAGGTTCCGGTTCCCAGGTCTCAAAAACCGTGTAAATGGGGTTTTAAACCGGTTAGAACCGTATATGGGAACCGTGATGGAATCGCTTTTTTTTAAGGTTAAAACCAAAGAATCTTGTTTTTGTAAATACATGCTAGAAGAAATGTAAATGTTTATTACGATATTTTTAATGTTGCACAACGATTACTTAGGGAAAACGAACGTCCAGGGGTTCCTCTAGCTCAAATGTAGAGCTTGAGAATTATTTAACTACTTCTTTCGAGTTTAGTGAAAAGGATATTGAAGACTTTGATATTTTGAAATGGTGGTCACAAAGAACTCAACATTATACAATCCTCTCAATCATCGCAAAAGAGGTTTTGGCATGTCCCATTTCAATCATTTGCGGTTGAGCAAACGTTTAGCTCCGGTGAAAATATTTTGGATGAATCACGCCGCTTTTTTTTTTTTTTTTTTTTTATTTTAAACTAAATTGCTAAATATTTTTCTAAATAAAATTAAAAAAAGGTTTCGATTTAACCGTAACCGAAACCGTATAGGAAGCGTGTTCTCAGTTTGGAACCGAACCGGCGGTTGTGGTTTTGGAGTCGGGCGTAAGCAAAAGGTTCGGTTTTGGTTCCTCAATTTGGAGAAACCGGAACAGTGGAACTAGAATCGGAACCGGTGGTTCCGAAGCGGGCTGTGTCTACGCAGGACCGTGCGTCGGTTCGTGTGTCGGCGCGAACTCGTTCGCATCCGAAAGACGCGCGACGCCACGGCGTCTGCGTCGGGTCGTCGGCGTTACGCCGAGACTTTGTCATTTTGGTTCGCATCCACGCACGGGTCATGCGCGCCTGGTCGTAAGGCGTCGATCGAAAAAGTCAACAGATCGTCGCTTAGTGTAAACCTTTCTTTTCGAGCCAAAAGACATGTTCTTTCGATCACGGGGTACCTAATGCCTATAAAATTCGAACCCTTGCGGATGAATTGATATATGAAACATATTATAATCGGTCATTGCATTCAAAGATGTTGACACTACCTTCCCTGTTCCAAAGCTTGAAAGTTCAAACACCCGTTGTTGTTTTGTAGTTTCGATTTTTGCAAGTCTTCTTTATACTGCAATTGTTAAGTTGTTGTATCTTAGAGACGAACGCCATAATCGTAAGCATTTTGTATACGGGGCATTTTTCGTCTTGCGTAGACTTAATATAATTGGTCTCGACTTAGCCTATTTTTCCAAACACATAGCCATATCTTAAACAAACCTTTCATAAATTTAACCAACAATCGCAAAGACAAAAATACGTTTTGTTCAAGACGATGGCTTGATTTCGATTCACTCCGATGGCTTCTATCCTCGCTCATGGCGAGAAATCGACGAAATTCTCGGTGTTGACTTCAATAGATGGCAAAGAAGATGATGTTCTACGTGACAACTTTGGGTTTATCCCAGTTTCTAAAGGAGGAACCCCTACCGTTGGCAATGAAGAATTCGACAATCAAAGGAGGATCGTTGTGGATGCTTGGCATAACAGTGATTACCTTTGTCAAAACTATGTTTTGAAGCGGTGCAGACGACACCTTCTACAACGCGTCTATAGTTCATTCAAAACGTCCAAAGAGGGTTGGGACTCTTTAGAGAAGAAATATAAAAAGAAGATGCCAAGACAAAGAAATTTGTAGTCGGTAAATTTCTGGATTATAAGATGGTCGACACACCAAGACGGTGATCGCCAAGTGCAAGAAATTCAAATCATACTTCACGACTTAGTGTGCGAAAGGATGATTCTCGAGTGAGTCATTCCAAGTGGCTAGGAGTATCGAAAAATTACCGCCATTATGGAAAGATTTTAAGAATCGCTTAAAGCACAAGCGGAAGGAAATGGGGTTTGAGAATTTAATAGTTCGACTTCGGATTGAGGAAGACAACCGGGATTACGAATGGAAATAGGCAAATGTGGGGGTGTGACCACACTTTATGGAACACGAGTGTAGTTTCTATTGCATTTTTGTAATAGAAGGTGTTGCCAAAAGTGTTGTAACACCAAAAACACAATTGTATGAAGTGTTGCCCAAAGTGTTGTAATACTAGAGGTAGACACTCTATCAAGTTAAATGCGAAGTATTACTAAAGATGTGATAACATCGAAGGTTACACACGTGTTGGGACTAAGATGTCCGGAATATATTAGAACGAGATTCTAACTGGATGGTTGTGACAATGTTCGAACAAAATAAAAATGAAGTGGTCGAGAGCCATAAAAGTTCTAGATAATCTTGTGTTAAACAAGGATACCGGAAGTTGGAAGGGGAAGCTTTACTTTAGCAAACCACATAAAGGAGAATACCTTGAAGTGTGGGGGTGCTTTGGCTAAAAGTAGAAGCACCCAGGGAAAATAAATTCGGCATTCATGATATAAATGATGGTACGATCATTAAATCAAGAAATGTTGTATTTATTAAAGGTGTCTTTTATTGAAAAGAAAAGAGGTAAGTCTAGACATTTGTTTTGTCAAAGACATAATACCAATAAACATTTGATTTCGAATGGGATTATTTTCGTAGGTCCCGGGGGTGTAAGTGTAAGGTTTAGAAGGGGGTTGAATAAACCTTACCAAATTTTCGATTTAGTCTTTTTAAATCTCTGAGTTCTACAGTTTGTGTCTGATGGGACAAATCGAATTAGTCACTCAAGAGAGTTAATCTCTTAATGCACTTGGTGAGTACATTAATGGAGTAACTCAACCGTTGGCTATAATTTGACTCAATTTGTGGTTTTGTTTGTTGGAAGACTTAACACCCTTATGTTTGATTAAGCAAGATTTTAGAGCTTGATTTAGTACTTATAATTTTATCAAATGGATAGCAAATTTATCGGCGGGGGATATAAGCGAGTTAAAAGTACAGAATTTAAATCTTTGAAATGTAAATGACACAATAAAATTTTTATAGAGGTTCAAGATGGGGTAATTCTTCTACTCCACTCTTCTCCAACTCTGGAGGAATCCACTAGGTAATGATCGGTTTACAAAGTGGTAATGATCCCGGATACAAGTCTTGATCACAACACGGCGACTTGATCCTTAGGGACTCACCTGAGACGCTTGATCACTCGGTGGCTTCTCGACGACTCGGCTTCTTCTTCACAGGCAATTTTGCTTTGCTACTATAAAACTCACTTGCTCAAGCTCTTTGGATTTGATCACGAAGCCCTCCAAAAGCTTAAGACTTGGTTCACCTTGAACCTTTCTACAATCCTTCCCGGAATGTAGACCCCTTTGTTTTCGATATTTTCCTCTTCAACCGATTGAAGTTCTCTTTCCTTCACAGGTAAGTGTTGGATTGATGTACTTGAAATGTAGGCTTGAGGATTGAGATTGTTTGATTTTTCTAATGTGCTTGTTTATCTCACGTGTGTGTCATCTCTTTTTCTCAAACAAACTCCTCGGCCTTTTATAGTGAACTTTCAAAAATTTGCCCGTTGAAGAGATAGCTTATTTTTTAAAGTCACTTTGCGATCGTTGGCTTGCGATCCTTGGAATTGCCATTTCTCGTATGAATTGTTCCTTCACCTTTTCGAGTTCGACATGGTGTAGTGCTTCCCATTCGTTCATTCCTTTTGCACGCTTCAGGGACCGAGCACTCCAAGAAAGGTGGTATGGAGATATTACTTGTTTAAGTAAATCTCTTGATTTCTCGTGCAACGGTTCTTTTTACGATTATCTCGACTTGTTTGCATTTCCTTGCTTTCCCCAGGTGACTTAGAGTCACCTTCCAATCATGGATGACTCTTCGGTCACTTCAACTTGAGACTTGGCTTCTCTTGAGTTGTCTTGTCGATGTTCCACTCAATTTGTATCTCACCGCTTCTTGATCGAGTTCTCGCTCTCCTTTCTTTGCCGTACTGTTGTATCTCACGTGAGTTTTCCTTCAAGTCTTGATTGTCTTCTTGCATGTTAGGTAATAAACCGACTTAACTCGACAGCTTTGGCCAACTCTTAATTGTTACAATACTTTTTTGTGCCAGAAATTGGGGTGCCAACTTTCTATTCTAAGTTTTACATGGCATTCATCAAAATCTAAACAATAAAATTCCTAACAATTTCGATTGACTACGTGAAGCCAAAGGAAAACCTTGCGGATCGACTTACAAAAGACATAAATCGAGATTAATTATATTAATTAGTGAAAAATGGAATTAAATTATTTGTCAAAATTCTACTAAAAGAGTAGATGAGAATAACATTTGAATTTCTCAAAACCAATTTCGGGTGAATGAGAAATTAATGCTAGAAGTTAGCCACTTAATACTCGAAAATGGTATGGAAAATAGAAAATGTGGGGAAGGAGAAATGCTCCATCCCACATAGGAAAAGGAGGCAAAGTTTGCTCACTTGATATATCCCAAGTTGGACTTATGGTTTTAACCCTTAGGGGCACCCAAGTTTTTAAAGGGGTGAGGACCTACATGTTTTAGAGTTTGGTCCAAACACACGGCGCTTTCATCGCCCACCCATCGGCGGCTCACTAGGCTCGGCCTACTGGCTCGGGTCCGGCCGCAGCCGTGGGCCTGGGGCTTGGGCTTGGGCTTCAAAGCCCTTATTCTTTTGGGACCAAAAACCTTTTAAATAAATAAATAATTAATTTTTAATTAATTAATTAGAGTTTTCAACGGGAAAGTGTTCGATCCGAGCACGCGGATGCACGACCCATGCATCAAGTCGTGCGTCAAAGGCAAACTCGTTCGCATCCGAGCACGGGCGGACGACGGCCGTCGCAAGGCCGGGTCGTGTGTCAAGTCGAGACTTTGTCATTTTGGTTCGCATCCACGCACGGCACATGCACGGGCCATGCGCTGGTCGTAAGGCCGATGCGAAATGTGAATCAGATGCGCTTGTTCGGTGTAAACCTGTCTTTTCGAACCAAAAGACATGTTCTTTCCATACGGGCGCCCGATGCCTATAAAATTCAAACCCCTGCGCAGATGAAATGATATACGAAAAACACATCGATAATTATAATCGGTCATTGCATTCAAAGATATGACAATACCTTCCGCTCAAAAGCTTGAAAGTTCAAACATCATTCTTCGTTGTAGTTCCGCTTATTTGCAAGTCGCTACACCGACATTGTTAAAGTCGTTGTATCTTAGAGACAAACTCAGGAACCATAAGCACTTTGTATACGGGGAGTTTTTAGTTTTACGGAGGTGAATATAATTGGGCCTCGACTTAACCTAGTTTTCCAAACACATAGCCATATCTTAAATGAAACATTTCATAAATTTAACCAACAATTATTTGAAAGAAAATAGTACTTAAAGAGCATTCCCAAACGATTATATAATTAAAAATATATATATATATTTTGAAGAGTCATATATCAAAAATCATCTCCAACAAACTCTTTATTTTAACTTTTAAAATTTAGAGAATGAGTTTTCGCTCTCCAAATTTGGAGAGCCAAAAGCTGTTGAATTTTTATAATAACATGAATAAACATAAAATTCATGTAATTATGCTTTAACATATCTTGGAAATCTCTATGACATAATCACCATGCTTATATCATCAAAAATCTATACGAAATACGCACTGGATCCATAAAGACGATCGTATGCATAATGCCTTAATTATTGACCTCCTACGATCACGAACAATTGTTCAATTTTGTAGTCTTCCTCAACTAAATCTTTGGATTTCTTATGGGACATTAGTTTTCCATCTTGATGGAGAAAAAAAAAATTGTGTGTGATTTAGTATATTGGGGCCATACAAATCCTATAAGTTGATTCATATGGATTTTTATTCTTTGTTTTCATATCAAATTGATAGTCTTAGGATTTCACCGAATTTAGATCACTTAATTAGTCCAATAATAATCAAATGATAAATATAATTGTATTAAAATATATTTCTCACATATTAGGAATTAGATAATTCTAACAAACACAACTATTTATAATTAATTGCATTAAATGATTAATTACTTCTAGTATTCTATTTGTTGTTTTCTTGCGCTTTTAACAATCGTTTTGAAAAGCATATTCCCAAAAGACCACACAAATATATATATATATATATATATATATAATAAACATGTTTCCAAATTTGTTTTTTTTTTTGCACTTGCTAAAAATAAAATTATATATTTCTTAATGGAAAAGAAAATAAACATATATGTCCAATATATTTATAATTCTATCTTTAATTTTGTTTATCTTAATTATGGTGTGTATTGACATTGTGATTTAGGTATGTCTAATTAGTATTAAATAATATACATCTCAATTTAGAAAGATTTAAAATAAATAAAAAATAGTTCGTTGACCAATATTATTATAATTTATCATTAATTTTGTCCATTTTACTTTTGGTATGCATTAACAATCTAATTTATATATGATTTATTTGTATTAAATATTGTATTAAATAAATTCCAAAAGATCTAAACAAAAATATGAAAACGAATATGCATTCGGCTCGATCTTTGTAAGTGTACTACAAATTTTGAGCAAGTCTCTTGTGAGACGGTCTCACGGATGTAAACCGTGAGACTAACTTCTAAGGCTCCGTCTTGAGAATATGAACCATGAAAATAAATTTAAAAATAATAATGAACCATGAAGAAACATGAACCGTGAAGAATAAACTCGAAAAACATGAACCATGAAGAATAAACCCGAAAGATAAAAATAAACCCAAAAATAAAAAATAAACCCTAAAAAAAACTAAAAATCCTAAAAACCCAAATCAATTAAAAATAAACCCAATAAACAAAATAAACCCTAAAAAAACAAATATAAACCCTAAGAAAAATAAAATGTGAAAGAAAAACCTTTAAAACTTTGTGTGAAGGGCTCCGTCTCACGATCTAAAACCGTGAGACCGTCTCACACAAGTTTTTGCCACAAATATTTATCTCTTTTGTGTTTCAAATCAATTTGATAATATTTTATTCATAATAAATGATGAAAAGGAATATAATATTATTTCAAATTGGAAAAATATATACGGAGTGTCGATATATAAAGTATATTAATGAGTTATTATGATTGAAATTTATATATTTTGATTGTATTGTAATATCTCTATATCTATAATGAGTTAGTTTATCTTAATGTGTCCAATGCTTATGTTATATTCAAATATATATATACGAAAATAATCGCACGCCCATCGTCAATACAACTTATTCATTATTGATGATGCAACTTTTTGTGGAATTGATCACCATCATTACAGCTATTCACTACGGGTTGATATGAATATAAGTATTTAATTATGAGAGGTGTCAAAATGAGCTCTCTACCGATGAGTCGGGTTGTAATTTTGGAGGACTATACTTTGTACCTATGTGGGCCTAAGTTGACGTGGTCATTTCATGTGTATTTTTCATGGGTTGGGTCTAAAAAATACCGCTTAATGGGATTTCGCCCCTGGCCCGACTTGAATTTTTTTCTCCTCGCCCGATGGACTAGCACATGTTGACCCATTTGATAGTTCTATTGGTTATTAATAGCTCGCGATCGCATGGGGTCTCATCTAATTTTGAAATAAAGAACCATACAAAGAGTGTGTTGGAAGATGCCAAAATTACAACTCTTTGAATTAAATGATACTATTTCTTTGGCAAATATATGCTTTTTAAATCAAGAATCTCTAGGGGATGCTTTAACGAAAATAACGAAAATGAAAAGTTGTTATTTTAAAAGCATATTACATTTTATATCATCCAAAAAAACAAAACAAAGAAGGAAGGAAGTAGTATTCAACTTTAGATAGAGAGGATCATTTAGAACTTTTTTTATTTTTTTAAGGAACGGAATTGGGTTGAAGTTTACACACAAAAATAAGAAGCTTTTAGGAAAGGGTTTTCGGCCGTACGACGACGTTTCCAAGGTGGTACCCCAGGAAAGGTATCGGCCCGTATTCCCCGCATAATTCATATTTCATTGTCGGGTATATTCTTCATAGGGTCCTATTTATTTAAAAGTGGAAATGTGAACGCGATGGCTATGGTTGCAAGAAATTAAATTAGCTTAAGCCACGTTGAAAATATTTTTTCAGATATTTTTATTTTTATATGGCCAACAACTTTGCAATTTCATTTAATTAGTTTACCTACTGCGTGTTCAAATTGAGTGACTGAGCTTGGATTTTCAATCTTAGGGTCGATGATAATTTTTTTATATAACATACTATTAAAGACGAAAAATTACAATTTAAAAATACGATAATTCTTTATATAAACGCACGAAATAACGGTATATCTCATATTTGTATATATCTTCTGACTTCTAACAAATAATTATTTTTCTAATAAATAGGAAGCAACCTTAAATTAACAAGATAAAAGTAAATTATTAAAAAACTCAAAAACCTGAATTGAAAAACAAATTATATGGAAATTACAACAACTTTAATGTCAAAGTTTCCATCATTAAACTAATAACGAGAGTGTTTGCAAAAACTCAAGTAGTTGAGAATCGAAAGTTTGTAGTGTTTGAATATAAAATCAAAAGTTGAGAATGAGAAGTTGAGAGTGTTTGGTGAAAATTGTAAAAATACTTATTTATTTGTAGAAATTCAAACTGTAATAGATGCAGAATTTAAAACATCCATCTCCATTCTTTTAGATTATGCATGATTAAATGAATACTAAAAAGTTTTTTTTAAGCTAAAAATGGGAATCACTTTTTTTGTGATTGCAAACACTCCCAACAACAATGATTATATTTTACTAGTCAATTTATTTAATTTAGGAATCTGAAATTATGCTCGACTGCTCTTTGTAAAAATCAAGTTCATCCAGTAGAGTCAATACTAAAAGTCTGAGAATTTGTTCCCAATATATATTAGTAATAAACATTCAAATACACTCAAATTGCATTTGGATGATATGATTTGGATTTGCGGAGAGGATTTAGGGAAGGATTCTAACTTACTCCAAACAGGAAAGATTTGAAATACTCCAAAATGACTCCAAAAAAGCTTGCAAAGATTTGAAACGCATTATGAAATAACTTTATCCAAACAACATCAATGGATTTGTTATTATAATTTTGAAATCCATAGCTCAAATACTTTCATCCAAATGGAGCCTCAATGAAATTACTAACTCTCAATTAATCTATAACTTCATATTCAGTATATATATATCAACCAAAATTAGTATCGGTTTAATATTCTCATTAACGCGCCTTATAATTTTAACAATAATAGTTGTACTAATATTCTATTAAGATTCTAAATAAACTTTTATTCAAATTATATATAACTCCCAAATTTTGCATTTTCGTGTAGAGATAAATTGCGATAAGTCTCTCCACCACTATTCAATTAACATATATTCTTCAGTAAAAGAATAATGAATAAAATTATTAGAGGACAATGAGAGAAGAGCCGAAGAGGTTAATTACCTATGTAGATTACATGCTGAAAAAGGTAGGGGTGTCAATTTGGGTTGGGTTCGGGTTCGTGGGTTCGGGTTGGTAGGTTAGCGTGTCGAAAAAAATGTACGACCCGGACCGACTGCTTAATTATTCGTGTCGTAATATTGAACC
Source organism: Rehmannia glutinosa (assembly GCA_016081115.2). Classification (NCBI taxonomy): domain Eukaryota; kingdom Viridiplantae; phylum Streptophyta; class Magnoliopsida; order Lamiales; family Orobanchaceae; genus Rehmannia; species Rehmannia glutinosa. The sequence goes on from JABTTQ020003281.1 coordinate 425,186, forward strand.
CGAACCCGACCGCTTATTTCACAAGTGTAACCGGACCACCCGCTTAACCCGTTTAATAAAATTATTTTAATATACATTTAATAGTTTTAATCGAATAAATTTATTTTTTCAAAATCAATCACTATCATACACTATTCGATCAATAAACAATATTACAATTCACAACATACAAAAAAGAAATAACATAATTGCATAAATAACATAACATACTAATCATATTTTGAGGACAATATTCAAAAAACATGCATAATAACAACAAAACATAATTAAGAAAGTTTTATCATTTGAGGTTTAAAGATATGTCTTGTTTGTTGTTTTTTCTTACAATTAGTTATTTACTTTTTTTTTTAAATTCACAAACAGGTTAAACGGGTCATAGTAGATTGACCAGGCCCGACTGTTTAATCTGGCATGTTAGTGGTCCGACCCATTTCGACCCGGACCCACGAAGCCGGACCCATACCCATTAATTTCGTGTTATGTTCGTGTCGGGTTTTGTCGGGTCCTAAATTGACACCCCTAGAAAAAGGTGAAACTAGAGGAGAACTCGACACCAAATGATATAAAAAGAAAAAAATCGTAAAATTTAAAAAGAAAAAGGAGAAAAAGAGAAAAGCTTCATTCAATATGCATTATGCCTAACCGAGCTCGTATTGATGAAAAAGTCTCGAAAGATAGCGGTTTTGTAAAAATGTCCGCTAATTGATCTTGAGATGGTACAAAAGATATCTCAATTTTACGTTTTGAAACACAATCCCTTAGAAAATGATGTCGAATCTCAATATGTTTAGTAAGCGGTTATGATGAACCGGGTTTTGAGCAATATTTATAGCGGATATATTATCACAAAAGATAGGTACATTTTCAAAAGAGCATTTGTAATCCGCTAAGGTTTGTTTCATCCAAAACCTTAGGGGCGAAAAATCGGATTTTTGGTTGAAAATTCAGATTTTGGAAAAACGACAAGACAGGTGGTGAAGGAGTTGAGGGCAACCGGTCGCCCTCAACCTCGACCGGCCGCCCTAAGCTATATTTTGGCTTTTAAACGTTAAATCTTCAAAATAATTCATTTAAGGGGTAGATATATTATATACAAACTCAATAAATTTATATTAAATTGTTAAAGATATATGAAAATTTAATTGAGGGGGCGGTTGCACCTACCCACCCCACATGCCACATCCCTCCGCTCTCTTTTTTTTTTTGAGAAAAAAATATCTTAACATTAAAGCATAACTCAGGAGATTTTCTCTGTTCGACAATCTCTGTTACATGATTTGGGATCTCTCCCACAATCGACTCAAAAGAAAATAGAACGAAAGCATTACGAGCAAGATGGTGTGCAAAAATTCCCGAGCGCTTAACACAACTCGGGATGACCATCTCAAAAGAACAAAACAGATCTAAAATATCGAAATGATGCCTCCAAGGTATGAGAAATCACGATCCATTTTCTTGAGTTTGAAATAAATCGTAGTGTTGTCCGTTTCAAAGATCACTTTCAAATATCCAAAGATCTTTAGCCGATGAAGGCGTCGCCTAAACAAGCAAAGCTTACGCCACGTCCACCTCCGCGATTCTTCCGATCTTAGGCGGTGTGCGGCGATCGAGCTTTGCCACTACTATCCCTTATGATGATAGGCCAGTCCCGTTCCAATATTTTCCCGAATCGATGTATCACAGTTTATTTTCACGAAACCCTCCATCGGGATCCATTTTTCCGAAACACAAATGACCCGATCCAGCCGATTTTTGCTCCATCTTTAATCACAAATGAAATTCTCGAAAAGACGATGCATCGCGATGTCCAGGCATGGTTTTATGATCCATTTGGTGGTTCTCGTAAACAAACTTATTACGGGCATGCCATGCTATCCATAAGATCATTACAAACATGTCACGGAGGTCTTGATCCTTCGTGTCCATTATTGAATTAATCCATCCGCCCATAGAAAGGAGGCCCATCGACACGATCCGGAGCGCATGTTCCGGAGTTTCGATGGTGGTACCACATCGTCGGCACCACGGTTCGAGATTTGTCCTTTTCCGCATCAAGTTCGAAAAATGTGGGGAGGGCACCATGGATGCATCTCCATACGAAGGTTTGTACTTTTGGGGGACTCTAAGGTGCCATAACCAATTCCATTTTATGGGATTTCGATGTCGACGAAGACGCCTTCTTCCATATGCTATAGCCTTAGCAACTGGGTAGCCCGATTTCACCGTATAGATCCATTTTTCGTGTAATGCCGCACCATGCGATCCTGGCGGTCCGTTTGCTATCGGATTGGGATAGTCTTGATAACCTTTATATCCTCAAGATTAAAAAGCTCATGCGGCAGCGAAAGTTCCATGATCTAGTCTCCCGGTTTATGAGGTCGCTACAAACATTTCCGTTCGGTTCGGGTGGGGTTGTCTCGAATACGGAAATGAGGGTGGTCGGGAGCCACGGGTCCTCCCGGATGCGACGTTGGTCCCATTACCAATATTCCAACAGTAATCCTTTCAACACAATTTTTCTCGCCCGCTACTATACTTCCAAGCATAAGATGGATTATAGCCATTTATAGGAGCATTTAGAAAAGATGTGTTCGGATAGTATCTAGCTTTAAACACTTTGCCAACAACGAATTTTCAATTTGCATGAGGCGCCATCCTTGTTTGGCGAGGAGGGCTTCATTGAAGCATTTCATGTCTCGAAATCCTAAACCCCTTCCGATTTGGTCCGACTCATTTTCTTCCAACTACACCAATGAATTCTTGCTCATCTTGTTTTTGTCCCCACCAAAAGTTACTGACTAATGAATTAATTGAGTCGCACGTGGTGGAAGGTAGTAAGAAACAACCCATTAAATATGTCGGGATTGCTTGGGCAATGGATTTGATCAAGATCGTTTTCCGGCAGCAGACAAGAGGTGTCAGAGGTCCCAAGGGGTGTAAGTGTAAGGTTTAGAAGGGGGTTGAATAAACCTTACCAAATTTTCGATTTAGTCCTTATAAATCTACAGAGTTGGTTCTACACACTGTGTCCTTGATGGACAATAATTAGTCACTCAAGAGAGTTAATCTCTCAATGACTCAGTGAAAGCCGCATTGATGGAGTAACTCAAATTGCTGGCTATAATTTAACTCAACCGTGGTTTTATTTTCATGGAAGACTTAACACCCTTAAGTTTGATTAAGCAAGATTTTAGAGCTTGATTTAGTACTTATAATTTTATCAAATGGATAGCAAATTTATCAGCAGATATAAGCGATTAAAAGTGCAGAATTTAAATGTTGAAATGTAAATGACACAATAAAGTTTTTATAGAGGTTCGAAGATGGGGTAATTCTTCTACTCTCTCTCTTCTCCAACTCCCGGAGGAATCCACTAGGTAATGATTAGTTTACAAAGTGGTAACGGTACCCGGATACAAGTCTTGATCACAACCCGACTTGATCCTTTGGGACTCTCGGTCGAGACGCGCTTGATCACTCACCGGCTTCTCGTCGACGACTCGCCTTCTTCACAGGGCTGTGCCTTGCTACTACACCTCACTTGCTTAAGCTCTTTGGATTTGATCACGAAGCCCTCCAAAAAGGAACTTAAGACTTGGTTCAACTTGAACCTTTCTACAATCCTTCCCGGAATGTAGACCCCTTGTTTTCAGATATTTTCCTCTTCAACTCGATTGAAGTTCTCTTTCCTTCACGGTAAGTGTTGGATTGATGTACTTCGAGATAAAGTTTGAGGGTTGAGAATGTTTGATTTTTCCGATATGCTTGTTTATCTCATATGTGTGTCATTCTATATTTTTCTTCTCAAACAAACTCCTCGGCCTTTTATAGTGAACTTTCAAAAATTTGCCCGTTGAAGAGATAGCTTGTTTTTGAAAGTCACTTTGCGATCGTTGGCTTGCGTTCTTGGAATTGCCATTTCCTCGTATGAATTGTTCCTTCACCTTTTCGAGTTCGACACGGTGTAGTGCTTCCCATTGGTTCATTCCTATTGCACACACGGGATCGAGCACTCCAAGAAAGGTGGTATGGAGATATTACTTGTTTAAGTAAATCTCTTGATTTGCAACGGTTCTTTTACTGATTATCTCGACTTTCGCATTTCCTTGCTTTCCCCGGGTGACTTAGAGTCGCCTTCCAATCATGGATGACTCTTGTCACTTCAACTTGAGACTTGGCTTTTCTTGAGTTGACTTGAGTGATGCTCCACTCACCGCTTCTCACTTTTCGATAGAGTTCTGTCTACTCTTCTTTGCCATACTCACTGTCTCGCAGTCAAGTCTTCCTTCCGTCTTCTTCTTGTCTTCTTGCATGTTAGGGGCGTAGGTGACTTAACTCGGCCTTGGCCACTCTAATTGTTACAATACATTTTACAACAAGGATTGGGTGCCAACTTTCTATTCTAAGTTTTACATGGCATTCATCAAAATCTAAACAATAAAATTCCTAATGTGTGCCCCTTCCAATTCTTTAATTTCTTTCGACTCTGTCGATGACCCCATTAAAAATGTCCTTCTTTGTTCGCCCAACCACGGTAGGGAGACCTAGATAGATAGCTTGTTTCTCCACCAATGTCACCCCAATACGGCCACCGGTGAATTCTTTTTGAAATGTCCACTCCTTTGCTAAAGGAAATTTCCGATTTTTCCATGCTTATCCGTTGTCCCGAAGCTTCTTCGTAGCACTTAATTATTTCTCTTGTTTTTTCAATTTCTGTTCGGTCGCTTCTTCCAAAAATGATAATGTCGTCGCGAAGAAAAGGTGCGAGATCGAGTGGGGCTCGTCGGCAAATCCCGCACCGTAGATTCCCATTCATCTCGCTTTTCTAATTAACGCAGAAAATGCCTCTCGCACAAAAAGAAACAAATACGGAGAGCGGGTCTCCTTGTCAAGCCACGAAGGGTAAAAATCTCGCCTTCGTTGGCCATTAATAAGAATAGAAAAGGAAATGATTCCACACAACGCATAATAAGATTGACAAAATTAACATCAATGCCCGGTTTCAACATAGCATTTTTCAAAAATTCCATTCGACCCGATCGTATGCTTTACTCATATCAAGTTTGAGGCGAAAAGAGCCTTTGCTTTTAGCTTTGATTATGTTTCATCGCATGAAAAATTTCGAAAGCAAGCAAAGCATTATCCGTAATAAGTCTACCGGTACAAAAGCAGATTGAGTGTGATGTATAAGGGGACGGAAGAAACGATTTTTAGTCTATTAGAATGTATGTGCGAATCAATTCTTTTATTGATCATATCATTCTTGTTTCTTAACACAATTTTACTGGGGTGTATCGAGCACATAATTGTCTTCAAGAAAAATAAAGATTTTATAGCTTTATTACGGAAGACTTACATTGTATGTATTTACATAATAAAATACACGGGGGGTGGACATCAACACTTCATCTTCTTCTTGTCTCCTTCTTTCGTCTTGATCAAGATCTTCTTTCTCTTCTTCTTTCTTCTTCTCATCACAATGCGCCTTCTTTTTCTTCTCATATGCCTTCCCGGCAAGCCTTCATCTCTTCTTAATCTTTCCTGTCTCTCCTCCCATAGCTGAGTTTGTCTCTTGTTTTTTCTTCTATTCTTTTTGCATACTCGGCGTTAGTTTTCGCCACTTTCAAATTTGCCACTTGGTCAAGCCCACCCAAAGAGATCCCTCCTTTCTTTCCCCGGATCTACGTATTCAATATTCTTGGGCAGAGGCCTAGGTCCAAGCTTCTTCCTCCACATCGCTTCTTCCTCTACCTGGGGCGATATCAGATCTTTGGGGTCTTCTTTCCGGTGAGTGACCAATGGAGTGACCAAAGCAGAGGATCACGGTTGTCCATTTCGCTCGTCGCTTCTTCTTCACATAATGTGAGACCTTTTTCCCAAGACAGTCCCAAGCTTGAGCCATGGACATATTTGCAAAGTATCCCGGGATTCGAGCATTTTGAATTCATCGACCGATCGTGGCTCATCTCCGACATCCGAGATGGCATAGGTGTCTCGCCAACTGGAATGCCTCCATGTTCTTTCAAGATGTTCATCACCCTGGCATCCATTCTTCCTTCCACTTCCTTCATCCCTCGCTTCAATTGATTTTCTCTTCTCGGCCCATAGATACAAAGCAGAGTGTTGGAGTGGCAGAGTCACCGGAGTTTGCCGCTTATAATGTCACCGTGACAGGACCTTGTGGGGGTTTGTGCAATCATCAATGTCACATCCGTTGATCCTTCCCCTCAACATGCTTTCCTTTCTTTCGCATTTCAAGATTTCCTCGATGATTTTCCGACTCAGCTCCTTTCTTTTCGGCTTGATTTTGTCGCTTTAAGGTATTCCTCTTCCCCTTTTGGCATCATCAAAGGATAGAGGAACCCCAGGAACATGGCAAGCATGAAGTCGAAGTCTTCGATGGTTGAATTTCGCTTCAAGTCTGGCTGCGTTGTATGCAGACGGAATTGAACGAGTAGCGTTGGATTCTCACAAATCGCTTCATCTCACCATGAGAAGCGTCAATTTTCTTGTCATATGTTCTTCCAAACGTCCGATATCATTTGCATTCTCGCTCACGTAGCAGCCTTGATCTCGGCAAAGTGTGAGCTTCATGCATATGCTCAATGTGTTCCTCGCCTTCGTTTTGATCGCATTTTCACTCTCCACACCCAGAACTTGTTGAACAACCTGTCTCGAAATATCTCACTGTTCCACACGCATTGTTTTCTTTGTTGCCACCATTCCCTTATCCGAATCGTTATGCCTCGTAAATCAGCTGTAAGTGTGGCATCTCTGTTGTCCAATCGCATGTCCAAAGAGGCCCGATGCCTCTCCATCCTTTCAATCTCAGCAAAGAGTGCCTTGAACACTTCTAGAGCTTCACTGATTCTTCATTGCGGTGATGGCCATACAAAGATCAAGTCATAATTTTGGAACAATGGTGTCTGTTGGAAGAACATGAGCTGGTCCGTGATAGCGTGCTGTTCGTTTTCGATTCTTCGTGGAGTTTCGTATCTCCAAATGAAAAAGGGAAAGATTCTACAAAAGAATCATCACCGCCAACCGGGATCTGTTCGATGATGAGCGGTGCGCGTGAAGTTCTTTTGGGAATCGATCTCGCCGCAGCTTGAGGAGCCCGAGTAGTGGTCTCTTGTTGGTGGGTTGGTTCTGCATGCAAGGACCCGCTTGCCGAGCTCACGGTATGCCTTAACAAGCCTTCGTTGGTCTCACCGCTTCTCCATTTCAAGAGACCGGGGTCCTCGACCTTATCGGAAGCGTCATCGGACGATGATGAGATTTCCATTGGTGGCTCATCATCAAAATTAAAGGTTTGACGAGTAGTCTTGGGATCGACTTGCTCGTGCTTGGAACATCCGCATTGTGAGTCTTTTGGATTTGTCATGGGGATGACTCACCTTCTTCTTCGCCTTTCCGATCCCGGAAAAGTGACATCGTGGTTGTCCCGGGAATCATGAAGTGCGCCGATCTCCTTCTCGGATGGGTCGATGATACCAGGAGAGATGTTCTCTACTACCGCTGCTTTACCCCGGGAAGTCTCAACCTCCCGTGGCCTTCATTTCCTCCCCAGCAGTCTCTCACCTGCGAGGTCTTGGTCCTCCCTTTCGACAAAGTGTCACTGCCTTAGGGTCTTCTACAGATGGCATCCATTGGAGTCTCAACCCCATGGATTGCACTTTCATCGCCCAGTGTTAACTCCGTGGCTGTTCCTTCATGTGCCTCGACCGCATCGCAGCAGCGTCATTAGCCTTCAGAGTTGGCACCTCACCGAGACATCTCAATCGCCTCGAGCTTCATTGATGGCAACTTGTTGTTTCTTCTTGTGTTGGAATTTTCTCTACTTCGCCTCCTACATTCTTTGTGGAGTCATCTCTGCAGATTCTCCGACCTTGCCATTGCGGTGGAGGAGTTTTCTCACCGGGCGCACCGAGTGAGTGACTTGGAATGGGGTCACTCGTCTCCAAACTCCCGATCAAGCTTTCGATTGATTGCTCACCGTTGGGGCAGGTGGTAGCACACCTTCAATAGGGGTTGGCTCGACCGGGGTCCCCACTATCCCGTTTCATCGCCATCTCCTTATCGCTTTCTTCTCGAGTGAGTGGGAAGTGGTAGTAGCAACAACGATGCTATTTGCTAAACCACTCCCATTGGATCGATTTCACCGTGGTTCTGGAGGACTCTCTGGTCCATCCATTAATCTTTGCTCGTGAAGGATTCTTGATTCGTGCAATGCTTGCCGCATTTGCAACTCTTCTCGCGGGCGCAAAAGATTCTCTGGTTCCTCGCCACCGCCGAGAAGACATCAAGGAGAGATGATGTGTGTGTTTCACAGGAGATAGGCGATGCTTGCCTTCTCACGTGCTTCGGCTTCTTCAGCCTTGTTTTTCTCTCTCCTTGTCCTTGTAGATCTACAGGATTTCGTGCGCTTGTCTTCATCCGTAGCCGAGCACAGAGTTAATCCAAGGAAATTTAGCAGTTCCTCTTCTTCTTCTATAAACTCAAAGCCGTTGGAACTGTTCCTTGACTTACTCAACTTCCATTTCCTCCACTCACGCAGACGATTTTGGATGTCCGGGTAAGGTGGAGATAGGATCATTACATCACTATCCGCTCCGGTAGGTTCTTTTGTGCTTCACCGTGTGTGAGCTACGGTGTCGCTTCGGGTTGCCTCTGTTTGACGCTTCAAAGCAGACTTGGCTGTTTCATCAACAACATCTGGAGACTCTACTTCTTCAAGAGTCTCCGGATTTGTGTTAGCCGAGTAATCGACTCATTTGGTTTCTCCCTGCTCGGACCGCTTTACAAGTCTTCTTCGTCTCTTAGTTTGTACTGCAGGGATTTCTCGGTTCGTAGAGACGGTGTCCTCTCGAGTATTGGGCGGTGGGGCCGGTGCGGTGTTTGTTTCGAGGAGCAGCCGTCGTGGCTTCTCGGTTCTCTCTCTTTTGACGATCGGAGAAGGTATTTGTGAGTCCTTCTCGATCGCGGGCAGGGCAGCGTGAGACACGTTCTTCGGGGCGGTGACTCTGCTGCAGGGCAGGAGCATGTTTGGTTTTCTTTTTTTGCAGGGCGCAGCATCTTCTTAGTACTGCAGGGGGCTTTCTTCTCGGGCCGGAGAGGAAGCAGCTGTATCTTTCGGGGTGATTCCCTCACTGGTGTCGCCTCTCTTGGCGTAAGCTCGCCGAGCGCCAGAGAGGTTAGCTCAACATCCTCTTGTTAACATGGAAAGCCTTCCCATGTCTAAGAGGGACTCCTTTCACCTCCAATAGCCGGCCAATCACGAGGCCATATCCTAGAGATCCTCCAAATGTGCCATCTTCTTTGAAGGACTTGTTCCCACGTTCTGGCAGAGTCTGCTGTAGATAAACTCAGCCCAGTTTATCTTCTTTTTTCTTCGACGATTGCAGCCATCACAATCAGCTTTGCCTTTTGATTGGTCAAAGCCGCCAAATTTGATGTCGATACACTTGGCAACTATGTCCAACAATTTGTGATAATCCTCCTTCAGCAGATCTCTTGTTGTTCATGTATATTATTTTGTCAAAGAACGTCGGACTTGGCTATTTCTTTCCATGCGTCACCCAAGTTCACATCACCTCTTTAATCTCGGATGCTCCTTGGCGGGTAGTGAGCAATATTTAGCCAAATCTTTGGCGGTGATAGTCACCGCTGCTTCCCGTGAACAGATGACTTGATTCCTTCATCGTGAATCTCAAAGCATTCACGCAGAATCGCGACCTCCTCCACGTAGGTCATCGGATATTCTAGCGTTAGAAACGGTTTTAGTCGGGGACGTTTCCAACTTCTCAGCGATTTTCTTCACCAGGGTGTCGTCGGACCCTCGCTTCACCATTCCGTCAAAATCCACCGTCGAACCGGTGTGGATTTGCTTTCCTAACTTGGTAAAGTCATATGTTGGTGCCATTTCTCGGGATTATTTCAAAGAAAAACTCGTAAATTGATTTGAAGGTTGATAGGGTTTCGAGAGTATTTTGCCTTTGCCTTTGAGAGAAATAGATGAACAGTTTTTAGAAGTGTGAGAGAGAAACGGACGAAAATGGTTTAAATATGGTTTATGAAAGGACGTGCGGCGGCGGTTTTTGAATTGTGATCGAAATCAACGGCTTGGATTTCGTGACGCCAATTGAGCATTTCATGTCTCGTATTTAATGCGGCAAAGATTTATATCCAATCATAAGCTTGGTGTGCGCTTTATGTCTGCAGACACATCATTATGCCGACGTGTTCCTTAAAACATTCCCGCTTAGTCAAAACGATCAGCGTTTTTGTCACTTTGCTCATAAGTCATTCAAACTTATCTCTTAGCCGATTTAACTCTACTTCTCACAGTTCTCTTAGCGACTCACCTATCACCGACTGACTCGGTGTAGTTGTCTTTCCGACTGGTGATTTACTAAGCCGATTTGTTTTCACTCTTTTTTCTCCCTTTTTTGTTCCATTTTCTTCTTTGAGTTTTCTCGAGTGTCACCAGCTCAATTAGCCCCAACTCATGCTTGAGTTCTTCAAATCTTGACTCACATAATGGTTTTGTGAAGATGCCAGCTAGTTGTTTATCGGTTGAGATATATGCCAGGATGATGTCCTTCTTTTCAACATGATCTCTTATGAAGTGATATCGACATCAATATGTTTTGTTCTTGAGTGCAATACAGATTTTGAGTGATTGCAATTGCACTTGTGTTATCACACATGATTGGAATTTCTTTTTCTTCAACTTCATAATCTCTCACATTGCCTCATCCATAGGACTTGGGCATAACAATTTGCCGCACTATGTATTTCGCCTCACTTTGAGAGGTGGCTATTGAGTTTTGCTTCTTGCTAAACCAGGAAATTAGTCTGTTTCCTAGCATTTGACATGTGCAAGAAGTGCTCTTCCTGTCCACTCGCATCCAAGATAGTCGTAATCTGAATAGCCAATTAGCTTGAATCCACCTTCCTGGATACCATAGCCTACTCTTCGCTTCCTTTCAAGTATCTTAGTATTCTCTTAGTCATCATATGGCTCTCTTTTGGAGCAGATTGAAATCTTGCACATACACCTACAGCTAAAGTGATGTCCGCTCACGCTATTTGTGAGATAGAGCAATGATCCAATAAGTGCTCAGATCTTGTTTGATCTACTGTGCTTGCCATCCGCATCCATGTCCATTTTGGTGATGTGTTGATAGGTATTTTTACGAAGACTTCTCCTCCATACCAAACTTCTTCATTAAATCTTTGGTGTATTTTGTTTGACTTATGAAGGTTCCATCCTTCAAATTGTTTCACTTGAAGTCCAAGGAAGAATGTCACTCTCCCATCATGCTCATTTCAAATTTACTTTGCATGAGGTTTGAAAATTTTTCACACGACTCTTTGTTAGTGGATCCAAAAATGATGTCATCCACATATATTTGAACAAGCAAAGATACTCTTCTTGTCTTGAATTAGAAAAGTGTTTTATCCACTTTTCCTTTTGTGAATCCATTTTCGATTAGGAATTGTGACAGGGTATCATACCATGCTCACGGGTGCCTGTTTCAATCCGCACAGGCTTTCTTGAGTTTGTATACCTTGTCTCCAAGAGTCTTCTCGCTCAAATCCTCGGAGGTTGTTCAACATACACTTCTTCTTCCAATAAACCATTTAGGAATGCACTTTTTACATCCATTTGATATACAATGAAATTCTTGTGAGTCGCATAGGCAAGAAACATCCTTATAGCTTCCAATCTTGCTACAGGAGCGAATGTTTCATCAAAATCTATCCCTTCTTCTTGGCAATATCCTTTGGCTACCAATCTTGCTTTGTTTCTTACCATAGAGCCTTCCTCGTTCATTTTATTTCGAATACCCATTTGGTGCCAATAACATTTTGATGTATGGGTCTTTGCACTAATTCCCACACTTTATTTCTTTCAAACCGATTGACTCTTCTTGCATAGCTTGAATCCAATGTGTGTCATCCAATGCTTGTGACACATCTTTTGGCTCTATTTGCGAGATGAAGCATGTGAACATAGCTTCTTGTTGAGTTCTAGATCTTGTCTTGACACCTTCTCTTATATCTCCAATGACAAGTTCGTGGATGGTCTCTCGGCCATCTTACATCGGTTGGAGTGAGTTAGCCTGGATTGATCGACTTGCATTTGTGTTGCGTTTGTTGTCGCTCTCTCGTAATCACTTACCGCAAATTTTCCAAATTGCTTTTGAGATTCACTATCTCATCTTCTTCTCGAATTGATAATTACGACTTGACTTCAACATAGGGACTCTTCTCGTATGGTTGGATGATTGATTATCGTTGACTCTACAATGTCCTCTCCATTTACATTTGGCTCATCGAATACTACATGAATGGATTCTTCCGCAACCATAGTTCTTTTGTTGAGTATTCTCAGAGGCTTTGCTTTGGTGAGTATCCTAAGAAGATACCTTCATCGCCTTTAGCATCAAAAGCCTTTAGGTTGTCTTTGCCATTGTTGTGAATGAAGCATTTACATCCAAATATTCGAAATATGCAACATTTGGTTTTCTTCCACCCAAATCTCATAGGAGTCTTTGTCACCGTCTGCTTATCATACATCCTGTTTTGAGTGTAGCAAGTCGTGTTGATTGCTTCACCCAAAATCTTTTTGGTAACCCCGCTTCCACTAACATGGTCTCGCTTCTTTGAGAGTTCTGTTTCTTCTTTCGCAACTCCATTCTCATTGTGGAGTCCTTGTCCGATAGTTCATGACCAATACCATTCTCAATACAATGCTGAGTTATTATTCCATTGACAAACTGGTTCTCTATCCGATCTTATTTTGATAATGGTTTGACTCTTCTCATTTTGAATCCTTTTCATCGATTTGTGGTAGTTTTTGTAGAGTTTCTTTCTTCTGCACATGAATATTGTCCATGTATATCTTGAGTAGTCATCTACTACCACCAAGGTGTATTTCTTTCCACTTATCTTCGGGCCGGTTCCCTTTGGGCCAAATAGATCCATATGAAGCAGATGCAATATTCTTGTTGAGGATGGGTGTCTTTTCTTTGAATGACGACTTGATTTGTTTTCCTTCGACATGCATCACATATACTCTCCTTCAGATATATCGAGTCCGAAGTCCTTCTACAAGATGACTTCTTGCCGCCTTGTTAATTGTTTTGAAGTTCGGGTGACTCGACACTTTTTGTGCCACAACCAACTTGATTCACCAGTATTCTTTGCTAGTAGACATGTCTTAGGTGTTGCGTTGACCAATCCACTACATACATATTTTTTGTCTACATCCTTGCAAAGTACCACTTCATTTGATTCAATATCTTTGATTTGGCACATACCCATGTTGAATCCAACATTGTAGCCCTTGTCACAGTAGCCGATCGATACTCATTAAGTTGAAATTGAGTCCTTCAACATATGCAACATCCGTGATTTCTAATCCATTCCTCTTGATGGATCCAATGCCTCTTATTTCACCAGGAGCTTCATTTCCTCCAAATATGACTTTTGCTCCTTTGACTTCCTTGAATTTTGACAGATTTCTCTTATTTCTGTCATATGTCCGGGAATGACCACTATCCATGTACCAGGTTCCTGGCACTCACTGTTCCTTGAACCGCAATCAAGGAAATTAAGTTTTAGGTACCCATACTTGTCCGGGTCCCGAGGGGTTAGAATTGTAAGATGATCCAACCAACCTATAGCCAAATGATTTGACTCTAAGGGGTTGCCATCTATCGTGCCATAATCATAATTAATCCGCAAATTGCTTGGGGATTCTAGGTTCATACAAATTGTCTCTTTGTCTCGTATGCCCGCATATTTGTTTTAGCAATTGCCTTCCTTGGGTAATTGTGGTGTTTTTGAGTGTAGTGCCTAGGTGCATATGTGTGCCGATGAAAGCTCTTATACTTTTGGAATGGCCTTTTTGCCGAGTTCTGTGCCTTTGCCATCCGGGCTTATATTCCATAAGTCGTCAGGCCGATAGATTCACATTATTCCAATCAGCTTGGCTTGGATATTTTCTACCATTCCCATCATATGTATTTCTTTTATGAGTTTTCGGGATTTTTGGTAGCTCGCTTCTTCTTTACACAGTATTTTTTGTTTGAGTCTCATTGAGGACTCGGTGAATCTCTTCTCATTGCCCTTTCAAAGACTCTCAATCGGTCGTTTTCCTTTTCCTTTGTAACCAAGGCCAGTTTGCTTAGTATTGTGCTTTGGAGTGAATGTGTGTGCAACATTTAAAGTTTTGGATTTTTCGGACTCTTCATGACTTGAAGATCCTTTTTCCAAAATTATTCTTGAGGTTTGACATGGCATGAAGAATTAAATCCTAAGCCCTGTCTTGTCTCCACATTCTCTTTGACTCATAATAAGATCATCCAATGATTTAGATGCCTTAGTGAATGAGGCAATAACATTCTTGAGGTCATTCTCCTCTTTTCTATAGCGGCAATTTCTCGCTACCAATTTAGCATTTTCAAATTTTTAAACTTTCATTTTCAACAACTATTTGACTTAGAGTACTCGGCTCCTTAGTCGGCTTTGAGTTTTGACTTTTGAGTAGGCCGTTTTCCTCATTCAATAGTGTGTGTGAGGATTTAATGTGTTCAAAATCTTTCATCATTTTGCCTAATGAATCATAAAGATCAAAAGAGGTGATGAAGTGTGTGTGTCACGATCACTATCACTAGTGTCCGAGCTTGTTGAGTTAGATTGTACCTCATCTTCTTGATCTTGTTCTTTGGCCATCAAGCGGATCGGGCTTCTTCTTCGTGAGTCACTTGAGTAGTCGCTTCACCGCTTCTCTAAATCATTGTCTCTCTTGACTTGGTTGTCTCAGCCAGATCTCTGCAGCCATCATTGCCCTTTTCTTTTCTGTTTTCTTTCTCTCAAGACCTTTCTTTCTTCTTCATCCTGTATCTTGTTGACTACAAGGATATGAGCAAATCAATGGCATAGTGACTGGTTGTCTCTGATTCCAACATAGATATTCAACCTTTTGATCGCCTCTTTCTATTCTTGAGTTGTCGCCCTTTGATATTCAATTTTTTGATGATCTGTTCTCTTGGTTGGCCTGTCTTCCCTTGATTTGGAGGAGTCGAGTGTCTTCTCGGAAGATTCACCCTTTCCTTTCTTGTAGTTCTTATTAAAGAACTTGTTGAATCTTTTAACCATCGGGCTATTTTTCCGGGTCAATGACTTCTTTGACCTCGGCTCTTTTCCCATCTTTAACAATTAGAGCAAAATTTGTTTTGGGTACAATTGCTTTTCCTCGGGTCTTTTCTTCTCACTCAAACTCGTAGGCTTTGAGGTCCGAGAATAGTTCATGGTTGGATGTCTTTGATAGGTCCATGGAATGTCTCAAAGTGCCATGACCTTCATTTCCCATTCATTTGGAAGACTTTTAGGATCTTCATACACATTTCCTTCTCGTGTATATTCCTTTCCAAGTGTAGACAACTCATTTGTGATTTCTCGTAAACCGAGCATCCCGGTTGATCCAGGTTCTCTCCCGAGATCATTTTGAAGTTTTCAAATTTTTGTACATACCACCGATAATTTGTTTTCTTTGATTTTGCTCCGAGCCTTCACAAATCAATGTCAACTTGTCCTGCATTTCCTTAGCCGTTTTGCAAGATTTGACTTTGTTGAACATGGCTTTGTCCAAGGTTTTGTAAAGAATGTCCTTGGCTACATTGTCCAGGTTGTATCTTTTTCTCGTCATCATTTGTCCATTCAGTTCTTGGTTTTTCAACCACGACCGGTCTAGAGTCGATCTTTTCCTTCTCCTTGCAACTCTTCGCATGACAAAATTGTGTTCACCTTTAATATTTGTAGAGGCCCATCTTCTATCACTATCCACATCTCATCATGTAATCCGATAGATGAGCTCGATACGAATTTTCCAATCATCAAATTCTTCAATAGTGAACATAGGGATGCGTGTCAAATTTGCTTCCATGATAATGACTTTTGATGATAAAAAGAGTTTTGAAAATTTAAGTACTAAAGCAGACTTTGAAAAGTTTGGAGATCTAGTTCAAGAACCGGTGCGGAGGGTTCAATGAACCAACCGCTCCGATACCACTTGTAGGTCCCAAGGGGTGTAAGTGTAAGGTTTAGAAAGGGGGTTGAATAAACCTTACCAAATTTTCGATTTAGTCCTTTTAAATCTACAGAGTTGGTTCTATTACACAATTTGTGTCCTTGATGGACGATCAATTAGTCACTCAAGTAGAGTTAATCTCTCAATGACTCAAATTTGAGCTGTTGATGGAGTAACTCATTGTTGGCTATAATTTAACTCACCGTGGTTTTATTTTCAGCGGAAGACTTAACACCCTTAAGTTTGATTAAGCAAGATTTTAGAGCTTGATTTAGTACTTATAACTTTATCAAATGGATAGCAAATTTATCACAGATATAAGCAGTTAAAAGTGCGGGAATTTAAATACGAAATGTAAATGACACAATAAAGTTTTTATAGAGGTTCGAAGATGGGGTAATTCTTCTACTCCTCTCTTCTCCAACTCCCGGAGGAATCCACTAGGTAATGATCAGTTTACAAAGTGGTAATAGTCCGGATACAAGTCTTGATCACAACTGGTGACTTGATCCTTTGGGACTCGGGCCTGAGACGCTTGATCACTCACCGGCTTCTCGCACGACTCGCCTTCTTCACAGGGCATTTTGCGCTTGCTACTACACTGACTCACTTGCTTAAGCTCTTTGGATTTGATCACGAAGCCCTCCAAAAAGGAACTTAAGACTTGGTTCAACCTTGAACCTTTCTACAATCCTTCCCGGAATGTAGACCCCTTGTTTTGATATTTTCCTCTTCAACTGATTGAAGTTCTCTTTCCTTCACAGGTAAGTGTTGGATTGATGTACTTCGAGATGTAGCTTGAGGGTTGAGAATGTTTGATTTTTCGATATGCTTGTTTATCTCATATGTGTGTCATTCTATATTTTTCTTCTCAAACAAACTCCTCGGCCTTTTTTAGTGAACTTTCAAAAATTTGCCCGTTGAAAGAGATAGCTTGTTTTTGAAAGTCACTTTGCGATCGTTGGCTTTGCGTTCTTGGAATTGCCATTTCCTCGTATGAATTGTTCCTTCACCTTTTCGAGTTCGACACGGTGTAGTGCTTCCCATCGTTCATTCCTATTGCACGCTTCGGGGATCGAGCACTCCAAGAAAGGTGGTATGGAGATATTACTTGTTTAAGTAAATCTCTTGATTTCGTGCAACGGTTCTTTTACGATTATCTCGACTTGACCGCATTTCCTTGCTTTCCCAGGTGACTTAGAGTCACTTCCAATCATGGATGACTCTTTCACTTCAACTGAGACTTGGCTTTTCTTGAGTTGACTTGGTGATGCTCCACTCATTGCTTTTCCAAAGAGAGTTCTGTCTACTCTTATTTGCCATACTCAATTGTCTCTCAGTCAAGTCTTCCTTCCGGTCTTCAAATTTGTCTTCTTGCATGTTAGGCGTAGGCGACTTAACTCGGCTGGCCACTCTAATTGTTACAATACATTTTACAACAAGGATTGGGGTGCCAACTTTCTATTCTAAGTTTTACATGGCATTCATCAAAATCTAAACAATAAAATTCCTAACAGTGCCCCTTCCAATTCTTTAATTTCTTTCGCACTCTGTCGATGACCCCATTAAAAATGTCCTTCTTTGTTCGCCCAACCACGGTAGGGAGACCTAGATAGATAGCTTGTTTCTCCACCAATGTCACCCCAATACGGTCAGCCAAGTGAATTCTTTTTGAAATGTCCACTCCTTTGCTAAAGGAAATTTCCGATTTTTCCATGCTTATCCGTTGTCCCGAAGCTTCTTCGTAGCACTTAATTATTTCTCTTGTTTTTTCAATTTCCTGTTCGGTCGCTCTTCCAAAAATGATAATGTCGTCGGCGAAGAAAAGGTGCGAGATCGAGGGGGCTCGTCGGCAAATCCGGGCACCGTGTAGATTTCCATTCATCTCCGCTTTTCTAATTAACGCAGAAAATGCCTCTGCACAAAAAAGAAACAAATACGGAGAGAGCGGGTCTCCTTGTCGAAGCCCACGAGAAGGGTAAAAAATCTCGCCTGTTGGCCATTAATAAGAATAGAAAAGGAAACAGATTCCACACAACACATAATAAGATTGACAAAATTAACATCAATGCCCGTTTCAACATAACATTTTTCAAAAATTCCATTCGACCCGATCATATGCTTTACTCATATCAAGTTTGAGGCGAAGAGCCTTTGCTTTTAGCCCGATTATGTTTCATCGCATGAAAAATTTGAAAGCAAGCAAAGCATTATCCGTAATAAGTCTACCATGTACAAAAGCAGATTGAGTGTGATGTATAAGGGACGGAAGAAACGATTTTAGTCTATTAGCAATGGTTTTAGTGATAATTTTGAAAATCACGTTACATAAGCTAATAGGCCTGAAATCAGTGACCAAGTCCGGATCTTTTTTCTTGGGGATGAGGACAATTAACGTGTGGTTAATGTCCTTAGGGGTGGAATTACCATTAAGCACATTTAGGATAACAGGAAGTACATCGTTATGAATAAGGGGCCAAAATTTTTGAAAAAATATAGCGGGCATACCGTCAGGGCCGGGAGATTTGGTGGGATGCATTTGTGAAAGAGCGCGCTCGTCCCGTCGTGAAAAGGGTCTCATAAGAGTTTCGTTCATCTCTCCCGTCATTTTTGTTTCTATAGCGTCTATGGCCTTGACCATATCCAGTGTTGTTCCGGCGGAGAATAAATTCTGGTAGTAGTCGAGAAAAGTTTTGGCAATAGCAGTGTCATCTTCGGCCCAATCGCCACCAAATTTTTAACCGGTGGATCTTTGTTGCGGGATTACTTACCCGACGCCGTCTTATGGAAGAAGGTCGTATTTTTGTCACCATCTTTGATCCATTCGTGCATGCTCTCCGGTGCCACATTTTTTCCTGTTTCTTGTGGAGGGTAGTCGATGGGTACTCCATACGTCTCATTTCTTCGATTTTTGGGAGATAAATGAGAGCTAGAATTTTTCTGTAAGAATTCTTCACAGCTTTTGATTTGTAGCCCCACATTTCCAAAATGATTTTTTTCCCATATACGCAGTTCCTCTCCACATTTTTGGATTTTATGTTGAATATCAAGAATATTTTTCGCCGAATTAGCCGAATCCCACGCCTTTCTGACTACGGTTTTACAGGTTTCATCCATGAGCCACATAGTTTCAAACCGAAAGATTTTCCTTTTTCTAGACTTACGGTCTTTTCCCCTTCTATCGTTGTTGCGCCAAATAATATGGATCGGGGAGTGGTCGGAAGCCACCCGCGGCAGGTGTTGAATATGGTAGTGTGGGAAAAGTGTCACCCATTCCAAATTTCCGAGGTACCTATCAAGCCTTTCTTGTATATTATCAGCGCCCGATCGCCTGTTAGTCCAGTGTACATAAATCCGTGGTAACCCAAGTCGTCAAGCTTCAATTTTGGAGGGCTTGGTTAAAACGCTCCATGTATGATTCCTCCTTTGGTCGTCCTCCGATTTTTTCGAACCCAAAAAGAATCTCATTAAAATCGCCGGCACAAAGCCAAGGGTCATTGCTAGAAGCCGCTAAATCCGAAAGAAGATTCGGTCGGTCGTCTTCTATGAATCCTCCGCCATCCATATATTCCGAAAATCACCAAATGTATCCGCCTTCCGTAATTATTCCATCAATGTGATGATGCGAACTCGATTGAAGTGAGAACGTAATGTTATTTCTCCATGAGGCACAGCCGCCACGCCTTCCTCCATGCGATCTATCACAATCCACTACGTGTACTCCATCAAACCCCATATTTCGATGACCTCATCTACTCCATCCTTACATAATTTTGTTTCCATCAAGAAAACAATTGTGGGATCTTTAGAATTGAACGTTTAAGCGCACTAAGCGTCGGTTGGTTCCCAAGCCCCGAGCAGTTCAACCGAGGCAACTCATTGTTCTTGGCTCAAGCCCGTTGCGACCTCCGCCGATATTGAGAAGTTATAGGGAGCTTATCCAAAAGATTTAGGTTGTTTAGGCGGGGTATTAGTTTGGGTTGTTTCATGATCGGATCCGGAGTTTAGGTTACATTTAAGGCTTGTGTTCGAATAGGGTCCAAACCGGGGTTGGCGCGGGTGGGAGAGGCATTTGGTGTTGTTCGACTTCACGTCGGATACGGGGAGTTTTTGGATGTTGGTTAGTATTATGCATGGGAGATTTTGGGCGTATTGATATTAGAGTGGGTAGGTAGGTGCTCGGGTTCGGTGGAAATGTATGGTATTGTCCGAGAGTAGGTTTATATGTGGGGGTTTGACTCACTTCGGGGGGGAGATTGTGGTTGTTGGGTAGGGTACGTAGGTTTTGCATGGGGATAATATGGAGAGGGCTTTGAATGGGCATGGGAGTAGGGTTTGTGAGAGTGATTCGGAATCTCCATGCGAGTTGTGAGAGTGAGGGGTTGCGAGAATGGGGAAATTTGAGATATTTTTGTGGAAGAGGATATAGAGAGGGTAGTGAGGGATATATTAAGTTGGGGGTCGGTTGTTATAGGCTTTGTATTGAGTGTATTGTCATCGGGCGAGTTTAGGGGTTTGGGGAGTTTTATCGGGTGGTTTGATCATGTTATGGGGTGAGTGGGAGGTTTTTGTCGATGGGGTCATCGATAATAACGGGACCGTGTTAAGTTGACGGTTGGCTAAGGTGGCTAGAGGGCGTGGAGTATCACGTTTCGGTTGGTTTGGCGTTTTATAGGGACGCTTTTATCCAAGCACCATACCTCATATTTGATTTAATCTTGGCATTCATTTTTATCAAACTCATCACAATTTTTTAGAAAGTGGCCGATCAAACCGCAACAGAAGCAATACGTAGGGAGTGACTCGTATTTCAGCGGGAGTACACAAATTTTGCCTTTAAGCTTTACCGTTATAGTTCTTGCCAGTGGTTTGGTAATGTCAATGGACACCTTGAATCTAAGGAATTTTCCAAATAAGCCTTCGGTTGAGTGGTCCAACATTTCCAGCCTCCCTATTTGGCTAGCAAGTAGGGTTGCGTACGTAGAGTTCATGCACACTGCTGGAATATCATATATCCGGACCCATAGTGCCGCATGTGAGACTGTTACCTCGGATGGTTGTTCATCATCACCAAGTTCTCGGATAGCGAATAGACCTCCCTCGTAGTGCCACGGTTGGTTCTTAAGCACCCAGTCCCTATCCGTCTTATCTTCGAAACGGAAAACAATAAGACCGCTTCCCCATTCGCGAGCCGTTACTTCTTTTTTCGCTCGCCAAGCTTTCTTCATAACTTCGATGAGGTAGAAAGGTTTCCAACTTTTGTCTGTAAACATTTTTCCCACCAAGCAAAAGGCTTTTTGGGGGTGGCTGGTTTTAGAGGATTGGATCAAGTTATCAAGATCGATAATTGATCCTTCTTTTTCTGTAGGTTTCTCGACACCACCAGAGTTCATTCTAAAGCACAAACTATCCACTGGAGAAGGTCACGATCCACAAGAGCGCCTGCACAAAACAAACACAACGGGGGAGGGAAACAGAAGATAAAAAAAAAACCCTAATAAGAAACCCTAGACCAGGATTTGGTTGAGCAGAGGCTCAAAGAGAAAAAAGGAAAGCAATGAGAAGGACACGAGCAACAGGGGATAACGCGAGCACGGATGGATAGAGGTTTACGTGAAAAGAAAAAATAAAAAAAGGAAATGGAGACTAAGAAAAGCCACAAAAAAAGGATAAAAGAAATAAAAGGAGAAAAAGGAGAAAAAAACAAAAGGCACACTGATCCGGGAAATGGGTTGTGATTATGGTGATGGAAATGGTCAAAAAGTTGAAAGTAGGTATGGGATTGGGGAGGAATAAATGGGAAGGAAAAGGTTGTCAGGGAATATTATGGTATTTAACAATTATATAGTGGCCACTTGGCATTGTCTGCCATGGCTTGCAAAAGGAACCCACCACTACATGTCGGGAGGGGGTGGTGGAGACGCGCGTAAAAGAAATGAGGGTGGGGGCGCGGCGGACGGGAACAGGCCGGGGGAGAGGCTGGGCGGAGGCTAAGGGACGACCTGCTTGTGGAGGAGGTGAGGGAAGAGAGAAATGAGGTGGGTGGCAGAAGGGCTTCGGAAACTCGGCAGGGAAAGAAACGATGGGTTTAGTTAAAAGAAAACGGGAAAAACAAACCCTCAAAGGGGACACACTCTTGAAAGAGAACGCAACCTCCTTCCTGAGAGGAGAACGGCTTTTGTCCCTCCGCCTCTGCTCAAATGATCTACATTTGCATTTTTGCTGTCAATTTTATAAGTTTGTCCCATTCTCACGTACATATTGAATTTCATAAAAAGACTCAAAATTGGTTAACGAAAGGGATGCTTTTGCATCACGGTCAAGTACTCTAGATTACTATTTTTAAGGGGGAAATACTGTGACGTATCTTAGTTGTGTTTATATTTTCTTAATCTATATTATGGTTCATATCAAGTCTACTTTTACAATAATTACAATTGTTGATGTTGAAAATATCCGATCCACATTCATTCCTAGAAAACAAGTAGAAATAATCGAGAAATAAATGAAAAATAACAATAATCAATAACAAGACGTTAATTTACGTGGAAAAGCTCCAAAACCGGAGAAAACCCCGTCCTACAGAGAAACGGACCCATTTTTTTTTCTTTTTCGAATTTTTGTTTTTCAAAATAGAGGGTTGGTGTATTAAGGGATAACAAAATTTACGTAACATTTCCTAAGAAAGATATTTTTATAGTGACTTAAAATGTAATCAATTATGATGATTTAAAATGTTATATAATTTATATGTCTCTAATAAATACAATACTATCATCTAAATAGTTTAAAATTGTCATGACTTAAATGTGACAAATAATTGAAACTTTATGCAAATAATCATAAAGATGAATTTGTTGCATTTTGAGATTTCAACTTATCTCACACACAAATATTGAACATCAAATCGTGTTTTATCATTATTTATATTTATTTAATTTGTTTGACAAAAGTCAAAAGGTATTAAGAAAATATTCATTACATGGTGTTTATCATTCCGCATTGTAGTTTGTTGTTTCTATTTTTATTTTAGAAATGAGTTTTAATTGCACATATTTTTGTTTTAACTCTTATTGTAGTAAGCATCTTGTTAAAGTTTGAGTCTTTAGCGATAATGATGATGTTTGATTGTATTTGAATTTTTATATTTTGAATTTTAAGACTTTTATCCTTGTAATGCAACATAAATTTTTTTGTGTAATTTTGTTTTGCATATTTAGTTTGAATGTTATATTGTTATACATGCTTTAGTTTAAAATTTAGATTTAAATAAAAATAATAATTTTTTTGGCTTGTAGCCCGTCATGGCCCATTTAGCCCGAAAACCCGCTAGGGTTAGGGTTAGGTTCGCAAAATGCTAGCCCATTTAGCCCGAAGATGTTAGAACCCGACCCTATGCTGTAGGACCAACCCGTTTAACATCTCTACCTACAATTACACGGGTGAAACTTTACTTGGGATTTTTGTCATAATGTTCTTTCCACTCCTAAAAGTGGCATCTTTCGACATCGATCATTTTTTTTTTCCTTTTTGTTAACTAGACCTTTTGATTAGGGATGACGGTGGGTAGAATTCGGATAGATTTTATATCTTCCATTCCCATCCCCATCCCCATCGGTATTTAATTTTCATATCTATACTCATAACCATCGGGTATTCAACTTTCATACCCATCTCCATACCTATCGGAGAATCCGTATCACTATAAGAAAAATCGGTTTACCTACTGAGACAAATATGTAGGTAACTATTAAGATAATTGTAAAGTGTAAGTAAAATTGTTGTAGGTAATATCATTGTAGGTAAATATTTACCTACAAAATCTAAAAATGTTGGTAAATACCTACAAGTATTTTTGTCAGTAAATTTAAAAATTATCGGTAATTTATCGATATAATTTGGGAAAAAATAATTTTTTTATTTTGTCGGTATTGTATAGGTAATCGTAAAATTTAGTGACAAAATCATTTCTATCGATAAATTTCACAAGAATTAGAATTATTTTGTAGTGTATCCATACACTACTCATACCCTATTACCACTTCAAATTGTATTTTCTCGATTTGAGTTATTTCAATGAAACTATAGATATTTACTATAATATTATTAATAAAAAAATAAGAAAAAAAAAAGAATAAAGATAAGGATTAGTAAACTAAATATTATAGAAAGATAACAAAATATTGGAAAAGACAAATCACGTGGGTTAGTGGATTTTGATTGGAATTTGGGAAAAGAAACTTATTTTTAAATATAAATAAATAGATATGCATAAATATATATATGTATAAATAAATATATATGTATACATTATATAATATTTTTAATCGGGTAGGGTATGAATATGATGTACCTAGACTCACCTCCATAACTATACCCAAAAATACTCATACCCATATAACCATTTATTTAATGGGGGTTTAAAATACCCTCCATACCCTCCTCCGTTACAGTCGGATATCAAATCCTCCATCGATTTGGATGAAATTGTCATCCCTACTTTTAATTCTTTAAATAAATAGTCCCTACCAATCATGTCTCCTCTCTATTTGCATTGCATCATAATTAGCCAAACCCCAACATTTTTTCCTTTTTTTTTTTTACTGTTAAAAAGACCGCCCACACGAGGGAATTGCCTTGTTGACTTTTCCTAGAGTTATCAAAACTAGTCGGACCAGATGATAATGCGGGTCACGTAATTTCACAGGCCCAAAAGGAACCAAACATACTAAACCCGGCCAATTTAGCTTGAATAGCTGAATTGACCCTATTAATCCGATACATTTTACATGTATTTTAAAATTATGAGTTAGCACCCCGACTCATTTGACATCTCTAGCTTTTCCTATTCTCAGTGTTGCTAATCATGGAAATCAATCATCTTTATTATGACCATTATATATGTTAGAACGAAATGGATTCATAGCAGCCATGTCTGACCACGAGAATGCTAGTTAGAGCCAGTTAACTTTGTTAAAGGTGGATTTATTATGTCTGATGGTTCTTTAATATTAATTAGTTATATGTGGTGGAATGGAAACAATTTGGATCTTGACCACTGGATATAGTAAGAAACAAGCAAAGCTATTTCACCTTTTTATACCTTAATAATTAATTTTGTCTCTATGATTAGAGTCAATGCATCCTTGTCCACAAACGCTTGACTAAATTATGTTAATATCGTTATGCTCTATAAGACAGTCACTTAATATTCATTAAGTGAGATTTGTTGGCTAAAATATGGAAAGTTTGCTGTTTCAGAAAATAGCTAAGTGTTTGGGTATATCGGCTTAGTCGAGGCCTCAGATTAGATACAATCTTCGCAGAAGACGAAAATGCCCCGTATACAAAGTGCTTACGATTCGGCGCCGTCCTTAAGATACAACGACTTTTCTATTTCGAATTTAAAGCACTCGTAAACTCAAAATTACAACGAACAACAAAAGGTGTATGAAACTTTCAAGCTTTGAACGGGAAGTAATGTCAATATGTCAGAATGCAATGGCCGATTATTAGACCGATATATTGTGTTTTTCCTATTGTTCGTATGTAATTTCATCTACATGGGGTCCGATTTTTATAGGAATCAGGTCCGGATAGAAAGATCATGTATTTTGGCTCGAAAAGACATGTTTTACAAATGAATAGGTGCATCCTCAGACTTTAGCATCGACGACAACCTGGCGCACGACCCGTGTGTGTGCCCATGCTTGATGCGAACGAAATGGCAAAGTTTCGACTTGACGCACCACCGGACACACGGCCGTGCGTGTGCTCGTGCTTGAATGCGAACATTTTTCGCTTGAAACTTAATTAATTAATTAAAATTAATTAATTAATTTTAAAGGTTTTTGGTCCGTAAAGAATAAGGACCCCCAAGCCCAAGCCCAGGCCCGGACCCATGACCGGGCCGCGGGCCGGATGGGCGACGCAAGACGCGACGTGTTCTTTGAACCAAACCCACAAGCATGTAGGTTCTCACCCCTTTAAAAACTTGGGTGCCCCTGGGGTCCAAACCATAAGTCCAACTTGTGATTTATAAAGTGAGCAAATTTTGTCTCCTCTTCCTTTGTGGGATGGAGCATTTATCATTCCTTACATTTTCCATTTTTATACCATTTTCTAGTTTTAAGTGGCTAACTTCTAAGCATTAATTTCTTATTCACCCGGAATTGGTTTTAAGAAATTCCAAATGATATTCTCATCTACTATCTTAGTAGAATTTTTACAAATATTTAATTCCATTTTTCACTAATGGAAACCACTTAATTATTTAGTCAAAATGGAGTCAACACCCATTTTACCAAACCAAAATTCCAACAATCCCCCACATGAATAAAATTAATGCATGTGTGTATACTGATTCGCTTGAAAGTCTCGGTGAATCGTTATTGCATCGGGATAGGTAGCTTGTGGCTTTGAACCTTCCTTAGTAAAATACTATCGGATTTCATCGGGTACTTAGTGACGCGATATCTTGAACTACTCGATCGTTCGTCGTAAACCGAGACAACAATACTTACACAATAACAATTCTAACACTTGTTGTTCTCTTGTTGTGTCCATCTCGCCCTGGACCATATCTTAGATTCATAAGTATTTTTGAAGTGGCAATTACTTCTCACTTATATAGCGATCCCCTATTGAAGAGTACCGCCATACTCCACCTTTCGGTATATGAATCATTAAAAGTCTTAAACTTAACCTCACCACATTTAACAGGTTTTTCATTCACTTGGATATTTCGGGAATTAGCTAACACATTTTTCAAGTTGTTCAAATTTGAATATTCATAACTTAGTTGTCTCATTGCACCAAGGTCTTGGAATCTCCAATTCACAAGGTTGGGTTACCGCTATGAATATTCTTTAATTTGTGGATTTTAAACCCATTCCCCTTACTAGTTTATACAATTGATCTCGATTTATGCCTTTTGTAAGTGTTTAATTCGCAAGGTTTTCCTTTGACTTCACGTAGTCAACCAAAATAACCCCATTTCGAAATCAACCGTTTATTGGTATTACGCCTCACGACAAAATGTCAGACTTACCTCTTTCTTTTGCAAGAAAAGACACCTTTAATAAATACAATATTTCTTGATTTAATGATCGTACCATCATTTATGTCATGAATGCTTTGAATTCATTTCTTTAATGCTTCTACTTTAGCCAAAGTCCCCAACACTTCAAGGTATTCTCCTTTATGGGATTGCTTAAAGTAAAGCTTCCCCTTCCAATTTCTGGTATCCTTGTTCAACACAAGATTATCCCGGACTTTTATTTTGTTAGAACATTGTCCCAACAATCCAGTTAGAATCTCGTTTTAATGATTTTAGACCTTAGTTCCAACAACTCCATTAACACCTTTTACAAGGTGTGTAACCTTTGGTGTTATCACATCTTCGAGAACACTTCGGATTTTTTGATAGTGTGTCTACCTCTAAAGTGTTATAACACTTTGGGCAACATTTCATGTAATTGTGGTTTTGGTCCCACAACACTTTTGTCAACACCTTCTCACATTTGCATTTAAAAATGCAAATGTAAGCTCCACCGGGTGTTCCATAAAGTGTGGCCACACCCTAAAATTGTCGATTTTTATTCGTAATCCCGTTTGTCTTCCTCAACCGAAGTCGAACTATCAAATCCTCAAGCCCCATTTCCTTCCGCTTGTGCTTGAGGTAGTTCTTAAAAACTTTCCATGATGGCGGCAATTTTTCGATAATCGCAGCCACTTGGAACGACTCACTCGTAATCATCCCTTCGGACTCTAAATCGTGAGGCACGATATGAATTTCTTGCACTTGGTCGATCACCGTGGTATCAACCATCTTATACTCCGTAAATTTCCCGACAACAAATTTCTTTGTGCCGACATATTCTTTTGTATTTCTTCTCCAAGGAGTCCCACAACTCTTTGGATGTTTTGAACGAACTATAGACATTGTAGAGGGTGTCATCTAGCCCGTTCAAAATGTAGTTCGACGCAGAAAATCATTGTTATGCCAAGCATCTACAAGCGATTCTCCGTTGGTTGTCGGATTCTTCATTGCCAATGGTATGGGGGTCCTCCTTCGAAAACGGACAAACCCAAAGTCGTGAGGTAGAATAGCATCTTATGTTGCCGCGTTTGAAGTCAACGCAGAGAACTTGGGCGGCTTTTCGCGCGTGAGCAGTCAATGACCATCGGAGTGAACGAAATCAAGCCATCGTCTTGAAAAGAAATGTAATTTTCGTCTTGCAATTGTTGGGTAAAATATGGAAGGTTTCATGTTTTAAAAATGGCTAACTATTTGGATATATCGACTTAGTCGAGGCTTGTATTAGATACGGTCTCCACAAGACAAAAATACCCGTATATAAAGTTCTTACGGTTTTGACGCTCGTCCCTAAGATACAATAACTTTTCTATTTTGAATTTACAAGATGCTCGTGAACTCGAAACTACAACGAACAACAAAAGGTGTATGAAACTTTCAAGCTTTGAACGAGAAGTAATGTCAATATGTTATAATGCAATGACCGATTATTAGATCGATATCTTGTGTTTTTCCTATTGTTCGTATATAATTTCATCCGCAGGGTCTCGATTTTTATAGGCATCGGGTGCTCGGATGGAAAGATCATGTCTTTTGGCTCGAAAAGACATGTTTTCAAATAACACGCATCTGTTCGACTTTCGCATCGACCCATAACCTGGCGCACGCCCGTGTGTGTCCGTGCTTGATGCGAACGAAATGACAAAGTTTCGACTTGATGCACGCATCGACGACGACGTGGGACATGCGTGTGCCCATGCTTGAATGCGAACACTTTTTAGTTGAAACTTAATTAATGAATTAAAACTAATTAATTAATTTTAAAGGATTTTGGTCCAAAAAGAATAAGGGCCCCCAAGCTCGGCCGGGTTTAGCCGAGTGGCATGGCGTGCGCCCACACAGGCTACCAAGTGTGTGCTTTGAACCAAACCCACAAGATGTAAGTCCTCACCCTTTAAAAACTTGGGTGTCCCGGCGGCCCAAACCCATAAGTCTAACTTGGAATTTATAAAGTGAGCAAACTTTGCCTCCTCTTCCTATGTTGGATGGAGCATTTCTCCTTCCTCACATTTTTCATTTTCCATATCATTTTCTAATTTTAAGTGGCTAACTTCTAGCATTAATTTCTCATTCACCTGAATTGATTTTAAGAAATTCCAAATGCTTTTCTCATCTACTCTTTTAGTAGAATTTTTACAAGTAATTTAATTCTATTTTGCACTAATGGAAACCACTTAATTATTTGGTCAAAATTGGGTCAACACTCATTTTACCAAACCAAAATTCCAACAAGATTCTCGAAAGATTAACTTACAAATGAAGATGATGGACCTTTGTATACCTGGGTGATGGGCCTTGTGGGTTGTGTAGGAGAAAGTGGCATGTGGGCCAGATCCGAACTCCCCATATGTAGCCCATATTGATCATCGGACAATTAATAACATTATTCCAATATATAAACCGAATTATATATATTAAATATTAAATGACGGTTTTGCCCCCAACAACATGCACCTAACTACTAATTTTAATAATTTATACATAACATTTGTCATTGTTAAAACTTAAAATTATTAGTTGATGGTGAAACAAGAATTAGTTTCGCTTAACACATATGATGTATTACAACTTTCTTTTAGAATCAAGAATTTCATTCATTCGTCGGAAAAACTTATAATCGATAACAATAACAATTTAAACCTAACTAGATCTAATCGATCCGTAGAATTAAAACTTCGCAATGAAGGCATTGGACAAAACACGTACCAAAGATGATATCGCTTCATCACGATCGTCGGGTAATGATTCATATAATCTTTCGAACAAAATTCTACATATGAGACAAACTTGGTAACTAGAAAAAATCCATCTATTAGGGACAAATTTATTAGAATTAAAAACTATGAAAATTATTTCCGATCATCCTCCTATACATGGCCGCTCCTTGCATAAGGCGGAGGAGTCGGTCGTCTCGGGTCCAGAAAAAATTACAAATTTTAGGGACCCATATTTTTTGTATACCTTTTATTTGTAGTTAATATAAATAAATAAGAAATTCATCAAATAACAAGTTTAGCCAAGTGGTTGTCTTAACACCTTAAAATTTCGAAAGATTTAAGCATCTTGTGATTTTAATAAAAAAAATTAAAACATCCCTCACAAAAATGAAGGGCCCATATTCTTTGGACCTTGTAGCCTTTCAAGTTACTAATAAAACTATCACATTTAATTTTTCCTAACTCCCTAAATTAAAAAGAAAAAAATCAAAACTTATATATTGTACAACTTGATTATACTTACTTGATTAATATTTTTGCCGCCAAAACTATAAGGCAGTTATATTTAAATAATTAGTTGGATTTTTTAACATGGATGTCATATATTTATTTTTTTTTTATTTTTTTGAAGGGAGATGTCATCTTATTTTAACTATAATAAAACCTGTTTTATATATTGCACATTTTCTTTATTGTCTTGTGTTGTCTATAATTTTGTATTTATAAAGGAGCCTAATTTAAAATTCGACTCGGACTAAAAAATTGATAGGATTGGCCCCGCTCCTATAAAGATGGAAGATAAAAGTGGCTAGGGTTTTGAGGAGAAAAAAAAAGAGAGAAGATAATCTTAACACCTCGTTTTGACGTATTACAACTTTGAAATTATCAAGTAAAATTATGTCATTTACATTTTCTTTTTCTTATAGACCATATATTTTTGTTGGCTTTTCTAAATTTAAAACAACCCTAATATAATGATATGTAGGATTTGGCTCAAATGAGACTATCCTCCCTAGGTGAGACAGTGTGGACTCATCTTATCCATTGATCTTAAAAAATGAAGGGATATGATTAATTCAGCTTTTTTTAATTATATCTTAATTTCCGCGATTTTAAGGGTAAGGTTGTAATTTTGTAATTCAAATTAGTGGTCCCAATGGGTTTTATGGGTGAGTTTGAAACTACCGGATTTGGTGGCGGAATTTAAGGAAGCAATTTTTTTCAAATATTTTTATTTTACAAAGATAGTTAGGGTTCTTCTATCGCATAATTAGACATCAAATAATGTATATTTAGTTATTTTGTTGGCACTGCTTTTAAAAACAAGACATATATGAATATAACGATCTTGTATATTTCGTTATTATATCTTTCGCATAAATAGGTTCAATGTAATGTATATTTAGTTATGAAAATGAGATGTTGCTTTTGGAAATTATAAAAATGGGATGTTACATAATTTCTATCGCATATGTAGTTATTCCACACGCATAGAAGTTTCTCTGAATGCATAGTTAGTTGATTTTGTTGCATAGTTTATGACGTCTTGCATAGTTGGGTATCTTGTACTACATATTAGTTTTTATTTTGCATAGATAGTTTGCATATAATACATATTTAGTTGATTTTTGTTGCATATTTTCATAATTATCTATACATCATTTCATAAGTATCTATGCATCATTTCATAAGTATATATGCATCGTTTTATTCGTGAAAATTACGCTTTTTAAGAATTTATGTTAATGGCGATTTCGAGTTCTCCATCGATAACTACACCATTGATCTTTGTTGGATAGAGTTTTTCCACGATCGATGATTCATCATCATGTTTCAACTCATTGTTCGTTATTTCTCTGTAATATTGTACCGATTTTTCTTACCTTTTCTTTGTAATTTTCATGAAATCTTGTAATTTTGAGTTCTTCACAATTTTTCTTATTTGCGTTAATGGAGGAATTAGAGAGAGAGAGAGAGAGAGAGAGAGAGAGAGAGAGAGAGAGAGAGAGAGAGAATGGGGGGGGGGGAGACAACACGTGAGATGGGGGGAGATGTATGAGAGAGAAATAGATTTGATTCCACGTTTGTAACTACCTTGTTATGTTATTTTACCCTACTACCCTTATTTGATTAAATTAATATTTTAATATATTTTTTATCCCTTAAATCATACTCATTGATTAATAATGGGGGATGATTGAAATTAGTCCATTGTGTCTCACCTAGAGACACTTGATCATCCCCATGATATGTATATATATACACTAGACATATAAGTTTCCTTTTTTTCCCCCAAGCAAAGTGGACTTTAAAGACCTAGTTAATGTACCGCTCAAAAAAAAAGGCCAAATTGCAAAATATACCCAAGTAACTTTTAAGTAGTGGCAAAAGGGGACAATATTTTGTTTAAGTGGCAATTTATGCCCCTGGACAATTTTGCCCTTATGGCCCAATGGCAAATTAGGTCCTTTATCTTTCAAAGGTAGCAATTATAGTCCTATAACTTTCAAAATTTAGCAATTTTAATCCTTTCATACCCCGCTATTTTCCAAAAAACCCCAATTTCAAGGATTATGAAAATTTACATTTTTCGATACCTATTTTGTTCGTGGCATTGTTACACCTACTTAGATCCGGTCTCTATTCGAGAGGTTTTAAGTGGATCATGTCGGGTTTCATTTTATAAACTCAATAGGACATACTTCGTAAATGCCTCATAATTCAAAATCGATTTCGGACTAAAGTGTTTAGATAAAACGGATATAGTCCATTACGACCATATCAGCCCAACATGCTTCCGTAAAATTAATAAATCCCTTAAAATTCATACCTCTTTTGACCAAAAAGACAGGGTTAAGTGGTTTCGCAACGCCACCGATCGGAAAATTATCGCCCCGGATCGTTTGACAAACAACTCCTCACTGCTCAACTCACCTCGGGGAAGATGATCCGCAAGTTATCCGACTCCTTCGAAAACAAGCCAAAGACCTTGGTTCGTTTCCTACTCCAAGGCGTAAAGTAATTCTTCAAAGGGGATTGATCAATAGTACATTATGAACACATGTTGAACAAACAACCTTTATTTTATTAAGAACTTAAAGAAAGATTTATTATATCAAGAATCTCCTTTTGGGAGGAGAAAACCGTTTAGCCTCTCATAAAGGCTATCACACTTTTGTACATAAAATTAAAAACTAATATCAAAACCGAAAACACTCTCGAAATTCTAAACTCACAATGAAAGAATTTTACAAAGAAAGTTTATTGTAAGAAGACTAAGGAAATGTTCGATATCCTCACCCCTTCCTCAAACTCGGTTTAAATAGATGTAAGTCCGGATTTCAATTTGGACTTCAACTCTTGTTGGAATGTAAGACGTCATCGCTTACATCAAATTCTTGAATTATTGTTTGCTCCCACTTGCGGCAATTAGTTGGCCTTTCCTTTCTTCACATGGATTGGCCCCATCTTATCAGTATCCAAGTTCTTTATGCAAACTTCCAAATCCCGCCGACTCGTCCTTTGTCTTGGAATACTTTGACGGCATCTTTCATGGACCCACTTTTCGTCTTTTTTTCTAAGTGGGTTGTTACACTGTCTGAGTCACATGTCTCCACTAGCTTTGTTGGGGAATCTACTTTTTGGTGGTCCCGAAACTTTGGATACTTCGTGACTTTTCTTCTCCGTCGTCGGGTCTTCTCCGATCGACTTTTGGCCTTAATCCTTTACCAAATTCCGGTTCCTTCTGGTTTTGACATCGGGATGGACCAAGTTCCCAATGGCCAATATGAGCCATGTTACAATATTTCCGTGAGTGTCTTTACTCCCGGCAACTTATTTTCCCATAGAAGATTTCTTTTCTTTTCGAATGATCTTTCGCGAAACCTGTAGTTTTTCTGTCATGGTATTTAACAGAATGACCCGTTCACCGAATTTTGGTAGAACTTGAACGGAAACTTTACTTTGTCCATCTCTGAGAGATGACCCACAATCCCCATGCCCTTCTTGTAGTGATCGATCTTGGTGAAGGTCATGGCCAATTGTACTTATCCCGAACTTGCCTCCTTGATATTTCCGGGCGCTCTTTCATCCGGTCTTGGCCTAATGTAATGGAAGGCTTCATGTCCACCTTTTCCGACGGGCTGTCAGCCGCACTTATGAAATACTGACTCCAATGTATCCCCGCGTCTTAGGTTGTCATTGTTGGACCAAAGAGAAAGAAATGCCTTCCCGGATCCACGGTAATTTTGTGATCTCCGGAATCCCTGGTGAAGTAGTATAGATCGAGGCCAAAGCCCCAAACTCATACCACCTCTTTACTTCTTGAGGGCCGAATTTGGTAGCATCAAACCTTGGATATTTTTTAAACATCAATCTTTGTTTTTTCCGGAGATATCCCATGCCTGGTAATTAGTTTCTCCCGGTTTTCTGGTATTCGCCAAGAAGAAGAAACTTTAATCTCGTTAGTATCAATCTTAGAAGTGCCCATCATAGGCCTAAGATTGATCTCTTCGCCTTTACCCGGACGTCTTTGGGTTGATGTGATAACTCGGATTTGACTCAGGAGTATCGGTTTTCCTTGGGCCAATATTTCGCGACTTAGGACTTGTGCTAGAGGTCGGAATCCTCGCATAGTTGGGAGCGCTGCGCTCTAAACGCTCCGTTTGCTTATTAGCGGCCGGAGGAGTGGCCCCTTGAAATGCCATTCTCAATCGAGAGTGAGACCGGACACATGCTCGTATGCGATCGGTTACTTTGTCCCGATCATTCCTTTGTAATTTCCCGGCCAAATCAAAGATTGATGACCAGGGTATCAAATTCTCGGAGTAGCATTTCATTTGGTCTCCAAGATGTCTTGATGCGGTGAGGATGGAATCGCCTTCAATTCCTCCATCTCTTGTTAGAAAATCTGCAAGAATATTTTCATGAGATTTTATAATGACAATATCATAATCATAATATTGGCATTCACCGCCATCTAAGTATTCTAGCTTTTTCTGGTTTTGATTCAATTTTGTTTTTCAGAAAAGCTTTAACAATTGAATTATCAATTTTTAAGATAAACTTTTAGCATAAAAATAAAGGCCATTTTTTAAAAGCCTTTCTAATCGCAAAGAATTCTTTCTCGTTGATATGCCACCGAAGTCGATTCACGGGTGTAAATAAACCATCGCAGATATCTGCATGGCACTTCTCCATTTGGTGTAGCTTTTGTAAGTACCAACGCCCACCAATAATCATTGGCATCCGTATAAAGAACCAGTTCATCTTCATCCCGTGGAATTGCAAGTTTCGGAAGATTTTTGCAAACGCCCTTAAGTTGCTTGATTCCTTCTTGATGTCCATTCTCCCATTTAAATATCGCATCCTTTTTAAGCAATGGGCTAAACACCTTCCTGTAATGTGCTAGATTGTTTATGAACATTCCAGCAAAATTGACAACTCCAAGAAAACTCTGAAGTTGCTTCTTGTCTTTCAATGTATCTGGAAATCCCTGTATCTTTTCTACAATATGACTTTGTAGGATTATTCCATTCGTCGATCTCAATTCCTAGGAATTCAACTGTCTTGTTGCAATCATCGCCTTCTTTTCTCAAAGCACTAATCCTTCCTTGTGACAAACATCCGAGAATATTTCCAAATGCTCGAGATGCTCCTTCATGTTCTTTGAGGCGATAAGAATATCATCGATGTATACAAACATGAAAGCGAAATAATCTTTGAATAGATTATCCATCTTTCTTTGATATATCCGGGGGTGCATTAGCCAATCCCATATGCATCACATTCCAAATAGTGTCCTTGTGGTGTAGAGAAAGCTATGAACTTCTTGCTTTCTTCATCCATCTTAATGCAGTAAAATCCGGACTTGCAATCGAACTTTGAGAATATCTTGGCACTCTCGATACGATTAACCGGATGTTCTCTGCTTGGGATATAGTATCCGTCGAACTCCAAAATGTTATTAATCCCTTTGTAATTAATAAAAGTCTTCGCTTTTCTCTTTTGATTTCTCCATGGTTTCGACTAAGAATCCGGATTGTATGGAGAAACTCCTGGTGAAATTAACTTAAGGTCAAGATGTTCCTTAAGTATTTTTGCATATCCTTACGATCATCCTGGTTCATAAGGATTGGTTTGAATCTAACGAACTCGTACTCCTTTCCGGTTTAACCTTTAAGGAAGCTTTAAGCTCGTTCTTATCCCACCAAGCCAAAGGATCTTCATTGTAATTCCTTTGGATCTTTTTCTTGATATCCTCGAGTGGTATTTGTTCCTCTATGGTTACATCACTCTGTGGATTCTCCATTAGACTCATCCATAATTCTCGCAATGGCTTCCACGGAGTAACTCGTTCTTCTCCTTGTACTGACGAATGAATACAAGTTATTATCCCATATCTTCGATCCTTCCGAATGGAACCAAATTGTCTATAGGATAATAAAGCTTCGCCAAATTTCCTTCGATCGCCATTTTGGATTGCGAAGTTTGGCTTCATCACCACGCCGATCACGAAAATTAATAGGCATTTTTCTCGTAAAATGCTTCCCATGATCTTTGGACAATAATCTTATGATCACATAAGGTTGTGAAAATAAGTCTTCTCGTCTCGTTCTCTTGTGTGAATCGCTTGAATGTTTGTAGGAAATTGTTTCCTAGCAAAATATCTCGCACTTTTTGTATCATGGAAATAGATTGGTGGCGTCTTTACTTTGTACCGGGCACGCCGCGCCTCCAATCATTATTTCGCTTGTTTAATTCCTGTTAAGGATAAGAATCCTTTTAGAGAAATCTCTTCCCCGCAATAATGGTAAATCTTCTCCAATTTCTTTAGGAAAAACATCAAACTTTGCAAAGTACATATTCCTAAGCACTGAATCAATATAGGCGGCGAAATACTCGGCCTTGTATTCAAGCATATAACATTCCAATAGAAATGTATATAGAGAATGGACTAGTGGTCATCTCGATTCTCGTATCTTTTATTAGCCATCGTGAACTCCATTCCATCTTGTAATCTTTCCCAAGGCTTATGCTCCTCAAGAAATTCAATTCCCGAGTATTAATTGTTCTCGGGATCTTTCGCAACTCTGTGATAGTAAGCTCAATTTCTCCTATCTTGAGGCTTCCTTGATACCTTCCAACGATTGGTTGTTGGAGATAATATAGAACATCACAAGGAAAAATATTATCCTTTTGAGTGATGTCGAATATTACTTCAACCTCTCGCCATCTTCTCGGGACATTTCGGCTCTCTGCTGTTTTAAAAACATCGGGGATGCGCTGAATCGTACTTGGTCTCCTTTCTTCCCAACGGTTGCTACTCACCATTCTGTCTTGCCGGAAAGACATCCTTCTGTGCTCAACTCGAGACTCGACTTTTGTTGAAGATGGTTGATCTTGAATTATCATATCAATCTCCTTAATAGTTGGAGATTCAATGATTTCTCGTAAAACCACCATGGCAAAGTCCTCAAAGATTCTTGGGACTTCTATAAATTCCTTTCTCAAGAATACTTGAATGATGGGTATTCGAGAGAGCATAGGAAATCTTGTATGTGATCGAGTAAGGCTGTTTCCTTCTTTCATCGGATCGACTCTTTTGAAATCTTGATGAAGGGTTAGGACTCTCTTGGAGTCTCGATCTCCCAAATTGTATGCAATTCTAGGATAGACATTAAATGCCAATTTCCCGCATACAAATTTCTCAGAATCGCTCCAAGGCATGAATCCTTGAGATGCGAGATTCGCTTGTCAAAGATAGCAAGATTGAGAGGCGAATCAATTCCTTCTTTGAATGTTGCTTTAATAATTACTCTTATGGCTCCGATATGAATCCATGAGAGTGTATTTGCAACTTATCTTTTAACTTTGCTTTTGATCTCTTGTATTTCTCTAATAGGGACCAATCGCATCTCGATCAGTTACCGGTATACTCCATTGGAATAGCACATTCTCGGTTGTTACCCTGTGGATAATTTGGTGTTTTCTGTTACGAAACCCAATTTTATCCAATGCTTTTTCCATAGCTCCGATCGTAAATCCATCATAGACTTGAAGCTTTGGATCTTCCTTCATGATTCTCATAAGAGTCTTATGAGAAACTGTTGTGTGAGAGAGGAATCCTGACATATCCTCTCGATATCGTTGAAGAATTTTCTTCACTCCGACTCGAGCCGGAGTCAGTCACTTCCATCGTCCGAATATATTTCTTCTTCATATATGCTTTCATCCGAGGGAATATCCTCAAATTGATACACTGTATAAGATCTTGATAATAGACAGCTTCTTCGATTTCTGGTGTAGCCTCGAACTGTCTGACTCCTCGTTTCTGGTTTTCTGGACAATCAGTCGAGATATGTCCTCTTGCTCCGCATGTCCAGCAATTACAGTCTTTGAAACTTTCATTTGCTCGGTGTGAGCCCGCCTTTGAAAGTTCTTCTTCCCGGATTTCTCGCTGGTACTTGCTTGATTAGAACCCGATGATGAGGCTCTACTCCTCGCTTGGTGCTGGTCTTTGCCCCCGATTTATAACTTCAAGCTTTTTGTTTTGACTTAACCTTCAGGCCTCCATGAAGACCTACTTCTTTTGTTGCTACTTCCTCGGCGGTATGGATGACTTCTCTCCTTCTTCTTCTTGTGCCGCCTTGGTTGACCTCCCACTGTTGTTGGGATATCATTATCCACACAACATAGAGGAACTACTTTGTTAATTCCTCTCAATCTCTTGTAATTCGTGCGGAGTCCGCTTGATAGCACCATTCGGATAACTGGCCTTTAGAAAAGACATTTTTCGGCCACAATTTCTACTTGACTCCACCCTTGTATTCCCGATAAGCATTTCTCTCCAGGACTCGGAATCTTGGCAAAGAATAGTCATTGCAACTTCTTTTCCTCAATCTTGGATTTCCAGGTATTCGGTGAACAACAACTTGATATATTCGTCAATATGACAAATATCCAGAACTCAAGGCTATAGAGGGCTTGTTTATATCTCTTTCTTTTTCATCCTCTAATCCCTCGAAATAACTTTGTCGATGAACTCGGATTTTGAATAGTTTTGCCATACCATCGACAATTCCTTTAAGTGATTCCCCTGATGTGACCGAACTTTTTATACTAGATCGGTCATATCCAGCAATCTTCACCGATCCTTCAAGAATCATTTCAAGTAGTAAAATGAATGAATCCTTTGTGAGATCGAGGGTTCCTCTTGAAATTCTCATACCAAGCCCATTCATCAATGAGGACTTCTCTATTTTTAAAATGGGATGTCCAGATTTAACATCAACCCATACGGATGTATTGGGTCAAGGTGCGATCTTTCATAAGGCGTCGATAAACATTCGCCTTCCAAAGAGGTTGTCTAGTTCCTGCAAGAGGGTTTCGACCTCCTGTTCTCGAAAGTGGATCACTTCCCGTCGTGAAATCCCCAAATGTGGCATCCCTCTCGCCCCGAGTTCCATGATGCGAACCTGCATTTCTTTCTTCGACGTTAGGATTAAGCGGTGGCGGTGGTGGTGGAATTGGTCTACCTTGTGGGTCATAGGTAACCAAAGCCGATTCTCACTGCGTTCATCTTTAAATCTACAATACCTAATCCTGCGAAGGATTTCCGCCAGTCATGTAGATCTTTAAGATTCATCTTTTCAATATCCATCTTTTTTAATTTTTGATGGATTTTCCTTTGATTAGAGCAATGAGCTTTTCCTCATCTATCATCTTTCGTATAACCGGTTGGTTTCCTTTTTGGTGTAAATAGGTACCGCCCCAAAATCAATACGTTTCCTTCCTCAGGATGAACTTGCCCATCCTCCGGGTTCTTGACTCGTTTCGAATATCATAAAGGAGTTCAAGAGTTTCTTTTTCGATATTTCACCATCGTCTCCATCAGTTTCGATCTCGATGAACTTGTCTTGGTAGATGAATATGGCGGTTGCCATAGTTCGCACCGTCTTCTCGATTTCTCTAAGATCTTCGGAGATCTTAGATTTATCTGGAAGTATCTCGTTCCACTCGGGTACCCCATCGGGAATCATTGTTCGATGGGAATTTTCATGAACCGTTTCTTGGAGGTTCATCAAGTGAACATATATGGTCCAGTTAAGCATCCAGAATCGCTTATAATATTCGCTTTCGCATTTTGCATTGCTTAAGGTTTCGTCGGCTCTCGCTTGCTTTTCCTTTTCTTCATGTTGGTATTCCCAATATGAAACAGTCAAGGTGTTCTTGTAGGCATACATCGTCAATATTTGACGATATGTCTGTGGGTACATCTCGGACATCCGTCCGGATCCATAATCTCGGAGTAATTTCTCCTCACCAATTGTTAATTACATAAATATAATAAATTTAACTAAAAGTTCTTAATAAACCTAGGCTCGATACCATTTTAAGCAAACACTTAGTCAAATTAAGCAATATGTATGAATAAGGGTATAATTGGTATTATGGAAATATTCAATTATCCCATTGGACCAATTTTGCAACAATTCAAAACTTATAGGACATAATTTGCTTAAGTAAAAACTTATAGGACCAATTTTGCCAAACTTTATAAACTTATAGGGTATATTTTGCCAACTTGATACTTTCATGTCCTAAAATGCCACCTACAAGAAGTTACAGGGCATCTTTTGCAATTAAGCCAAAAAAAAAAAAGACCTAGTTAATGTAGGTCAGGCTGATATGCAAATGGCTGAGCTCATGGCATAGGCCTAATCCTAAAGGCTTGCTCGGATTCCGGTCATTTACTTGGGGAGTGGGCTTCAGTTGTTAGTTGGGCTAAGGTGGAAAAGCCCAATTCCCAAAGGAAAAACAAAGGGTTTGTAAGTTACTCAATCGACCTATTTATGTACCATTATACATAACAGCCCAACATTAAGGCCATTAACAATAGAATTCGCTCTTAACAATTGCTAACAATTAGATTGCTAAACTCAGACCATCTCCAAGTGTCAAGACTATTTTGATGCAAAATTTGCACTATTTTAGTGCAGAATTTCTGATTCATCTATAAAAGAATTTGCACTACTATTTGCATTAAAAAAATATTCTATAAGATTCCTTCTTTTATTTATTTAATATTATTTTTTATTATATTTTAATTGATGAAAATATTACACAAATAATTTTATCGCATATAATGTTTATTAAATGTTTTATTTTTAAAATTAAACAAATCAAAAAATGTTAAATTTAATGAAGTTAATGCAAAATTGAATAACAATTCATAAAATTACATATTATATAGTTTAAAAAATTATCACATATAATTGAATTAATTTTAGTATTATTTTTATTAGATGAACTAAAATATAACATTAATAATAATATTTAAAGTTAAACAAACTCAAAACAAATTACATAAAAAAAGCCAAAAGAAAAAAATAATATCGATGCACTGTAGCAAATGCCAAAGTGATGCACAAATCAGCACAGTGTTGGGAGAGGAAATTGGCGTTGAGCGCCATTTTAGATCTCCTATTGGAGATGGTCTTAGAAAATGTCCAACGTGCTGTAATGAAGATTTATTATTATTATTATTATTATTATTATTATTATTATTATTATTTGACAAGGTTATTATTATTATTAATATATTTGTACTAATTAAAGGGGAGGGTGAAAGAACAATTGATCAGGTTCATGAAATCTTGTCAAACAGTTGTAAATAGAAAAAGACAGCCCAAATTTCGGGATGTCACATGTTTTAAAGGGCATATAGGGAGTGATAATTAATGTCCAGTTTTTATGGGGCACATAACTTATCTTCCCTTTATAAAAAGACCACTTTTCTCCAATTCAGTAATTTCTTTTTCCCTTTCCAATGCTAGCTTGTGGATATTAGGTTAAGACATGGGTGTTGCATGATTTCTGTAGCTTATTCCAAATACTACATGAGAAAACTATTATATATATACCCATAAAATCACTCGACTTCGACATATAGGTTTCTAAAAGAATCTAAAGTGGAATATCTCGATTATAAAAGATTTTCACTTTATATTCACTTTTCAGTCAACTTTTACTTTGGGCAAAAACTTGAGTGAGACGGTCTCACTGGGTTTAGATCCGTGAGATGGAACCCTTACACAAAGTATTAAAAGTTTTTTTTTTTCAGATTTTATTTTTCTTAGGGTTTATATTTGTTTTCTTAGGGTTTATTTTGTTTCTTGGGTTTATTTTTAATTGATTTGAGTTTTTAGGATTTTTAGCTTTTTTAGGGTTTATTTTTTATTTTTTGGGTTTATTTTTGTTTTCCGGGTTTATTCTTCATGGTTCATGTTTTTAGGATTTATTTTTGTTTCTTCATGGTTCATTATTATTTTTAAATTTATTTTCATAGTTCATGTTCTCAAGACGGAGCCCTTAGGAAGTCCGTCTCACGGATTCGAATCCGTGAGACCGTCTCACAAGAGACTTGCTCTTTACTTTAATGTATTTTACTTGAGCGTAATATGTTTGTACGTGTTCACCACCTTGATCGGGCTTTTTAAGAGCATGAAGATGACATTTAATGAATTAAGGTGTGTTCTTCTGATTGAGATTTCATGTTTCACTTCACTGTTTCACTCTCTATTCTATCGCATAAGATTATTGACATTTGTATAAGATAATGCCATAATTATACATGTCTTTCATCCAATATATGAAATATAGAGTGTAAGAGAAAGTAGAATATGATATCTCATCCCTTCTTGAGAAACAAAATATTTAGTCATATATTATTTCTCCAATTTCATTTTATTAGATTGAGAATAGCATCTGCCTGTGTACATGATGAAGAGAGCAAGCAAAGAACGAGAGCAAAGCAAGGGTGGGCTACGGTTTAAGTATATACTCCTCTTATTCATAATAAGAGTCCTTTTGACACATGAATTTTTTAAAAAAAATGTCTTTCTCACATTTCAAGGTTGGTGAGAAAAAGATTTCTCAAATTACCCTTAAATATATTGTTTTCCAACTAACACTAATATCTAAATTTGTTTGTTTCAAAGTAGCATTTATTATTAATTAAGGGTATATTTGGTATTTTAATACAATCCTTAATATGTGTGTTTTTTTTCTTCTAAAAAGACACTTATTTTGAATATGAGGGAGTAGTGTTTTTTCTTTTCTTTTTTCTTTGTTTACAATGAATGTGTAAGGAAAATGTTTATGCAATAGATTCTATTATTGGAAATTTATAGAAATATACATTACATTAATGGAGACTTAATGCAGTACATCATACATACTTGAAAAGCAAAGAAGGACGAGGCCCTAGTGTTTGATTTCATGCCCTTACATATTGAGAAAGCATATATTCTCCAATTCCAATGCCTTGTCTTCTTCTCTAACACCTTTAAGTCCTGCAAACTTTATACCTCCTTTTAAGGGTTTTGCCAAAATGTACGTAACTTTAAAGCTTCATATATTATAATTAATCATCCCATCAAATAATATTGCTATTGGTTGAGTAGGCCGAAGCAATGCCTACACTTGATTTTCTTAGTGGGGGTATTTTTTAAGTCATGTGATAGAGAAGAAACAAGAAATTGGGGATGATGATGATCAACAAATTCTTTTCACCTCAATTTAAAAAATGTTACTTTTTACCTGAATTAAAATGAAATATTTCCATTGGACCAATGATAGAGCGAGTGTTAAATGAGAGTTTAAGAACATTATTAAGAAATTAATGACTTTTAATATCTTTTTCATTGACTGCTACATGATTAGATCACTTATTTGCTTGTAATTCACTCAAAAAGGAGTTTGTATTTATGAACACAACCACAACCATAGCACACGAATGTATACTTTTTTATTGTTGTATGGACATGTGGACACAATGCGTTGTGGAAATAGTGAAATTAAGAAAGTTTTTGATTGACAAAAATATGTTTTTATTGTCTTTATTATTTTGAATTGTGTTATAGTGGCTTCTTATTAACTTAATTTATCTATCCACTATTATTAAAGTAGTAAGAGCCGTGGGGTTTGACTTTGAAGTTGGTGCTTTGGACTTGCCAATAGAAAAGGCAAATTATACATATTGAGGTGGTATGATTAGGGCTGCAAATGAACCAAGCCGTTTGAGAGTTATTCGGAGTTCGATTCGATAAAAATTCATTCGAGTTCGTTTAATGAGGCTCGTTACAATAAATGAATCAAACTCAAATTAACTTAGAGATATTTAGTTCATTAATTCGTGAGCGGACACTCGTTAGTAAGATCGTGATCGAGGCTCGTTAGTAAGCTAGTATAAATTAAAATAATAGTTTGACTTTAGTTTTAATTGTTATACGTTTACCTATAATAAATATAAAAATATTTAATAAACTTATTTGTTTGAATATAATCATATATTTTAATAGATATATTGTGCGTTATAGAAATGTATAATTTTAATTTTGTAATAAATTGAAGAATAACGTTAATTTATAATTGATATTTACTAAACTCGTTTAGGTTCGATTAAGCTCGAAAATGTTCGCGAGCCATCAATATATCGATAAGTTTAAGCTCTAGTTCAACTAGTTAATAAACGAGCCAAACTTAAACTCTCAAAAGCTTGACTCGGCCGGTTCGATTGCAGCCCTAGTGTTAACATCATGATAAACAAGCTGATAAGAACATTCACAACCCATATTCTTGCACTGATAGGGAGCTACATGACAACTGTGCTTATCCTTCAAATATGCAGATTGTGCCAAGTGTC
Source organism: Rehmannia glutinosa (assembly GCA_016081115.2). NCBI lineage: Eukaryota > Viridiplantae > Streptophyta > Magnoliopsida > Lamiales > Orobanchaceae > Rehmannia > Rehmannia glutinosa. The sequence goes on from JABTTQ020003281.1 coordinate 469,810, forward strand.
AATAGATTAGTGCCTCACAGTACAAGTTTGTTATGAATTATTCCTTGCCATATTATATCCGTTGCTGATGTATTCTTCTATATATATGGTTGTACTGTTACATTGAGGTACAATTAATGAAAGACAAAATTCTCCTAATATGAATATCCTCTCTGCTATGGCTTTTCTATTCTCAGCACTTTTCTATCATGGTATCAGAGTAGGTTTTTTAACCTGTCTTTGGTATCTTCCTCTATTCCTCCTTTATTATTTATTTTCATTATCCATGGAAGACTCTGCAGACTCCTCTGCACTTTCTTGGAGCCAGTCTGCTATGATGCAGATTATTTTCCCTCAGCACCAGCTCATTTCAGTGAAGCTGGATGAGAGCAACTTTCTCATACGGTGCCAACAGATTTCTATTGCTATCAAAGGCTACAGACTGGAATCCTTTATCAAGGAGGATGCTGCACCTCCTGCATAGTTTCTCCCAGTCAAACAAAGCACCACTCAGCAGGTAAATCCCGATTTTGCCCTGTGGCACATACAGGATCAATTACTAGCATCTTGGATTTTATCATCCCTCAGTGAAAGTATTTTGATATTGACAGTAGGATTAAATACTTCTAAAGATATTTGGTTGGCTCTTGAAAAGAATTTTTCAGCTCAATCTCTGGCCAATGTTATGCAATATAAGATTCAGTTACAATCTATGAGAAAAGGAAATATGACTATGAGGGAATATCTAAACAATATGAAAGTGTGTTTTGATGTGTTGGCCTCATCTAGACAAAAGGTTGATGAGAGGGATCAAATTCTTCATATATTAACTGGTCTTGGCATTGATTATAATTCTGTAATGGTTATTGTCACCTCTAGAACTGAACCTCTTGGGCTATCTGATATGTATGCTTTACTTCTTAGCTATGAGTCTAGACTTGAGTCTCAGAATATTTCCCTAACTCTGCTAAATTCTTAGGGATCAAAGCCCTCCATAAAACTACTGTTGTTCATCCTGCTCAAAGAAGGATGAATGGTACAGGACAATTTCAGGGTAATAGAGGAGGTTTTCGAGGACAACCTGTAAGTCCAAGCGGCTACGATAATCTAGAGAGGGGGTGAATAGATTATCTCCATCTTTTCGATTTTGCCCTCTTTTTCGAACAAAACAAGCCAAGACAACAATAAAGGTGCGGGAAGTAAACAACACGCGTCGATTTATAGAGGTTCAACCCACCTAGGGCTAATCTCTACCACCCCAAGTATATCCGGGATGGATTTCAAAAAGAAAAAGATTTTATTAATTACCAAAATTAATACAACACCTTACAACATCACCTTGAAGAGCACCACACTCTTCTACAACACCATCTTTGAGATTACCACAATCTCTCTTGAAGATTACCACAATCTCCAACGGCACCTTGTGAAGATCACCACAATCTTCAACCTTGAAGAATACCAAATTCTTCAATACCTCAATAAGAAGATCACCACAATCTTCTTGCACCTATCACCTAGATCATCCAAGTGTGTTCTTACCAAAAAGAACACTCACAAGGATATCTTGTGTTGAATGATAACCCAAAATCAAGATTACCACTCGATAATGAATATTACAATTATGAGTGCAAGTGTAATCAAGAAATAAAGCCTAGACCTCAAACATGTGAAAGTGATAAGCTAGGCAAATTACAACAAGAATAATAATAATGAAGAACAAATATATTTGCTTAAGTGTATCTTGTTATGTTGTAGTATTCTCTCTTCTTGTTGTGCTTCAAATCTTCCTCTATTTATAGGAGATGATTGATTATCGATAGCTCCTCTTGGGAACCGATTTCTACAAAAAAATTGCAATTAAAATCAAGATTATAGCTGTTAGAAATCAATCCCACAATTTAGGGAAAAGTCGTCACGCACAACGGTTAGAATTTTGTTGTCAAACATTAGGCGACGGTCGCAAGACCGATAGAGATTGAAAGATAACACAAAGAAAATTACAGGCGGCGACCGGTCGATGGGGTGTTTGACCGGTCGACCCCTACCTTAGCTTGGTCGAGCACTCCAAAAATAGAACAGAGAGATTTCGCGACATTCAGTGTAATGGGTCGACCCCTAGCGCGATCGGTCGTCCGGATGGTCAACCCGCTCAATTTTTTCTCCGTCTTATTTTCTATTCCAAAAATCATCTTCAGGTATGGGTTGCCCTATGGGACGACCAGGTCGACCAAGAGAGTAAATGTTGTCCATTTTTTGTCGAAAATAAACCTCAAGAAATACTCCAAAAATTTAGTAAAAACATTTTAAACCGATCGAGAGTATTTAGACAACATTTAGGAACCTTGTTTTGATGTAAAAACTTATCAACAAAAGTTTTGTCCAATAAAAAATAACTTTGAAGAAATACTCCAAAAGTTAGTAAAAATCTTTTAAATCATTAAGGAATATTTGGACAACAATTAAAAACATTGTTTTGGTGTAAAAATAAAATCATAAAAATCAAGAAAAAACATGTATCAAACAATCTCCCCTTTTCGATGATCACAAACCAAAACAATTTTTAGAAATATTAGGAGGACAATTTTTAAAACGATTTTCCGGTAAAAACATCTAACCGTTTAGAAGCGACCAAAATTCCCAAACAAAACATAAGCAACCAAATGAGGGAGTAAATATTATCCAAGTATTAGCACAAGCTCCCCTATCAACAAGCACATCAATAATAGACAAGAATATGAGTCCATAATAAATCAAATGGACTAAGTATAATTCACAACTTATGGCTTCTAATAGGCACATCTTATAACTTCTTTTCTCGAGCTTATTTTAGCTTCTTTGAGCTAATAAGCTTATAACATGTTTCTCCCCTTTGGAAATAATCAAAAAGAATGTTAGCACGATAAAAACATCATAATATCATATCAAGTACGCAACTTATCCGATGTATCGAGCTATTTGAACATTGAAGCTTATAAACTAAATAGGAGGAAAAGTCGATCATATGACTTGTAGAAACTTATGAAAACTCATTTGATTTGCAAAACATGATCTCTATAAATATATAAGACTTTTGAAATCGAGAGAATCATGTAGGTGGTGAATTTTTCATTGAAACGTTTTTATCGAACACTTGGCGGGCGTCAAAAAGTGAAGAAGATATATATAGCCCTTGTAAATGTAATCAAGCCAAGTTTTTTATCACCAAAATCAATTTTACAAATATAATCCAACAACAATCAATACATAGGCATTTTCTCAAGGGTTCCACCCAATTGAGATAAAAGGAGTATAATTCTTACCATTTAATCGGTGAGGATGAGTAACAATGATGATAAACAAGCTAGATAATCCCCAAAATATGTAATTTATGCAACAAAACTCATTTGAAGTGAATTGTGTGTGAAATTTGCAAAGGGGATGAAATATAGAAGAAAACCTGTGAAAATGAGAATATCGAGGACAGAACAAATTTTAACCCAAAAATCTCATTGACCGACCGGCCGGTCAGTGTGGGGTTGACCGGTCAAGGTTGAGGTCGAGCGGTCGACACCTTTTGACGGACTTCACTGTTTGATCATTGTTTCGTCATTTTACGAAATTTGATCCAAAAATCCGATTTTTCGCCCCTAAGTTTTAAAAACGTGCAAAATGCAAACATAGACCTCATTCAATATACATTATGTCATAATCAAGCTCGAAATGAGGTAAAAGACTCGCGGTAAATGGTTGAAAACAAATGTCCGTGAGTTATCCTTGAGACGAAATTAAACACATCTCAAATTTTCATTTTTAGAAACGTAATCCCTTAGAAAAAGATATGGAATCTCAATAAATTTGGTTCTATTATGACGAACCTTATTTTAATAAATTGTAATCACCGGACTTGTTATCCCGAAAAATATGAACGTTTTAAAATTTTGGATATACAAGCCATAAGAAGAAGTGCCTTTCAAATATTTTGAAAAATTCTTTTAACGGCACTTTAATGAGATTCGTTGGGATAGTTTTGAAGTCGAGCATATAGACATAAGACATAGAAAATGTCGAGTCTAAAAGAGTAATAAACGAAGATAAACATACCTCGAATGTGTTTGTCACCCGATATGCCTTCCTCAACCTTTGTCAATCTTTACATTGGTAGCAATCGAATTTGAGATGATTCTTCCTTCTTGATTGCCTAACTTCTTCAAAGGTACTTATGTATACTTTGATTGTGAAATATAACCATCTTCTTGGTATTGTTTAACTAGAAGTCAAAGGAAGGAATTGAACTCCCCCATCATGATCTTCTTAATTTCACCTAGCATCAACTTCTTCTTGACATTATCTTTGAACTATTAACATCCCTTTGGTCATCAAACTTGTTCCAAAATATCAAACAATTTTTGCAAAATCTTAACACGATATCTTTGCACAAGAGCCTAGTAATATCAAATAGTAGAAATACAATAACAAGTAACACATACTATGCTTTCAAACAAATCATCAAAAGTTTCATAAAACATATAAGTTCAAATAAGCTTATAGAAAGCTATATAAGGTCTTTTTCGAAATTTGAAAATTCGAGAGCATATAGTTGAGACCTCATTTAAAAGATGCATTTGAACAAGAGTTTTGACAATAATGAATATGTGCATTCAAATGCATAATTTTGAGAAAAGGATGAAAATCAAATGTTTTATCAAAACAAAAATATAATCATTTGCAAGACTTGGATAAAAACAAGCTTCATAGAATAGTGCCTTTCAAAAAATCGAAAAATCTTCTTAATGGCACTTATGTGAAATACTTTGAAATAACTTGAAAAAAACAAGCACATAGGCATATGACAAAAAATATATCGAGTCTATAAGATGAATACCAATGATGAGCGTACCTCGATAGTTTATAGTCCTCTCTTGAGAAAATAACCATTGATGAAAATATATATGTCCTACACAAATCCTAACACGTCTTGCACAAACATAATGATACAAGTGTAGGCTAAGTAATAAGAGATATCATAAATGTGCTTATGCTATATAAAACCATAAGAGATAATAAAAGCACCTTAGTCTATGTAAATGCCCAAGAGTTTTAAAAATAACATGCAAGGTCCTCTTTCTTTTTTTTTTTTTAAAAAAATTTTAAGAACACATAAATATATTCAAGACCTTGATTTTAAAAATAAATTTTTGAAAAACTCATTTTGAAAAATTAGGCACAATTAAAAACATGCATAATAACAAAATAAAATGCATATTTAAATGGGGAGATACGGTTTACCAATTACGCCATTTCCATGAGTTGTGTCGTTCCCATTGTTGATGATATCTTCCCTTTGAAAATCGTCTTGTTGATGATGGCTTCTCGCATTGTTCCATTTCCAAGGATTATGTCTTTCCCATTGTTGATAATGTCTTTCTCTTGAAATTCATTGTGGTGATGTCTTCTCCTTTGATCAAATGAGATGGTCATTTGATGTCTTCTAGGCGATATGAATTTTCCTTAATTTTTATTCCGCCGGTACCTAATATAACATTGTTTTGTGGTACCTCAAGTGTTGGGTCCTTTGAGATTAGCTTTGAGACTTTTAGGTCTCCAATAATAATTAGAGATATTTCTAGCCCGACAAAGATTAACTGTGCGACCCTTTTTACCACAATAAAAACAAGTAATAATTTGAAGAGCATAATGACCAACATGCATAGAGACTTGATTCTTTTTCATATGATTAACAACACTAGGCTTATGATCAAGTCCTTGTTTCAATTTATCACAACTATGAACATCAACAATATCGGTCATTTTATTGGTACTCAAGTTGGATTTTGATAAATCCTTTTTCATGCAATTAATATTCTCAACAAGAGTACTATTTTCTTTTTCAAGGTTTCTAACCTTATCAAGTGTGGTGGTGTGAGCACATGAAAGTGATTCATAGGAAGTAAATAAACTATCCTTTTCATTTTTCAAAACATTGAATTCCTTTTTCAAATTTTTGTATTTAACAAGTAAGCTTTGGAATTCATTTTGAATCTCATCAAAATCATTTTGCAAATCATTATAATCATTATGAAATTCATTATCATAAGAAGTAGAGGGTTTAGAACTTACCTCATTTTCTTCTTCGAAGCCCATAAGACATTGTTCAACTTTTTCATAGTGGGAAGTTGTAAGAGGCTTGTTCCTTGGATTTGATTTTGTATCCACTTGAGAAGTAGATGCTTTTGAGTTGTTCCTTTCATTTATATACTTTATAGATGGCTTCTAATTTTTGCCATACTTCATGTGCCGATCGAATTCCTACAATATGATCAAATTCCAAAGTGGTAAGTGAACAATACAAAATATTTAGAGCTTTACCATTTAAGGAGATGATTTTCTTCTCTTCATCATTTAGCTCCTTGAGGACTTTGGAAGTAAGTGTATCTTTTATCGGAATAGATTCTTCATTGACGACCGTGTTCTAAATATCGAACCCGCAACCTTGTAGATAATATTCCATTCTTTCTTTCCAAAATGTATAATTTTTGGAATCAAATAGTGGTGGCTTGGCGGTAGAGGCGCCGGAAGGTAGACTTCATTCGTAGCCGGTGATCGTTCCTCTTTACTCGCGATGTGGAACGAGCTTGCCAAAGATTTTGACTCGATATCACTTGTAAGTCCAAGCGGCTACGATAATCTAGAGGGGGTGAATAGATTATCTCCATCTTTTCGATTTCGCCTCTTTTTCGAACAAAACAAGCCCAAGACAATAATAAAGATGCGGGAAGTAAACAACACGCGTCGATTTATAGAGGTTCAACCCACCTATGGCCTAATCCTCTACCACCCCAAAGATATCCGGGATGGATTTCAAAAAGAAAAAAAGATTTTATTAATTACCAAAATTAATACAACACCTTACAACATCACCTTGAAGAGCACCACACTCTTCTACAACACCATCTTTGAGATTACCACAATCTCTCTTGAAGATTACCACAATCTCCAACAACACCTTGTGAAGATCACCACAATCTTCAACTTGAAGAATACCAAATTCTTCAATACCTCAATAAGAAGATCACCACAATCTTCTTGCACCTATCACCTAGATCATCCAATTGTGTTCTTACCATAAGAACACTCACAAGGATATCTTGTGTTGAATGATAACCCAAAATCAAGATTACAACTCGATAATGAATATTACAATCATGAGTGCAAGTGTAATCAAGAAATAAAGCCTAGACCTCAAAGATGTGAAATTGATAAGTTAGGCAAATTACAATAAGAATAATAATGATGAAGAACAAATATATTTGCTTAAGTGTATCTTGTTGTGTTGTAGTATTCTCTCTTGTTGTTGTGCTTCAAATCTTCCTCTATTTATAGGAGATGATTGATCATTGATAGGCTCCTCTTGGGAACTGATTTCTACAAAATAATTGCAATTAAAATCAAGATTATAGTTAGAAATCAATTCCACAATTTAGGGAAACGCCGCAGTGTCTTTGCACAACTGTTAGAATTTTGTTGTCAATCATTAGGGCGACCGTCGCGCACTAATAGAGATTGAAAGATAACACAACAAAATTACACGGGCGACCGATCGATGGGGTGTTTGACCGGTCGACCCTACCTCAGCCGGTCGAGCACTCCAACAATAGAACAAGAGAGATTTCGCAACATTGTGTACCGTCGATCCTCGGGCGACCGGTCGTCCCGGACGGTCGACCTACTCGATTTTTTTCTCCATCTCATTTTCTGTTCCAAAATTATCTTGGTACAGGTTGTTGCCTATAGGGCGACCGGTCGACCAAGAGACAGAAATGTTGTCTAATTTTTGTCGAAAATAAACCTCAAGAAATACTCCGAAAATTTAGTAAAAACATTTTAAACTGATCGGGAGTATTTAGACAACATTTAGGAACCTTGTTTTGATGTAAAAACTTATCAACAAAAGTTTTGTCCAATAAAAAATAACTTTGAAGAAATACTCCAAAAGTTAGTAAAAACCTTTTAAATCATTAAGGAGTATTTGGACAACAATTAAAAACATTGTTTGGGTGTAAAAATAAAATCATCAAAATCAAGAAAAAACATGTATCAAACACAACCATCCTCAGGTTATGGTTTCAGAGGAGCGGAGTTTTCTAGAGGGAATAGAGGAAGAGGGGGCATGTTTAATGGCAATAGGCATGCGTGCGATTTGCCACATAGCAGGCATACTGGCGATAAATGTTGGTACAGAAATGAAGCAAATTCTCCTCCCACAACCAATCCAAGCTAGCATACTCCAAATTTTCGAGAGGTCATGCTCTCCATATGGCTCGATTTGGTCCTCCATCTACTCTCGCTTGAGAATTTGAACTGGTCTCCCTGGTACCACCGATTCAGGGGCTACTACACATGTCACTAATGATTTGAGTAATTTGAATGTTGCTTGAATATGGTGGTACAAATAGTCTGCAGATGGGCAATGGTGCAGGGCATCAATCTCTCACATTGGTAATTCCTATCTTACATCTCCTACTTCTACTTCTAAGGTCTTTGTTCTTAAAAATTTGTTACATGTGCCCTCAATTACCTGAAAACTTGTTAAGTGTGTCTCAATTTGCTCTTGATAATGGAGTCTTTTTGAGTTTCATCCATCCTTTTGTCTTGTCAAGGATCAAGTCACCAAGGCTATTCTCCTCAAGGGGAGTGTTAAAGAGGGCCTCTACTTTGCTTCAACCTCCACACTCTTACCACTTGTTCTAGCTTCTCCAATTTCCACCTCCAGTCCATCATTCCTTTCGGCTACAACTCTCCGGCCCTACTATCAAGACTCCCTTTCAACACGAGTGACAAAGACATCCACTTTGATTCCAGATTTAAGGCTAGATTTATGGCATCTTAGACTTGGTCACACAAGTTCGATGTAATAGAGAAAGCTCTTAGAAGTAGTAATCTTCCGTCTAATAATAAAGTCTGGTTTATTATGTTCTTCTTGTGCTTTGTCTAAAATTCATAGATCTCCCTTTCCCTTATCTAATTCTGTTTGCTATAAACCATTAGAACTTGTTCATAGTGATTTGCGAGGACCGACTTGTAAGTCCAAGTGACTATGATAATCTAGAGGGGTGGTGAATAGATTATGCCCATTTTCTCGATTATGCCATCTTTTTGAATGTAATAAGCCAAGACAAGAATAGAAGTGCGGGAAGTAAACAACACGCATCGATTTATAGAGGTTCAACCCACCTAGGGCCTAATCCTCTACCACCCGTATCTCGGAAGGATTTCAAAAAGAAAAAGATTTTATTAATTACCGCAATTAGTACAACATCACCTTAAAACACATCTTTGGAGATTACCACAATCTCCCTTGAAGATTACCACAATCTTCTACGGCACCTTGTGAAGATTACCACAATCTTCCACCTTGAAGAACACCAAATTTTTCAACACCTCAAAGAGCACCAAACTCTTCAATAAGAAGATTACCGTAATCTTCTAACACCTAACACCTAAGATCACCCAAGTGTGTTCTTACCACAAGAACACTCACAAGGATATCTTGTGTTGAATGATGAACCCAAATTCAAGATTACAACTCGATAATGAATTATACAAAATTTTGAGTGCAAGTGTAATCAAGAATTAAGCCTAGACCTCAAGATGTGAAAGTGAAAGACATTAGGCTATTACAACAAGAATATTGAAATTGAAGAAAAAAAGTGTTTGCTTGAATGTATCTTGTTGTGTTGTCGTATTCTCTCTTATTGTGTTGATTCAATTCTTCATCTATTTATAGAGAATGTCTTGAACTTGATAGGCTCCTCTTGGGGATTGAAAATCAGTAAAAAAACCGCAAGACAATTGAAGAATATAGTCACAGTTAGAGATCAACACCATAAATTGAGGAAAAGTTTGTCCGCTACACAACGATTAGAATTTTCTTTGTCAAACGGTATGGCGATCGGTCGCGCTTTAATACTGAGAAATTGAGAATACACAACAAATTTACACATGGGGACCGGTCCAGGGGGTTGGACGGTCACCATAGGGTTGGACAGTCACCCCATGTGGACCTGGTCACCCTCCTTGTTTTTCGAGATACTGAGTCTCTGTAATTTCCCCAGGCACGGTCGCCCTTTGTGTGACCGGTCGACCGCCAGGGGTTTTTCAAACGTCTTGTTTCTATTTCAAAACTCAACTTTCGGACACGAGGGCGTACCGATTAAACACGAGATAGAAGTCTTTGTCCAATTTTTATCGAAAATAAACTTGAGAAAATACTCAAAACATAGTAAAAACATTTTAGATCGATCGGAAGTATTTGGACAACATTTAGAAACATTGTTTTGGTGTAAAAATAAATTAACACAAGATCATCAAAAGTGTTGTCCAACTTTTGTTTGAAAATAAACTTCAAGAAATACTCCAAAAAATTAGTAAAAACATTTAAAATCATTTAGGAGTAGTTGGACAACATTTAGAAATATTGTTTTGGTATAAAAACAAAATCATCAAAATCATGATAAAAACATTTATCTAACAAACTCCCCATTTTTGATGATTACAAACCAAAACAATTTAAAGAGTTCGATTTTGAAAACAGAACAATTTTACGGTTAAAAATAAATTATCCGTTGAGAGCGACAACATTCCACGCATAATAATCATAAGGATGGGAGTAGATATATACAAAAACATTTTGCAAATGCTCCCCTATCAACATGCACAACAAGAGTAATATAGAAGCAATTAAACAAAAGCTAGCGACTCGGCTTTTACAATATAAGCTAGAATATCATGAGTTTAGAAGCTCCCCTATCAAAAAAACATCATTAGACATGAATTATAAGTCCAAAACACATCCAATGGACTAAGTGTTTTTCACGACTTTTGGCTTTAGAAAGCCATAGCTTATAACTTCTTTCGCAAGCTTATTTTAGCTTCTTTGAGCTAACGAGCTTATTTCTGTTTATCCCCTTTAGAATCATCAAAAAGAATGTTATCACGATAAAAACATCATATATCCATATCAAAGTGCGCAAGTTAACCGGTTTATCGAGCTATTGAACATTAAGCTTAAAATTTCAAAAGCTAAGGGAAGAGTTGATCATATGACTTGTAAAAGCTCGTAAAAGCTTATTTGATTTGCAAAACATGATCTCGTAAATATATAAGACATTTGAAATCGAGAGAACCATGTAGGTGATGAACTTTTTTTGAAACATTTTATCGAGCACTTGGCAGTATATAATGGAAAAGACGATGTATAGAGCCCTTGTAAAAGTAATTAAGCCCAATTTTTCATCACCAAAAGCTATTTTATAAATATCATCCAGCAACAATCATCATGCCCAACACAAGTATATAAGAATTCCAACAAAACATCAAATATGAAGCACATTCTCAGGGTTTAACCCAATTGAGATAAAGAAGAAGAATTCTTACCAATTAATCGGAGAGGTAAGGTATCATGGATGATATACCAATACCATAAACTCAAAACAATATAAAATACAAGAAAAAAATCATTTTGAGTGAAATGTGTGTGAAATTTGCAAAGGGGTTCGAGTTTGAAAGAAAATGACCAAAAATGATTGTTTTAAGGACATAAGCATTTTTAACCCCGAAATCACTTAGGGCGACCGGTCGATGGGTAGGAGACCGGTCCAAAGACCATGTCGATCGTTCAACCTCTCTCGTCGACGATTGTCCGAACACCGATCCGATTTCGTCCGAATTTTGAACCAAAAATCCGATTTTTTCACCCCTAAGTTTTAAAAACGCACGAAATTCAAATATAGACCTCATTCATTATACATTATGCCTAAACAAGCTCGAAATGAGGCAAAAGACTCGGCGGTTAACGATTAAAAACAAATGTCCATGAGTTATCCTTGAGCAATTAAACACATCTCAATTTTTCGTTTAGGAAACACAATCCCTTAAAAAAAAAATATAGAATCTCAATATGTTTAGTTCGATTATGACGAACCATATTTTGAGAAATTATTATCACCGGACTTGCTATCCCAAAAATATGAACGTTTTAAAACTTTGGATAAACAAGCCATAAGAAGAAGTGCCTTTCATATATTTTGAAAATTTCTTTTAAAGGCACTTTAATGAGATTCGTTGTGATTGTTTTTGAAGTCGAGCATATAGACATAAGGTATAAAAATGTTGAGTCTGTGGGAATAATAAAAGTTAATGAACATACCTCGCATTTTTGTCAACCGATATGCCTTTCTCAAACTTTGTCAATCTTGACATTGGTTGCCATAGGGGTAGAGATGGTTCTTCCTTCTTCAATGCCTAACTTCTTCAAAGGTTCTTTTGTATACTTTGAGCGTGAAATATATATACCTTCTTGGAATTACTTGAAGTCCAAGTAAGAAATTTAGCTCCCCATCATGCTCATTTCAAATTCACCTTGCATTAACTTAGAAAAATTTCTTGCACAAGAATTCATTAGTAGCACCAAAAATAATATCATTAACGAAAATTTGCATTATTAAGCAATCTTGCCCTTTTTCAAAAACAAAGAGAGTAGTATCAACTTTACCTCTTATAAAACCATTTTGCAAAAGAAAAGAGCTAAATCTATCATACCATGCTCGGGGTGCTTATTTTAAACCGTATAAGGCCTTCTTAAGTATGTAAACATCATTTGGCCTAGAAAAATTTTCAAACCCTGGAGGTTGTTTTTTATAGACTTCTTCTTGACTAAAACCGAGTTAAAAAAAGGCGGATTTAACATCTATTTGGTAAAGCTTGAAACTTTCAAAACAAGAATAGGCAAGTAAAATGCGAATAGCTTCTAAACGTGCTACTGGTGCAAATGTTTCATCATAATCAATACCTTCTTTTTGATAATACCTTGAGCTACTAACTTGCCTTGTTTCGAACATATATTGCCTTGGTCATCAAGCTTGTTCGAAATACCAAAAGAATTCTGCAAAATCTTAACAATATATCTTGCACAAGAGCATAGTAATATCGAATAATATAGACACTATAACAAGTAACACATACTATGCCTTAAAAATCATCAAGACTTTAATGAAACATGTAAGTTCAAATATGCTTATAGGAAGCTATATAAGGTCTCTTTTGAAATTTGAAAATCCGAGAACATATAGTTGAGACCTCATTTATAAGAAGTATTTTGAAGAAGAGCTTTGACAAAGCAACCAAGAGTAAAGACATGAATATGTGCAATAAAATGCATAATTTAAGAGAAGGATAAAAATTAAATGTTTTATCAAAACAAAATATAATCCTTTACAAGTCTCGGATAAAACAAGCTTTATCGGATAGTGCCTTTCAAAAATCAAAAAATCATTTTAATGGCACTTGTATGAGATTCTTTGAAATAGCTTGGAAAGCAAGCCCATAGGCATATGGAAAAAATATATCGAGTCTATGAGATGAATAACAAAAGTGAACGTACCTCGATAATTTATGTCACTCTTGACACATTATGACGTAGATAGCCATTTATGAAGATATATATATCCTACATACTTCTTAAACAATTCTTGCACAAAACTTAATGGTAAAAGTGTAGGCCAAAGCAATAAATGATGTTAAAAGTATACTTATGCTATATAAATCCATAATGAACATATAAGTCTTTGTAAATGCACAAGAGTATGGAAAAGCATTATGCATTTGAAAGAGTTTAAAAACACACACACACACACACACATATATATATATATATATATATATATATATATATATATATATATATAGAAGACCTCATTTTTAAGAGAAATGTTTTTTGAACAATCATTTAGACAATTAATGCAAAAATACAAGCATACATAATAACAACAAAATATGCTTAGTTAAATGAGGAGATACGATTTACCAATTTCGCCATTTCCACGGGTTGTGTCTTTCCCGTTGTTGATGATGTCTTCATCTTGGGAAATCATCTTGTTGATGATGTCTTCTCCAATTTTGCCAATTCAAGGATTGTGTCCTCCCATTGTTGATCATAGTTTCTTCTTGGAATTTGATTTTGTTGATAATATCTTCTCCCTTGAACAAATGGCGCAAATGTTTGTTGTCGATTTGACAATTTGAATTTTCTTTGATTTTTGTTGCGCCAAGTACCTATCATAAAATTTTCTTGTGGTACTCTTAAGTGTTTGGGTCCTTCGGGATTAGCTTTGAGACTTTTAGGTCTCCAATAATAATTAGAGTTACTTCTAGCATGACAAGTATTTGCCGTGTGACCCTTTTTACCACAATATATAGAAGCAAGTAATAATTTTAGGAGCATAATGACCTGTAAGTCAGCGGCTACGATAATCTAGAGGGGGTGAATAGATTATCTCCATCTTTTCGATTTTGCCCTCCTTTTCGAACCAAATGCTCAAAGACAATAATAAAGGTGCGGAATGTAAACAACACACGTCGATTTAAAGAGGTTCAACCCACCTAGGGCCTAATCCTCTACCACCCCAAAGTATATCAGGGATGAATTTCAAAAAGAAAAAGAATTTTATTAATTACCAAAATTAATACAAATTCAACTTACAACACCTTGAAGAGCACCACACTCTTCTTCAACACTACCTTTGGAGATTACCACAATCTCCCTTTGAAGATTACCACAATCTTCCTTCAACGCACCTTGTGAAGATTACCACAATCTTCAACCTTCAAGAATACCAAATTCTTCAATACCTCAATAAGAAGATCACCACAATCTTCTTCACCTATCACTTAGATCATCCAAGTGTGTTCTTACCACAAGAACACTCACAAGGATATCTTGTGTTTGAATGATAACCAAAAATCAAGATTACAACTCAATAATGAATAATACAATTTGAGTGCAAGGTGTAATCAAGAATAGCCTAGATCTCAAGGATGTGAAAGTGATAAGCTAGGCAAATTTACAACAAGAATAATATCAAATTATCACACCCATGAACATCAAGTATTTTGGTCATTTTATTGGTACTCATATTAAACTTAGTCAAATCATTTTTCATGCAATTAATATCCTTCACAAGAGATTCATTATCCTTTTCAAGGTTTCTAACATTATCAAGTGTGGTAGTGTGAGCACATGAAAGTGATTCATAGGAAGTAAACAAGTTATCCTTATCATTTTTCAAAACATTAAATTCCTTTTTCAAATTTTTGTATTTAACAAACAAGCTTTGGAATTCATTTTGAAGTTCATCGAAATCATTTTGCAATCAACATAATCATTATGCTTTTCATTACTAAAAGAAATAGAAGAGTTTGAGTGTACCTCATTGTCTTCGTCGATGCCCATTAAACATTGCTCGGCTTCTTCATCATCGAAAGTTGTAAGAAGCTCATCCCATGTTGTTGGAGTTGATGTTGTATCTATTTGAGAGGTAGATACATTTGAATTTCTCCTTTCATTTGCATATACTTAATAAATATCTTCTTATTTTTCCCAAGCTTCATGTGCCGATCGTATCCCTCGAATATGACCGTATTCCGTAGAGGTAAGTGAACAATGAAGAATATTTAGAGCTTTACCATTTAAGGATAGAATTTCCTTGTCTTCATCATTGAGCCCTTGAGGACTTTGGAGGTGAGTAGTCCGTCTTTCATCGGAATGGATTCTCCATTAATGACCATGTTCCAAATATCGAACCCGCAACTTTGTAAATAGCATTCCATTCCTTCTTTCCAAAATGTATAATTTTTGGAATTAAATAGTGGTGGCTTGTTGGTGGAGGCGCCGATAAGATGGACTTTATTCGTAGCCAATGATCGTTCCTCATTACTCACGATGTGGAACGAGCTTGGCAAAGAGTTTGGCTCGATACCACTTGTAAGTCCAAGTGGCTACGATAATCTAGAGGGGGATGAATAGATTATGCCCATTTTCTCGATTATGCCCTCTTTTTGAATGTAATAAGCCAAGACAAGAATGGAAGTCTTTGGAAGTAAACAACACGCGTCGATTTATAGAGTTCAACCCACCTAGGGCCTAATCCTCTACCACCCCAGTATCTAGGGATGGATTTCAAAAAGAAAAAAAAAGATTTTATTAATTACCACAATTAATACAACATCACCTTACAACACCTCTTTGGAGATTACCACAATCTCCTTGAAGATTACCATAATCTTCTACGGCACCTTGTGAAGATTACCACAATCTTCCACA
This sequence comes from Rehmannia glutinosa, assembly GCA_016081115.2. Classification (NCBI taxonomy): domain Eukaryota; kingdom Viridiplantae; phylum Streptophyta; class Magnoliopsida; order Lamiales; family Orobanchaceae; genus Rehmannia; species Rehmannia glutinosa. The sequence goes on from JABTTQ020003281.1 coordinate 485,927, forward strand.
TTGAAGAACACCAAATTCTTCAACACCTCAAAGAGCACCAAACTCTTCAATAAGAAGATTACCACAATCTTCTAATACCTAACACCTAAGATCACCCAAGTGTGTTCTTACCACAAGAACACTCAGGAAGGATATCTTGTGTTGAATGATGAACCCAAATTCAAGATTACAACTCGATAATGAATTAGACAAAACTTTGAGTGCAAGTGTAATCAAGAATTAAATCTAGACCTCAAGATGTGAAAGTGAAAGATCTTAGGTTATTACAACAAGAATATTGAAATTGAAGAACAAAAGTGTTTGCTTGAATGTATCTTGTTGTGTTGTCGTATTCTCTCTTATTGTGTTGATTCAATTCTTCATCTATTTATAGAGAATGTCTTGAACTTGATAGGCTCCTCTTGGGGATTGAAAATCTGTAAGAAATTGCAAGACAATTGAAGAATATAGCTGTTAGAGATCAACACCATAAATTGAGGAAAAGTTGTCTGCACAACGATTAGAATTTCTTTGTCAAAACAAGTATGGCGACAAAGTTGCGCTCTAATACGAAATTGAGAATACACAACAAATTTACACATGGGGACCGGTCCAGGGTGTTGGACCCGGTCACCCCCATGTGGCCTTGGTCACCCTCCTTGTTTTTAAGAGATACAAAGTCTTTGTAATTTCCCCTGTGCACCGGTCACCCTTTTGCGACCAGTCGACCTCCAGTGTTTTTCAATCGTCTCGATTCTGTTTCAAAACTCAACTTTCAGACACGAGTTGCCCTATAGGGGGCGAGGTTGAATACGAAAATGAAGTGTTGTCCAATTTTATCGAAAATAAACTTTAGGAAATACTCCAAAAAAATAGTAAATTTTTTTAGATCGATCGGAAGTATTTGGACAACATTTAGATACATTATTTTGGTGTACAAATGCATTAACACAAAATCATCAAAAGTGTTGTCCAACTTTTGTTTGAAAATAAACTTCAAGAAATACTCCGAAAAATTAGTAAAAATATTTTAAATCATTTAGGAGTATTTGGACAACATTTAGAAACATTGTTTTGGTGTAAAAATAAACTCATCAAAATCATGATAAAAATATTTATCTAACACGAGCTCTATTAATTCTTCAAATGGTTTTATCTACTATGTCAGTTTTATTGATCACTACAAGTAGGTATACGGATATATCTTCTTAAAGCTAAATCGAGGTCCATGATGTTTTTATTCATTTTAAAACTCTTGTGGAAAATCAACTTAATCACAACATTAAAGCTATTCAACCGATGGTGGCACTGAGTACAAATTTTTAGCCAAATTTTTCCAAGATCATGGGATTCATCATAGGATTTCTTGCCCTTACACCCCCAACAAAATGGAATTGCTTTGAACGGAAACATAGACACCTTGTTGAAATGGGATTGTCCTTTCTTGTCCTTTCGCCTTACATCATCAATTTATTGCCTTCAAGGTTGTTATCCTATAAAAGTCCTCTAGAGATCATTCACAATCAAAAGCATGATTACATTAAATTGAGAGCTTTTGGTTGTTTGTGTTTTCCTACACAAGACTTTTAAATAAACACAAACTTCAATTCCGTTCCTCTCCTGGAATTTTTCTTGGATATAGTAATCAATATAAAGGCTACAAGGTGTTGCTCTCAATGGTCAAATCCTTATCTCTCGAGATGTCTTATTCCATGAATCCGTCTTTCCTTATCAAGCCAAATCCTCCGATCCTTTCAATTCCACTCAAAGAACCCTCATTCGTTTCCTTGCCGCTCCACCACAGGTCTCCTTTACTCCACCACAACAAAGTACTCGATCCTTTCCTTCACACTCTCACTCTCCCATTTCCTCCCTTCCCTCACCTCATGTAGGTCCCGAGGGGTGTAAGTGTAAGGTTTAGAAGGGGGAGGGGTTGAATAAACCTTACCAAATTTTCGATTTAGTCCTTTTAAATCTACAGAGTTGATTCTACACAATTTTTGTGTCCTTGATAGACGATCGAATTAGTCACTCAAGAGAGTTAATCTCTCAAATGCACTGGTGAAACATTGATGGAGTAACTCATTTTGGCTATAATTTAACTCAACTGCGGTTTTATTTTCAGCGGAAGACTTAACACCCTTAAGTTTGATTAAGCAAGATTTTAAAGCTTGATTTAGTACTTATAAATTATCAAATGAATAGCAAATTTATCGTGAGATATAAGCGAGTTAAAAGTGCGGGAATTTAAGTGTTGAAATGTAAATGACACAATGAAATTTTTATAGAGGTTCGAAGATGGGGTAATTCTTCTACTCCTCTCTTCTCCAACTCCTGGGAGGAATCCACTAAGTAATGATCGTTTACAAAGTGGTAGCGATCCGGATACAAGTCTTGATCACAACGGCCGACTTGATCCTTCAGGGACTCGATCTGAGACGCCTTGATCACTTTCGGTGGCTTCTCGCACGACTCGGCCTTCTTCACAGGCATTTGCGCTTGTTACTACTGACTCACTTGCTCAAACTCTTTGGATTTGATCACGAAGCCCTCCAAAAGTTTAAGACTTGGTTCAACCTCGAACCTTTCTACAATCCTTCCCGGAATGTAGACCCCTTTTCTTCAAAAGTTTCCTCTTCAACTGATTGAAGTTCTCTTTCCTTCACGGTGAGTGTTGGATTGATGTACTTCGTAATGTAGGCTTGAGGATTGAGAATATTTCGAGTTTTTACGATATGCTTGTTTATCTCACATGTGTGTCATTGTTCTTCTCAAACAAACTCCTCGGCCTTTTATAGTGAACTTTCAAAAATTTGCCCGTTGAAGAGATAGGCTTATTTTTGAAAGTCACTTTGCGATCGTTGGCTTGCGAGTTCTTGGAATTGCCATTTCCTCGTATGAATTGTTCTTTCACCTTTTCGGAGTTCGACACGGTGTGGTGCTTCCCATTGGTTCATTCCTTTTGCGCGCAGACCGAGCACTCGAGAAAGGTGGTATGGAGATATTACTTGTTTAAGTAAATCTCTTGATTTCGTGCAACGGTTCTTTTCTGATTATCTCGACTTATTTGCATTTCCTTGCTTTCCCAGGTGACTTAGAGTCGACTTCCAATCATGGATGACTCTTCTGTCACTTCAACTTGAGACTTGGCTTTTCTTGAGTTGACTTGGCGATGCTCCACTGTTGCATCTCAAGCGCTTCTCCAGAGAGTTCTGTCTACTCTTCTTTGCCATACTCGGTTTGTCTCAGTGAGTCTTCCTTCAGTCTTTAGTTGTCTTCTTGCATGTTAGGGCGTAGTGACTTAACTCGGCAGCGACTCTATTTATTACAATGCATTTTAAAACAAGAATTGGGGTGCCAACTTTCTATTCTAAGTTTTACATGGCATTCATGAAAATCTAAACAATAAAATTCCTAACAATTTCCCCCTTTTTTGATGATGCCAAAACTTAAACCATTCAAAAATGCAAATAGCAAAGATACATCTGAGATAGTGTATTGACATAGAATGTATCTTGTGAGAATAGATCCGTTTATTGATCATATCATTCTGTTCTTTTACACAATTGTTTACAAGGTGTATCGGAGCACATATTTGTCTACACCGAAAATAAAGAATTTATAGCTTTTTATTACGAAGACTTACATTGTATGTATTTACATGATAAAATACACGAAGGGTTGGACAACAACACTTCATCTCCTCATTTGTCTCCTTCTTTCATCTTGATCAACATCTTCTTCTCTTCTTTCTTTTTTTCTCGTCGTCAGTGCCTTTTTTTTCTTCTCATATGCTTTCTGGCGGCTTCATCTCTTCTTATTCTTTCTGTCTCTCCTCCCATATTTGAGTTTGTCTCTTGTTTTCTTCTTCTAGTCTTTTTGCATACTCGGCGTTAGTTTTAGCCACTTTCAAATTTGCCACTTGGTCAAGCCCGGCCAAGTAGATCCCTCCTTTCTTTCCTCGGATCTCGTATTCAATATTCTTGGGCGAGGCCTAGGTGAAGCTTCTTCCTCCACTACCGCTTCTTCCTCTACCTGGGCGTATCTTGTCTTGGTCTTCTTTTCCGGTGAGTGACTAGCGGAGTGACCAGCAGAGTGATTTAGGTTGTCGCCTGTCGGCTTCTTCACATAACGTGAGACCCTTTTCCAAGACAGTCCCAAGCTTGAGCCATAGACATATTTGCAAAGTATCCCCCATTCGGCGTTTTAAATTCATCGTTGATCGTGGCTCTGTCCGACATCTTAGATGGCATAAGTGTCTCTGTCAACTAGAATACCTCCATGTTCTTTCAAGATGTTCATCACCACGGCATCCATTCTTCCTTCCACTTCCTTCATCCCTGCTTCAATTGTTTTTCTCTTTTCGACCATAGATACAACAGTGTTGGAGTGGCGAGTCACGGGAGTTCTTTGCTTATGATGTCACTGTGACAGGACCTTGTTGGGGGTTTGTGCAATCATCAATGTCACATCTGTCGACCCTTCCCCTCAACAAGCTTTCCTTTCTTCTGTTTCAAGACTTCCTCGGTGATTTTCCCTTCTCGGGGCCGCTTTCTTCTCGACTTGATTTTAGCGCTTTGAGGTATTCCTCTTCCCCATTTTGGCATCATCAAAGGATAGAGGAACCCCGGGAACATCTTTGGCAAGCATGAAGTCGAAGTCTTCGATGGTTGAGTTCGCTTGAGTCTAGCTGCGTTGTATGCGGACGGAATTGGTCGAGTAGCGTTGGATTCTCGAAATCGCTTCATCTCGGCCATGAGAAGGCTGAATTTTCTTGTCATGTGTTCTTCTAAACGCGTAGATCATTTGTATTTTGCTCACGCAGCAGCCTTGATCTCGGCGTGTGAGCTTCATGCATATGCTCAATGTGTTCTCTCGGCTTCGTTTTTGCATCGGCATTTTCGACTCTCCATACCCGGCTTGTTGAACAATGTCCGAAGAATCGACTTGTTCCACACGCATTGTTCTTCTTTGTTGCCACCATTCCCTTATCGATTGTGATGCCTCTCAAGTCGGCCGTAAGGTTGGCATCTCGTTGTCTAGTCGCATATCCAATGAGGCTCGATGCCTCTCCATCCGTTCAACCTCAAGCAAAAGAGTTCCTTGAACACTTCTCGAACTTGGTGATTCTTCTGCATTGCGGTGATGGCCATACTGACATCAAAGTCATAAGCGGTGAGACAATGGTGCACGATGAAAAGACGAGGGCTGATGCGTGATAGCGTGCGCGCTCATTCTCGACTCTTCATGGAGGTCGGGTACCTCCAGAGAAAAAGGGAAAGATTCTACAAAAGATTCATCACCGCCAACCGGGATACATTCGATGATGAGCGGTGCGCGTGAAGTTCTTTTGGGAATCGATCTGCTGCAGCTTGAGGAGCCTGTGCGGTGGTCTCTTGTTGGTGGGTTGTTGTGAAGTAGACCCGGCTTGCCGAGCCTCTCTTGTCTTAACCTTCGTTGGTCTCGGTGATTTTTCCATTTGATGGCGGTCCTCGGCCTTATCGAAGCGTCATCGGACGATGATGAGATTTCCATTGGTGGCTCATCATCAAAATTAAAAGTTTGACGAGTAGTCTTGGGATCGACTTGCTCGTGCTTGGAACATCCGCAATCGAGTCTTTTGGATTTGTCATGGGGATGACTCGGCCTTCTTCTTCGCCACGATCCCGGGAAAAGTGACATCGGGGTTGTCCTGGGAATCATGAAGTGCGCGATCTCCTTCTCGGATGGGTCGATGATACCAGGAGGATGTTCTCTACTTGACTTCTTTACCCGGGAAGTCTCAACCTCCCGTGGGCCTTCATTACCTCCGGCGGTCTCTCTGCTGCGAGGCTTAGTCCACCCTTTCGACAAAGTGTCGGTGTCTTAGGGTCTTCTACGATGGCATCCATTGGAGTCTCAACCCCATGGATTGCACTTTCATCGCCGCCAGTGTTAACTCCGGGTACATTCCTACCGTGCCTCGACCGCATCGCAGCGTCATTAGCCAGAGCGGTTGGCACCTCGGTGACCGATCTCAAGCGCCCGAGCTTCGTTGATGGCAACTTCTTTGTTCTTCTTGTGATTGTAATTTCTCTTCTTCGCCTCCTTGATTCGTTGTGGAGTCATCTGCAGCATCCTCCGACCTTCTTTGCGGTGGAGGAGTTTCCCCCTCGGTGGCGCATCGGTGAGTGACTTGGAATGGGGTCACTCGTCTCCAAACTCCCGGCTATTTCGATTGATTGTTCGGCCCGTTGGGGCGGTGGTAGCACACCTTCAATAGGGGTTGGCTCGTGGGGTCCCCACTATCCCGTTTTCATCGCCATGTCCCTTATGCCTTCTTCCGAGTGAGGGAAGTGGTAGCAAGCAACAACGGTGGCTATTCTTTGAACCACTCCCATTGGATCGATTTCAAGCGTGTTCGAGGACTCTCCTGGTCCCTCCATTAGTCTTTGCTCGTGAAGGATTCTTGATTCGTGCAATGCTTGCTGCATTTGCAACTCTTTCAGCGGGCGGCATTCTCCGGTTCCGTCCTTTCATCGGAGAAGACATCAAGAAGAGGATGTGTGTGTTACGTGGGTGCGGGAGATAGGGGCGATCTTGCCTTCTCACGTGCTTGGCTTCTTGACTTGCTTTTGTAGGTCCCAAGGGGTGTAAGTGTAAGGTTTAGAAGGGGAGTTGAATAAACCTTACCAAATTTTCGATTTAGTCTTTTAAATCTCTGAGTTGATCTTACTACAATTTGTGTCCTTGATGGACAAAATCGAATTAGTCACTCAGTAGAGTTAATCTCTCCATGCAGATTTCGGTGAAGCCATTGATGGAGTAACTCATTTGTTTACTATAATTTAACTCAATTTGTGGTTTTATTTTTATTGGAAGACTTAACACCCTTAAGTTTGATTAAGCAAGATTTTAGAGCTTGATTTAGTACTTATAATTTTATCAAATGAATAGCAAATTTATCAAAGCGTGCTTCAATTTGTGTGAGCTACAACTGTGTCTTGGGTTACTAAATCAAGCTGTAAAAACTTGCTTAATCAAACTTAAGGGTGTTAAGTCTTCCAATGAAAAACAAAACCACGGTGAGTAAAATTATAGCCAACGGTGAGTTACTCTATTAACGGCTCGGTGAGTGTTGAGAGATTAACTCTCGAGGACTAATTCGATTTGTCCATCAAGGACACATTTGTGTGTAGAACTCTGAGATTTAAAAGGCCTAAATCGAAAATTTGGTAAGGTTTATTCAACCCCCCTTCTAAACCTTACACTTACACCCCTTGGGACCTACAAGTGGTATCGTGAGCGGTTGGTTCATTGAACCCTCCGCATCAAGTTCTTGAACTAGATCTCCAATCTTTTCAAAAGTGCGCTTTAGTACTTATCTTTCAAAACTCTTTTCTATCATTAAAAATTATTATCATGGAAGCAAATCTAACACGCATTCCTATGTTCACTATTGAAGAATTTGATGATTGGAAAATTCGTATGCGAGCTCATCTATCAAAGCATTACATGATGAGATGTGGATAGTGATAGAAGATGGGCCTCTGCAAATATTAAAGGTGAACACAATTTGTCACGAAGAGTTGCGGTGAAGGGGAAGAAGATCGCAAGACACGGACGCGGTCATGGTTGAAAAACCAAGAACCGAGTGGACAAATGATGATGAAAAAGATACAACTGGACAATGTAGCCAAGGACATTCTTTACAAAACCTTGGATAAAGCCATGTTCAACAAAGTCAAATCTTGCAAAACGGCTAAGAAATGCTGGGGACAAGTTGACTTTGATTTGTGAAGGTTTGAGCAAATCAAAGAAAACAAATTATCGATGGTAATTTTGTCTGAGAAGTTTGAAAATTACAAAATGATCTCGGGGAGAGAACCTGGACCAACTAGACGCTCGATTTACGAAATCACAAATGATTTGTCTACACTTGGAAAGGAATATACACAAAAGGAAATGTGTATGAAGATCCTAAAAAGTCTTCGGTGAATGGGAAATGAAGGTCATGGCATTGAGACACTCCATGGACCTATCAAAGACATCCAATCACGAGTTATTCTCGGACCTCAAAGCCTACGAGTTTGAGCCGAGAAGGAAAGACCAGGAAGAGAAGTGTACCCAAAAAAATTTTGCTCTAGTTGTTGAAGACGGAAGGAGAGCCGAGGTCAAAGAAGCAATTGACCTGAAGAAGAAATAGCCCTAATGGTTAAAAGATTTAACAAGTTCTTTAACAAGAACTACAAGAGAGGAAAGGGTGAATCCTCCGGAAGACACTCGGCTCCCTCCAAATCAAGGGATGATAGGCCAACCAAGAGAGCAGATCATCAACAAGTTGAGTATCAAAGGGTGACAACTCAAGAATAGAAAGAGCCGATCAAAAGGTGAATATCTATGTTGGAATTGTAGACAACCAGGTCACTATGCCATTGATTGCTCATATCCTGTAGTCAACAAGTACGAAACGAAGAAGAAAGAAAGGTCTTGAGAGAAAGAAGACAAGAGAAGAAAAAAGGCAATGATGGGCTGCAGAGAGGCCGAGAGACAGCCAAGTCAAGAGAGACAGTGACTCGAGAGAGAGCGTGTGGCGACTACTCAAGTGACTCGAAGAAGAAGCTTTGATCCGCTTAATGGCCAAAGAACAAGATCAAGAAGATGAGGTACAATCTAACTCAACAAGCTCAGACACTAGTGATAGTGATGTGACACACACACTTCATCACCCACTCGATCTTTATGATTCATTAGGCAAAATGATGAAAGATTTTGAGCACATTAAAACCTCACACACACTATTGAATGAGGAAAACAGCCTACTCAAAAATCAAAACTCAAAGTCGACTAAGGAGTGAGTACTCTAAGTCAAATAGTGATGAGAATAAAAGTTTAAAAATTTGAAAATGTTAAATTAATAGCGAGAAATTGCTTTGCTATAGAAAAGAGGAGAATGACCTCAAAAATGTTATTGCCTCATTCACTAAGGCATCTAAATCATTGGATGATCTTATTATGAGTCAAAGAGAATGTGGAGACAAGACAGCTTGGGATTTAATTCCTTTGTGCCATGTCAAACCTCAAGAGTAATTTTGGAAAAAGGATCTTCAAGTCATGAAGAGTCCGAAAAATCCAAAACTCTAAATGATGCACACACTTTCAATCCAAAGCACAATACTAAGCAAACTGGCCTTGGTTACAAAGGAAAAGGAAAACAGCCGAGTTGAGAGTCTTTGAAAGGACAGTGAGAAGAGATTCCGAGTCCTCAAGTAGACTCCAAACAGAAAGTACTCTGTAAAGAAGAAGCAGAGCTACCAAAAATCCCAGAAAACTCATAGAAGAAATACATATGATGGGAATGGTAGAAAATATCCAAGCCAAGCCGATGGAATAATGTGAACTACCGGCTAGACTTATGGAATACAAGCCCAAGTGGCAAAGGCCTAGAACTCAACAAAGGCCATTCCAAAAGCATAAGAGCTTTCATCAAAGACACATATGCACCTAGGCACTACACTCAAAGACACCACAATTACCCAAGAAAGGCAATTGCTAAAACACATATGCAGGCATACAGACAAAAGAGACAATTTGTATGAACTGGACTCCCCAAGCAATTTGCCAGGATTGATTATGATTATGGCATCGATAGATGGCAACCTCTTAGAGTCAAATCATTTGGCTATAGGTTGGTTGGATCATCTTATAATTCTAACCCCTCGGGACCCGGACAAGAATGGGTACCTAAAACTTAATTTCCTTGATTGCGAGTTGAGCAGTGAGTGCCAAGGAACCTGGTACATGGATGTGGTCGTTCCGGACACATGACAGAAATAAGAGAAATCTGTCAAAATTCAAGGAAGTCAAAGGAGCAAAAGTCATATTTGGAGGAAATGAAGCTCTGGTGAAATAAGAGGCACCTTTGGATCCATCAAAAGGAATGGTTTAGAAATCACGGATGTTGCATATGTTGAAGGACTAAACTTCAATTTACTAAGCATCGATCAACTCTGCGACAAGGGCTACAATGTTGGATTCAACATGGGAATATGCCAAATCAAAAATGTTGAATCTAATGAAGTTGTCTTTGCAAGGATGTAGACGAGAAAAATATGTATGTAGTGGATTGGTCAATGCGCAACACCCAAAGACTGTCTACTAGCAAAAGCACAATTTGAATCAAGTTGGTGTGGCACAAAAAGCCGAGTCACCCGAACTTCAAAACAATTAATAAGCTAGCAAGAAGTCATCTTGTAGAAGGACTTCAGACTCGATATACAAGAAGGAAAGTATATGTGATGCATGTCGGAAGGGAAAACAAATCAAGTCGTCATTCAAAGAAAGGACATGCCCATCCTAAACAAGAATATTGCATCCGCTTCATATGGATCTATTTGGCCCAAAGTGGAACCAAAGCAAGCATAAGTGGAAAGAAATACACCTTGGTGGTAGTAGATGACTACTCAAGATATACATGGACAATATTCATGTGCAAGAAGAAAGAAACTCTACAAAAGCTACCACGGTGATGAAGAGAATACAAAATGAGAAGAGTCAAACCATTATCAAAATAAGATCGGATAGAGGAACCGAGTTTGTCAATGGAATAATAACTCGATCTTGTATTGAGAATGGTATTGGTCATGAACTATCACCGCAAGGACTCCACAGTGAGAATGGAGTTGCGAAAGAAGGAAAGAACCCTCAAGGAAGCGGCCAAAGGACCATGTTAGCAAGCAGCGGGGTTACCAAAAAGATTTTGGGTGAAGCAATCAACACGACTGCTACACCCAAAACGGATGTATGATAAATAGGCGGTGACAAAGACTCCCTATGAGATCCGGATTGGAAGAAAACCAAATGTTGCATATTTCAGGATATTTGGATGTAAATGCTTCATCCACAATAATGGCAAAGACAACCTAAAGGCTTTTGATGCTAAAGTCGATGAGGGTATCTTCTTAGGATACTCAATTTTGAAAGCAAAGCCTCTGAGAATACTCAACAAAAGAACTATGGTTACGAAGAATCCATTCATGTAGTATTCGATGAGCCAAACATAAATGGAAAAGACATTGAAGAGTCGGTGATAAGTGAAACATCCAACCTCACGAAGAATCCTATCTTTGAAGTCAGGCGGGGATTATCAATTGAGAAGAAGATGAGATAGCTGAATCTCAAAAACAAGTGGAAAATCTGCGGTGAGTGATCACGAGAGAGCGACCACATCAACACGGTAAGTCGATCATTGAATCCCGGCTAACTTACTTCAACCTCGACGTAAGATGGCCGAGAGACCATCCACCGAGATCTTGTCATTAGAGACATGAGAGAAGGTGTCAAGACAAGATCCGAACTCAACAAGAAGCAATGTTCACATGCTTCATCTCGCAGAATAGAGCCCAAAGATGTGTCACAAGCTTTGGATGACACACATTGGATTCAAGCTATGCAAGAAAGAGTGAATCGAGTTTGAGAGAAATAAAGTATGGGAATTAGTACAAAGACCCATACATCAAAATGTTATTGGAACCAAATGGGTATTCGAAATAAGATGAACGAGGAAGGTTACGTGGTAAGAAACAAAGCAAGATTGGTAGCCAAAGGATATTGCCAAGAAGAAGGAATAGATTTTGATGAAACATTTGCTCTGTAGCAAGATTGGAAGCTATAAGGATGTTTCTTGCCTATGCAGACTCACAAAAACTTCATTGTATATCAAATGGATGTAAAAAGTGCATTCCTAAATGGATTATTGGAACAAGAAGTGTATGTTGAACAACCTCCAGGATTTGAGCGAGAAGACTCTTGGAGACAAAGTGTACAAACTCAAGAAAGCCTGTGCACGGTTGAAACAGGCACCCGAGAGCATGGTATGATACCTGTCACAATTCCTAAGCGAAAATGGATTCACAAAAGGAAAAGTGGATAAAACACTTTTCGTAATTCAAGACAAGAAGAGTATCTTGCTTGTTCAAATATATGTGGATGACATCATTTTTGGATCCACTAACAAAGAGTTGTGTGAAAAATTTTCAAACCTCATGCAAAGTAAATTTGAAATGAGCATGATGGGAGAGGCGACATTCTTCCTTGGACTTCAAGTGAAACATTTGAAGGATGGAACCTTCATAAGCCAAACAAAATACACCAGAGATTTAATGAAGAAATTTGGTATGGAGGAGAAGTCTTCTCGTAAAAATACCAATGAACACATCAGTCAAAATGGACATGGATGCGGATGGCAAGCCAGTAGATCAAACAAGATCTGAGCACTTATGGATCATCGCTCTATCTCACGCCTAGCAGCCGACATCACCTTTCTTTGTAGGTGTATGTGCAAGATTTCAATCTGCTCCAAAAGAGAGCCATATGACTATGACTAAGAGAATATTGAGATACTTAAAAGGAAATCAAGAAGTAGGGCTATGGTATCCAAGGAAGGTGGATTCAAGCTAATTGGCTATTCGGACGACTATCTTTGGATGCGAGTGGACGAGAAAAGTACTTGTGCACATGTCAAATGCTTGGAAACGACTAATTTCTGGTTTAGCAAGAAACAAAACTCAATAGCCACTTCTACGGTGAGGCGAGAATACATAGGCTGCGGGCAAATTGTTGTGCCCAAATCCTATGGATGAGGCAATGGTGAGAGATTATGAAGTTGAAGAAAAAGAAATTCCAATCATGTGTGATAACACAAGTGCAATTGCAATCACTCAAAATCCTATGTTGCACTCAAGAACAAAACATATAGATGTCGAGATATCATTTCATAAGAGATCATGTTGAAAAGAAGGACATTATCTGGAATATATCTCAACCGACAAACAACTAGCCGACATCTTCACAAAACCATTATGTGAGTCAAGATTTGAAGAACTCAAACATGAGTTGGGGCTAATTGAGCTAAGCCGAGACACGGAAGAGTCAAAGAAACGAAATGGAACAGAAAAAGAAGGTGAAAAAGAGCTGAAAACAAAAATTAGCTCAATAAATCACCAGATCGGAAAAGTCACTATACCAAGTCGGTGATAGCCGAGTCACTAAGAGAAATGTGAGAAGCGAGTTAAATCGGCTAAGAGATAAGTGAATAACTTATGAGCAAAGAGACAAAAACGCAAATGCGTTTTTGACTAAGCGGAATGTTTTAAGAGACACGTCGGCATAATGATGATGTGTACGGACATAAAGCCGCACACCAAGCTTATGATTGGATATAAATTTGCCGCATTAAATACGAGACATGAATCGCTCAATATGCGTGCGAAATCCAAGCCGTTGATTTCGATCACGATTCAAAACCGTCCGCACGCCCTTTCATAAACCATATTTAAACCATTTTTCGTCCGTTTCTCTCTCACACTTCTAAAAACTGTTCAATCTCTCTCTCTCAAAAAGCAAAGGCAAATACTCTTGAAACCCTATCAATCTTCAAATCAAATTTACGAACTTTTCCTTGAAATTATTTCGAGAAATGGCACCAACGTATAACTTTACCAAGTTGGGAAAACAAATCCACACCGGTTCGACCGTGGATTTCGACGAATGGTGAAGCAGGGGTCCGACGACACCCTGGTGAAGAAAATCGCGGAGAAGTTAGAAACGTCAGGATGAAACCGTTTCTAACATCGGAGTATCCTATGACCTATGTGGAGGAGGTCGCACAATTCTACGTGAATGCTTTGAGATTCACGATGAAGGAATCAAGTCATCATTCACGGGAAGCGGTGACTATCACGCCAAGGATTTGGTGAATATTGCTCACTACCCAGAGGGAGCATCCGAGATCAAAGAGGCTGATGTAAACTTGGGCCGACGCATGGAAAGAAATAGCCAAGTCCGGCGTTCTTGACAAAATAATATACACAAAGCAAACAAGAGATGGCCTGAAGGAGGACTATCACAAATTGTTGGATATTGTTGCCAAGTGTATCGACATCAAATTTGGCGACTTTGACCAATCTGTCAAAGGCAAAATTGATTGTGATGGCTGCAATAATCGAAGAAAAAGAAGATAAACTGGCCGAGTTTATCTACGGCAGACTCTGCCGAGCGTGGGAACAAGTCCTTCAAAGAAGATGGGTCATTTGGAGGATCTCGGGATATGGCCTGGTGATTGGCGGCTATTGGAGGTGAAAGAGTACCTCTTAGACATGGGAAGGCCTTCCATGTTAACAAGAGGATGTTGAGCTAATCTCTCACGGTGCTCGAAGCGTCGTACGCCAAGAGAGCGACACGGTGAGGGGAATCGGTGACCCCAAGACACAATTGTACCGCTTCCTCTCCAACTAAGAAGAAAGCTGCCCTGCGACTACCAAAAGTCTCTTTGCCCCTGCGGCAAAGAAAACCAAACATGCTCCGCCCCTGCAGGCGAGTCACCGCCCTGCAGCGAGTCACCGCCAAGCGGCCGTGTCACCTGCCCATGCGGCGGCCGGTCGAGAAGGATTCACAAATTCCTTCTCTCGATCGTCAAAAGGAGGAGAAGCTGACAAGCCTAGACGGCGGCTCCTCGAAACAAACACAAGCACCGGCCCGGCCGCCCAAGACTCGAGAGGACACCGCCCCCGAACAGAAATTCCCCTGGTACAAACCAGGAGACGAAGAAAACTCGTCAAGCGGACCGAACAAGAGAAACCAGCTGAGTCGGCTACTCACCTAGCACAGAGATCAGGAGACTACTTTGGAGAAGTAGAGTCTCGGATGTAATTGATGAAACAGCCCAAGTCTGCTTTGAAGGTGATCGTGAGAGGCAACTCAAGACACACCGGTGTAGTTCATACAACAAACTCAAGAAAGAACCAGCCCAAGCGAGATAGTGATGTAATGATCCTATCTCCACCTTACCGGACATCCAAAATCGTCTGCGTGAGTGGAGAAAATGGAAGCTGAGCAGTCAAGGGAGCAGTTCAACGGCCTGAATTCATAGAAGAAGAAGAAGGCTGCTAAATTTCCTTGGATTATCTCTTTGTGCTCCCGGCTCTAGATGAAGACAAGCGCATGGATATTCGCAGATCTACAAGGACAAGGAGAGAGAAAAGCAAGTGAAGAAGCTTAAGAAGCACGCGAAAAGGCAATACACGCCCTATCTCGGCGACCAGAACACTTCCATCCTCTCCTTGATGTCTTCTCTCCGAAAGTGATGAGGAACCGAGAATCTGCCGCCACGGAAGAATTGGGAGATGCAGCAAGCATTGCATGAATCAAGAATCCTTCACGAGCAAAGACCGATGGAGGGACCAGGAGAGTCCTCGAACACGGTGAAATCGATCCAATGGGAGTGGTTGACAAATAGCCACCGATGTTCCGCTACCACTTCCCCAAACTCACTCAAGAAGGCGATAAGGAAGATGGCGATGAAACTGGGCTAGTGGGGACCCCGGTCGAGCCAACCCCTATTGAAGGTGTGCCACCACCGCCCCAACGGCCTGAACCATCAATTGCAACGGCCGGGAGTTTGGAGACGAGTAACCCCACTCCAAGTCACTCGGTGGTGCGCCCGGGGAAACTCCTCCTCCCTGCGGCGAGGTCGGAGGATCTTGCGAGATGACTCCACAAAGAATGTAGGAGGCGAAGCAAAGAACACTCAAACACAAGAAGAACGACAAGTTGCCATCAACGAAGCTCGAGGCGATTGAGACTGTCTCACTCGGAGGTGCCAACAGCGGCGAAGGCTAATGACGCGCGATGCGATCGAGGCACGGGAAGGAATGTACGGGAGTTAACACTGGCGATGAAAGCGCAATCCATGGGGTTGAGACTCAATGGATGCCATTGTAGAAGACCCTAAGACAGTGTGACATGCCGAAAGGGAAGGCCAGGCCTCGCGCAGCGAAAGAGAGACTATTTGGAGGAAATGAAGGCCACGGGAGGTTGAGACTTCGAGGGGTAACACACCAAGTAGAGAACATCCCTCCCGCAACCATCGATCCATCCGAGAAGGAGATCGGCGCACTTCATGATTCCCGGACAACCCCGATGTCACCTTCCGGGATCGGAAGCGAAGAAAAGCCGAGTCAACCCCCCATGACAAATCCAAAAGACTCATTTGCGGATGTTCCGGCACGAGCAAGTCGATCCCAAGACTACTCGTCGGACCTTTAATTTTGATGATGAGCCACCAATGGAAATCTCATCATCGTCCGATGACGCTTCGATAAGGCCGGGACGTCTACTCAAAAGGAGAAATCGGTGAGACCAACGAAGGCTGTTAAGACACCGAGGCTCGCCAAGCCGAGTCTCATTGCACCACAAAACCCAGTTTGAACCGGCGACCAGCGCTCCGGGTCCTCAAGCTACGGTGGATCGATTCCCAAAAGAACTTCACGCCCACCGCTTATCATCGAACAAATCCCGGATGGCGGTGATGAATCCTTTGAGGAATCTTTCCCTTTCTCACCTTTGGAGATACGAGAACTCCACGAAGAGTCGAAAATGAGCAAGCACGCTATCACGACCAGCTCTGTTTTCACTCAGGCACCATTGTTCGGCCGATTTCGATTTAATTTCGATTTGTATGGCCAATTTGGTAACATATGAAGAAGAATCGGTGAAGTACGAGAAGTGTTCAAGGCACTCTTTCTTTGAAGTTGAAAAGATGGAGAGGCATCGAGGCCTCCTTGGATATGCGCCCTGGACAATGAGAGATGCCAACTTACGGTGACTTGAGAGGCATCACGGTCGGGGTAAGGGAATGGTGGCAACAAAGAAACAATCAATGCGTGTGGAGCAGGTGAGATACTTGGACAATTATTCAAAAAGGCGGTGTGGGAGAGTCGAAAATGTTGATCGAAAACGAAGTCTGCGGGAACACATTGAACATATGCACGAAGCTCACACCGCCGAGATCAAGGCTGCTGCGTGAGCGAATGCAAATGATATACAGCGTTTGGAAGAACACATGACAAGAAAATTCAGCCTTCTCATGGCCGAGATGAAGCCGATTTTTGAGAATCCAACGCTACTCGATGTCAATTCCGTGCAAAGATACAACGCAGCAGACTTGAAGCAAAATTCAACCATCGAAGACTTCGACTTCATGCTTGCCAAGATGTTCCCGGGGTTCCTCTATCCTTTGATGATGCCAAAAAGGGGGAAGAGGAATACCTTAAAGACAAAATCAATTTGAAAAGAAAGGAGAGCAGCGGTGACAAGGGAACAAATTTGAGAAGGGAAAATCGGTGAGGAAATTTTGAAAGCGAAGAAAGGAAAATCTTTGAGGGGGAAGGATCAAAGAATATGACCTTGATGATTGCACAAACCCCCAACAGGGTCTGTCACGGTGACATTATAAGCAAAGCAAACTCCCGTGACTCGCCACTCCAACACTTGTATCTATGGTGAAAAGAGAAAAGAAATTGAAGCGAGGGATGAAGGAGGTGGAAGGAAGAATGGATGCCAGGGTGATGAATATTTTGAAAGAACACGGAGGCATTCGGTTGACAGAGACACGTATGCCATTTCGGATGTCGGGGACAGAGCAAGATCGATTGGCGAATTCAAAACGCTCGAATCGAAGGTTATTTTGCAAATATGTCCTTGGCTCAAGCTTGGGACTGTCTTGGGAAAAGGGTCTCACATTATGTGAAGAAAGGCGATGAGGCAATGAGACAACCGCGATCCTCTACTGGTCACTCCGCCGGGCACTTGGAAAGAAGAAGGCCCCAAGACAAGATATACGCCCGCAGGTAGAGGAAGAAGCGGAGTGGAGGAAGAAGCGGACTAGGCCTCCGCCAAGAATATTGAATACGTAGATCCGGGAAAGAAAAGGAGGGATCTTGGGTGGGCTTGACCATGTGGCGAACTTGCAAGTGGCTAAAACCAACGCCGAGTATGCAAAAAGAATAGAAGAAGAAAACAAGAGACAAACTCGGCTATGGCGGGAGAGACGAGGAAAGAATAAGGAAAGATGAAGCTGCCGAAGGAAGGCATATGAGAAGAAAAAGAAGGCGGTGATGACGAGAAGAAGAGAAGAAGAGAAGAAGATCTTGATCAAGATGAAAGAAGGAGACGAAGGAGATGAAGTGTTCTTTGTCCCAACCAACCCGTGTATTTTATATGTAAATACATACAATGTAAGTCTTACGTAATAATGCAAATTTTTTCATACTCGATACACCTTGTAAAAATTGTGTTAAGTACAAGAATGATATGATCAATAAAAAGATTGATTATGCGCATACATTCTATGTCAATACACTATCTCGTATGTATCTGTGTTATTTGCATCTTTGTATGATTTAAGTTTTGGCATCATCAAAAAGGGGGAAATTGTTAGGAATTTTATTGTTTAGATTTTGATGAATGCCATGTAAAACTTAGAATAGAAAGTTGGCTCCCAATTCTTGCTTTGAAATGTATTGTAAAAATTAGAGTGGCCAAGCCGAGTTAAGTCGCCTACGCTCCAACTTGCAAGAAGACAATCAGTAGGCTTGAAGGAAAACTCTGTGTGAGACAACAGTGAGTACAACAAAGAAGAGCAGACGGGGAACTCGATCAAGAAGCGGTGAGATGCGGTGAGTGGAACATCGGTCAAGTCAACTCAAGAGAAGCCAAGTCTCAGTCGAAGTGACGGAGAAGAGTCATCCAATGATTGGAAGTCGACTCTAAGTCACCTGGGGAAAGCGAGGAAATGCGTCAAGTCGAGATAAGCGTAAAAGAACCGTTACGTAAATCAAGAGATTTACTTAAACAAGTAATATCTCCATACTACCTTTCTTGGAGTGCTCGATCCCGGAAGCGTGCAAAAGAAATGAACCAATGGGAAGCACTACACCGTGTCGAACTCTAAAAAGGTGATAAAACATTTCATACGAGGAAATGGCAATTCCAAGAAGCGCACACCAACGACTGCAAAGTGATTTTCAAAAATGAGCCTATCTCTTC
The DNA here is from genome assembly GCA_016081115.2 of Rehmannia glutinosa. Lineage (NCBI taxonomy): Eukaryota > Viridiplantae > Streptophyta > Magnoliopsida > Lamiales > Orobanchaceae > Rehmannia > Rehmannia glutinosa. Next base: position 504,770 of record JABTTQ020003281.1, read on the forward strand.
AACGGGCAAATTTTTGAAAGTTCACTATAAAAAGGCCGAGGAGTTTGATTGAGAAGATGGATGCGTGAATGAATGACACACGTGAGATATACAAGCTTATCAATAACTGAAACAATCTCAATCCTCAAGCCTACATCTCGAAGTACATCAATCCAACACTTACCTGTGAAGGAAAGAGAACTTCAATCGGTTGAAGAGGAAAATATCGAAAACAAGGGGTCTACATTCCAAGAAGGATTGTAGAAAGGTTCAAGGTGAACCAAGTCTTAAGCTTTTGGAGGGCTTCGTGATCAAATCCAAAGTGCTTGAGCAAGTGAGTCAGAGTAGCAAGCAAGGCGTGCCTGTGAAGAAGCCGAGTCGTCGAGAAGCGGTGAGTGATCAAGGCGTCTCGGATCGAGTCCCAAAGGATCAAGTCGTTTGTTGTGATCAAGACTTGTATACGGGACTGTTACCACTTTGTAAACCGATCATTACTTAGTGGATTCCTCCAGGAGTTGGAGAAGAGAGGAGTAGAAGAATTACCCCATCTTGAACCTCTATAAAAACTTTCTTTGTGTCATTTACATTTCAAAGCATTTAAAATTCGTGCACTTTTAATTGCTTATATCTCACGATAAATTTGCTATCCATTTGATAATCTATAAGTACTAAATCAAGTAAAAACTTGCTTAATCAAACTTAAGGGTGTTAAGTCTTCCAAAAAAAACAAAACCCACGGTGAGTAAAATTATAGCCAACAAATTTGAGTTACTCTATTAATGTACTCGGTGATGCATTTGAGAGATTAACTCTCTTGAGGACTAATTCATTTGTCCATCAAGGACACGGTGTGTAGAACTCAGAGATTTAAAAGGCCTAAATCGAAAATTTGGTAAGGTTTATTCAACCCCCCCTTCTAAACCTTACACTTACACACCCCTTGGGACCTACAAACCCCATGGATTGCACTTTCATCGCCCAGTGTTAACTCCAGGGCTATTCCTTCTCGTGCCTCGACCGCATCGCAGCCGGCGTCATTAGCCAGAGCGAGTTGGCACCTCGGAGAGCAGTCTCAATCGTCTCGAGCTTCGTTGATGGCAACAACTTGTTTCTTCTTGTGATTGTAATTTCTCTTCTTCGCCTCCTTGATTCTTTGTGGAGTCATCGTAGCATCCTCCGACCTTGCTGTAGTGGAGTGGGGAGTTTCCCCTCGGGCGCACCACCCGTGAGTGACTTGGAATGGGGTCACTCGTCTCCAAGCTCTGGGCTGTTTTCGATTGATGGTTCAGTAGTTGGGGCGGTGGTAAAGACACCTTCAATAGGGGTTGGCTCGGGGTCCCCACTATCCCGGTTTCATCGCCATCTCCCGATTGCCTTCTTCCGAGTGAGTGGAGAAGTGGTAAAGAAGCAACAACAATGGTTATTTGTTGAACCACTCCCATTGGATCGATTTCGGTGTGTTCGGAGGACTCTCCTGGTCCCTCCATTAATCTTTGCTCGTGAAGGATTCTTGATTCGTGCAATGCTTGCTGCATTTGCAACTCTTCGTGGCGCGACATTCTCTGGTTTCCTCGTCATTGCCGGAGAAGACATCAAGGAGAGGATGTGTGTGTTACGGGTGCGGGAGATAGGCGGATGCTTGCCATCTCACGTGCTTGGCTTCTTCCCCTTGTTTTTTCTCTCCTTGTCCTTGTAGATCTGCGGGATTTCGTGCGATTGTCTTCATCAGGGAGCACGATGAGTTAATCAAGGAAATTTAACAGATTTCTTCTTCTTCTATGAACTCGGGCCGTTGGAACTGTTCCTCGACTTGCTCAACTTCCATTTTCTCCACTCACGCGGGACGATTTTGGATGCCGGGTAAGGTGGAGATAGGATCATTACATCGCTATCGGCTTGGCTGGTTCTTTTGGTTCTTCACTTGTGTGTGAGCTACAATCTGTGTCTTCGGGTTGCCTCTGCGATCGCCTTGACAGATTTGGCTGTTTCATTAACTACATCCGGAGACTCTACTTGTCCGTAGTCTCGGTATTTGTGCTAGCCGAGTAATCGACTCATTTGGTTTCTCTGTTCGGATCGCTTAACGAGTCTTCTTCGTCTCTAGTTTGTACGGAGGGATTTAAGTTCGAGACGGTGTCCTCTCGAGTCTTGGCGGCCGGGGCCGTCTTGGTGTTGGTTTTCGAGGAGTGGCCGTCTTGGCTTGTCGATTCTCCTCCTTTTGACGATCGGAGAAGGTATTTGTGAGTCCTTCTCGACCGCCGCCGCAGGCGGGTGACACGACCTTTGGGCGGGGAGCATGTTTAGTTTTCTTTCTTTGCAGGGGCGTGATCTTCTTGGTTGCAGGGCGACTTTCTTTTTTCTTTGGAGAGGAAGCACTTTGTGTCTTGGGTGTGATTCCCCCTCACCGGTGTCGACTCTCTTGGCGTAAGCTCGCTTCTCGAGCACCGAGAGGTTAGCTCGAACATTCTCTTGTTAACATGGAAAGCCTTCCCATGCCTAAGAGGGACTCTTTCACCTCAATATGGCCAATCACCAGGCCATATCCGGGATCCTCCAAATGTGCCATCTTCTTTGAAGGACTTGTTCCCCACGTTCGGGCGAGTCTTTGTAGACAAACTCGGCCCGGTTTATCTTCTTTTCTTCGATGATTGCGGCCATGACAATCGGCTTTGCCTTTGTGATTGGTCAAAGCGCCAAATTTGATGTCGATACATTTGGCAACTATGTCCAACAATTTGTGATAATCCTCCTTGGCCAGATCTCTTGTTTGTTGTGTATATTATTTTATCGGCAAAGTCGGACTTGGCTATCTCTTTCCATGCGTCGGCCCAAGTTTACATCACTTCCTTAATCTCGGTTGCTCCTTACCGCCGGTAGTGAGCAATATTGACAAATCTTAGCGGTGATAGTCACCGCTTCCCGTGAACGAGATGACTTGATTCTTTCATCGTGAATCTCAAAGCATTCACGTAGAATTGTGCGACCTCCTCCACATAGGTCATCGGATATTCTAGCGTTAGAAACGGTTTTAGTCCTGGGACGTTTCCAACTTTTCGCGATTTTCTTCACCAGGGTGTCGTCGGACCCCGCTTCACCATTCGTCGAAATCCACCGTCGAACGGTGTGAATTTGCATTCCTAATTTGGTAAAGTCATAAGTTGGTGCCATTTCTCGGATTATATCAAGAAAAACTCGAAATTGATTTGAAGGTTGATAGGGTTTCGAGAGTATTTTGCCTTTGCTTTTGAGAGAAAGAGATGAACAGTTTTAGAAGTGTGAGAGAGAAACGGACGAAAATGGTTTAAATATGGTTTATGAAAGGGCGTGCGGGACGGTTTTTGAATTGTGATCGAAATCAATGGCTTGGATTTTTCACGCCTATTGAGCATTTCATGTCTCGTATTTAATGCGGCAAAGCATTTATATCCAATCATAAGCTTGGTGTGCGCTTTATGTCTATACACATCATCATTATCCGACGTGTTCCTTAAAACATTCCCGCTTAGTCAAAACGACGGGCGTTTTTGTCACTTTGCTCATAAGTTATTCAGACTTATCCCTTAGCCGATTTAACTCTACATCTCACGATTCTCTTAGTGACTCGGCTATCGGTGACTCGGTGTCAGTTCTTTCCGATCTGTTGCTTTTTCGAGCCGATTTGCATTTTCAGCTCTTTTTCTCCCTTTTCTGTTCCATTTCTCTTCTTTGATTTGTCTCGAGTGTCAGCTCACTCAATTAGCCCCAACTCATGCTTTAGTTATTCAAATCTTGACTCACATAATGGTTTTGTGAAGATGTCGGCTAGTTGTTTATCGGTTGAGATATATTCCAGGATGATGTCCTTCTTTTCAACATGATCTCTTATGAAGTGATATCCGACATCAATATGCTTTGTTCTTGAATGCAACACAGATTTTGAGTGATTGCAATTGCACTTGTGTTATCGCACATAATTGGAATTTATTTTTCCTCAACTTCATAGTCTCTCATTTCTTTGTCTCATCCATAGGACTTGGCACAATTGTTTGCCCCATGCAGCCTATGTATTCTCGCCTCGGTGTAGAGGTAGCTATTGAGTTTTGCTTCTTTCTAAACCAGGAGATTAGTCGTTTTCCTAGCATTTGACATGTGCTCAAGTGCTCTCCCGTCCACTCGCATCCAAAGATAGTCAGTCCGAATAGCCAATTAGCTTGAATCGACCTTCCTTTGGATACCATAAGGCCTACTTCTTGCTTCCTTTCAAGTATCTAAGTATTCTCTTAGCATTGTTGTCATATGGCTCTCTTTTGGAGCGATTGAAATCTTGCACATACACCTACAAAGAAAGGTGATGTCGGCCCGCTTTGTGAGATAGAGCAATGATCCAATAAGCGCTCGTATCTTGTTTGATCTCTGAGGCTTGCCATCCGCATCCATGTCCATTTTGGTCGATGTGTTCATTGGTATTTTTACGAGAAGACTTCTCCTCCATACCAAATTTCTTCATTAAATCTCGGTGTATTTTGTTTGACTTATGAAGGTTCCATCCTTGGTGTTTCACTTGAAGTCCAAGGAAGAATGTCACTCTCCCATCATGCTCATTTCAAATTTACTTTGCATGAGGTTTGAGAATTTTTCACATGACTCTTTGTTAGTGGATCCAAAAATGATGTCATCCACATATATTTGAACAAGCAAGATATACTCTTCTTGTCTTGAATTCGAAAAGTGTTCTATCTACTTTTCCTTTTGTGAATCCATTTTCGATTAGGAATTGTGACAGGTGTCATACCATGCTCGGGTGCCCTGTTTCAATCCATACAGGGCTTTCTTGAGTTTGTATACCTTGTCTCCAAGAGTCTTCTCGCTCAAATCCTCGGAGGTTGTTCAACATACACTTCTTCTTCCAATAAACCATTTAGGAATGCACTTTTTACATCCATTTGATATACAATAAAATTCTTGTGAGTCGCATAGGCAAGAAACATCCTTATAGCTTCCAATCTTGCTACGAGGGCAAATGTTTCATCAAAATCTATCCCTTCTTCTTGGCAATATCCTTTGGCTACTAGTCTTGCTATGTTTCTTACCACGTAACCTTCTTCGTTCATCTTATTTACGAATACCCATTTGGTTCCAATAACATTTTGATGTATGGGTCTTTGCACTAATTCCCATACTTTATTTCTCTCAAACCGATTCACTCTTCTTGCATAGATTGAATCCAATGTGTGTCGCCCAATGCTTGTGCCACATCTTTGGGCTCTATTTGCGAGATGAAGCATGTGAACATAGCTTCTTGTTAAGTTCTCGGATCTTGTCTTGACACCTTCTCTTATATCTCCAATGACAAGTTCTCGTGGATGGTCTCTCGGCCATCTTACATCAAAGTTAGAGTAAGTTAGCTGGATTGATCGACTTGCGGATGTGTTGATGTGGTCACTCTCTCGTAATCACTTACCGCAAATTTTCCAATTTGTTTTTGAGATTGACTATCTCATCTTCTTCTCAATTGATAATTCCAAAACCAAAGATAGGGACTCTTCTCGTATGGTTGGATGATTCAAACTTATCGATGATTCTTCAATGTCTTCTCCATTTACATTTGGCTCATCGAATACTACATGAATGGATTCTTACGCAACCATAGTCCTTTTGTTGAGTATCCAGTAGGCTTTGCTTTCGGTGAGTATCCTAAGAAGATACCTCATCGCCTTTAGCATCAAAAGCCTTTAGGTTGTCTTTGCCATTGTTGTGGATGAAACATTTACATCCAAATATTCTCAAATATGCAACACTTGGTTTTCTTCGATCCAGATCTCATAGGAGTCTTTGTCATTATGTCTGCTTATCATACATCTGTTTTTGGGTGTAGCAAGTTGTGTTGATTGCTTCAGCCCAAAATCCTTTTGGTAACCCAACTTCGCCTAACATGGTCCTTGCCGCTTCTTTGAGAGTTCATTCCTTCTTTTCGCAACTCCATTCTCACGTGGAGTCCTTGCCGATAGTTCATGACCAATACCATTCTCAATACAATACGAGTTATTATTCCATTGACAAACTCGGTTCCTCTATCCGATCTTATTTTGATAATGGTTTGACTCTTCTCATTTTGAATCCTCTTCATCATTTGTGGTAGTTTTTGTAGAGTTTCTTTCTTCTTGCACATAAATATTGTCCATGTATATCTTGAGTAGTCATCTACTACCACCAAGGTGTATTTCTTTCCACTTATCTTGTTTGGTTCCTTTGGGCCAAATAGATCCATATGAAGTAGATGCAATATTCTTGTTGAGGATGGGCATGTCTTTTCTTTGAATGACGACTTGATTTGTTTTCCTTCCGACATGCATCACATATACTCTCCTTCTTGTATCGAACTGAAGTCCTTCTACAAGATGACTTCTTGCCGCCTTGTTAATTGTTTTGAAATTCAGGTGACTCACCTTTTTGTGCCACAACCAACTTGATTCATTGTGCTCTTTGCTAGTAGACAGTCTTTGGGTGTTGCGAGTTGACCAATCCACTACATACATATTCTTCTCTGTCTACATCCTTGCAAAGACAACTTCATTTGATTCAATATCCTTGATTTGGCATATACCCATGTTGAATCCAACATTGTAGCCCTTGTCACGAAGCCGATCGATACTCGATAAGTTGAAGTTGAGTCCTTCAACATATGCAACATCGTGATTTCTAATCCATTCCTCTTGATGGATCCAATGCCTCTTATTTCACCAGGAGCTTCATTTCCTCCAAATATGACTTTTGCTCCTTTGACTTCCTTGAATTTTGTGATTTCTCTTATTTCTGTCATATGTCTAGAACAACCACTATCCATGTACCAGGTTCCTTGGCACACAATTGCATTCTTGAACCGCAATCAAGGAAATTAAGTTTTAGGTACCCATACTTGCCTAATGAATCATAAAGATCGGTGGGTGATGAAGTGTGTGTGTCACAATCACTATCACTAGTGTCCGAGTTTGTTGAGTAAGATTGTACCGCATCTTCTTGATCGAGGTTGATCTTGTTCTTTGGCCATCAAGCGGATCGGGCTTCTTCTTCGTAGTCACTTGAATAGTCGGCTTCATCGCTCTCTCAATCATTTGTCTCTCTTGACTTGGTGTTTGTGATCTTTGCACCATCATTGCCTTTTTTTTTTCTTTTCTTGTCTTCTTTCTCTCGAAGACCTTTCTTTCTTCTTCATCCTCGTACTTGTTGACTACAGGATATGAGCGATCAATGGCATAGTGACCTGGTTGTCTGATTCGAACATAGATATTCAGCCTTTTCATCAACTCTTTCCATTCTTGAGTTGTCACCCTTTGATACTCAACTTTTTGATGATCCATTCTCTTGGTTGGCCTGTCTTCCCTTGATTTGGAGGGAGCCGAGTGTCTTCCTCGGAAGATTCTCCTTTCCTCTCTTGTAGTTCTTATTGAAGAACTTGTTGAATCTTTTAACCATCGGGGCTATTTCTTCCGAGTCAATGACTTCTTTGACCTCGGCTCTCTTCCCATCTTTAACAATTAGAGCAATTGTTTTGGGTACAAATTGTCTCTTCCTCAGTCTTTTGTTCTCGGCTCAAACTCGTAGGCTTTGAGGTCCGAGAATAGTTCATGGTTGGATGTCTTTGATAGGTCCATGGAATGTCTCGATGCTATGACCTTCATTTCCCATTCAACTGGAAGACTTTTTAGGATCTTCATACACATTTCCTTCGTGTATATTCCTTTCCAAGTGTAGATGACTCATTTGTGATTTTACGTAAACCGAGCATCCAGTTGATCCAGGTTTTCTCCCGAGATCATTTTGAAGTTTTCAAATTTTTGTACACTTCTTGATAATTTGTTTTCTTTGATTTGCTCACGAGCCTTCACAACTCAATGTCAACTTGTCCGCATTTCTTTAGCCGTTTTGCATGATTTGACTTTATTGAACATGGCTTTGTCCAAGGTTTTGTAAAGGATGTCCTTGGCTACATTGTCCAGGTTGTATCTTTTCTGTCATCATTTGTCCACTCGGTTCTTGGTTTTCAACCATGACCGGTCCGGGAGCAAAGATCTTCTTCTCCTTCACCGCAACTCTTCGCATGTTTGTGTTCACCTTTAATATTTGCAGAGGCCCATCTTCTATCACTATCCACATCTCATCATGTAATCGATAGATGAGAGCGCATACGAATTTTCCAATCATCAAATTCTTCGATAGTGAACATAGGGATGCATGTCAAATTTGCTTCCATGATAATGACTTTTTAATAGAAAAGAGTTTTGAAGGTTTAAGTACTAAAGCGGACTTTGAAAAGTTTGGAGATCTAGTTCGAAGAACGGTGCGGAGGGTTCAATGAACCAACCGCTCGATACCACTTGTAGGTCCCGAGGGGTGTAAGTGTAAGGTTTAGAAGGGGGGTTGAATAAACCTTACCAAATTTTCGATTTAGTCCTTTTAAATCTACGGAGTTGATTCTACAGCTGTGTGTCCTTGATGGGATCGAATTAGTCACTCAAGTAGAGTTAATCTCTCAATGCACTCATTTGAGCCATTGATGGAGTAACTCATTTGTTGGCTATAATTTAACTCAATTGTGGTTTTATTTTCATTGGAAGACTTAACACCCTTAAGTTTGATTAAGCAAGATTTTAAAGCTTGATTTAGTAATTATAAATTATCAAATGGATAGCAAATTTATCGCCAGATATAAGCGATTAAAAGTGCGGGGAATTTAAGTCTTTGAAATGTAAATGACATAATGAAATTTTTATAGAGGTTCGAAGATGGGGTAATTCTTCTACTCCTCTCTTCTCCAACTCTGGAGAAATCCACTAAGTAATGATCGGTTTACAAAGTGGTAACGATCCGGATACAAGTCTTGATCTGGCCGACTTGATCCTTAGGGACTCGATCTGGAGATGCCTTGATCACTCGGCTAGCTTCTCGTACGACTCGGCCTTCTTCACAGGCGGTTTTGCGCTTGTTACTCTGACTCACTTGCTCAAACTCTTTGGATTTGATCACGAAGCCCTCCAAAAGTTTAAGACTTGGTTCAACCTTGAACCTTTCTACAATCCTTCCCGGAATGTAGACCCCTTTTTCTTCAAAAGTTTCCTCTTCAACTGATTGAAGTTCTCTTTCCTTCACGGTGAGTGTTGGATTGATGTACTTCGTAATGTAGGCTTGAGGATTGAGAATATTTCGAGTTTTTCGATATGCTTGTTTTATCTCACATGTGTGTCATTGTTCTTCTCAAACAAACTCCTCGGCCTTTTATAGTGAACTTTCAAAAATTTGCCCCATTTGAAGAGATAGGCTTATTTTTGAAAGTCACTTTGCGATCGTTGGCTTGCGATTCTTGGAATTGCCATTTCCTCGTATGAATTGTTCTTTCACCTTTTCGAGTTCGACACGGTGTGGTGCTTCCCATTGGTTCATTCCTTTTGCACGCTTCCGGGACCGAGCACTCGAGAAAGGTGGTATGGAGATATTACTTGTTTAAGTAAATCTCTTGATTTACGCAGGCAACGGTTCTTTTCTGATTATCTCGACTTTGACCGCATTTCCTTGCTTTCCCAGGTGACTTAGAGTCGACTTCCAATCATGGATGACTCTTCTGTCACTTCAACTTGAGACTTGGCTTTTCTTGAGTTGACTTGACCGATGCTCCACTCATTTGCATCTCGATTTGCTTCTCAAAGAGTTCTGTCTACTCTTCTTTGCCATACTCAATTTGTCTCGCGTGAGTCTTCCTTCAGTCTTGATTTGTCTTCTTGCATGTTAGGGCGTAGGCCGACTTAACTCGGCTTGGCAGCTCTATTTATTACAATGCATTTTAAAACAAGAATTGGGGTGCCAACTTTGTATTCTAAGTTTTACATGGCATTCATCAAAATCTAAACAATAAAATTCCTAACACCTCAGTCCACTCATTATTCCTCTTCGCAAAGTCCTTTCCCCGCTTCTTCTCATTCCACCATTCATTTATATGTCCATCTACCAAACCCGAGTGTTGACCCCCCCGCATTGTTGCCCCCGATGCACGGACTTTCCCACTATTCGAGAATCAACATTCTATGGTTACTCATTCTAAAAGCGGCATTCGTAAGCCCAAGGCCTTTAATCTCACTGTTATTGATGATGTTGAACCTCTCACTCGTTGATCAAGCCCTTAATGACTCGGTTTGGAAACAGTAATGCAATCGAGTATGATGCCCTCATGCATAATAACACTTGGTCTCTAATCGAACTTCCTGGAAAGAACTTGTTAGGTTGCAAATGGGTTTTTAAGGTTAAAAGGGATGAAAATGGTTAAGTTCTTCACCATAAAGCTCTTTGGTTGCACAAGATTTCTCTCGGGCCGCCGTTTTGATTTTTGAAACTTTTTGTCCTATTGTAAAACCTACTACCATTCGTCTTGTGTTATCTGTGGCAATGTTTCTTGGTTGGCCTATTAAGCATCTTGATGTCAAAAATGTGTTCCTCAATGGTGACTTACAGAAACCATATATATGAAGCAACCTCGGGCATTGAACTTCAAGATGCCATCACTGTTCCATTGGTGCGTAAGCCGCCCAAGGTTCTATATGGCTTAAAACAAGCCTCACGAGCTTGGTTTACTAAGATCAAATCGCTTACTTGGTATTGGGTTTCAAGACTCAAAGGCGGCATTCTTCTCTTTTTCAAATTTCTGGTGGTGCTTCTTCTATCTACGAGGGGGTGATCAAGATCTAATTAACCTCACCATCCAACAGTTAAGCTCGATTTTTTCCTTAAAAGATCTTGGTGATGTTTATCTTTTTCTTGGTATTGAAGTGTGCAAAACTACTCGGGGCTGCATTTGAGTCAAGGGAAATATGTAAAGGACCTTCTTAAAAAGGTCCAAATGGATAATTCAAAAGGGTGCCCTACACCAATGGTTTCTCTACGAATCTCTCTAAACATGAGGGTAATGGCACGATCCAATGGGACTCTGTCATGAAGCATTGTTGGAGGCTTACAATATGTGACTATTACAATATGGCCAATCCTTCCGACACTCATTAGAAGGTCATTAAACGTATTTCTATTATCTTCTTTGGCAACCTGGATCATGGTCTCCACATCACTAAATCCTCCAATTTAGACTTGGTTGCATTCTTTAATTTGGATTGGGCGACCTTGATGACAGACGATGCATCATGGTTCTTGTATCTTTTTGCGTAATAATCTCATTTCTTGGGTATCTAAGAAACAACCCACGATCTCTATCGAGCACGGAGGCTGAGTATCGAAGCTTGGCTCACACAACACTAGAAATTACATGGTTATGCTCTCTACTTGCTGAATTACGAATTCCTTTGCTCAAAATTCCTACGATGCGGGTTGACAATTTGAGCACTATCTCATTAGCTTCAAATCCAGTTCTACATGCTCGAACAAAGCATATTGAGTTGGACATTCATTTTTTCGAGAAAAGATTCTTTGCTAAGGTTATTCAAGTTCATCACATTGCATCTTCTCGATCAAGTTCTTGATGTTTTCACTAAGCCTTTAAGTTTACAATTCTTCGATCGCCTCAAGAACAAATTGCAAGTTGTCTCAAGAGGCTCCCTCGAATTGAGGGGGCATGTTAAACATCATGATAAACAAGCCGATAAGAACATTCACTGCCCCGATTCTTGCATTGATATTGAGCTACATGACAACTGTGCTTATCCTTCAAACATGCATTGTGCCAAGTGTCAATAGATTAGTGCCTCATAGTACAAGTTTGTTATGAATTATTCCATGCCATATTATATCCAATTCTTTGATGCATTCTTCTATATATATGGATGTCTTGTTACATTGAGGTACAATGAATGAAAGACAAAATTCTCCTAATATGAATATCTTCTCTCGCTATGGCTTTTCTATTCAAGCACTTTTCTATCACCTAGGTATGATTCAAATTCTTGTATCCCCTGCGAATTCAAATCGTTTCTTGGCGCCATAACAAATTAAGGATGTCGATCGAGGATTTGACAAACGAAAATCATTCGATATTTAAGTTTGACTCGAGAATAGAAAAAATATACAAAAAGTTTAAAAATCATTAATTGCTTAATAAATTATGTACTTTTTAACTATAAAAATCGGAGGTACATATGGTACTTGATTAATTTTCATGGGATTTATAGAAGAATAGTTGATATTATGAGAACATGATTCTTATTGCAAACCTATGAATACATTATTTATTTTTTTCGATTTAGGGTAATTTATCTTGATGACACCGAGCCAACCTGGATGAAAAAACATCCACGTGGCCATTCTCAGTGATGATGACGCAGACGCCCGAATGAGCGTGGACCGACCAAAACGTAAGTATGGCAACGAGGCGGGTTTGGGGCGGGTTTGGCCAAACCGGGACCCGCTCCACCAAGGAAAAGTAAGACCGGGACCCGCCCCACCTCAAAACCCGCTAGGGTGGGTCTAGACCCGCCAAATATATTTTTTAATTATAATAATTTATATTTTTCTATTTATGGCCAAATTTTCAAAAGTAATCCAATGCCAATAGGTTAAAAAATAAATAAATATAATTATGCAACTCATTATAACTAACTTTTTTAGAATTGGCTACTATTAAGATTTTTTTTTAAAAAATATTATTAGTATCTTTGTAATAGTACTCAACTAATACTTAAAATAAATATTCAAAATAGAATATTACAAGATATTATATTAGTAAATTAAACTTAAAAGTAAATAAAAAAGGAAGATGTATCGTATATGATTCCAATACCATAGATTGTGTGTTGTATTATGAATTGGAACAACCTACGGTGAGCCGTTGTCTTTGGATGTTGTCGGCAAGTGTTGGATGTTCATCAGTCATCGGAGGTAACGCACGATAATTTTTAAATCGACTTTGTATAACATTAGTTTCCTACCAGGATCATTGTTGGGAAATTTATTGTTTAGATTTTGATGAATGCCATGTAAAATTTAAACTAGGAAGTTGGCACCCCATTTTTGTTGTAAACGCATTGTAACAAATAGAAATCGGGTCAAGTGAGTTAAGTCGAGTTGTGCCTAAACATGCAAGAAGACAATGTAGACTAGAAGGAAGACTCAGTTGCGAGACAATTTGAGTATGGCAAAGAAGAGAAGACGGGAACTCGACGAGGTGCGGTGAGATGCGGTGAGTAAAATATCGATCAAGTCAACTCAAGATAGCCAAGTCTCAAGTTGAAGTGATGAAGAAGAGTCATCCAATGATTGAAAGTCGACTCTAAGTCACCTGGGGGAAAACAAGGAAATACAATCAAGTCGAGATAATCGAAAGAGATCCGTTGCCACAGAAATCAAGAGAATTACTTAAACAAGTAATACCTCCATGCTACCTTTCTCGAAGTGCTCGAGTCCCCAGGAAGCGTGCAAGGGAATGAACCAATGGAAAGCACTACACCGTGCGAACTCAAAAGTCGAAAAACAATTCATACGAGGAAGTGGCAACTCCAAGGATCGCAACAAGACAAGCTAACGACCACAAGTGACTTTCAAAAATAAGCCTATCTCTTCAACAAGCAGATTTTTGAAAGATCACTATAAAATCTTGAGGAATCACTCGAGAAAAACAAAAAAAGAACCTTGATTACGAACCACGAACATTCAAGCTAACATTTGAATCTAATCGAAATATTCTCGAGAGATCATTCAAGATTAATTCTCAAGCCTAGACTACGAAGGAAATCAATCCAACACTCACCTGTGAAGGAAAGATAACTTCAATCGGTTGAAGAGGAAACTTTTGAAGAAAAGGGTCTACATTCCGCGGAGGATTGTAGGAAGGTTCAAGGTCGAACCGGTCTCGAGTTTTTGGAGGGCTTCGTGATCAAATCCAAAAAGCTTGAGCAAGTGAGTCATGTAGCAAGGCATTTGCCCCTGTGAAGAAGCCGAGTCGTCACGAGAAGCCCGGTGCGTGACAAAGGCATCTCCAGATCGAAGTCCCAAAGGATCAAGTCACCATTTGTGTGATCAAGACTTGTATCCGGATCTGTTACCACTTTGTATACTAATCAATACTTAGTGGATTCCTCCGGGAGTTGGAGAAGAGAGGAGTAGAAGAATTACCCCATCTTGAACCTCTATAAAATCTTATCGTGTCATTTACATTTCAAAGACTTTAATTCTCTGTATCTTATTTGTTTAACGGCGATAAATTTGCTATCCACTTGATAATCCCTAAGTACTAAAACCAAGTATTAAATCTTTACTAAATCAATTTTAAGGGTGTAAAGTCTTCCGCCGAAAAACAAATCGTAGTTGAGCTAATTCAGTCTTAAGTGAGTTATTCTATCAACAAAGCTCGATCGAGTCTGTTGAGTGACTAACTCTCTTGATTAACTAAATTGGCTATCCACTAAGGACTCGGTTGTGTAGTATCAACTCGAACTTTAAAAAGGACTAAATCAAAAAGTTGGTAAGGTTTATTCAACCCCCATTCTAAACCTAACACTCACACCCCTTGGGACCTACAAGTGGTATCGGAGCGGTTGGTTCATTGAGCCTTCCGCATTGGTTCTTGAACTAGATCTCCAAATTTTTCAAAGTCTGTTTTAGTACATAAGTCTTCAAAACTCTTTTTATTATCAAAAGTTATTATCATGGAAGCAAATTTGACACGTATCCCTATGTTCACAATCGAAGAATTTGATGATTGGAAAATTCGTATGCAGGCTCATCTATCAGCATTACATGATGAGATGTGGATAGTGATAGAGGATGGGCCACTACAAATTTTAAAAGTGAACACAATTGTAAGAAAGAGCTGAATTTGAAGGTGAAGAGGATGTCGCTCCTAGACCCGGCTATGGTTGAAAAACCAAGAGTTGAATGGACAAATGATGACGAGAAAAAGATACAACCTGGACAATGTGGCCAAGGATATTCTTTTACAAAACATTGGACAAAGCCATGTTCAATAAAGTCAAATCATGCAAAACGGCTAAAGAAATGGGGACAAGCTAACACCGATTTGTGAAGGCTCGTGAGCAAATCAAGGAAAATAAATTATCGGTGGCCGTACAGAAATTTGAGAATTTCAAAATGATCGCAGGAGAGAACCTGGATCAACTGGATGCTCGGTTCACGTAAATTACCAACAAGTTATCTACTCTTGAAAAGAATATACACATAAGGAAATGTGTATGAAGATCCTAAAAAGTCTCCCGGTGAATGGGAAATGAAGGTCATGGCACTAAGACATTCCATGGACCTATCAAAGACATCCAACCATGAGCTATTCTCGGATCTCAAAGCCTATGAATTTGGTGAGAAGAAAAGACCGAGGAAGAGACAGTTGTACCCAAAACAATTTGCTCTAATTGTTAAGGATGGCAAGAAAGTCAAGTCAAAGAAGTCATTGACACAGGAGGAAATAGCCCACGATGGTTAAAAGGTTCAACAAGTTCTTCAATAAGAACTACAAGAGAGGCAAGGCGAATCCTCCGTAAGACACTCGGCTCCCTCCAAGTCAAGGGAAGATAGGCCAACCAAGAGAACAGATCATCAAAAAGTGAATATCGAGGGTGAGAATCCAAGAATGGAAAGAGCGATCGAGAAGGTTGAATATCTATCTTTGAACCGTAGTAGGCAACCAGGTCACTATGCCATTGGTTGCCCGTATCCTCCGTAGTCAACAAATATAGAAATGAAGAAGAAAGAAAAGTCTTGAGAAAGAAGACAAGAAAAGAAAAAGGCAATGTTGGCTGCAGAGATCGGCTTGAGATAGCCAAGTCAAGAGACATAGCCGACTCGAGAGAGTAGTGAAGTGACTACTCAAGTGACTCACGAAGAAGAAGCCTTGATCCGTCTCGATGGCCAAGGAACAAGACCAACCCGACCAATAAGATGAGGTACACTCGACTCATCACACTCGATTCTAGTGATAGTGAGTATGACACACACACTTCATCACCCACTCGATCTTTATGATTCATTAGGCAAAATGATGAAAGATTTTGAACACATTAAATCCTCACACACACTACTAAATGAGGAAAACAACCTACTCAAGAGCAAAACTCACAAGTGATCGAGGAGCCGAGTACTCTAAGTCAAATAGCTGATGAGAATAAAAGTCTAAAGGCTGAAAATGCCAAGCTAATAGCAGAAATAGCTGCCATAGAAAAGAGGGAGAATGACCTCAAAAATGTGATTGCCTCATTCACTAAGGCATCTAAGTCATTGGATGATCTTATCATGAGCCAAAGAGAATGTGGAGACAAGACAGGCTTAGGATTTAATTCCTCTGTGCTATGTCAAGCTCCAAAAGTGATTTTGGAAAAAGGATCTTCAAGCAATGAAGTATCTCAAAAATCCAAAAATCCAAATGGTGCACACACATTTATTCCAAAGCACAATTACAAGCAAACTGGCATTGGTTATAAAGGAAAAGGAAAAACTGATGAGTTGAGTGTCTTTGAGAGGACAGCTGAGAAGAAATTCAGCCGAGTTCCTCAGCAAACTCCAAACAGGAAATACTCTGTAAAGAAGAAACAGAGCTACCAAAAACCCCAGAAGTTCTATAAAAGAAACACATTTGATGGGAATGGTAGAAAATATCCAAGCCAAGCTGATTGGAATGATGTAAACTATCAGCAAAGACCTATGGAATATAAGCCCAAATGGCAAAGGCCTAGAACTCAGCAAAGGCCATTCCAAAGGTATAAGAGCTTTCATCAGCACACATATGCACCTAGGCACTACACTCAGAGACATCACAACTACCCAAAGAAGGCAATTGCTAAAACACACATACAGCATACTACAGACAAAAGAGACAGCTGTATGAACCTAGAATCTCCAAGCAATTTGCCAAAATTAATTATGATTATGGCACTGATAGATGGCAACCCCTTAGAGCCAAATCATCTGGCTATAGGTTGGTTGGATCATCTTACAATACTAACCCCTCAGGACCCAGACAAGTATGGGTACCTAAAACTTAATTTCCTTGTTTGCAGGTTCAAGGAGAATGTGAGTGCCAAGGAACCTGGTACATGGATAGTGGCATTATTCGGACATATGACAGAAACAAGAAACATGTGTCAAAATTCAAGGAAGTTAAAGGAGCAAAAGTCATATTTGGAGGAAATGAAGCTCCGGGGAGAAATAAGAGGCATTGGATCCATCAAGAAAAATGGATTAGAAATCACGGATGTTGCATATGTTGAAGGACTCAATTTCAATCGCTAAGTATCGCCCAACTCGTGACAAGGGCTATAATGTTGGATTTAACATGCGTATATGCCAAATCAAGGATACGAGAATCAAGTGAAGTTGTGTTGCAAGGATGCGGACAAAAGAACATGTATATCGTGGATTGGTCAACAACAACACCAAACACTGTCATAGCAAAAAGCACAATTTGAATCAAGTTGGGGCCGTGGGTACGAAGCGAGTCACCTGAATTTCAAAACAATTAACAAGCTTGCCGAAGCAATCTTGTGAAAGGACTTCGGACTCGATACAAAAAAGGAGAGTATATGTGACGCATGTCGAAGGAAAACAAATCAAATCATCATTCAAAGAAAAGGCATGTCTATCTTCAACAAGGATATTGCATCCGCTACATATGGATCTGTTTGGTCCAGTTGCTTGAACCAGCTAGCATAAGTGGGAAGAAATATACCTTGGTGGTAGTAGATGACTACTCAAGATATACATGGACAATATTCATGTGTAAGAAGAAATAAACTCTCTACGAAACTACCACGGTGATGAAGAGGATTCAAAATGAGAAGAGCCAAACCATTATCAAAATAAGATCAGACGGAGGAACCGAGTTTGTCAATGGCATAATAACTCAAGTATTGTATTGAAAATGGCATTGGTCATGAATTATCTGCGAAGAAGGACTCCACAAAGACAATGGAGCCGAGAAAGAAGGAATAGAACCTCAAAGAAGCAAAGGACCATGTTAGCGAAGCGGGGCTACCTAAAAGATTTTTGGGGTCAAGCAATAAACACAACATGCTACACTCAAAATAGATGCATGATAAACAGACGGTGACAAAGACTCCTATGAGATTTGGACGGGAGAAAACCAAATGTTGCATATTTTAAAATATTTGGATGTAAATGCTTCATCCATAACAATGGCAAAGATAATCTAAAGGCTTTTGATGCTAAAGTGATGAAGGTATCTTCTTGGGATACTCAACAAAGCAAAGCCTACTGAGTACTCAACAAGAGGACTATGGTTGCGGAAGAACCCATTCATGTGGTATTCGAGGAGCCAAATGTAAATGGAGAAGACATTGAAGAGTCGGTGATAAGTCGAAT
Organism: Rehmannia glutinosa; assembly: GCA_016081115.2. NCBI lineage: Eukaryota > Viridiplantae > Streptophyta > Magnoliopsida > Lamiales > Orobanchaceae > Rehmannia > Rehmannia glutinosa. The sequence goes on from JABTTQ020003281.1 coordinate 523,043, forward strand.
CATCCACCGAGAAAAGTCCTATCTTTCAAGTGGAAAATTTGGAATTATAAACTCGAGATGAAGATGAGATAGCCGAGTCTCAAAAAAATTTGGAAAATCTGCAACTAAGTGATTGCGAGAGAGAGCCGATCAAAGCAACACAGTGCTAGACAATCGAATCCAGCCTAACTTACTTCAACCTCGATGTAAGATGGGAGAGACCACCCACCGAACTTGTCATTGGAGATATAAGAGAAGGTGTCAAAACAAGATCGAGAACTCAACAAGAAGCCATGTTCACATGCTTTATCTCACAAATAGAGCCTAAAGATGTGTCACAAGCATTGGATGACACACATTGGATTCAAGCTATGCAAGAAGAGTCGAATCGGTTTGAAAGAAATAAAGTATGGGAGTTAGTTCAAAGACCCACCCATCAAAATGTTATTGGCACTAAATGGGTGTTCGGGAACAAGATGAACGAGGAAGGTTACGTGGTAAGAAACAAAGCAAGATTAGTAGCCAAAGGTTATTGCCAATAAGAAGGGATATATTTTGATGAAACATTTGCCCCGTAGCAAGATTAGAAGCTATTAGGATGTTTCTTGCCTATCACGACTCACAAGAATTTTATTGTATATCGATGGATGTAAAAAGTGCATTCCTAAATGGTTTATTGGAAGAAGAAGTGTATGTTGAACAACCTCCAGGATTTGAGAAGAAGACTCTTGGAGATAAGGTATACAAACTCAAGAAAGCTCTGTATGGATTGAAACAGGCACCGAGAGCATGGTATGATACCTTGTCACAATTCCTAACCGAGAATGGATTCACAAAAGGAAAAGTATATAGAACACATTTTAATTCAAGACAAGAAGAGTATCTTGATTGTTCAAATATATGTGGATGACATCATTTTTGGATCGAAACAAAGAACGTGTGAAAAATTTTCAAACCTCATGCAAAGTAAATTCGAAATGAGCATGATGGGAGAGTCGACATTCTTCCTTGGACTCCAAGTGAAACAATGAAGGATGGAACCTTCATAAGTCAAACAAAATATACGAGAGATTTAATGAAGAAATTTGGTATGGAAGAGAAGTCTTACGTGAAAATACCAATGAATACATCATCAAAATGGACATGGATGCGAGATGGCAAGCTTGTAGCTCAAACAATCATCGAGCACTTATTGGATCATTGCTTTATCTCACAAAGAAGGCGGACATCACCTTTTTTGTAGGTGTATGTGCAAGATTTCAATCTGCTCCAAAAGAGAGCCATATGCGGCGAAGAGGATCTTGAGATATTTGAAAGGAAGCCAAGAAGTTGGCTTATGGTATCGAGGAAGGTGGATTCAAGTTAATTTGCTATTCGGACTGGGACTATATCTTTGGATGTAGAGTTGACAGAAGAGCACCTCGTGTACATGTCAAATGCTTGGAAACAAGGCTAATTTCTGGTTTAGCAAAAAAGCAAAATTCAATAGCCACTTCTACGGTGACGAGAATACATACAAGGGCGGGCATTTGTTGTGCCCAAATCCTATGGATGAGACAAAGGTGAGAGACTATGAAATTGAAGAAAAGGAAATTCCAATCATGTGTGATAACACAAGTGCAATTGCAATCACTCAAAATCCTCGTGTTGCACTCAAGAACAAAGCATATCGATGTCGAGATATCACTTCATAAGAGATCATGTTGAAAAGAAAGACATCACCTTGAATATATTTCAAGCGATAAACAGATTAGTGACATATTCACAAAACCATTATGTGAGTCAAGATTTGAAGAACTCAAGCATGAGTTAGGGTTAATTGAGTGAAGTGACACTCGGAAGACTAAAAGAAAGGCAATGAAACACAAAAAGGGAAAAAGGGTTGAATTCTCAAAATCGGCCTAAATGAATCGGTCGATCGGAAAGACATCTATACCGAATTAGGCGACGGTTGAGTCACTATGAGAATCGTGACAAGAAGAGTTAAATCGGCTAAGGGATAAGATGAGTCATTTATGAACAAAGTGACAAAACGCGATCGTTTTTACTAAGCGGGAATGTTTTTAAGAATGAGCGTCAAGATAATGATGATGTGTACAGGCAAAAGCCGCACACCAAGCTTATGATTGGATATAAATTTCCGCATTAAATTCGAGACATTAAATGCTAATCGGTGTGCAAAATCTAAGTCGTTGATCTCGATCACATTTCAAAAACCACCCGCACGCCCTTTCGTAAAAACCATACTTAAACCATTTTCGTCCATTTTCTCTCACATATTACCAAAACTGTTCATTTCTATCTCGGGAGCAAAGGCAAAACTCTCTCAAAACCCTATCAATATTCAAATCAACTTCTAAGTTTCTTTTCGTGAAATATTGAATAATGGCATCATCTTATGATTTCGTCAAGCTAGGGAAGCAAATCCACCGGGTCTCCGTGGATTTCGAGGGTATGGTCAAACAGGGGTCCGATGACACCCTCATAAAGAAGATTGTTGAAAAGCTCGAAAAGTTCGGGCTAAAACCATTTCCGACGATGGAGCTCCCGATGACCTATGTGGAAGAGGTCGCTCGTTCACGTGAACGCTGAAATTCACGATGAGGGGATCAAATCCTCTGTTCACGGGAAGGAGTTCATCATCATCTCGCCAAAGATTTGGCGAGAATCGCTCATTACCGGCGGAAGGAGCACGAGAACTTAATGAAGCCGATGTAGACTTGGGCCGCTTGGAAGGAAGTAGCAAGACCGACTATCCGATAAGATAGTCTACACATCCAACAAGAGGTTCTTTGAAGGAGGACTACCACAAAGCGTTGGACATAGTTGCCAAATGCATAGACATCAAATTTGGCGGCTTTGACCAACTATCAAAGCAAAATTGATCGTCATGTTTTGCGATCATTGAAGAAAAGCAAGTAAACCGGGCTGAGTTTGTCTACAGAGACTCGCGAGGAATGTAGGGAACAAATCCTTCAAGGAGAATGGAGCATTTGGAGGATCCCTAGGATACGGCCTGGTGATTGGCGGTGATGGAGGTGAAAGGAGTCCTCTTCGACATGGAAAGGCGTTCTATGTAAACAAGAGGATGTTCGAGATCAAACCTCTGCGGCACACGAGAAGAGAGCCTACGCCAAGAGAGCGATACAAGTGAGGGGGAATCGGTGACCCTAAAGATACAACTGTTTCCTCTCCACCAAAGAAGAAAAGTCGCCCTGCAGCCTACTAAGAGAATCACTGCCCCTGCAGCAAAGAAAACAAACCGCTGCTCCCGCTTCGCACCGTGTCTCCCGCCTCCAGTTAGCCGGGCCGAGAAGGAATCTCAAATACCTTCTCCGGCCGTCAAAAAAAAGGAGAATCGATAAATCAAGACGGCCGACTCCTCGAAAAACAACAAGACAGGCCCCCACCGCCCAAGACTTAGAAGAAACTCTCTCCGAACCAGAAATCCCTCTGGTACAAACTAGGAGAAGAAGAAGAATCTTCAAGCGTTCCGAACTTGAGAAACCGGCTGAGTCGCCCACTCACCAAACAGATCCGGAGAGCTGGAGAAGTAGAGTCTCAGAAATTATTGATGAAACGACCAAGTCTGTCAAGGCGTCAGAGGCAAATCAAGACCCGATTGCGATTCGAGCAGTGAGACACAAGAAAATCGAGAAATCCAACTCGCTGTTGTGAGGATCGTATCCCCTCGCGCAATGCAGACGCGGTGGGGAGAATGGAGCACCAGAGCTTGCTACCTTCTATCCCTGAGAATGAGGGACAAGCCAAGAAGAAGCTGATAGAGATGATGATGTGATGATCCTATCCCCACCTTATCCAGACATCCAAAATTGTCTGCGAGAGTGGAGGAAGTGGAAGTTAAGTCGATCCAGGGAACAGTTCCAACGGCCTGAGTTTATCGAAGAAGAAGAGGAATCGATGAATTTTCTTGGAGTGACCATTGTGGTCCAAGCACATCGGATGAAGAAAACTCGCACGAGATATCTTGCGAGATCTTCAAGGACAAGGAGAAGGAGAGAGGTAGAGGAAGGCGAGGCACGTGAGAAAGGCAAGATCCGCCTATATCACCGCACCACAGAACATACACATCCTCTCTCCTTGCGCCCTATCGAGAGCGATGAGGATCGGACCTGTTCTTCGCCACGGAGAAGAGTTGCAAATGCAGCAAGCAATGCACGAATCGAGTCCTTCATGAACAAAGAATGATGGAGGGACCGGGAGAGTCCTCCAAAACACGGTGGAGATAGACCCAATGGGAGTGGTGCAAAGATATTGCCATGTTGTTGCTGCCACCACTTCCCCACTCACTCGAGAAGAAGGAACTAAGGGAAATGGCGATGACACCGGGTTAATGGGGACCCTGGTCGAGCCAACCCCGAATGAAGGTGTCTTACCACCGCCCCAACTACGAAAACTCGTAGAAATAACCAGGGAGTTTGGAGACGAGTGACCCCATTCAAGTCACTCGGTGGTGCGCGCCGGGGAAACTCCTCCCTCCACTGCGGCAAGGTCGGAGGATGCTGCAGATGACTCCACAACGAATCTAGAGGCGAAGTGGATAAGGAACAAACACAAAGTACACGGCGAGTTGTCATCAACGAAGCTCGAGGCGATTGAAACTGTCTGGTGAGGTGCCAACTACTCGAAGGCTAATGACGCCGCTGCTAATGCAATCGAGGCACGAGGAAGGAACAACCCCGGGAGTTAACACTCCGGCGATGAAAGTGCGATCCATGGGGTTGAGACTCCAATGGATGCAACATGAAGACCCTAAGACGGTGACACTATCGAAAGGGATGTCCAAGGCCTCATTGCGGTTGAGGCTGCGCAGGAGGTAATGAAGGCCCACGGGAGGTTGACACTTCCGGGGGGTAAAGAAGTTGAAGTAGAGAACATCCCTCCCGCTATCATTGATCCATCCGAAAAGGAGATAAGTGCACTTCACGATTCCCAGGATAATCGATGTAACCTTTCTAGGATCGGAAGACGATGAAGCCGAGTCATCCCCCGTGCTCGATCCAAAAGACTCGGTGAGGATGTTCAAACCACGAGCAAGTTTGACCTCAAAACTACTCGTCAAACTTTCAATCGATGATGAGCCACCCATGGAAATCTCATCATCGTCCGATGACGCTTCGAGATAAGGCCGAGGACCGATCAACTCAATTGGAAACCGGTGAGACCGACGAAGCTATTGAGACAGATTGAGGCTCGGCGGGTTAACTTCACAACAAACCCCGGTGAAACAAACAGTCCATCACGCGCAGCTCCCAGCACGGCGAGGTTCGACTCCACAAGGAACTTCACGCGCACCACTCATCATTGAACAAATCCCGGTGCCCGTGATGATTCCTTCGTAGAATCATTTCCATTCTCTTTGGAGGTACCCGACCTCCCGTAAGAGTCGAGAAAAAGAGATCTCGCGCTTCCATAGACCAGATCTGTCATTCCATCGATACCATTGTTCGGTGACTATGATTTTGATTTGCTTGGCCATCACCGCCACGAGGGAACAAGCGAAGTTTGGGAGGTGTTCAAAGCATTATTTCTTTGAAATTGAACGGATGGAGAGGCACCAGGCCTTGATGGACATGAGATGGATAACGAGAGATGCCAACTTTCTAGCGACTTAAGAGGCATAATAGTCGAATCGGGAGTGGTGGCAACAAAGAAGAAACAATGCGTGTGGAACAAGCTAGATATTTGTAACATTGTTCAACAAGTCGTTGGTCCAGCGGCCGAGAATGCGATGCAAAGACAAAGCCGAGAGAACACATAGAGCACATGCATGAATCTCACACTCTTTTGAGATAAAGTCTGCTGCGTGAGCAAAATAAGAATGAGCTCCTGCGTTTGGAAGAAAACATGGATCGAAAATTCAGCCTTCTCATGGCCTGAGATGAAGTTGATTAAAGCTGAATCCAACGCTACTCGTTCGAAGTTTCGTGCAACATACTCCGCAGTGAGACTCAAAGCGAGAACTCGGCTATCAAAGCATACTCGACTTCCGCTTGCTAGTATGTGTCCGGGGTTCCTCTCTCCTTTGATGATGCCAAAAGGGGAAGAGGAATACCTAAAAGCGTTGAAGAAATCGGCCGAGAAGAGAAAGAAAGCATTTGTAAAGGAAAGACAAAGTGAGGAGGTCTCAAGAGCAAAGAAAAGAAAGTTTGTTGAGGGGGAAGGATCGGGAAATGTCACCCTAATGATTGCACAAACCCCCAACAAGGTCTTGTCACATGGTGATATTATCAAGCAAAGAAACTCCATGACTCGCCACTCCAACACATTTGTATCTATGGTGAAAAGAGAAAGACAGATTGAAGCGAGGGGATGGAGGAAGTGGAGGGAAGGATGAATGCCCGAGTTATGAATATCTTGAAACAACATGGAGGCATTCCAAGTGAGAGCGAGAGACACTTATGCCATCTCGGATCCGGGAATCGAGCAAGATCAGTTGATGAATTTAAAACGCCGCATCTCGAAGGATATTTTGCAAATATGTCCATGGCGCAAGCCAGGACTTATCTTGGGAAAAGGGGCTCACGTTATGTGAAGAAGGCGACAGCGATAGAATACGTGCGATCCACTCTGCTTTGGTCACTCCGCTAGTCACTGGTGGGAAGAAGAAGACCCCAATACAATACACGCCGGAGGAAGAGGTAGAGAAAGAAGCGATGGTGGAGGAAGAGGTTTAGGACCAGGCCCTCGCCTAAAAACATTGAGTACATAGATCCGGGAAAGAAATGAGGGATCTATTGGGTCTTCACCAAGTAGCCAACTGCAAGTGGCTAAAAACAATGCCGAGTACGTGAAAAGAATCGAAGAAGAAAATAAAAGACAAACTCGCTTTGGGAAGAGAGACAAGAGAGACTAAGAAGAGATGAAGCTGCCGGAAGGCATATGAAAAAAGAAGAAAAGGCGGTCAAGATGAGAAAAAGAGAAGAAGACCGGAAGATGACAGAATGAAGAAGATGAAAGAAAGGAGGCAACGAAGGAGATGAAGTGTTGTGTTCACCCCTTCATGTATTTTACTATGTAAATACATACTATGTAAGTCTTCTCGTAATAAATCAGTAAATTCTCTAGTTTTGCGTAGATATAGATGTTTGCTCGATACACCTTGTAAAATGATTGTGTAAAGGACAAGAATGCTATGATCAATAAAAGGATTGATTCTACGCATACATTCTCTGTAAATTCACTATCTGTATGTATCTATGCTATTTACATTTTGAATGTTTTAAGTTTTGGCATCATCAAAAAGGGGGACATTGTTGGGAAATTTATTGTTTAGATTTTGATGAATGCCATGTAAAACTTAAACTAGGAAGTTGGCACCCCATTTTTCTTGTAAACTCGGATTGTAACAAATAGGGCTGGGTCAAGTGAGTTAAGTCATTTGTGGCTAAACATGCAAGAAGACAACTGGAGACTAGAAGGAAGACTCATTGCGAGACAAGTGAGTATGGCAAAGAAGAGAAGACGGGAACTCGATCAAGGTGCGGTGAGTAAAGTATCGGTCGAGTCAACTCAAGATAGCCAAGTCTCAAGTTGAAGTGTGAGAAGAGTCATCCATGATTGAAAGTCGACTTTAAGTCACCTCGGGGAAAACAAGGAAATACATCAAGTCGAGATAATTGAAAGAGATCCGTTGCATAGAAATCAAGAGAATTACTTAAACAAGTAATACCTCCATGCTACCTTTCTCGAAGTGCTCGTGCAAGGGAATGAACCAATGGGAAGCACTACACCGTGTCGAACTCGAAAAGTCAAGAACAATTCATACGAGGAAGTGGCAACTCCAAGGATCGCAACAAGACAAGCCAACGACCACAAGTGACTTTCAAAAATAAGCCTATCTCTTCAACGGGCGATTTTTGAAAGATCACTATAAAAGGCCGAGGAATGACTACGAGAAAAAAAAAGGACCTTGATTACGAACCACGAACATTCAAGCTAACATTTGAATCGTGTGAATCGAAATATTCTCGAGAGATCATTCAAGATTAATTCTCAAGCCTACACTACGAAGGAAATCAATCCAACACTCACTGTGAAGGAAAGATAACTTCAATCAGTTGAAGAGGAAACTTTTGAAGAAAAGGGGTCTACATTCCACGGATGATTGTAGAAAGGTTCAAGGTCGAACCAGTCTCGAGTTTTTGGAGGGCTTTGTGATCAAATCCAAAAAGCTTGAGCAAGTGAGCCAGTAGTAAGCAAGCAGTGCCCTGTGTAGAAGCCGAGCCGCACGAGAAGCCAAGCTGCGTGACCAAGGCATCTCATCGAGTCCCAAAGGATCAAGTCATTTGTGTGATCAAGACTTGTATCCGGATCTGTTACCACTTTGTATACCGATCAATACTTAGTGGATTCCTCCGGGAGTTGGAGAAGAGAGGAGTAGAAGAATTACCCCATCTTGAACCTCTATAAAATCTTATCGTGTCATTTACATTTCATCACTTTAATTCCCGCATCTTATTTGTTTAACTCTGTGATAAATTTGCTATCCACTTGATAATCCCTAAGTACTAAAACCAAGTATTAAATCTTTACTAAATCAATTTTAAGGGTGTAAAGTCTTCCGCAAAAAAACAAATCATAGTTGAGCTAATTGATCTTAACGGTTGAGTTATTCTATCAACGGCTCGAAATCAGTGCATTTGAGTGACTAACTCTACTTGATTAACTAAATTGGCTATCCACCAAGGACTCGGGTTGTGTAGTATCAACTCGAACTTTAAAAGGACTAAATCGAAAAGTTGGTAAGGTTTATTCAACCCCCTTCTAAACCTTACACTCACACCCCTTGGGACCTACAGAATCTGAGATTTTTTGGGTCTTATTTTGTGGGAGCATACCTACAAAACATTTACACATGCCTAGAATGTATATGTTTTCTTTTATTTAAACAAAAATATTTTTAAACAAATAACACTCAAATTTAAAAGTAAATAATGCACAAATATTTCAATATATATTTAAAAATATAATAGAAATTAATATGCGGGCGGGTCCTATTGGACTGGGACCCACCCCGAGACCCATTTATCTTGGTCTAGACCCGCCTTGTCGGGGGAGGGTTTAATGCGGGGTGGGTTTTGACCCACCCCATTGCCATCCCTACCAAAATGATGTCATCACCGAAGGCGGTGACGTGGGCGACCCGAGCTCGACCCACTACAATAAAAATAATTCGGTGAGTGCTCCACTCAACAAATCTCCCACTAAGTGGAGTCAACATATCGCATAGTAGATCGTGTTCCTCCTGTCGGTGAGCCAAAGTGACAAGTCACCAATGTCCCCTCACCACAGGCGATATATGCCCTCATGCACGCTGGAGGGAAGACTAGTGTCCCACTATTATCTTATTACAAAGTAGTAACTAGCCCATCATTTGTATTAATATAAATAGACCTCATTTATTAGGAAAAAGGAGGAGGAGAGAAAAAAATACCAATATATAGCTTGTAATATTCAAATTGTGTAAAAACCGAGGCCGGACACGCCCGCTTGATCTTGATATAAAAAGGCAATTAGCCTTTTCTTATAATTACCAAGTGTTAGTTTTATTTCCACATCACATAACTTTTATATTTTCTTTGTTGACCAAGAAGCACGTCAACAAATTGACGATAGAGGAAGTGGGCCGCTTTGGTAGTCCACGATCTCCAATAATCCAAAAATTTCAGCTAAATTAACGCGTTCTCATCGTTTTACAAAAAGATGAGTGAAAACTCGAGAAACTTATGTAGGAATGAAGATCCACCACAAGAAACCCAAAATGGCAAAAATACAAACGGCTTAAATGCACCTCACGTCGGGTCGTCGGGCGCGGTTACATTGCCCATTGCATAGCTCCTCACGGACCCAAATTTTCTCCAACAAATGAGTCAATTAATGGCTCAAGCTCTCAAAAACACCCAACCGCAAATAAAACCCCATCCACAAATTCTACCTCAACCCCAAATAAAGCCTCCACAAGCGGATCTCCGCAAGATACCCAAAACCAACCCCACATAAACCCGGATAACCAAGAATTCAATTCCCAAAACCAACAACTCGAATATAGACAAGCGTGCGAGAAAGCAACGCGAGGATGCCCCGAGCACAAAGATGGTGGCGGAGTCCTCCCCATTACTCCGTTGCCCCCGATGGGTCCGTTTGGTATTATCGCGGGACGCCCTGGGATAGACCCGATCGGGATGACCTCAATGATCCATTAATTTCAGGCTCCAATTTCCCAATGACCGAGAGCCCTAGGGCCAACCGTGCTCGTAAACCCAGTCCCGGTCAATGAATGGGAGGCAGAAATTACCCTCCTACGGCGCCACTTTAACGAGTTAGAAGAAACACCCGACGAGGCTCAATATCGGCCGAGTCTCGGCACGGGTTGGCCAGACGTCATGTCGCCTTTGCGCCTCATATTTTGACAACCCCTCTCCCCACAAAATTCAAGGTCCCTCGGATCGGTTTATACGATGAGAAACCGACCCCACCACCCACATTCATAAGTACTTGATGTGGATGGGCGTATAACCCAAGTGATGCCATCCTTTGCCAAGCCTTTCCATTGATATTGAGCAACCGAGCCCATCGCTATTTCCGAGCGTTGCCGTTGGGTTCCATACACTCTTGGAACGACATGATTCCAACCTTTACCATGCATTTCCTAGCCTCCAAAGTCCACGACCCAAAGGATTCCCTTGTCAACATCAAACAAGGCAAAGACGAGTCATTGAAGTGCTTTATATCGCTCGGTTGAATAAGCAAGTCCGTGAAATGAAATCGGTGTCGAGACAATGCAATGGTCATAGCATGACCATGGTCGGACTCGCCCGGATCTCGGTTCAACTATGCCATCCACGAGTCGGGGCGAGTACTTTCGAGAATTCCTCCTCCGAGAGAGAGACATATATGTGCGGAGAAAGCTATGGCCACCGCCGACCGAACAGAGGCACGGAACCCAGGAAAAGAGGTAAAAAAGACGCCCGGGTCGGGTTAAGGTTCAAGCCATTTTCCGACAAGTCCGCGATGGCTTATAGGTCGCATCAAGAGATCTAAGCCGAGGTGGTCGCATTTTGAAAAGTACATTAACCCACACTCCTTCGGAGATTTGGAAGGACATCGAGAATCCTCAACCTATTATCGCCACTCACCCGAGGCTGGACCCATCCAAACTAGATGACAAATACCGGTATTGTTGCTATCACTCTGGTCGATCACCCACGAAACAGATGAGTGCCGAGACCTTATCCAGAAATCTTGAGGGTAGTCCAAAAGGGGGCTTGAAACAGTATGCCCACGACCTCCCACAACCTCCGTTGATCGTTGCGAGAACAAACCCGAGCAACACCCCAATCCGTCCCATTTACCACCACCGAATGAGAACAACGGGCAGGAAATTTTGATGATGATCAACATTAATAGGACCGAGGATAACCGATCCAATCGAAAGAGGAAAATAGAGGTTCGAGAAAGCTGCGAACGCATGACAATATGTCCGAGTTCTTTGAGATTCGAGAAGGCCGGCTGATCGGGTATTTTACTTTTTCTAACCAAGATGTTGATTAGCTCGTGCATCCTCATTCCAACCATCCTGGTCGTGACAACACCAATCTGGGCATCCATGTGCACATGATTCTAGTCGACTCAGCGCTACGCCTCGGTTATCTACATCGGGGCTTTGTAAGATCGAATATGGATGACGATTATATCCGGCCATGCAATGGCAGCATCTTAGGGTTTGAGGGAGAAAGAATCATTCCGCTCGGAGAGGTAGACCTATCTATTCAACTCGGACATGGGGTGCACAAGAGAACGATTATCACTACCTTCAAAATAATCAACTCGGGCTCGAGTATAATGCAATTATCGGGCGATCGCTTCTTTATCACGAAGGCGCCGTGCCTTGGTATATCATTTTGGCATCAAGTTCCCCCGGACGGGGAAGCCATCCACAAATGAAACAAGAGGGAATCTCAGGAATGTTCCGTGGAAGATAAGGCCGGTGGAAATAAACATGATCGAAAAAGGTTAATCCAAAGACCGATAGATGTAAAGGGCATTGGGTCGGCCGATGAGACCGAGCCAAACAATGAATAATAGGGCAACTAAACAGAAAATCCATGATCGGCCAGGCGGCGGGTGACCCGAGAATGAGTAAATGAGAGAAACAGAGAAGTTTCCCTTCCAAAAAAGGAGGGACATAGTAAAAAAGCGCAAGCATGCCGAGTAGTAGAGGACATCGACATAGTGGATATCGATGAGCGGATGGGGACGCCAATTGAGGATTGGTCATGATTTGAGGAACGGACCTTAGGTTGAGCCGATCAATTTTTTGAACGACAACCTAGATGTGTTTGCATGGACTCACGCGTCGATATGCGTGGGATTGACCTTAAACACGCATTCCACCGACCGAGCATCGACCTCTCGTCCGGCCGCAGTTTAGAAACAAAGGAAGCTCGGGCCAAAAGCAGCGGCACTTGAAACCGAGGTCGGCAAGTCTTTGGAAAATCGATTCATTAGGGAGGCACTTTACCCGCGATGGGTAGCCAACCTGTACTAGTCAAAAAGAACAATGGGTAGTGGCGTCACGCGTAGGCTTCACCGATTTAAACAAGGCGTGCCCGAAGGATGCTACCCTTTTCCAAACATAGATTACATGGTCGATGCCGTGGTGGGTCACGAGTTAATGGGCTTCATGGATGCATACTTAGGCTATAATCGATTCGGATGCACCCAGGCGACAAAGAAAACACCTCCTTCTACTCGGCCAGAGGAATATATCTTTGTTACAAGATGATGTCGTTCGGCTTAAAAATCTTTGGGGCGACCTATCAAAGGTTAGTCAACAAAATGTTTGAAAAATTGATAGGGCGTACCATGGAAGTATATGTAGACGACATGCTTGTAAAATATCTCGTATTAATCGCCGATCATCTTTCGAACTTAATGAAATGTTCAAAATTTTACGCGAATACAAGATGATGTTAAATCCAAAAAAATATTCGTTTGGGGTCGGCTAGGGTAAAATTTTGGGATATATGGTCAGTTTGAGGGTAATCGAGGCTAATCCGGATAAAATCAAAGCAATAATCGAGTGGAATCCCCTAATTCCGTTAAGAGAGTGCAAAGCTTAACGGGCGCCTAGACACCTTAAGTAGATTTGTCTCAAGGTCGATGGACAAATGTAAACCATTCTTCGAAATAATCAAGAATAATAAGAATTTCGAATGCACAAGCAAGCGCATCAGCATTTGAATCACTGAAACAACACTTAGCATTCGTTCCATTCTCAAAAACCCGAGTTGGGGCGAAGACTTATATTTGTATCTCGTGAGATCCGAATATGCCGTCGGCTTGGTATTTATCCGACTAGACGACTCAATCCAACATCCAGTTTACTATATCGGTCAAGCCTTACATGATGCCGAGCTAAGATATCCCCCGATGGAGAAACTCACATATGCATTGGTCATCTCTTCATGGAAACTAAGGCCGTATGTTTTGGAGCATAAGATCATCGTATTAACCAATTACCCTTTGAAGCAAATCATGCACCGACTTGGCACGGTTGGATGATCAAATAGCCGTCGAATTCAGCTAATTCGAGATTTCATACTGAACGAGGACGGCCATCAAGGGACAAGCTTTGGCAGATTTCATCATAGAGTTCACCCCGTCGATCCGACTTGAGCTCATCGAAGAACAAGAATTGAAATTATTTGTCGACGGATCCTCCACCACAGACCGAGTAGGAGGTGGGATTGTGATAATCAATCCAAACCACAAGTGCTCTGTTCGGCCGTGCGGTTCCAGTTCCCGACAATAAATAATGAGCGCAGAATATGAGGCGTTATTAGCGGATGGAGATGGCGGCTTTAATGGGTTTGAAAAGGCTACTCGTGCACAAGTAACTCTCAATTAGTAGTCAATCGATCAACAAGGACTACGAAGCAAATGAGCCAAAAATAGCACGATATCGGAGCTCGTGAGAAGTTGGCTCTCTTAGTTAAAGCGTAAATAATACATATCCCCAGGACCGAAAACGCACAAGCGGATGCCCTGGCCCGACTAGCATCTCAAATGGGGCCGACACGATCAAGGAGGTAACGATTACCCACCTATCTTTCCTCTCATTAAACATGAAGAAAATTAATGCCAACGGGGTGCGAGCGATGTGTATGACACCAATCATTCAATACCTGGAGCATGAAATTCAACCGGAAAATAAGGCCCAGGCGAGAACATTTGAGAATGCAGGCCACTCGGTACACTATGGTCGATGGGGTCCTATACAAGCGTGGGTACTCGATCCCACTACTCAGTGCTTATCGAAGCGACGCGACTACACACTCCGCGAGGTGCATGAGAGATCTGCGGAAATCACGCGGGAGGCCGACACTAGCATATAAGTTGATCCGATAGGGATAATATTGGTTGTCTTTAAAACAAGATGCAATCTCACCGGTAAAGAAATGCGAAAGGTGTCAACGGTTCGCATCGCAAGTCAGTGCCACCCCGAACAACTCACTTCAATTTTCAATCCTTGGTCATTTGCCAAGTGGGGAATAGACCTCATCGGACCACTCCCACTAGCAAAGGGGCGTGAAGTATGCCATAGTCGCGGTGGACTATTTTACCAAGTGGGCGAAGCGAGAACCCTTGGCAAAAATAGATGAAGAAAAGATCGTCGATTTTGTGTGGAAGTCAATTATATGCGATTTGGGATACCTTATTCGATAGTAATCGATAACGGAAAGCGGTTCGATAATCTTAGAAGATTTGAAACTTTTGCGAAAGCTTCCATATCAAGAATCATTTTTTCACTCCATATCACCTACGAGTCAAAAGACCAAGTCGAGGTGGTAAACAAAATCCTCAAATATACGTTAAAAACAAGACTAGAAGAATATATAAGGGAAATTGGCTCGAGGAATTACTCGAGTATTATGGGCCTATAGAACAACACATCGACCGCCACGGGGTAAAACCTTCATCCCCGGCATATGGTGCCGATCTTATCATTAAGGTAGAAATCGGGGCCCCTAACGTTCGAGTTGCTAATTTCTCGAAAAAAGAATGAGGTCGCCCAGAGCCGAGTTGGATCTACTAGAGGAAAAGAGATGTAGTCTTTGAAATGAAAATGGTATATACAAACAGAGAAGTGAAAGGTACTACAACTCCAAAGTAAAAGAAAGGAAGTTCCTGGTTGGCGGCCTAGTTTTAAAAAGGGTCATCAAGACCGAGCCTGACCACTAAAGCCGACTTGGGAAGGTCCATGCATTAGCAAGGTCTTGTCAAATGGCGCATACGAGCTCGAATACTTAAATGGAAAAAATTCAATCATCCATGGAATGTATCTTATTTGAAGAAGTATTATCAATAACGTTCAAATTTCGAGCAAAAAATAAATTGTCTTTAAATTGTATTCTTCTTGGCCAAGCTACGAGCATGGCATACGACTCTAAGTCTCGGTCTAGATCCGAGCACGTCACAAATAAGCGTCTTCGGAAACTCGACCTAGCATCGAGCTCACTACAAGCAAGACTTGGCATAGCCCCAAGCACAACATTTAGAAAAATTTGCAAGCAAGACTCGGCCTAGTCGAGCACAACACATAGAAAAATTCTTCACTCAAATGATCATGCAGTCAACTTCCCAGGATACCCAATCCATACATCTATTCTACGGCGAGTATCTTTGAGCCCAACACTGTGAATTGGAGAAAAACAATAAAAATGGAGAAAAAATGACTGAAAGGAAATTCTCATTAATAACAAAAATATGTACATGGGGCCCAAGGCCGATTACATCCAAGGCTCGAGGCCAATTACATCGAAACATAAAAATAAACATAAATATCCTATGAAGCAAGAGGATGAGCCCCACCGGGAGAGCGAGGAGTTTGGGGCGGGACTGGTCAAGCCACTTCTTCTCCATCTTCATTGCTAATGAGGCACCGCTCGCGGCACTCGGGAGGAACTGGGTGCGGAGGACAACCAAATCCGTGTTAGTCATCAAGCTCTTTCTCCGGCTCGGCCACATCTTGCCCTTCTTAAGATCCCGAAGGATCTCTTCAATGCTAGTCGCAGAGGCCCACTAGTCAACATGTAGGTATAGTCGCCGACCATTTATAAACTCGAAGCGACCGCCCGAGCTTTCTCCGATTTCTTTCGGAAGGCCTCCTCCATCTCCCTCCGGACCTCAGCCTCGCACCCCTCCACCTCCCGAATGCGCGACCACCGCCTCTTCTAAGCTCCACGACCTCTACACTGAGCTCCTCTTCACCTTGTGCGCGGCATCCCGATCGGCCATGGCCTATTGACCCATGTTTGGCATTGGCCGCCCTCTCACAGCCTCTTTAGTTCGAGACTCCAAGGACACTTGAACCCCGCACAAAGTGTTGTAGGCCTCATGTAGATCGCCGTGGCGCTCTCCCGATTCGTGTGCTTGCCCAATCATATGCCGAGTGTGCCGATAATCCTATCATACAACCCCATGGCATCTTGTGTTTTCTCCTCCTAGTTGGTCTCTTTGCAAAACTCTTCGATCTCAATCGTCCAAGACCAAGGGTTGGCATGTTCCGCTGCCCGCCCGGCCGGCCTCGGCAATCTTTGCAACCTTCTCCTCGGTCGGCATTGAGCACTTGGCGAACTCAATAAACCACCTCGGCCTCGGACCGCCATCCCCTCACATGCATCCTCCCGGCCCAAGATTCGAGAGGAATGAAATGGGCCTCCTATCCCGAGATCATCCGAAAATGGCGCCTCGTCGGGCCTCGTCCAAGGTTTCCCCAGAAATGTTAATCGAGGAACCCACGAGTCGGCCCGATCTTTTCAGTTTGGTCGGGCTCATTTATATCGATGCCACCCTCTCTTCTCCTCCACCCGAGAGGCCGATCACCCTCCTCGGATTGTCCATAACCGGCGCTTGCCACGTTGGACCTCGGCCCGTTCTCTTCTTTGGACCCAACCACCGCCCGGTACTCACCTTTGGTCCCCACAGTCGTAGTCCGCCTCACCCACTTAAGGCAAGCAAAAATGTCCACCTATACTCGACCTACAACAAAAACACAATATGAAGAAAAACAAAAAATGTGGAAGTGCAAAAGAACTCAATTTATGAATTCACTTACCCGGGTACGCCCCTGCGCGGTGAACGGTCTGCTCGGCCTTTGCCCGCGACGGGAGGCACTTGCCTTGGGGATCGAGGCCTTAATGGGAATCGACCTGACCCCTTCATCCTCGGTGGGTTCTTTGCCGACATCGGCTCCCCACATTGCTCGCCCGTGGAGGACTTGTCCTTGCCTACTCCTCCCGGACTTTCTCCTCTTCGTCCAACTCGCGAGGTAGCCTACGGCGCATGCGCCCAAGATAGCTCGCCTCCATAGCCAAAACTTGTATCCTCCTATCTCGACACGGCCAACACCTAGATGTTCTCCAACCAATTGGTAAAGGTAGTCGAAAAGACGGTTCGGAGAAGGACTATTCCCCGCACAGAAATGTAAAGAATTAATGATTAGAAAAACTGTTAGAAATTTAAAAGAAGGGAATGTGCTTACGAAAATCAAATTGGAATTCGAGCGGGGGAGAAAAAGATGATTCCCCTTGGCGGGTCGCTAGTCGCACCCAACCTAGAACCACTTATCCTTCCACTCTATTGCGGAAGGCCCAGGACCAGCCCGTCTAGGTAGCCAAGTCGTCCGTACATAATACCACCCCGATGGGCACCCCGCCCCAAGGTCACTTTCCGGATGATGAGCTCGTTCAACTCTTCAATATGTAGCGCGGGTAGTCCTTGTAAGTCCAAGCGGCTACGATAATCTAGAGGGGGGTGAATAGATTATCCCCATCTTTTCGATTATGCCCTCTTTTTTCAAACAAAACAAGCCAAAACAATAATAAAGGTGCGGAATGTAAACAACACGCGTCGATTTATAGAGCTTCACCCCACCTAGGGAGTATGTGCTCTACCACCCCAAGTATATCCAGGATGGGTTTGAAAAAGAAAAAGAATTCAAAATTAATACAAATTCAACTTACAACAACATCTTGAAGAGCACCACACTCTTCTTCAACACCACCTTTGAGATTACCACAATCTCTCTTGAAGATTACCACAATCTCCAACGGCACCTTGTGAAGATTACCACAATCTTCAACCTTGAAGAATACAAAATTCTTCAACACCTCAACAAGAAGATTACCACAATCTTCTTACACCTAACACCTAGATCACCCAAGTGTGTTCTTACCACAAGAACACTCACAAGGATATCTTGTGTTGAATGATAACCCAAAAATTCAAGATTACAACTCGATAATAAATTATACAATTGAGTGCAAGTGTAATCTAGAATAGCCTAGACCTCAAGAATGTGAAAGTGATAAGCTAGGCAAATTACAACAAGAATCATGATAATATAAGACCAAGTGTTTGCTTGAGTATATCTTGTTGTGTTGTGTTGTGTTGTTCTCTCTTATTGTTGTGCTTCAAATTTTCCTCTATTTATAGGAGATGAATGATATTTGATAGGCTCCTCTTGGAATCGATATCTACAAAACAATTGCAATTAAAATCAAGATTATAGCTGTTAGAAATCAATCCCACAAATTAAGGAAAAGGTCACTGCTTTGCCTGCACAACGGTTGGAATTTTTTGTCAAACTTGAGTGTGACCGGTCCAGGGTGGTCGACCGGTCGCCCCTAGGTGGACCAGTCACCCCCGACCATTTTGAGGTTTCTGCGAGTTCTGTTTCAAGAAACTCGTTCCAGTGCACGGTCACCTCTGTCGAACACGACCGGTCGACCTCCGCAATGAAATGTTGTCCGATTTTTGTCGAAAATAAACCTCATGAAATACTCCGAAAAATTAGTATAAACATTTTAAATCGATCGGGAGTATTTTGGACAGTATTAGAAATATAGTTTTGATGAAATAACATATTACCACAAAATCATCAAAAGTGTTGTCCGATATAAACTTCAAGAAATACTCCGAGAAATAGTAAAAACATTTTAGATCGATTGGGAGTATTAGGACAACATTTAGAAACATAGTTTCGATGTAAAAACCCATTGACACAATATCATTAAATGTGTTGTCCAATTTTGTCGAAACTTGAAAAAATACTCCGGAAAATATTAAAACCATTTTAAATCATTAAAGAGTATTTGGACAACCTTTAAAAAACATTGTTTTGGTATAAAAACAAAATCATCAAAATCATAATAAAACCATTTATCAAACAATCTCCCCCTTTTTGATGATTACAAACCAAAATAATTTTCACGAGGTCGATTTTGAAAATAAAATAATTTTAGGTTAAAAAGAACTATCCGTTGTGAGAAACAACATTCCACCCAATATAATCACAAGGATGGGAGTAAAGATATTCGAACTCATATAGCAAAAGCTCCCCTACCAACATGCACAACAAGAGTAATATAAAAGCAATCAACCACAAGCTAAAAGCTTAGCTTTTACATATTGATCTTCAAGTACAAGAGCTTATAAGCTCCCCTGTCAACAAAACATCATTTACATGAATATGAGTCCATAATACATCAAATGGACTAAGTATAATCCATAACTTATGGCTTTGGAAACCATAGCTTATAGCTTCTTTTTCTCGAGCTTATTTTAGCTTTTATGAGCTAATAAGCTTATAACATTTCTCCCCTTTGGAATCATCAAAAAGAATGTTGGCATGATAAAAACATCATATATCCATATCAAAGTGCGCAATGTAACCAATTTATCGATCACTTGGCGGTCGTCAAAATTGAAGAGGATATATATAGCCCTTGTAAATGTAATCAAGCCAAGTTTTTCATCACCAAAAGCAATTTTACAAATATCATCTATCAACAATCATCATGCTCAACACAAATATATAAGAATTGCATCAAGAAATATACATATAGACCAAGTTCTCAGGGTTCAACCCAATTGAGATAAGGGAGTAGAATTCTTACCATTTAATCGGTGAAGACGAGCAATGATGATGATAATCGAGCTAGATAATCCCCAAAATATGAAATTTATGCAACAAAACTCATTTGAGGTGAATTGTGTGTGAAAATGTCAAAGGGACGAAAATAGAGTTAAAAGGGCCAAAATGCCAAAGTCCTGAAACAAAATGCAATATATCCGAAAAATCCTTAAAGGCCGTGGCTCCCCGCCCGCAAGCCCACTGGTTCATTCATTTCGAAAATCCGAAAGTTGATTTAAAATATCCGATTTTTCGCCCCTAAGTTTTAAAACGTGCAAAATGCAAACGTAGACCTCATTCAATATACATTATGTCATAATCAAGCTCGAAATAAGGTAAAATACTCGGTGGTGAGTGATTAAAAATCCGCGAGTTATCCTTGAGACTTAATTAAACATATCTCAAGTTTTTGTTAACCATGCAATCCCTTAGAAAAATATCGAATCTCAATATGTTTAGTTCGATTATGACGAACCATATTTTGAAAACTTATTATCAGGACTTGTTATCCCGAAAATAAGAACGTTTTAAGACTTTGGATACAACAAGTCATAAAGAAAAGTGCCTTTCAAATATTTGAAGATTTCCTTTAATGGCACTTTAATGATATTCGTTGGGATAGTTTTGAAGTCGAGCATATAGATGTAAGGCATATAAAATGTCGAGTCTAAGGAGTAATAAACGATGATGAACATACCTCGAATTTGTTTGTCAATCAACATGCCTACTTCAACCTTTTGTCAATTTTCGCATTTGTAGCCATATAGGTTGAAATGGTTCTTTATTCTTTAATGCCTCACTTCTTCTTTTGTATACTTTGAGTGTAGAATATAACCACCTTCTTGGGATTGTTGAACTTGAATTCCAATGAAGAAATTGAGCTCCTCCATCATGGTCATCTTGAATTTACCTTGTAACAACTTAGAAAATATCTTGTACAAAACTTCATTAGTAGCACCATAAATGATATCATAAATTTGTACAAGTAAGCGTTTCTTGCCCTTTTTCAAGAAACAAATAGTAGATTAACTTTACCTCTTGTAAAATCATTTTGAAAAATAGCTAAGTCTATCAAACCATATATGGGGTGCTTGTTTTAAACATAATAAGACCTTTTATACAAATCATTTTGGCCTAAGAATTTTCAAAACCCCGATTATTTTTCATAGACTTCTATTTGAATAAAATCATTTTAGAGAATTGGATTTAACATCCATTTGGTAAAGCTTAAAATTTTCTTGAAAACAAGAATGAGCAAGTGAAATGCGAATAGCTTCTAAATTTGCTACGGGTGCAAATGAATAATCAAAATCGATACCTTCTTCTTGACAATACCTTTGAGCTACTAACCTTGCCTTGTTCATCAAACTTGTTCCAAAATACCAAAAATTTCTGAAAAATCTCAACAAAGAATCTTGTACAAGAGCATAGTGATATCAAATGATAGAGACACTATAGCAAGTAACACATACTATGCTTAAAGAAAATCATCAATAATATAATACAACATGTAAGTTCAAATAAGCTTGTAGAAAGCTATATAAGGTCTCTTTTGAAATATGAAAATACGAGCATATAGTTGAGACCTTATTTACAAGAATCATATGAACAAGAGCTTTGACATAAGCATTCAAGAATAATGGCATTTATAAGTGCAATAAAATGCATAACTTAGTAGATCAATTGTTTTATCAAAACAAAATATAATCATTTACAAATCTTGGATCAAACAAGCTATATCAAATAATATCTTTTAAAAAATCAAAACATCCTCTTAATGGCACTTGTATAAAATAAGCACATAGGCATATGGCACAACATGTATCGAGTCTAAGAGATGAATAACAATAGTGAGCGTACCTCGATAGTTCATGTTACTCTTGACATATTATGACGTAGATGGCTATTTGTGATGATATATGAATCTACACAATTCTTAAACAAAACTTGCACAAAACAAAAATGATACAAGTGTAGGATAAAACAATAAAAGATATCGCAAGTAAGCTCATGCCATAAAAATTCATAAGAGTTTAATATAAGCATCATACAAGGTCTTCTTTTCAAGGAATTTTTAAAAACACAAATATATATTGAAGACCTTAATTTTAAAAATAAATATTTTGAAAACTCATTTTGAAAATATAGGCACAAATAAAGACATGCATAATAACTAAATAAAATGCATATTTAAATGGGGAGATACGGTTTACCAATTACGCCATTTCCATGGGTTGTGCCGTTTCCGTTGTTGATGATATCTTCCCCTTTGAAAATCATCTTGTTGATGATGGCTTCTCCAATTGCTCCATCTCCAAGCATTGTGGCCTTCCCATTTTTGAAAGTGTCTTTCTCTTGGAAATTCATTGTGGTGATATCTTCTCCTTTGATTAAATGAGATGCTTATTTGATGTCTTCTAGGCGGTATGAATTATCCTTGATTTTTATTCCACGGTACCTAATATAACATTGTTTTGTGGTACCCTCAAGTGTTTGGGTCCTTTGGGATTAGTCTTGAGACTTTTATGTCTCCAAAAATAATTAGAGCTATTTTTAGCCCGACAAGTATTTATCGTATGACCCTTTTACCGCAATAGAAGCAAGTAATAATTTTTGGAGCATAATGACCAACATGCATAGGGACTTGATTTCTTTTCACATAATTTACAACACTAGGCTTATGATCAAGTCCTTTATCACAATTATGAATATCAATAATCTTGGTCATTTTATCGGTACTCAAGTTGAATTTTGATAAATCATTTTTCATACAATTAATATCCTCAACAAGAGTACTATTTTCTTTTTCAAGGTTTCTAACCTTGTTAAGTGTGGTGGTGTGAGCACATGATAGTGATTCATAGGAAGTAGATAAACTATCCTTTTCATTTTTCAAAACATTGAATTCCTTTTTCAAATTTTTGTACTTAACAAGTAAACTTTGGAATTCATTTTGAAGGTCATCAAGATCATTTTGCAAATCACTATAATCATTTTGTATAACAATATCATAGGAAGTAGAGGATTTAAGACATACCTCATTTTCTTCTTTGATGCCCATAAAACATTGTTCAACTACTTCATAGTTGGAAGTTGTAAAGGTTTGTCCCTTAGATTTGACCTTGTATTCCTTTGAGAAGTAGATGCTTTTGAGTTGCTCCTATCATTTGCATATACTTCATGAATGTCTTCTAATTTTGCCATACTTTATGAGCCGATCGAATTCTACAATACGATCATATTCCAAATTGGTAAGTGAACAATATAAAATATTGAGAGCTTTACCATTTAAGGAGATGATTTTCTTTTCTTCATCATTGATCTCCTTGAGAGCTTTGGAGGTCTATGGTGTATCTTTCATCGGAATGGATTCTCCATTGATGACGATGTTCCAAATATCGAACTGCAACCTTGTAAATAGCATTCCATTCTTTCTTTCCAAAATGCAAAGTTTTTGGAATCAAATCGAGGTGGCTTGGTGGTGGAGGTGCGGAAAGGTGAGCTTCATTTGTAGCCGACGATCGTTCCTCTTTACTCGCGATGTGAAACGAGCTTGCCAAAGAGTTTGACTTTGATACCACTTGTAAGTCCAGCGGCTACGATAATCTAAAGGGGGTGAATAGATTATCTCCATCTTTTCGATTATGCCCTCTTTTTCGAACAAAACAAGCCAAGATAATAATAAAGGTGCGGAAAGTAAATAACACGCGTCGATTTATAGAGCTTCACCCCACCTAGGGACTACGTGCTCTACCACCCCAGTATATCCGGGATGAGTTTCAAAAAAAAAAGAATTTTATTAATTACCAAAATTAATACAAATTCAACTTACAACACCTTGAAGAGCACCACACTCTTCTTCAACACCACCTTTGAGATTACCACAATCTCTCTTGAAGATTACCACAATCTCCAACGGCACCTTGTGAAGATTACAACAATCTTCAACCTTGAAGAATACCAAATTCTTCAACACCTCAACAAAGAAGATTACCACAATCTTCTTACACCTAACACCTAGATCACCCAAATGTGTTGTTACCACAAGAACACTCACAAGGATATCTTGTGTTGAATGATAACCCAAAAATTCAAGATTACAACTCGATAATGAATTATACAATTGAGTGCAAATGTAATCAAGAATAGCCTAAACCTCAAGAATGTGAAAGTGATAAGCTAGGCAAATTACAACAAGAATAATGACAATTTAAGACCAAGTGTTTGCTTGAGTATATCTTGTTGTGTTGTGTTGTTATCTCTTATTGTTGTGCTTCAAATCTTCCTCTATTTATAGGAGATGATTGATACTTGATATAGCTGTTAGAAATCAATCCCACAAATTAAGGAAAAGTTGTCTGCTGCACAACGATTAGAATTTTGTTGTCAAACTTGAGGACGACCGGTCGCGCACAAATAGAAGTTTGAAAGAACGCTTAAAAAATACACTAGGGGACCGGTCCGGGGGTGGTCGACCGTTCAGCCCCCTAGGTGGACCGGTCACCTGACCATTTTGAGGTTTCTGCGAGTTCTGTTTCAAGAAACTCGTTCAGTGTACGGTCACCTCTTTGGTCGACCGGTCGACCTCTGTAATAAAATGTTGTCCGATTTTTGTCGACAATAAACCTCAAGAAATACTCTAAAAAATTAGTAAAAACATTTTAAATCAATCGGGAGTATTTTGGACAATATTAGAAATATAGTTTTGATGAAATAACATATTACCACAAAATCATCAAAAGTGTTGTCGATATAAACTTCAAGAAATACTCCGAGAAATAGTAAAAATATTTTAGATCGATCGGGAGTATTAGGACAACATTTAGAAACATAGTTTCGATGTAAAACCCATTGACACAATATCATTAAATGTGTTGTCCAATTTTGTCGAAACTTGAAGAAATACTCTGGAAAATATTAAAACCATTTTAAATCATTTAAGAGTATTTGGACAACCTTTAAAAAACATTGTTTTGGTATAAAAACAAAATCATCGATATCATGATAAAACTATTTATCAAACAGATCCTGGATTTGACGGAATACGACGAGACACCCTATTAACCGGCCCGAGGTCGGTGGATGTATTTGAAACAAAGATAGGCCCCACCTCAGGAACCATTTCGTTATCGTCTCGGCATGGGGAATCGAAGCCCATACTGTAGACGGTGGGAATACATAGCAATACACACCCTGCCGGTGGGTGCTTAGGCACCTCGGCATGATCGAGGTAACCAAAGGTTCACCAACTCGGGAATTTGGTGCCTCACGATGAAGGGTATCCAACTCTTCTTTGCATCATCATGCTTATTTGCTCATTTTGGTCGGTCTAAGTCCAACCTTCAACCACATGCAATGGAGGCCCGCCCCCTTGCATCCCATCTCTATGTCCGACCATACTCGGAGCACCCCGATCTTCCCCACCTACTCAGGGGCCTATGCCGCGCCCATGACCTCCGGTACCTTGACCTCCCCTAGTCATGACATTTGGGTTCCATGTTCGATTCTTCCGGGAGATCTTCTTGATGACCTGAACTATCTACTTGTTCGCCCGACCTCTCCGGGGACAAGTTTGGCTTGTACCCTTGACCCTCGCGAAATACCGTAATAGGAATGGGATCGAAAACTATGTATCGCCGCCTAAAGGGACCTGCGGTTCAGAATTACGATTCAAACTAGAGACGTCAACTATATCCAGGCTCTCCGGGTTTGATTCTCTCACTAGCGACGGGTGACATATGGAAGATTATCGGATGAAGGGTCTCGACTTCAACCGACACTAAAATCTCGTTTTTGATGTCGTCACCGAACAGGACATGTCTTTTAGAAAAAGAAAAAAAAGAAGAAGGAAAAGAAAAATTTGGAAAAATTAAGTGTTCAAGCACATTCACAAAGTGACGACTGAAATCTTCGCTTTCGGCCTCTGCAAGTGCTAGTACGTATTGAATGGATGCGAAAGTAGAAAATGAAAAAGGAAGGCCATATTTATAGGTTAACTTACCTTGGAAGTATCACACTAATAGGGGGTGCGTCTTTCCAAATTCAAAAAGGTTGTGTACTATCACGTCCCCACGTTTCCCGAGCTATGATGGTCAACGGAAGGATGACACGTGTCCGTCATCATGGGACTCCATTAATGCATCGTTTCAAATATTGATGGACCGCTCATTGTCAAAGCGGTTTCAAAACCATTTGACTTCTTCATTCTTTCTCACTCTCCGAAATAAAGTTTAAAACCATCTCGAAGAATCTTCTCCTCGGATTTGAACTTGGGGGCTATTGATGACACGAGCCGACCTGGATGAAAAAGCATCCACGTGGCCATTGAGGTAATGATGTGATGATTCGCCGCACGAATAGCGTCATCGGTCGACTGGTGATGTGGTCCGATCGACCGAGCTCGGTCCACTACAATAAAAATAATTGAGTGAGTGCTCCACTCAACAAGTCTCCCACTAAGTGGAGTCAACATATCGATGTGTGCACCGGTGTTCCACTGTCGGCGAGCCAAAGTGACAAGTTACTAAGGTCCTCACCACATGGCGACATGCCTCTCATGCACGTTGGGGAAGACAAGTGTCCCACTATTATCTTTTAGTAATTAGCACATCATTTGTATTAATATAAATAGACATCATTTATTAGGAAAAAGGGAGGAGAGAAAAAGTACCAATATATAGCTTGTAATATTCAAATTGTGTAAAAAGCGACGGACACGCTCTGCTTTCGGTCTTGAGTATAAATAAGCGAGAATTAGCCATTTCTTATAATTATCAAGTGTTAATTTTATTTCCATATTACATAACTTTTATATTTTCTTTATTGACCCAAGAAACACGTCAACATATCTAATTACTTTGATATATTATTAATTAACCATCATATCCTCGTGATCAATCACTAAATAATTGCCAACCAAATTTTCCTCGTATTATGTGGATTTTTTTGTTAAAATATTAAATCCTATTAATGGCCCATATGAAATAAATGTTAATGTTTTAACATTAAAAACTTCTCTTTGATGGTTAAGAGAAGTGTTAAATTATAGTTAAGACATGGGAGAAGAAAACCTCCCTCTTCCTCTACCAATAACGGATAAAGGTTAATAAAATCTCTCCCTCTCTTTAAGAATATAACGTATAAAAATTCAGAATATAAAGAGGGGTGTAGAGATTGTGATCTTCACACCATCAAGAAGAAGCTTAAAGAAAAGGGCAAAGAGGAAGAGAAAGCTATACAAGAAATTTGAAGAAAACTTAGCATGGATCAAGGTAACTATGTATTTTCGCACTTGAAAAAATTATGATTTCCCAAGGTTTTGGGTGGTAAAGAATTAAGATGTATTTCATAAAAGAATATACGAAATACAATTAAAATTCTACACGTGGTATTAGAGCCCAGTTTGAGAATTCATAATTTTTCGGTTAAAGTCGTAAATTCTTTTTGATAAATCGAATAGTATAAACTACATATGATTTCCGCTGTAATTCAAGATAATGAATATGACACTCATTATATACCATATTTATTCTGGAAAATACATGTTGTTGAATGGGTATATGGGAAGGTCAGTATATATTCTGGAAAATACATGTTTTAAATGGGTATGTGAATATCTGTATTATTCCTGTTTTTCGGAAAAGCCGTGTACGTGTAAGATTTCACGGAGAATATGTCACTTTGAATGTTGTTGAATAATACTAATGTTCTAATTATGATGTGCACACATGGCTATTTTATTTTTTTAATTTATGGATAAAGTGCTATAATAGGGATTGCATGTCAGATTGTTTAAGCCCACTATTCTCAAAGTATTAACATGTTTTGATGACACATAACAGTATAATGGGTATAAAGTTTGGGCAATTCTGATTCTAGCATTTAATGAATTCAAGCATTTCGTTAATTGTTTTTTTTAATGGATTAAGCACATCAGATTAGTTAATTTGCATGGTAACAGAGTTATGTGTAAGTCTGTAAGATAATGAAAGACACATGATAACTATGTGAACTGCATGTAATGGCTTCCTTGAGCATCTGTATTTTGAATGCAACTCTCATCAAAGGCAAATAGGTTTAAACATCTCTCATTATGGATTCATTTTGAGAGAGAAAAGAAAATTATTTGTTAGAATGATCGAAACATAGTTTTTATAAACAGATAGCTAGTTAGTCACCAAAGTGGCCTAGTTGAATGGAAAATTAAACACTTAATTAATTGAGTGTTATTAAATTGTTCATGATTATAGAGATGTCATAAAAGAATGACATTATGGTAAATTGAACAATTAAAATCATAGACTACATTTTGCTAGGAGGTTGCCCAAAGGTGGACCGTTGCATATAGTCTATAATATTAAAGAGATTAATCTTCTTATTTTAGTTAAATATTGTGTATATCCAAAGATAGCATACTTATTTAACTATTATATGCATGATTATCTGTTAAAGAATATTTTGGTATCAATTATGTTATTTATGTATTTAAGTATTGCCCAAAGGTGAACTTAAAAACATTCTTAAAGTCTGTATGCAAAGTTTTTGAATCAACTAAAGTTAACTCAAAACACTAATAGGTGAGGATATATAAATGTTTGCGCTTCTTTGAACCTCTTAGATCGGGAAATACGGTCGTCAAGTTCAGCGGGCTATATTATGTTGGTTTGAACAAATCCGGTTTACTGGGTATTATGGATTTGGACCTTGTTATAGTAATGGATGAAAGGCCCACAACCATTGCGAGACCAACTCAAAGTGACAAGTCTCTATATGAGGCTTGGGAGCGGTCTAATAGGTTGAGCTTGAATCTAATGAGAATGACTATGGCTAAAAATATTAAACCTTCGATGCTAGGGTCGACAATGCAAGAGAATTCATGATGAAAGTAAAAGAATATTCCCAGTCGGACTTGGTGACAAATCTATTGTAAGCGACCTTATGAATGAGTTGACTACAAAGAAATTTGATTGGTCCAAACCAATTCATGATCATGTAATCGAAATGTCAATCTAGCAAAGCAAAAGCTTAAGAATATAGGGATGGATGTGAGTGAATAATTCCTTGTACGATTTATCATGAACTCCTCCTCTTTGAATTTGGTCGGGCCGGGTGAACTACAACACCATTAAGGATAAATGGAACTTCAAAGAAATTAAGGCCATGATAGTGCAAGAGGAAGGGAGATTAAAGCAAATAAAGGATCACTCCATTCACTTACGTCTATGATGGTGCAAGTAGCGCAAGCTAAACCAGGTACGGAGGACAAGAAAAAGGATAAGGCCCCGATGAAGGATGGCGGGGTCAAATCCATAAAAAGATTATTAAGTGTTACTTACGCAATAAGCTAGGACACTTAAAGTAAGATTGTCCGAAAATGAAGGCATGGTTCGAGAAGAAAGGTATATATTATGTTTACGTATGTTTTGACTCGAACCTTATAGAAGTGCCTAATATTACTTGGTGGTTAGATTCTAGTGCCACTACTCATGTGTCTCATATTATACGGGGATTAAAATGCGATCCGGCCCATAAACGGAATCAACAATATTTGTTTATGGGGAACGAGGATGAAGGCACGGATAGAAGGAATTAGGACTTGTGGTGATCATGGACACTGGATGTCACATAGATCTTGAAAGATGTCTTTATGTTCCGATTGTGCTAGAAATCTTGTTTGATAGGGAAGACCGGATATGATAGGTTTTCATTTTAAAATTTGTAATGGTACTTTTTTGTTGTTTAAGAACAAATACTTTTATGGTTATGGTATTTTGTTTGACTCACTTTACCGTTTTAATCTTGATAATAAATTTGTTGAATCCATGTATCATGTTGAAAGTAATCTAGGCATTAAAAGTAGTGTACCAAATGAAAGTTCGACCTTTCTTATGGCATCAAAGATTGGGTCACATTTCAAAGAAAGGTAATTGAGGTTGGTGAAAAAATAAAATCCTTTCTCAATTGGATTTTAGTGTATTTGGAATGTGTGTGTGGATTGAATTAAAGGAAAGCAAACCGGAAACACACTTAAGAAATCGCCACAAGAAGCACTCGGCTTTTGGTGATACATCTTGATATATGTGGTCCATTTGCGTCCCTGGCGGGAGGTGAAAAGTACTTTATCACTTTCATAGATGATTACTCACGTTACGGTTATATTTATCTATTGAATGAAAAGTCTCAATCGGTGAACATCCTCAAGGTGTTCATCAATGAGGTGGAAAGACAATTAGATAAGAAAGTAAAAGTAGTGAGATCGGACCGAGGTGGTGAGTATTATGGAAAATTCAATGAAAGTGGACAATGTCAGTCCATTTGCAAAGTTCCTCGAAAGTCACGGTATTTGTGCACAATATACAATGCGGTATACCTCGGCAAAATGGTGTAGGCGAGAGACGAAATCGTACATTGATGGATATGGTTAGGAGTATGTTAAGTAATTGCTCCTTACCCCTGTCATTGTGGATGCATGCGTTAAAAAATTGCATATCTTCTCAATCGGGTTCCCGATAAAGCGAGTTCCTAAGACTCCTTATGAATTGTGGACGGTAGAAACCCATTTGAGACATCTTCATGTTTGGGGTTGCCCGGAGTAAGTAAGAGTGTATAATCCACATGAAAATAAGCTTGATGCTAGGATCAGTGGTTATTTCATTGGCTATCACGAAAATTCTAAGGGGTATATATTTTCTTGTCCTAACCATAGTACGAGAATAGTCGAGTCGGGTAACACTCGGTTCATTGAGAATGGTTTAATCGGTGGGAGTGGGAACCACGAAATGTAGAACTTCAGGAAATTCGGGATGAAACTCCTTCACCCGATGTTTCTTCTAAAGATGTTGTTCTGTTGTTGTATCATCGTCACACAACATACCGGAACAACAAGTCAATATTCAAAACCTACCGAATGACAATGTGATAGATGAACCGATCCACGGTTGAGCGGAAGATTATTGAACCACAAGAGGAAATAACTTTAAGACGATCTATAAAGCGAGAAAAAGACACCATTGTTTCGATGGCTATGTGGTGTATACTCTTGAGCATGAATGTGACTTAAGTATTGATGAGGACCCAATCTCATTCGGACAAGCAATGAATAGTAACAATTACGAAAAAATGGTGCGATGCCATGAAAGAAGAACTTAAATCAATGTATGACAATAGAGTAAGGACTTAGTTGAGTTGCACGAAAGTTCCAAACGAGTTGGTTGTAAATGGGTTTTAAAACCAAACATGACTCAAATGAAAACATTGAAAGGTATAAGGCCAAACTCGTTGCTAAAGGTTATACTCGAGAAAGATGGCATTGACTATAAAGAGACATTTTCTCGATATCAAAGAAGGACTCTTTAAGAATTGTTATGGCTTTGGTGGCTCATTATGATTTAGAGCTTCACCAAATAGATATTAAAACCGCTTTTCTGAATGGTGATTTGGAAGAAGAAGTTTATATGGATCAACAGGAAGGGTTTAAAACGACAGGAAAGGAAAATTTAGTGTGTCGATTAAAGAA
Source organism: Rehmannia glutinosa (assembly GCA_016081115.2). Taxonomy (NCBI): domain Eukaryota; kingdom Viridiplantae; phylum Streptophyta; class Magnoliopsida; order Lamiales; family Orobanchaceae; genus Rehmannia; species Rehmannia glutinosa. The sequence continues at coordinate 554,539 of JABTTQ020003281.1, forward strand.
GTCAATATATGGACTGAAACATGCTTCCCGATAATGGTATCTCAAGTTCAATGATACCATTACATCTTATGGTTTTATGGAAAACACCGTTGATCGGTGTATCTATATGAAGGTCGTGGGAGCAAGTTTATAATATTAGTCCTATATATTGATGATATTTTACTTGCTACTAATGATATTGGATTGTTACATGATGTAAAAGAATTTCTCTCTAAGAATTTTGAAATGAAAGATTTAGGTGAGGCGTCTATGTGATAGGAATAGAAATATTTCGTGATAGATCACAAGGAATGTTGGGATTGTCTCGAAATCCTATATCAATAAAATCTTAGAGAGATTTAGAATGGAAAGATGTTAAAGGGGATAGTTCAATACAAAAAGGGGACAAGCTTAGTGAAATGCAATGCCCCAAGAATGATTTGGAACGAAAAGAAACGAATTCAATTCCTTATGCTTTAGTGGTTGGGAGCTTGATGTATGCTCAAACATGTACTTGGCGGATATCGGTTTATTTGTTGGAATGTTAGGCCGATATCAAAGTAATCCCGGTATGAACTCTTCGGAAGGTTGCAAAGAAAGTTATTCGGTATTTACAAGGCACCAAAGTACACATGCTCACGTCTGATGCAGGTCTAATCACCTTGAAGTAATAGGTTATTCGATTGATTATGGGTGTCTTGATACTAGGAAGTCTACATTCGGCTATTTGTTCCTTTTAGCCGGGGAGCTTGATAACATGGAGGAGTGGAAAGCGATGTCTGTCATTCTTTGCGTCCACTATGGAAGCTAAATTTGTGGCATGCTTTGAGGCCTTTGTTCATGGATTGTGGTTGCGGAACTTTATCTCGGGCTTGGGATTGTTGATGATATAGCTAGGGCCGAGAATTTATTGTGATAATTCTCAGATTGTCTTCTTTTCTCTAAGAACGACAAGTACTCTAAAGGTGCTAAACACATGGAGTTAAAGTACTTGGCAGTTAAAGAAGAAGTGCGGAAACATCTAGTGTCTATTAATCATATTAGTATCGATCTAATGGTAACGGATCCGTTAACTAAGGGGTTACCACCTAAGACATTTTCCTGGTCATGTCGAAAGGATGGGTATTATAGACAAGTCCTTGTTAGCGTAATGATAGTGTATGTGTATATATACATAACAGTTATTTGCTCATTATGTTATGACACTTTGAGCTCATTTATAGTTATGTTTTCGCTTGTATACATGTATTGTTTTGATGTAATAACATGATAAGTCTTTCTTCAAGATCGTATGGTTGAGGCTAAAAGATTCACCTCATTAAGGGTAATATTAAGTTGAATTGATCTTGTGATACATGGAAGGAATCATGTCGGATAAATGATGTGTGACCGCCATGATCCAATCAATTTTATCTTAATTAAAGATAAGCCTAATTGACATTTTGATGAGATTTAATATTGTGCACACTTAAAGTTGTTATTAAATCCTCAAGTCATCATATGGGCCAAGTGGGAGAAATGTTAGAATATTAAATCCTATTAATGGCTCATATGAAATAAATGTTAATGTTTTAACATTAAAGACTTCTCTTGATGGTTAAGAGAAGTGTTAAATTGTAGTTAAGACATGGGAGAAAAAACCTCTCTTCCTCTACCAATAACGGATAAAGGTTAATAAAAAATCTCGCTCTCTTTAAGAATATAACGTATAAAAATTTAGAATATAAAAGGGGTGTAGAGATTGTGATCTTCACACCATCAAGAAGAAGCTTAAAGAAAATGGCAAAGAGGAAGAGAAAGCTATACAAGAAATTTGAAGAAAACTTAGCATGGATCAAGGTAACTATTTATTTTCTGCACTTGAAAAAATTATGATTTCCCAAGGTTTTGGGTGGTAAAGAATTAAGATGTATTTCATAAAAAATATACGAAATACAATTAAAATTCTACATTTTTTATCAATCGAACATTCAATCCCAGCTTTAACCTTCTTTGAAAACGAATCTTTCAGCCAGGATCTTGAACCTGAAAAACAGCATTTGTGAAATCTATCTTGGAAGATAGTGGGATTAAAAATATAAGAAAAACATGAAAAACAAAGGGAAGGGATGGGGGATAGCTATACCAGTACTAAAAAAAATAGAATATAAGAATATTAATAATAGCAAATAATAAAAAAATGAAAACTATTTTACTTGTTTCTGGTTAGGATCATATAAAATGCCCTTTCACAAGAAAAAAAAAGGATCATATAAAATTAAAATACTAAAAAATGTGAGGTGTAGAATGTGCAAGCATGCTTTGATGGACAGTGAACAGCAAAAAGGGCTAAAAGAAAAGGCCCATACTCTCTGATTTCACATTTCCCACATCACCTTTTCATCTGATTTTGAAATTTTGTGGGGCCGTTGAGATAATTCAGGTTTTTATTTATCTGATCGAATGACAGATTAAATACTACTTAATGAACAGATTTGATTATTGTTCATTTTTGTCATCCCACAAGAAAATTATAAATTATAATTAAGCACAAACAAACAAAATCGTCACAGAAAGTGGAGTCATTAATTAACTATATATAAGTGGTTTTTTTGAGCATCCCATCTTCTGTTGAAAGATAATCCTTATTCTATATACTATTTTATCAGCATTTATATAAACATAATTTACATTAAAAAATAAAGTAGGAATGTCAATAAGGGCGGGCTCGAGGCCCGACCCTAAAAATCTAAGGACCGGGCCTATATTTCATAGGCCCAACATGACGACTTTTAGCCGTCTAGGGCTAGGGTAGGGATGGCCCTTAGGGCTTTTTTCCCGATAAGTTTTTTGTATTTTATATATTTATATTCAAAATTTATGTTTGTAATACTATTAATCTATTATTTGATCTCATTTATCAATTACCATTTATCTTAACAAATTATCGAATTTGATCTTTGATCTCATTTATACTTTAGTCTTACTAAATAACTTAGTAAATACAAAATTAAAGTTGATATGTAATTGGTAATGATTATTTAGCATGTTAATAATTATAAACAACTAAAATATATTTGGTATAGACTATGTGATTACTAAAATAAAAATGATAAATTTTGAATATTTTAATCCAAATGGAATCTAAGAATTACATGGCATTATTTCTATAAAATAAGAAATCCATGCAAGGTAATTTTTCCATCATGATGCAATGTTTTAATTTAGACGAAATAACTTCATCAAAAATGTAAAAAAATCATAGGTAGGCCGGCTGGCGAGGCCCCAGCCTATGGGGCTAGGGCTAGGTTTTGGCTTAGATTTTTCTAGCCCTTATAAGTTCGGGGCTTTTTAGCCCTAGCCCTAAGGGTTAGGGCCTCTAAGCTAGGGGCGATTCTGACGGCCGACTCCTTATTGACATCTCTAACTAGGGAGAGTAGATATCATCACCAAGATGGACGAATGAGAAACAAAAAAAAAAAACGGCCACACACGACCACAAAAAAAAGAGTTCAAGTGGTGATCAAAACGAAAGTATGATGCTAATAGATATTACAAGCCAAAGTACAACGAATATCTAGTGACATCATAACCAAAAAAACACCCAACAGATCTCCAAAGACACCAAACAGATTCCACCACAAGTGAAAGGAGTAACCACTTAATAATGAAGTCCCTAGTATATGCCTTCACAAGCCAAAAAGACCAGGTGCAATGAAACTAGCCAAAAAGCTAAAGATGTTGTTTAATGCCCTCTCCAAATTCAATCCATTCCGACAAGGCACCTACAACAACATCTTTAGGAGATATATAAGTATCTTCAAAAAGCCAACAATTACGCGTTTTCCAAAGCCCCCATAATAAGTAAGTAGACAATTAAAGTCTTTCTTGCCAAAACTCCTTTGCTTTTGTGGATGCAATGTTACTCCACCATCGGCAAAAGAACCATTTCGAGGATAGGATCCCAAACCACCGGGCCGATTTCGAGAATTTTAAAGCCCTGTCACATTTGAAAAAAATATGTTCCATAGATTCCAAACCATCCCCACAAAACAACAAACAAAGATCCGGTCCACACCCTTTTTACAAAGATTAACTTTAGTATGAAGGATATTATAGAAGCATCTCTAGATAAAATGTTTAATTTTACCTTTGATTTTAAGCTTCCAAGTACCTTTCCAAAGTTTGGGTAACCTAATGCCGCTCACACTACTCTCGGGATGGTCACTAAGATATTTAGCTTCAAGATCGATTGCTTCATAAGCACTTTTGACTAGCCCGACCATTTGGATTAAGGTGCCAAAAATTTTTGTCTCTAACACCCGGGCCACAGATAGGAGTTTTGAGAATAGCCTCACGGTCCCTTTGATTAAAATAGGTCCTAATAAGACTCTCATTCCAAGACAGCCGAGAGGGCTCAACAACTCACTAACCCAAGTAATATCACTCACAAACTCATTTAGTAACAGGTAGAAGTGTTTTGACACCCAAGACCCAATGATGATCCCACACCCTAATCGACTTCCCATCCCCCACTCGAAAATCGGACCGAGTAAGCACATGCCTGGCTTTAAGCCAACTTTTCCAAATCTATGAATCATTACTCTTTTGAACAACATGTAACAGACCACCCTTAGGGAAGTATTTTGCTTTCAAAAGTTTTCTAAGGAGAGTATTTGGATAAATAAGGAGTTTCCACATATTTTTGGCAAGAAGGGAATCATTAAACAATCTGAAATCTTTGAAACCAAGCCCCCTTCATCCTTGCCGACACACATTTTAGACCATTTAAGCAATGGATCTTGTTGGGACCATCGGAAGGAGATCCCCACCAAAATTTAGAGGCAATTGAAGCCGATTTTTGCAAATACCATCGAGATTTTGTAACAAGACATAATATAAATAGGTATGGCGGACAACACATATTTAATCAAGATTTCTCCCGGACTAAGAAAATTATGCTTCTAGTTATTATCTCTCTTTTTAGTAGCTTCAACAACATAACCAAAGACCTCTTTTTAGATCTACCTAGAAGGAGAGGTAGTCCAAGATGTTTAATCTTAGATTGGATGAGGACACCATCAAGGGTATGATTTGGGTCTTTCTCAAGAAGGGTCATTAGATTTGAAAAAGATAGCTGATTTTTCCAAATTAATAAGTTGACATGTGGCTATATAGTAATCATCTAGAATATTTTTAACAAAAGAAGCTTGAGAAGAAGAAGCTTCACGAAGAGGAGGGAATCATCAAAGAAAAAACAGATGGGAAATAACGGGGGCATTTTTGCGATTTTGAGGCCCAAGAATTGAGATTGAAATCGGCTTGAAAAATGAGATTTGAAAAAGCTTCAGAGATAATGATGAAGAGGTAAGGAGATAAAGGATCCCCTTGTCTAATACCTCTAGAGAGGGAAGAACATAGCCACTAGGTAGACCATTGATAAGGAAAAAAAAGATGCGGTGGAAATACATGACAAAATCTACTGATGAAAAAATGAGGGAATCCCATTTTATCCATCATTTTTTTGAGAAAACTCCATTCCACCCTATCGTATGTTTTAGACATATCAAGCTTTAATGCCATAAAACTGTTAGATCCTCTTCTTAAATTATGAATGTAATGAAAAAATTCATGGGCCATAACAATATTATCACTAATTTGTCTACCCCGAACAAATGCGTCTCACACTCACTAATGCAAAGATGGAGATTAATCTATTGGCAAGAATTTTTGAGATGATCTTATAAATCACATTGCACAAGCTAATAGGATAGAAATGAGCAATAGAAGTAGGTTTTTTCACTTTACGAATAAGAGTAACCATGGTGTGATTGATACTCTTGAGAATTTTAGAATTAATGAAAACTTCTTCACAAAGCAAGACAGGATATCAACGTAAAAACAATAGACCAAAAGGATTGAAAAAAGAAAGGAGTCATACCGTCCTCGGTCCAGGGGCCTTATGAGGATGAAGATCAAAGAGAGCTTGTTTTATCTCCAAGTCATCCCGGTGGTTTAGTGAGTGTCTGCAGAATGGAAATTATCAATGGATCTTGGAAGACCAAACAGATACCAAGATCATCGTAGAATCACTAGCAAAGTGAAAAGCTCTTTGTAAAATGAGGTAACCTCTTTTCAATCAACTCTTGACTATCACACCTAGTCCCCTCCCTACTAATCGGATGGTCAATGGTGTTTCTCTTTTTGCCTTTGGATAGTAGAAACATGGAAGAATTTAGTATTTTTATCCCATTCACGAAGCCATTGGACTCTAGATTTGTTTTTCCAATATATTTCCTCATTGGCATAGGCGGAGTGGAGATCAACTTTCAATTTATTCCATTCCTTCCAATCCCTACTCTCCCCATGACCGCTCATCTTATCGAGCTTATCATTCGAGAGAAATAACTGCTTTTGCAGAATTGTGATTGTTCCCTTTGCACCAGTTCAAGATTTGAATCCTACTGCCGATTTTAGCTTGGAGTTGGAAGAGATGCTTGCCATTCTCGAGCAATTCCCCAAGCGATTCCACCACCCGATTAATCCCATTCATTTGAACTCATTTTTGATCAAAACAAAATCTCGATGGCTTTTTACCTTGGGGTGCGGTTAAGGAGAATCAAGGCATGATCCGATGAAAATCTAGGGATATGAATAACACAAGCATTTTGATTCTCAAGTAACCAATTCGGGATGCAAAGAATTTGTCAAGATATTCTTCAACACGGCCTTCCAATTCTCTATTGTTACACAGGTATAGGGATGTCCAAAGAAAATTATTTTTTTCATCCCCATACGCCCGATGAAATCTTTAAACCCTGGCGGTGAAAGAAGATCTCACTGTCCCCCTTTCTTTTCCTCCGGGCAAGAGATGTCATTCTAGTCCCCCGCATAATCCATTTGGAGCCCCATTTGCTTCTCTCTTCTCGGAGAAAGTATTCCCACCGACTTTTCCCGATTCGCATATCAACACTTCCATACACAAAGATCACCCAAGAGATCTTATTATTCAAAGATGTACTCAATTTCTAAGCAAAAGGTTTCTTCATGGATATCGATAATATTCACCTCGGTATCCCAAAAGCCAACAAACCACCATTAAGCCCAATTGGGTCAACACAAATCCACCTACTATCACATTTAAATTGTTTAATCACAGTACCAACAATTTGTTTTTCACTTAAAAACACAAAATTTGGATGATGGGATCGCCAAATCTCCTTGATTTGAGGAATTGTAGAGGGTCCACCCCAATCTCTACTGAGTTCCAAGCAGCCATTATTGAGGTTTTTGAGACCTTTTAGGGCTGGTCTCAATCACCTTATCGAGATATTTGCAAAAGAGAAGAGCTCTTTTTCCTTTTTTTGTTCATTGAATTCCACCACAATTTGGTTCACAATTTTCATCCATCTTATTTTCGCTTCTATTTAAGTCCACTTCACCGCCACTTTTTTTTTTCAGTTTCACAAATACTCATATTCCTACGAGCTGACCGCAATCATTCTTGAATTTCCTAAATTTTTCAATCGAGAGCCTCCCAAACTAATACCAGCAGCGCCATTGGGTTCATTTTTTATTTTCTTCAACGGTGTTCTAATGAAATTTTTCTCAATCTTGATCTCTATGAGATTAGAGAGATCCATTGGGACAACCTCATTAACTTCACCTAACACTTGGCCCCTTAATAACATATGAAGACTGATGGCAATGTGAAGCTTACTAGATTCTAGTACCTCCGCATCCACATTCTCGCTTAATTATCACCGCAGATTCGATCCTCTTGCTACTCTCACCCTTCTCACAACCTTTGTCTATAGGAGATTCTCTAGGAGAAGTCTCCGCTCTTTCCCTTTACTCGAAAATTCCGATTCATTTTGATTCGCAGAGCATTCTTTGAAAAGGAATTTTGTTTCTCACCACTCGGTCTCTAGTTTGTTAAGGACCCCAGTAAAAGGTCCATTGCCGAAAGAGACACAAGATCAACGACCCTCAACCATTCACCGTACTCACCTTCCCGAAATGTCCATTCACTTATATCTTTCTTTTTCTTCTCACACATTCTATCAAGATGCCCCACACAACCACAAGTAGAAGCAAAACCCACCATTTTTTCATATTTAAAATTTACCCAATGAGATGTTTCTCCAAGTTTGATAGATGCCCCTCTTAATAACGGTTTGTTAACATTAATGGAGACTAGCGATTTAACATGTCTTTCTTTTATACTACCCGAATCGGTATATAGATATCGACATAGAAGGAAAATTTTGCCTATTCGAATACATTTTTCGTCGAAAGCCGGTGAGAGGGAGATCCCAGATTTGCACCCAAACATCCACATGTTTAAACTCGGTATTGATCTTTCGATCCCTTCACTTCACTCCTTCGGCTCATAAATTGGTTATCAAATATCCAAGTTCTATTCCTAAACACTTTCTCCTTGTCCTCTATCGATGTGAAGACAAATTGAAACATGTTCATCCCAAGTTCACGCAGTGAAGGGATTCAGAGTGGCCAAATGTGAGCCATGGTGCTCTTGAGGCCAAAGAAAGTTGGCTTTTTTGTCCCATGAATGGCTCCAAACAAACTCCTAGAACACTCCTCCGTACTACTAACAATATCGTTTCCTCCAATGCTATACCCAACTTCTCTTCCTCAGGTGAGGGAGAAGTTATTCAAACCATCCACCAAATCCTTCTCCATCCCAAATGGTCTCCCAATCCAATTGAGATTTCCACAATATCGACAAACTAGAAGATAACCTAAAGAAAAACAAAAAGAAACCAGAATGAGAAGCAGATTATTACGGACCAAACAAGCCAAAAGAAACAAAGAGAAAAAGGAAAAAACACCAAAAATATGAAGAAATGGGGTCATACGGAAAAAAGAAGCCACCTAAAGGAGAACAACCAAAAATCGGAGACAATTATCAACAAGGGATTGGAAAGGAAATGGAAGTAGAGGAACATCTAAAATCGAAAGGAAAAATCATAAATGCGAGTAAATGCAACAAGAATGGCGATCGAAATGAAAAACAAGAACCCTAATCCAAAGAGAAAGGATTCCAAGCACTCTCGGGAGAGAGAATCGCCACTCTCGGGAGAGAAAAAATTTGGAATAGTCTTACATGCTACCCATATTTGTTAGATAAATGTTTTTATCATGATTTTGATGATTTTGTTCAAATGAGTTTTAAACCAAAACAATGTCCCTAAATGTTGTCTAAATACTTCCAATCGATTTAAAATGTTTTTACTATTTTTGGAGTATTTACTAGAGTTTATTTTCAATAAAAAATTGGACAACACATTTGTTTTAGGCTCGGCCAGATTCGGCCGCCCCATAGGCAAGCCGCACTGAGTTGAGTTTTGAAACAGAAAATGGGACGTAAGAAAAATGGGAGAGGCGGCCGGTCGACAGTGGTGGTCGGCAGGTGTGGGCGGCCGATACACGGGAGCACCCTCTTGGTTGATCTTCTCTCTTTCAGTAAATCCTTGACTCCAACCGGTCACGGCTAAGGGCGACCGGTCGCACCCCTCCGGCCGGTCCCCTATGTTAAAATTCACAGAATTCAATTTCAATCTTATCTCTCTGGCGACCGGTCAAACCCCTGTTTATCAACAAACTATCCGTTGCGTTTCCATGCAGCTTTTTCCTATTTTGTGGGATTGATTTCTAACAGCTATATTGATCATTTTAAATGGTTTCTTTTGCAGCAAATCACTTCCTAAGGAGGAGCCAATGTCTGGAAATGAAAGCCAAGTCCTGTCCTATAAATAGAGGCTTCATTCAAGCAACAAGATACAACACTCTACACAAGCAAAGAGCAATTGAGCAAACACTTTCATAAATCTTGTTGTATTAGCCTAAGCACTTTCATTTGCACAAATTTGATGTCTAGGCTTTCAATTCTTGATTACACTTGTACTCATATTGTTTCAATCATTATTGAGTTGTAATCTTGATTTTGGTCATCATTCAACACAAGACATCCTTGTGAGTATTCTTGTGGTAAGAATACACTGGGTGATCTTGGTGATAGGTGTTTGAAGGTTGTGGTAATCTTCAAGGTGTTGTAAGAGGGTTGTGGTAATTCTCAAGGTGTTGTAAGAGGGTTGTGGTAATCCTCAAGGTGGTGAAAGAGGGTTGTGGTAATCCTCAGGTGTTGTATTAATTTTTGGTAAATTAATAAAATCTTTTTTCTTTTTTAAATCCATCCCGGATATCTTTGGGGTGGTAGTAGATTAGGCCCTAGGTGGGTTGAACTACTATAAATAGACGTGTGCTATTTACTTTCCGCATTTAGCATTTCATTTTTGCTTGAGTCTTTCGAAAAAAGAGGGCAAAATCTCGGAAAACCGGGATAATCTATTCACCCCCTCTAGATTATTGTAGCCACTTGGACTAACAAGTGGTATCGAGCCAAACTCTTTGGCTAGCTAGCTCGCCCAGTAAAGAGGAAAGATCCATGGCTTACATGATGCTTATCTCACCACCGGCGCCTCCACCAACAAGCCACCACTATTCGACGCCAACAACTACGCATTTGGGAAAGACCGTATGGAGTGCTTTCTATAAAGTGCGGGTTCGATATTTGGAATGTGGTTATTGAAGGAGTTGATCAACCAACCAAGAAATCGGAGGATGGCACCTTGACTCCTAAACCTTTCAAGGAGTTCGATGAAAACGACAAAAAGGCTTTCTCTCTAAACGGTAAGGCCTTAAATATTTTGCATTGTTCTCTTACGGCTACCGAGTATAATCGCATAAGAGGCATAAGGTCGGCGCATGAGGTTTGGGAAAAATTAGAGATAATTTATGAAGGGACTAAGAAGGTCAAGCAAGCAAGAAAGATCATGCTTGTTAAAGACTTTGAAAACTTTAACATGCATGATGGTGAAAACATTTCCAAGATGGTGGAAAGGCTTGATAATATTGTCAATCCTCTTGTGGCCCTTGGTAAAGTCATTTCCGAAGAAGACAATGTGACTAAGGTATTGAATGCTCTTCTCGGCTCATGGTCCGAAAAAGTAACGGCAATCACGGAGGCACAAAACCTTGAGACACTCAAGTTTGACGAGCTCATTGGAAACCTCCTCATCTATGAAGTCTATCTCAAGGAGAGGAAAAATTTCAAACCATCCATAAATCATTGGGTATGTAAATTATTCCTAAAGGTCTTGCTTCTTCTTCTAATAATGCATACTATGATAATGATGATGATGAGGAGGAGACGGCCGCACTTGTTCGAAAAATTTGCAAAATTTGTGAATAAAAATAAAGCGAGAAAACCAAGAGATAATGCTTACTTTAAATGCGGAAAACCGGGCACTTCATTGCCGATTGCCCAAAGCTCGATGAAGAGGAGCAAAAGAAAAGACGCCTTTCACAAAAAGAAGGCTCTAAACGCGGAGGTCAAAACATGGGATGAACTACTCGAAACAACCGATGAGGAAGGAGAAACCGAAACAGTCCTCATGGCCATAAACGATGAAAGCAATGAGGTACACTCAAATTCTTCTACTTCCTAAATAGTTGATGACTTGCAATGTGATTTTGATGAATTGCAAATTGAGTTTCAAAATTTAATTGTTAAATACAAAAATTTGAAAAAGGAGCATAAGGAGCTTAAGGTTGAAAAGGAAAAATTATTTACCTCTTATGAATATCTAGACAAAGCTCATGCTCTTACTCTTACTAGAATTCATTCTCTTGAAACCGAAAAGGAATCGCTCACAAAAGATATTGAATGTTTGAAAAATGATGTGCATCGTTTCAACATAAGCACGGATAAAGTCACAAAAATTTTAGATGCACAAATAGGTGAGCATTCCAAATGGGACTTGGTTATAAGCCATTTTAAAGTGTTTTTAAGAAAAATAACCAAGGTCCGACTTTTGTACGTGCTAATAATTATAATACTCCTACTTGTTTTTATTGTGGCAAAGTTGGACATTATGCTAATAATTGCAAATTGAGAAATAGCTCAAGACATGTTTGGAGACCCAAAGGTCTCAAGACTAACCCCTATGGACCCCAAAATTATAGGGTACCTAAAAAGAAATTCTGTTGTAGGTGATAGGGGCTATAACAACAATGGAAGATTCAAAATGGCTCGTGGACAGCGGATGTTCACGCCATATGACCGGGAGGAGAGAACTTTTTACCAACATCAAGCTCCAAGAAGAGGGTATGGTCATGTTAAGCAATGGCAAAGGAAAAATTCTTGGAAATGGAGAAATTGGTAACTCTTCTTTCTCTCTTAGTAATGTTCTTTTAGTTGAAGGGCTTAAGTTTAATTTGATAAGTGTTAGCCAACTTTGTGATTCAAATTATGATGTTTCCTTTAATAAAGAAAAATGTCTTATACTTAAAAATGGTGAAATTATTTGTGAAGCAAATAGAAAAGGCAATCTTTACAAAATTTGTACAAGTGATTTGGTTAGTCAAAATGTTTCTTGTTTAGTCGCCAATAATGATTTAACTAGTTTATGGCATAGGCGACTTGGACATGTTGGATACAAGAATTTGAAAAATATTTACAAAAACCAACATGTGAAAGGACTACCCAAATTGAATTTTGAAAATCTTGGCTTATGTGACATTTGTCAAAAGAACAAATTAGTTAAAAGTAGTTTTAAGCCCAAAAATGAAATTTCCACGACCAAACCCCTACAAATGCTTCACCTTAATTTGTATGGGGATATTGGTACGACTAGTCTAAGTGGAAAACATTACACTTTTGTTATCGTCGATGATTTCTCTAGATATACTTGGGCTCTTTTTCTTACCAATAAAAGTGATGCCGTTAATGAGTTTGTTAAGTTGTGTAGACTTATTGAGAATGAAAAGGAAGACACTATCAAGTCTATTCAAGCGATCGAGGTGGAGAATTTGACGGTGAATTTAGAGTATTTTGTGAAACCAAAGGATATGCTCATAATTTTTCGGCTCCAAGGACACCTCAACAAAATGGAGTAGCCGAAAGGAAAAATCGGACATTACAAGAGATGAGTCGGTCCATGCTCAATGAATTTTCACTTCCAAAATATTTTTGGGCGAAGCCGTAAAGTACCGCTTGCTATGTCATTAATCGAGTTTATATTCGTCCTAAAATGAATAAAACTCCATATGAGCTTTGGAAAGGTAGAAATCCAAATATTAGTTATTTCAAGATATTTGGTTGTAAATGCTTTATTTTGAATACCAAGGATCAATTGGACAAACTTGATCCTAAGGCCGATGAAGGGATATTTATGGGATATTCAACAAAAAACAAAGCATATCGGGTTTACAATAAGACTAGTGGAGCTGTTGAAGAATCCATCCATGTCAAATTTAATGAAGCTTAGGGGTTGAAAGAATACCTAATGATGAAAGTGATGAAGAAGATATTATTGAACAAATTGTTCAAATTGATGATCAACCGTCTACATCAAATGATCAACCGTCCACTTCAAATGGTCCTCAAGAAGATAGAGGTGATATCTCGGATCTTCCCGTTGCATTGAAATTTAAGGAGATCACCCAAAAGATCTTATTATTGGTGATCCCCTTGACAAAGTGATGACCAAGAAAATTTGCCGAGAAAGCTCTTATTTCTCAAAAAGAGCCTAAAAATGCTAAAGAGGCCATTGAGGATGAGGATTGGTTCTTAGAAATGCAAGAGGAGTTAAATCAATTTGAAAGAAATGATGTATGGGAATTAGTACCTTGTCCTCCATCTCAAACTATTATTGGTACAAAATGGGTATTAGGAACAAACTTGATGATCAAGGCAACATTGTTCGAAATAAGGCAAGGTTAGTAGCTCAAGGGTATTGTCAAGAAGAAGGTATTGACTATGATGAAACTTTTGCACCAGAAGCACGTTTAGAAGCTATTCGTATTTTACTTGCCTATTCTTGTTTTAAAAATTTTAATCTTTACCAAATGGATGTTAAATCCGCTTTCTTAAATGGTATTATTCAAGAAGAAGTCTATGTAAAACAACCTCGGGGTTTGAAAATTTTCTAGGCCTAATGATGTTTATAAACTTAAAAAGGCCTTGTATGGTTTAAAACAAGACCCCGTGCATGGTATGATAGACTTAGTTCTTATCTTTTACAAAATGGTTTTATAAGAGGTAAAGTTGATACAACTCTCTTTGTTTTTGAAAAAGGGCAAGATTGTTTACTTGTGCAAATTTATGTTGATGATATTATCTTTGGTGCTACTAATGATTCTTTGTGCAAGAAATTCTCTAAGTTGATGCAAGGAGAATTTGAAATGAGCATGATGGGGGAGCTCAACTTCTTTCTTGGACTCCAAATTAAGCAATGTCAAGAAGGTATTTACATTTCACAATCTAAGTATACAAAAGAACTTTTGAAAAAGTTCGGCATTGAAGAAGGAAGAACCGTCTCTACTCCCATGGCAACAAATGTCAAAATTGACAAAGATGAGAAAGGCAAGTCCGTGGATGAATCAAAGTATCGAGGTATGATTGGTAGTTTACTTTATTTAACCGCTAGTAGACCGGACATTCTTCATGTCGTATGCCTATGTGCTCGTTTTCAAAGAAATCCCAAAGAATCTCATATGAGTGCCGTTAAAAGGATTTTTCGATATTTGAAACCATTCAATATGGTTTATTTTATCCAAAGAATGAAAAATTTTCTCTTAAAGGTTATAGTGATTCGGATTATGCGGGAAATATTGATGATCGGAAAAGTACTTCCGGATCATGTTAATTTTTAGGCGATTGCCTAGTTTCTTGGTTTTCAAAGAAGCAAAAAGCGTGTTTCTCTTTCAACGGCCGAAGCCGAATATATTTCCGCCGCATTTTGTTGTACTCAACTTCTTTGGATGAAACAAACCTTAGCGGATTACAAATGCTCTTTTGAAAACGTACCTATCTTTTGTGATAATATATCCACTATAAATATTGCTCAAAACCCGGTTCATCATAACCGTACTAAACATATTGAGATTCGACATCATTTTCTAAGGGATTGTGTTTCAAAACGTAAAATTGAGATATCGTTTGTACCATCTCAAGATCAATTAGCGGACATTTTTACAAAACCACTATCTTTCGAGACTTTTTCATCTATACGAGCTCGGTTAGGCATAATGCATATTGAATGAGGCTTATGTTTGCATTTTACATGTTTTTAAAACTTAGGGCGAAAAATAGGATTTTTGGTTGAAAACTCGGATTTCCTCAAAATGTCAAGACAAAGTGGGCTAAACAGGTTGAGGGGCAACCGGTCGCCCTCAACGTCGACCGGTCGCCCTGAGCTATATTTTGGATTAAAACGGTTCTGTCTTCAAAGATTCGCCATTTTACCTTATTTTGGCCATTTTCCGTCCTCTTTGCCAAATACACACAATTTTCACTCAAAATTGATTTTCATGCATTCTAATCATAACTTGGACTTTATATAGCATGTTTATCATCATCATAGCTCATCTTCTCCGATCAAATGGTAAGAATTTTCCTTACTTTGCTCAATTGGGTTGAACCTGAGTTTATGGCTTTCTTGTATAATTCTTGATATATTGTGCATATGATCTTGTTGAGCTCTTGCTATTATGTTGTTTTGTATGATGTTTGATGTAATTTGGTGATAAAATTTTTTGGCTTGAATCATTTACAAGGGCTATATACAACTTCTTTTAATTTTTACGCCCACAAAGTGTTCGATAAAATGTCGCAATGAAAATTTCAAATTATACATGATTCTCTTGTTTTCAAAAGTCTTATATACTTATTGAGATCATGTTTTGACAAACAAAACGAGCGTATGAGCTCTTCATGATACATTTCTCCCATTTTCCTTGGATTTTAAGCATAAAATTGCTCAATGGTTGATAAACCGTCTCTTTTGCGCACTTTGATATAATTGTATGATATTTTTATCATCCTAACATTCTTTTTGATGATTCCAAAGGGGAGAAACAGAAATTGGCTCGTTAGCCAAAAGAAACTATTAAAAGCTCGCAATAAAAACTATAAGCAATGGCTTTCTAAAGCCAAGAACACCTAGTCCATGGCTTGTATTATGGACTCAATTGCAAAAGATTATAAGTATTGTGACAGAGGGAGCTTCTTAGCTCATGATGTCTATATGCATCTTATATAAGCTTGTTATAGCTTGTTCTTCTAACTTATAATAATCGTTTGTTGATATGCTTATAGATAGGGGAGCTTTGTATGAAATATTTTTAACGGATAGTTTACTTGTAAAACCGGAAAATTTATTTGTTTTTCAAATCGTCCTCGAGAAAATTGTTTTGGTTTGTAATCATCAAAAAGGGGGAGTTTGTTAGATAAATGTTTTTATCATGATTTTGATGATTTTGTTCAAATGAGTTTTTAAACCAAAACAATATCCCTAAATGTTGTCTAAATACTTTCGATCGATTTAAAATATTTTTACTATTTTTGGAGTATTTCCTAGAGTTTATTTTCAATAAAAAATTTGACAACACATTTGTTTCAAGCTCGGCCAGTCAGTCGCCTATAGGGCAACCCGTGCACTGAGTTGAGTTTTGAAACAAAAAATGGGACGTAAGAAAAAATGGGAGAGGCGGCGGTCGACCAGGTGGTCGACCGGTGTGGGCGGCGATCGACCCACAGGCGGCCGTGCACTGGGAGCACCCTCTTGGTTGATCTTCTCTGTTTCAGTAAATCCTTGACTCCAACCGGTCACATGACTAAAGGCGACACGGTCGCACCCCCTCCGACTGGTCCCCTATGTTAAAATTCACAGAATTCAATTTCTATCTTATCTCTGCGTGACCGGTCGAACCCCTGTTTATCAAAGCAAACTATCCGTTGCATTTTCGCATGACTTTTCCCTATTTTGTGGGATTGATTTCTAACACTATATTGATCATTTTAAATGGTTTCTTTTACAACAAATCACTTCCCAAGGAGGAGCCAATGTCTGGAAATGAAAGCCAAGTCCTCTCCTATAAATAGAGGCTTCATTCAAGCAACAAAAAGATACAACACTCTACACAAGCAAAGAGCAATTGAGCAAACACTTTCATAAATCTTGTTGTATTAGCCTAAGCACTTTCACTTGCACAAATTTGAGGTCTAGGCTTTCAATTCTTGATTACACTTGTACTCATATTTTTTCAATCATTATTGAGTTGTAATCTTGATTTTTGGTCATCATTCAACACAAGACATCCTTGTGAGTATTCTTGTGGTAAGAATACACTTGGGTGATCTAGGTGATAGGTGTTTGAAGGTTGTGGTAATCTTCAAGGTATTGTAAGAGGTTATGGTAATTCTCAAGGTGTTGTAAGAGGTTGTGGTAATCCTCAAGGTGGTGAAAGAGGGTTGTGGTAATCCTCAAGGTGTTGTATTAATTTTTGGTAAATTAATAAAATCTTTTTTCTTTTTGAAATCCATCCGGATATCTTTGGGGTGGTAGTAGATTAGGCCCTAGGTGGGTTGAACTACTATAAATCGACGTGTGCTATTTACTTTCCGCATTTAGCATTTCATTTTTGCTTGAGTCTTTCGAAAAAGAGGGCAAAATCTGAAAAACCGGGATAATCTATTCAACCCCCCCTCTAGATTATTGTAGCCACTTGTACTAACAATTGCCCTTCCAACTCACTCAAGTTCTACGCTCCGATTAAAGCTTAGGTCCATTGAGGCTAGGTCGGAGCACGAATAGATTCCACATTCCATTTTTTATTCCACTTGACTAGATGGATAAAAGATAAATTTATCTATACATGTCATTAATCCCGACCGATCGATGATGAATTATGAAATTGTTGGAAAAATAGGTGGTGTATATCGAATGGCTACGTAAATTTAGAGTTTCGCACGAAAAACAAAATGTCGAGCCAAGAGTTGGACTCTTTCTCTTTAAGACGAGATTGTCCCACTCACTCAGTGCTTATGGAATATGGCAATCGTCTCCCAAGATACAACGACAATCTACTTGCGATAGTTGGACTACAAATCACAAGTACAACGAATGTGTTTTTCGATGCTAAAATGAATATCCAGGGGGGTTTATATAGATATTCGGATGCCCTTTCGAAACAGGTGCATCCTTGGTCCTGGATCGATCCGGATGTTGGATCATGCCTTCGATCAATATGCACAACGATTGTTCGGATCGCATCTCTTTCGAAGGTACACACTTTATCGCGTGCACCCATGCACATTGAGCGATCGTGTCGATCGGCGAACAAATGCGCCCGGTCACTATCACCGCATACCACGTGTCGCCATCCGGACGACTCTTGCCAAGTTGCCACTGGTACATCGCCACGTCATCGAAGCTGGACCGAACCATGGTTCGATTTGTCAAAACTTTAAGGATCCTCAAAGCTCCTCGCGACGTTGCGTACATGCGCCTCTAAAGCTTCCAATGCAACGTGTGCGACATGCATGGGCTCGGGCTCGGACGGTGCGGAACACCGTCCTCGGTCTTTATTTGAGCTAGCCAAAGGCTAGTCAAAATTGACTTGGTCCACTAGGGTATACCATAAGGAGCTCCACTTGATTACTCCTTATTAGTGGTGAAGCTCTATATAAACTAGTCAAACAATTATTATGTTTTCTATGTGGGATATGATTTTACATATTCCCACCCTTTTATATTCCATATATTAAAGCATTTTAAGTGGCCAACTTTATGCATTTATTTCTCATTCACTCGACATTGATTTTGAGAAATTCAAAATGCTAAATTCATCTACCCGGACGTAGATGATGTTTATCTCATTTATTTCATACATCGAATAAATGAACTTACTTAAATAATTGGTCAAAATCGGGTCAAAACCCAATTTATTAAAACCAATTCTAACATAAATAAAATAGGAAATTGGAATAGAAAATCTAAATCCCAAAAAAGAATCGCTACCATTTTCATTAATAGTCAATTGATTGAATAAATCAATACAATCTTTAGGAATAATTTGACATGAATCGCAAACTTTTGAATCTCTTAAACTCAAACAATATATAAATATATATATATATAGGGAGGGAATCTGTGAGACCACCTCCCTAGGTTAGTCCATAAGACCAAATCCACACCATTAAAAACATAAATCAACGGCCAGGATCTAAATGAATCTATACAACTTTACATAAGAAACTATACATACGAGGGGGTAAAATAGTAATCTGTCGAAATAAAAATGGTAATCGAATGCTAAAAATTAGGGGCGTGATCTTGAATTGATCATGTCCCATAATCGGTGAAATCCACCCGCGTCAACCCTTCTTCCTCGCCACGACATTCTCTACCATCATTGACATCAATCTCTTAGACCTCAAGAAAATTATACAATATACATTTGTAGCGGAAAAAACATACAATATATTTCGTTAATTGACGAGGTTGTCATCAATTAGAGCAAAGGGATTGTACAATGGCAGAAGATCTTCCCTCCAACGCGATTGGTGAATGTTTCCAAGGTAATATCTTACGATATACTTGCAAAAAAATTTAGGAGGAATCACTGAAAAAACACTGAACGCAAAATCGAACCAATTGTATGTTTTTGTTCGTAATTTGTATGTTTAGTATACAATAGATGTATATTTAGTGTACAAACATTGTATACATATTTTACATTTTTTCAAATTTTGAAATTGTCTGTGCATTGTATATTTCTTGTTAGTTTGTATATGTAGTGAACAATGTTAGTATATTTAGTATATAAATCTTGTATTTGAATATTTATTTCTTAAATATTTACAACTAGTCTGGAGATTGCATATATGTTGTTAACTGTTTTACGTGTATATTTAACATATTTAACTTGTATACATAGTCATGAGTGTTGTATAATTATAATATAAACTTGTATGATTGTTATATTAGTTTCCCTAATTCCATTTAGTTGGATTGGATATAAATTCCTCTAAAAAAAATTGTATGGTGGTTTATATGAACGTAGTTACTAATAATAATAATAATATGTATGTATATGGTTGCATATTGTATAAATAATACATCCATTTTGTTTTTATAATGCTCTGTCTTGTTTAATGTAAAACATCACAGAACCAACCAACAATTTCAATGACGCGTCAACGGCTCGAAATCTCACCAGACTCAACTAAATATTGGATACCAGAGGTAGAACAAGAAAAGATTCCACGAGTGGGCATGCATTTCTCTACATTGGAAACCGGTATAAAATTTTACAAAGAGTATGGAGCAATTAGCGGGTTTGACATCAGAAGGAGCACGACAAAGAAGTTCAAGAACGAAGTAATATATCATGTTACTTAGTTAATGTGATTTGTATAATTATTTGTTCAGAATGGACAAGGAATAATGTTTTTCTTGTATATTTAATACATTGGGATATATAATTTTTTCTTTTAGTGTTGTATACTTATTTTAGTTAAATTGTTCATATAATTGAGTGTCATTGCATGCCAAATTGGATTTATCATAATGTGAATAATGTGTATTGTTAAAAAATGAAACAACTTGTATTTTTACAAAGCAGTAGTGTTTATTTAGTTGATAGGATCTCGCATACATATTGGATTGAAATTGTACACTTAGTTATGTGTTCTGTATATTTAATACAATGCGATCATATAATTTATTAACTTACAATTGTATACTTAATTTTGTCATAGCATTATGTAACCTGTTAATTTATCTTTAAGAATATTTTTGTTTCTCATACATGTATTGCATGTAAAATTACATTGAACTAAATATACAATAAAACAACACTAAGCATACGTAATTGTTTAACTATATATACGATTACATCGAACTAACTATATTATAAACATTACCGAGTATGCAAAAATATTAAACTAAATTTATAATTACACTCGAACTAAAAATACAAAACCACTTAACCACCTATATAACTAAGGATACAATTCCACTTAACCAAGAATACAATTCCACGTTACTAAGTAAACAAATACACTAAACTACTTATACAACAAATAATACAATTCAATTTATCCAATTAAACAAATTGGCGCCTCTTTGAAGGCCGCTTGTCTCCGAACTCTCCTCTTCGCGACTACCAACCTCTCTTTCATGTTCTTCGCTTGACATTTTATTAACCACAACTCCTACATAAGAAAAACACACAATTCGGATATCAAAACTTTATACAACGTTATGTTTATATTCCACTTAATGTTGTATATTTATCATAACATATTTGTATACTTAGTATACAACATCCGCATACTTAGTATACATATGAAATAGAAAAAGATGGGTGTCGAGAAAAGAATAGAATATAGATTTCAAGTATCAACTCCTTGTTTTTTATACATAAACACACCAAGTTCATTTTTTTGAGTACAAACCGCAAATTTCTACGAGCATAATCGTAAAAAGAATAAATAGAAGATGGGTTTCAAGTA
Source organism: Rehmannia glutinosa (assembly GCA_016081115.2). NCBI lineage: Eukaryota > Viridiplantae > Streptophyta > Magnoliopsida > Lamiales > Orobanchaceae > Rehmannia > Rehmannia glutinosa. The sequence continues at coordinate 575,882 of JABTTQ020003281.1, forward strand.
TCAACTCCTTGTTTACATTCCACTTAATGTTGTATATTTATCATAACATATTTGTATACTTAGTATACAACATCATTACTTAGTATACGAAAAAATACGAACTCCTTCAAAATCGAACTCCTTCAACCCCAAAAAAATTGAAAAGGCGTGACTTAGATGAAATTGGGCTTTTTGCCTCCTAAAAATCGGGTAGGTGGGATAGGAAAGATTGTATTTTCCTAAAAAATGAAAGAAAACGATTTTTTTCATAAACCGATTTAGATGAAAATACAATATTACCCTTACATTCCAAAAATAAGAAAAATGATCTCAACCATTAAAATATTTAAATCAAGGATTTATAATTGGTCTCATGGACTAACCTAAAAGGATTGGTCTCATTTGAACCAATCCCTATATATATATATATATATATATTTGTTCTTCATAAAAAAACAAATGTCAACAATGTCTTATAAAACAAAATTGGTTTTTCAAAACTATGATAGAAATTGGGTTTGATCGAAATGAAAAAGAATATAGATATTATTAATTAATTATTAATTAGTATATCTTGTCACTACAACATAAATGATATTAGGTAACACCCAAAAAATATTACCTAATGGCGATAAAATGTTATGAGACAATATGTAGCACTTTTATGGTGTTGCACTTGCCCGTGCTACCTATTGTCTAAGATATCACTTTTATTAGCTTTTAGTGAATGAGTTTTTCTAAGTGTTACATTAAGTTCTCTATTGGTAACACTTTGAAGCAATATTTCTAAAGTGTTACATATGAATTTTATGTAACACTTTTTGTAACACTTTTTATATTTGCAAAATTTTAAAAAAATATTTAGTTATATATGAATCTTATGTAAGATTGTTTTTGTAGCACTTTGTAGAAATACTATTTTTTTGCCACCAAGTAGATTCGAACCCACAACATGTTATGTATGGAAGTGACGGGTTTGCCACTAAGCTAAGTTGATTCTTATTACAATTTTTGCTTTGTTTTATATATACACGTACATATATATTTATTAAAATTGTATAAAAGTATATTATATGTATATATAATATATTTTTATAATAAAAATTGTATTATATAATATATGTATTAAATTATATTATACATTGTATATATTAAATATTATATTACACAAGATATAGTTTGAATATCATATTATGTTATATATTAAAGGACACAAAAATTAAAAATATCAAAATAATAAAATGAATTTATCGATCGATCAATATTCAATCGGTAAAAATAAAAAATATATAAAAATATAAAATTAATTTACCGCGGATAAAAAAGTTCTAACAAAAAAAATTAAATAATAAATAAATAATGAAAAAAATTGTCGATGGAAAATATTCCTAAGCAATTACCGACAACATCAATTTTCATTGGTAATTTTTTTTTAAAAAGTAAAAAAAAAAGGTTAGCGATTAAATTGGTCTCCGTTAGTAAAAATTAAAAAGATAATAATAATAAAATACATACATGTTTATTTTTCGTAGGTATTACGACGGAATTAATTATCTCCATAAAAAATAAAAAAATAAAAGCAAAACCAAAATACTTTATAAAAAGAAATAAAAATTCAAAAAAAAAAGCAGTACATGATGTCTACAATTTTTAGGTTTGGTGATTTTGTTTTGTCTTCACCTATTTTGTGACATCAATTAATTAAATAAATCATTGACATGATTTTAATGATATTTATATAATTTTGTGTTACTAAAATATAGCCTAAAAAGTGTTACAATTAATAAAATATAGTGTTGCAAAGAGTGCTTCTTAAATAAAGTGATACTTATTTGCAATACAAAAGAAATAAAAAAAAAAGTGATACTTAAAAAGTGTTACTTATTTTAAAGTGTTACATATAAGTGTTACATATTGATAAAGTGCTACAAAAGTGTTACATAAATATTATAAAGTAAAAAGTGTTACAAACATGTGTTACATATGTACCTTAGGTAAAAAATACTACACAATTTGTGTTATCTAATATCATTTATGTTGTAGTGTGTGATATAATCACACACACATATAACCGTATCATTTAGAAATTTCTTGAAAAAAAAGACAAGAAACTTACTATATAACAAGTTTTATCATGACTTGAAGCGAGTAATTTTACTATCAAGAATCGATGGATGAGATCTTTATTTCACGCCAAGAATGACGTATAAACAATAATTTATCTTGAAAATTAATATATGATAATTTTTATACATGTTATTTAAAACAGAATGTAATGGGAGATAAACAGATAAAACATCATTTTGGAATAAAAGATGAGATTTAGTGGAGAGTATAAAAGGAAAGAAGCCAAAAATATAATCCACATATCTTAGGGAAAATGATGATGTCATGGATAGGTCAATTTGACATCATTATGGTGATCCAATGGTTGTCCTTGTATGGCATGGCTTGACTTGGGATGTGCTTGAGGTAAATTCTCATAAAACACTGATGCATGTCTTCATCATGATGTGTATGAATGTATGCATGCATGCAGATTGCACAGGCTTTTATCACTGGTCCCCAAGATTTCACATACTAATATCTTTGTTCATTCTCCTTGTATTTATTATATATTCCCATCCACAATTTAGTCCTCTAACGTTGTTTTCATAAATTTCCACAATGTCAGAATTCTGAATTCACCTCACGCCTGACCTAGATCTTCAGGGAACTATTAATCGATAAAGAAAACGGAAAAAGAAGATATAATTAATTCGTAGAGTTAATTCTGACATAAATATGAATCCATCTTAACAACCTAGCTCACCATAATTGCATATAAGAATTGTAGGAAAATATATTTTGAAGATCAAGAACGTCCCAGATACCTATTGGAAATAAGAAATCACACGGCTATGTTGCACCAGCTTCATCAGATGACAGTACATAGGCTCAATGCACCACCTCATATGATCAGCACATTTGATTCCTCATTGTCCTTGTATCAGTCCTTGTAGTCCTTTATTTGCAGAGGTTGTTATATCATCTTTAATCATAGAGTGACAAGTGTAGGAGCTAGATTTATCTTAGATTCTATATAAGGTCTGAATGTAATCATCCATCATTATCAATCAAGAAATTATATCTTATTCTCTGCAACTTAGATTCATTAAAAGTTTGTTTCTACATTCATGGCTTTTCACACTTTTCTGCATGGTATCAGAGCAGCAGGATAAAACCTGCTGCCTCTGTGCTATTGCCTTTATCTTTTGTTTTATTATCCTAATATTTACCAACGATGGCAGAAGATCCAAAGAATACTACCAAGAAAACTAATGAAGCAGCAAATCAAGAAAATCCACAGCAGTCACCAGTGGTTCAACCCCAGAGTCAGCTGGTAACCATCAAACTAACAGAAGCAAACTATTTGATTTGGCAACAACAGATTTTGGCTGCAGTTACAGGGTATGGCTTGGAGGATTTTCTTACTGGAGCAAAAAGGGCTCCCACACAATACATCCCAGGTATAAATGATGCTCAACCAACCTTGAATCCTGAGTATATACTGTGGAAAAGGCAAGACCAATTACTTGTTTCTTGGCTACTATCAAGCCTATCAGAATCAGTTCTTATTACCACTGTTGGATTGACTTCTAGCTGTGATATTTGGAATGCTCTTAAAATTAATTTTGCTAGTCAAACACAAGCTAAGGTAATGCAGTATAGGCTGCAATTGCAGACCTTAAGAAAAGGCAATATGTGTATGAGGGAATATCTCAGCAAAGTTAAAGGGTGTTGTGATATATTGGCAGCAGCAGGAGAGCCCATCAGTGAGAAAGATCAACTTCTATATGTCCTAGGAGGGCTTGGTAGTGATTACAACTCTGTTGTTGTTTCAGTCACATCTAGGTCCATCCCCTGCACCTTAATGGAGTTGCATGCCTTGCTTTTAAGCTTTGAACAAAGACTTGAAAACACAGATTACACACATGTTAGCACTGAAGGATCTGCATCCATCAATATGGTGACACAAGGCACTGGTAGGAGAGCCCCAAACAACCAGTGGAACCGTGGCAGAGGTGCACCATTCCACTACAACAATAGAGGTGGCAGAGGTTCAGCTAGAAACACACCCAATAGAGGAAGAGGTGGAAGGAATAGCTACAATGGACCTAAGTGTCAAATCTGCTTCAGAAACAATCATACTGCTGATAAATGCTTCTATAGGACTGATCTTGGATATGTCCCTAATAGTCAAAGCATCAATTTTACTCATGGAACTGGAGGTTTGTTACAGCAGCAGAATTTTGCTCATTCTCAGCAACATGCTCGATCAAATACTGGATATCCTTTCTACAATCCCTCTGGAAACATGATTACTGGAAGCTCCTCAGATTGTAGCCAAGATGGAACATGGTACCCTGATTCAGGGGCCAGTACTCATGTGACCTATGACTTGGGAAACTTAAATATAGTATCTGACTATCAAGGGGAAGAAAAAGTGCATGTTGGTAATGGTGCAGGTTTGAAGATTTCTCATATTGGTAATTCTGTGATTAAATCACCTTGCACACATTCCACCAAGTCTTTCTTACTAAAAAATCTTCTTCATGTTCCTCATATCACAAAAAACCTCATAAGTGTTTCACAATTTGCTTTAGATAATCAAGTCTATTTTGAATTTCACCCCTCATTTTGTCTTGTGAAGGACCAAGCAACAGGAACAGTGCTCCTTAGAGGAATTGTCAAGGATGGCCTCTACTCTTTCAACCTTGCTACCCAGAGTCACAGTAACCAGCCATCTTCACCTTCTCACACTGCTGATCCACCCTTTGTTACCAATAGTGTTTGCTCCAACAAAGTGCAAGCCCTTGAAACTTGGCACTCTGACTAGACATGCCTCTATGGACATTGTCAAAAAGGCTATCACTAGTTGTAATCTTCCTTTTTACGATAATTAAAGAACTTTTTAGATTTCTGTGTTTCTTGTTTTCAATCCAAAAGTCATAAGCTTCCTTTTACTGATTCTGTTTCTACTTACAATAATCCTCTTGAATTGATTCATACAGACCTATGGGGCCCCAGCCCTATTAAATCAAGTAATGGATTTACCTATTATGTGAGCTTTATTGATCATGCCACAAGATACACATGGTTCTATCTTCTTAAATCAAAATCGACACCTATCAAGCTTTTCTTAATTTCAAACAATGGTTTGAGAATCAATGTGAAAAAATCAAAATGGTTCAAAGTGATGGAGGAGGAGAATTTATAGCCTTATCCAATTTCTTCAAACAAAATGGTATTGTCCACGAGAATCTCATGCCCATACACACCTCAACAAAATGGTCTTCTTTGAACGAAAAAACACAAACATATTGTTCAAGTTGGCCTTTCTTTGCTATCACTGATCTCATATACTGCTAAATATTGGGATCATGCCTTTTGTGCTCATAGTTTATATAATCAGAACCCCTTCCAAGATTCTTCATTTTAAATCTCCCATTGAGCTCCTCACAGGGCAGAGGCCGAACTACAATTCCCTAAGGGCATTTGGTTGCTTGTGATTGCCTCATCTCAGATCTTACAACAAACACAAGTTGGAATTCCGGAGTCAACCTTGTGTTTTTCTTGGCTACAACACTCAATACAAAGGTTATAAAGTTCTTCTACCTTCTAATAAAATTATAATCACTAGAGATGTTATATTTGATGAAAACACCTTTTCCCTTGCCACTAATGAGAAATAAAAATAATGAAACTGAGTCCTCTTTTTCTTGGCCTGAGTCACATAGTCACATTCCTCTTGTTAATTCATTTCCTTTAGAATCTGATAATAACACCAATGATAATGATGAGCCATTTAATCAGTCTCCCTCACCTATTTCTCATCACTCACACACCTTCTTCTATGTCACCTTCTTTCTATGTCTAGTGTTTCTCCCACTAATTCTAATGGAATGCAACTGTGGAAGGTCATTTATACATAGAATTACCAATAGAAAATCAACAAACCCCTGTACCACACCAACAAAGAGCAGGCTCAATATGATACACGGGAGCACCATATGGTGACTAGATCCAAATCGGGATCTATAAGCCCAAACAAATTTTCAATCTTGATTTGAGTCTTATTGGAGCCTGTGAATCATCATCAAGCATTACAAAGCCCTGAATGGAAGGAAGCTATGAAAAGGGAATATCAGGCCTGTTGAAAAATAACACCTGGACATTGTGCAAACTTCCGGTGACGAGAGAACTCATAAAGTTGCAAATGGGTGTTTAAGTTGAAAAAGAATCTTTGATGGATCCATTGCTAAGCACAAAGCAAGGTTGGTTGCAAAGGGTTATACACAATTAGTGGCTTGGATTATAATGAGACATTTAGCCCTGTCATTAAGCACCTGTGATTCGAGTTATTTTGTCTACGGTCATTACAAATTCATGGAGCATAAGGCAAATTGATGTAGACAATGCTTTCTTGAATGGGGATATTGATATCGATCTTTATATGGAACAACCACCAGGATTTGAAAAGGAGATTGAAGGGGGGTATGCAAACTATCCAAGTCAATTTATGGTCTAAAGCAGGCTTCAAGAGCCTGGTCATCCAAGCTTGGTAAAGTTCGCTTTCTTTTGGTTTTTCTTGTGTCAAAAGGTCGATACATCTACGTTTTACAAGCATAATCATATTGGTTCCTTGATGGTATTGGTCTATGTGGATGATATAATTGTGATGGGAGCAATGATCTTGAGATACGTAAATTGATTGATCAACTCAAGTTATTTTTTCTCTCTCGAGGACTTGGGGCTGTTAAATTATTTCTTGGGAATTCAAATCGATTACACTACTTCGGGATATTTCTTAATCGGGAGAGTATGTGAAGAGCATACTAGAAAAATTTGGAATGAAGAGCACACTAATTGAGTTGTACTTTTTTTTAATTAATAGGTTGGGATCTTCTATACCAAAATAGTGTTTCATCTCATGTTCTCTTTGTCTTGATACAAGTGTATAAAAATTACCATATTAAGCATACATTGTGGATTTTTATAAGGCAAATGATAACTATTATAAAATGGCAAAAACTCATGTAGGACCAAATTACTTAGTCTCAATCAGAAGACGGATCTATTGATCCGCGGATCCTGTTGACCGGTCCGCGGTCAAAGCCACCTTTGCCCCGCTTTTTTTTTTTTGTTGTTTTTCTTCCTCAATTAAATAATGATTTTATGAGAAAAAGTATCGGTTATTTTAGATAAAGTATCATATTTTTTTAATATAGTCACAGATTATGATTACATTAAATTGAAGGAAAAATAAATATATCGAGTTAAAGAAACACATTTATGAGTAAAAGTATATATTTTTGAGACAAAATATCATGTTTTAAGAATAAAAATATCTGTTTTTTGAAATAAAGTATTATATTTTTAATATAGTCACATTTGTATTCAATACAAAGAAAGATGAATAATAAATATGATAGAGTTAAAGTAATATATATTTTTATAAATAAAAGTATTTGTTTTTTGAGGTAAAGTAACATATTTTTAATATAGTCACAAATTATGAATATATTACAATATATATAACATAGTTAAAATAACACTTTTATACGTTAAAGTATCTATTTTTTGAGATAAAGTATCATATTTTTTTAATATAGTCACAAATTAGGAATGAAGGAATGAAGGAAAAATAAAAAATAAATATGATATAGTTAAACTAACATTTTTATAAATAAAAGTATCCGTTTGTTGAGATAAATTATCGATTTCTTAATACGATTACAAACTAGGAACAAAAAACGAGAAAAAATAAAAAATAAATATAATGTAGTTAAAGTAACACTTTTATAAGTATACATATATTGAGATAATGTATCATGTTTTTAATAGACACTGGGTTCGATTCTTAGCCTCTACATTTAGAGGCGTTTTTAATTAACAAACGTATTTATGAATGGCGTTATTTACATGGTTATAATGAAATTGTACAACAAACACTATTGGTGTAGCGGTAGAATGCCATCTTCATACTGTATAGAATCGAGTTCGATTCAATCTAGTGTATTTGAAGGCAGTCTTTTTAAAAATAATAGGCGGGCGGGCGTAGGATCCGCGGGCGACGCAGACGGGCGGGCTGTAGGATGATAGGATCTCTTTGGCGGGCGGGTTGTAGAATTTGCGCTGTCTCACGAGAATAGGATCCATAAGATGATCCTAAACCTACTCTTACAAAATATGTACAATCATTCATGTCGTACAATAATACCTAATACATTTCAGTGTCATTCTTTTCCTTTCTTGGTAAGGGTATCTTTCCTTTCTATATAACCTTTGATACGTTTTAATCCGACCAATGGACCACAACAACTCAACAAGTCATTGAAGAGAATCCAGAATAGTCAATATACTGGGGCTCCTCTCTTCTGATTTCACTTGTTTTTTGTAGCCCAATACAAAATATAAAGACTGCAAACATGTGGGTATGAGAGAGAGAGAGAGAGAGAGAGAGAGAGAGAGAGAGAGAGAGAGAGAGAGAGAGAGAATGGATGCTATCATTTCTTTGCAGAGACTTTAGTTGAAAGCCTTGGGATTGAAGGTAAGGATATTAATCATAGCATAGAGGAACCGTATATACAATTATATCATTTTCATCTGACTGGAATTTAGAGAGTGGACACAGAAATGATTGTAAAAGTATTTAATTTTATTCTTTAAAGATCCCAGCTGAAAGTTTTGACTGAAAAGAAAGAAAACAAAAAGAGAGAGAGAGAGAGAGAGAGGGGGCTAGTTCGATCAGCTCAGAAGAAGAGCTTTTTTTGTAACTCATGTTCTAGATTTACTTCAAACTATGTCTGAGAAAAATAGTTAGGACTTCATCGCGAAACAAGGTAAAAACGCGAACGTGCTGCACTAGAAGAGTTTATATTCATTCACATAAACATTGATGCTATCTCCTTGTTTTCCAATAAAGTTGCTAAAAGCAAAGGGAGGCATTTGAGCTGAGATCATTTAAAAATTATTTAATAAATCTTGGGATTTTCAAGTGTTAAAAATATTATCACCTCAATATGGAGTCTGAAAACAACCAGCTCCAAGATCAGCTTGTTGGCTCTTCTTCTTTAGCTACTACCCCTTGTTGCTATGAAGTAAATGGAAGCACTACTCTTCATGCTAATTGGACCTCTAATTCCATCTTGTAAGAATCCTCTCTCTCTTGTAAAAATTCTCAGCATGCTTATTCTTTTGTCATATATTCTTTTAATTAGTGATTTGCATCAATCAAAAGGATGACTCAAAACCCAAATAACTATTAATTCTTGATTTTTCAGTATTTAATTTTCATGTCTCCCATTGCCTTAAATTACAAATTTGCACATATTTTTGGAATATCGAAAAGGGAATCATGCTTACAGAATATACTAAATATATATATATATATATATATATATTCAAGGTGAAGAATTGAAAATCTCACCAGGGTTTCTTGAAATTTCCCTTTCCCATTATTCATCATTTTAGAAGAATACATTTAATTAGAGGATGATTATATCTCCTGATTTTAATTACAGGAATGCAGCAAATGGCTTCTTCAGTTCATACCCTAATTATGAAACCATTTTGAATCCAAGAGAACATGAAGGGCAACAAGTCATGAATAATAATATTCAACTCTCTTCATATAATTACAATTACAGTGCCATGGCAGCTTCAGACATGGGCTCCAATTGGGCTAAACCATCCTACTCTTCTAGCCAGATTTTTCCTTGGAACCAACAAGGATTATTAAATAATCCAGATTCTTTGGATATGAACTTACAGGCCCTTGATCTCCTTACATCTTCGCATAATCATGAAATTGGGCTTATGAGAAATGATTTTGCTTATAGCCTTGATCATATGCAGCAACCTTATTATCCAATACCTATGTATAGCTCTAACAAGGTTAGCATGCTCTTTTTTTTTCTTTTTTTCCTGAATGAAATGTACTTGTCAGAAATATCTGAAACACTATTTCATTAACATGGAATATTACCATGGGGAAATTGTAAATTCGGTCCAGTAACTAGGTCTCTTTAGATTTTTGGTTCATTAAGTTGTCAAAGTTTGGTTTTAGTTCAGCAATTTCTATAAACATTTTGGACATTTGGTTTATTGGTCCGGCTGGAAAATTCTAATTTCATTGACAATAAATTTGGTAATTTTTCAATTTGGTGGAATATTGTCACGTGTTCGCTTCTGTATATACAAATTTGACAAAAGAATGTAAATAAAAATGACAAGTATTTTGGAGTGATTCTAGCCAAATTAATGAGGAATCGAAATTTGATTTCTAGGTTATGCTTGAGTGTTATTTTTATTTAATTGTATATTTTTTTCTCAAACCTAGATATACGGTGAGCGAACACGTGATAATTTTCTTATAAATTGAAATAATACCCCGGTTGTTGTCCATATCACCAAACATTTCTCTCCAAATCAACAATATTCGCGAAAATCGAATCAAATATTCTAAACTTCTAAAGTTACCAAACTAAAACCAAACTTTGATAACTTATTGGACCAAAAATCTAAAGAGACCAAATTACGGGACCAATTTTACAAATTTTCCATATTATCATAGCCACAAATAAAAAGGAAATTACTTTATGTTTGCATTTAAAAGATGTTTTTAACTAACTCGAAAAAAACAGGGTGGCTTAGCCCATTTCGGCCACCACAAGCAATTGTGGGATGGAGGTCGGGGTTCAAATCCCCGCTCCATCAAATTGTTTGTGGGGTGGAGGCCGGGGTTCATATTCTGCTCCATCAAATTGCTCCGGGGCATATACGGTAGTGAAGATTTGGTGGGAACTCATCTTGAATAGCATCGTGTGGGTTCGATTCGGGAGAGATCGTTATTAGTATTGTTCTCTTTACAGGAGGATACGGTTAGCACGTCGCCGTGACGACCATCGATCGCTTATTTGATCGTGCACATCCCGCAGTTTTACCGGCGCAAAGAATGAGGAAATGGGCTGTTGTCCTCAAAAAGATAGTCGGCGTAGGGAAGTTCTTCGAGCTTATCAAAAAAAAAAAAAAAAAAAAAAAACTAACTCGAAAATAAGGAAAGCTGTAGCTCTTTTTTCTTTTCCTCTTTTTGAACACTTCATCACCTTATAAAGAAAGGTTTTCACTTTTCTCCATTCAAAGGCTACTTCTGCTTTTCATTGTTTCAGAAATTAATGAGTCTTTTTATTGACGGATTTTGACAAGAGGGCCATATATGGCATACTCAACTTTACTCTTTTGAATTTTAAAGATATCCTCAAGTAATGGAGCAGCAGAAGCAAAACGAAGAAGTAAAATGGAGCCAAAGGCACTTCACACTGTACCAAAAAAATCGCGTTTAGAAGCACGCGCTTCTTGCCAACCCTTCAAGGTACAAGCTATACGTGCAGAATTAAGCATTATGCATTTATAAAAGGGTAATTATAAGAGTTAGTCAGATTTTTGGCTTTTTCTTCATAGCAAAAATTAAAAAAAAAAAAAAAGCCATTTTGAGTTTAAATGTCACTTTACTCTTTTATTCATTTATGAGGACCGTACATAACTCGGTGCAAGGTTATATTATATATGACTCGGTACCAATTTATGACCGCATCAATTTTTGGAAAAATGGCGAAGAACCTCATCACGTAGAATACACCAAAGTTATGATCGTCAGCTTTTAGTCAAATTAATAGTTAAAAAACATAGCCTTTTTTTCATTTTCATTTTTCATTTTTCATTTCTCTAATTATAAACTATATATATTCAGTAAATTCAGCTCTGGAAATAATATCAGAATATCCTGATTATGAATTTATGATTTATACTAGTAGCTCTGAACCTTATTACTACTACTATACTGAATCATGATTAGGGGAGAAAAGAGAAAGTGGGAGATAGAATTGCTGCCCTTCAACAGTTAGTAGCACCTTTTGGCAAGGTAGTGCTATTCTACAACTTCATCTAAGCTGTATTTTAAACATGTTTCAAATGGTGTTTAGCAGTTGTTTCTATATTAGGCTTGATTGCAATCTTACCCTGTAACTTTTGATGTGACAATTTCAATCCTTAACGAATTTACCTTTAGGCAAAATATCAATTTCAGTCCTGTGACTTTTAATGGTAACATATGTTTTGGCTAAAGGACATGCGTATTATAGAAACAAATGAAACATTGAAACACACGATTGGAACCACAATCGCACAAAATCAACACTTATATGACCAGAGATTTGCACAAGTTAGAATTCATTGGAAAAAAATTGCAAATAATAAAAATCGTAGCTGATCAAAATTGCTACCGAAAATATTTATTGAACTAAAATGGCTAGCCCTATGTAGTTACACCCTTGAGGGGCCAATTTTAGAAGTAAGCCTTCAATATTAGTATTAACCGATAATATTAAAAAATGACATCAACATTGATCATAGATTGGATGAGTTGATCTCCTATTCCACTTTTTATTACACTATATTAAATAAATAACACATGTACAATTATGACATGTTCTTGTCCAAGTGACATTCATCCAAAGACAATGAAATATGAAGTAGAATAAAAAATATGAAACATGAAATTAACTAGCATGCATGTTGTTCTAATTAAAAATGTGATGTGGACATGGATTAGCTAGTACGTAATTATGTTTATGAGGAGAAAATTTAACAGATCAATCAATTTGATTAAGTATAATATATATGCGCGTGTGATCTATATATTATAGTATGTGACAATCGCCTAAATGTAATCTTAGTACTAATAAAGAAAGAAAAAAATGCTCTGCAGAAGTTATGGGCCGGGTCTAAATTAAAAGGCATAAATTCAGAGAAGACAGGCACGATTTGCAGAAATGAAGAATAAAAATATGCATGCTTTTAGGATTTCAAAAGAAGAAGACATGAGACACAGCTATATTATATATATGAGTTGGAATTATTTTTTATGCAGTATATATGTTTTCTTCTAAAGAATATATAACTAATCAATACGTGTCAAATATTGGATGGGTGGAATATTATTGCAGACAGACACAGCATCCGTACTAATGGAGGCCATTGGATACATCAAATTCCTTCAAGCCCAAGTTGAGGTACGCACACTTGAAACATTCTTATTTCTTAGCATTTTGTTCTATGAATATATAGAATATGTCGTCTCACATCCTCCTCCATTATGCAATCACTGTTTTTCTTGGGAATTTCCATTTGATTGAAGATAAATTTCCCCTAAAGCTAGGATAACTTTTTTTATTTTAAATAAAGACTATATATTGGTTAGTTAGAAGTAACTGGCACTACAAAAAGTTTGTATTTAGTGACGCTAAAATCTTTCTTGGTGACGCTTATTAGGAGAAAATTGCACTTTTAGTCCCATGAGATTTGAGGTGTTGCAATTATAGTCCCATGGTTTTAAAATGATCCCACTAGAATGATTATATTGCAACTTTGGTCCCAACGTTAATTCCTCCATCCATCAAACTGACAGATCCGTCAAAGTCCCATTTTGGAGGGAAATTCCTTGGACTTTTTCATTTTTTTTTAATTAGTCTTGTGAAAGTGATGTAATTTCTTATGGTTATGGTTATGGTTATATTAATCCACTACATATTAAAATAAGTGGAAATGGTATAAAATAGCCATTTACAAAATAAAAAGATGAAAATAAGTCATCTTTTATAGACACATTTTTTTAGTCATTTTTGGGTATAAAATGACATTCATTACCCTTCTAGCATGTTTGTTTGATATTTTCTCTCTTATCTCTATGTATCCTCTTACTCTTTCTTTCAAACCTTTTTTAAAAATCAAACATGTATTTTTCATTTTTAAATATGCAATATATGTGTTGAATTATATATATCAAAAAGAGGATTTGAAACGAAAAAGTTATGCGAATTCAAAGTTTTTTGGAGAAAAACAAAATAATTGGGTTATAATAAGTGTGAGAACTGGATGTCGAGTTACAAATTACAGTAACTCAATGTCAAGTCATAAAGATGTGTGTTTTTGTGCAGTTAAATTGAATCAATGGCAAAATTGAGTTTTTCACACCCCAAAATGGCTAAAAAAGTTGTGTTTGAAAAATATGGCTAAAAACATCTTGGCTTGATAGGAATAGGGGTGTTCAATTAACCGATTTTTTTCCGGTTAACTGTTAACCGAATCAATTCGGTTAATTCGGTTGGTAACCGAATTATTTCGATTCGGTTAATGATTAAAGGTTTTGAAGAATTTCGGTTATCTGTTAATTCGGTTCGAAATTAACCAAATTAACCGATTTAACCGAAATATTATATTAAACATATATTTTATATATAATTATATTTATATATAATATATATCATATATATTTATTTATTTATATCATATATTATATATACAAAAAAACCGACTGATAAAATAATGTAGTTTTTTTTTTATTGTGATCTAGATTAGCATAATTTATTTTGCTCAATTATACCTGTAGTCTACTAGTTTTTTCTTCACCTTTTAAAAACTACACATCAATTAACAACTTACTCAGGCTAAGTAGAAAAGGGCTAAAAGCTGGTCAGATGGCTACATTTTGTTTTTTAGGGAAAAAAATAATAGAATTACGTGCATTTCGGATGGCTAGCTAACCAAAATAACATGCACATTGTTGCTCGTTAATATTTTGATGGAATGGGACTAAATTTGCAACACATGAATTCATATGGGATGTTTTATGCTCAAATTTTAAGATTGGGACTAAATATGCAAGTTGTGGGACTATAATTGCAACAACTCAAATCTCACGGGACTAAAAGTGTAATTTCCTCCGCTTATTAGCGTCACAAGGATTTTACCTATGCTTTTGAAAGCGTCATGAGTTGCGTTGTTAAATTTGATGTCACGAAAATATTTGTGACGCAATGTCTATGCGTAGGTAAATCTCATTTCCCGACGCTTTTATTAAATGTGTCATTATATGGCGGCGCTATTTTTTGTCATATTTAATAAAAAAATTAATATTTTTAAATAAAGCTTTGCTTACACTAAAAGCGTTGTTAAATTTAGGGACACTATTAAGCGTCTTTAAAATCGCGACGCTTTTGAAAATTAGTGTCATTAAAATTATGATGAATTTTACATTCTAGCTTTTCTAAAATTTATTAAAGATCAATTATTTATTATTATTTTTAAAAAATTTAAACTTAATATTTAATTTTTGACTCATTTTGAATATATTTGTTGTTAGTCAATTATACACCACATAATCCCTATTATTAGCTCTCAAAGTCACTCTCTAGACTTCAATCTTTCGATGTGGGATAGATCTTCCAATTTTTTTACTTTATGACGCTTTTTAATAAGTGTCGTTATTTTAATGATGAAAACAATAAAAGTGTAAGTAAATTTATAAATTTGGTGACAAATAAAAAAATGTGTAAGTAAAATAGAAAGTGTCGTTAATTTTATGATATTTTCTAACAAGTTGTCGCCATTTTAATGACAAACAATTAAAGTGTAAGTAAATTTTTAAAATTTGGCAACAAAAAAAAATGCGTAAGTAAATTAGAAAGTGTCATCAATTTTATGATGCTTTTTACTAAGCATTGTCATTTTAATGACACAAATAAAAAAGTGTAAGTAAATTCTATAATTATCGTGACACTTATAAAAAAGTCGGTAATTTTATTAAGATAATGACACTTAAATAAAAGTATCATTAAATACTTATTTATAGTGACGCTTTTTGGTAGCGTAATTATATTTGTGTTGAGATAGATCATTTTTCTTGTAGTGTGGGAAATTTCATGCTATATCAAAGTCAGTTTAGAAGCATTTTAGTTTATATACTGTATATGGAAAAATTGCGAAAATGGTCGTGTACCTTAAGGGGTTATCAAAATTTGTCATGTTCGTTTTAAATTTTTCAACATTATCAACCATACGCTTGTAGGATTAATATGCATTAATGTCTTTCGTGTCACTCAAAAATAGTTGAAATTTAAAAAATTCCTCAATTTTAGAGGATAAACTGCGTTAAATTTCCGGTGTTTTTGCAACATTTGTGTGACAATAGGACTAAAATTGGGCAATTTATAAAACTTATAGGACCAAACTAAAATTTTGAAAACGAACTAGACCAATTTTGATAGCCCATTAAGTTACATGATGACCAATTTTGCCTATATATACTGAGATATATAAGTCTGTTTGAAAGCTTTTATGTACATTTTTTTTTTGAAACCAAAAGGAAAGCTTTCATTAATATAGCAGATCGAATCGCAAGGAAATACATATAAAAGGCGGGGGAAAGATCTTCACTCTTTGACACCGATATCTGAGAATGAGTTATTCTAGCTAACACATTAGCAACACTATTCGTTGATCTCTTTACAAAACACACACGACACTTTAGGAAGCTTATCAAGAAGCTCTTTACATTCCCTAATAACACCATTAAAATAAGAGTTGTCTTCAGATTTTCCACGCAAAGATTTAATCACCATGAGTGAATCAGATTCCAAGCACATATCAACATCCGCCCAATTTTTCTTCACCCAACTAAGTACCTCCCTAACTCCAATAGCCTCAGCAATTTCTGGCTCAAAAGGACCATTAACAGATGCTTGAATTGCTGCAATAAATTCTCCTATTGAACTTTGAATAATGTTGCCATATCCAATCTGCAAGGTATCCGAAAATAGCGCCGCATCTACATTACATTTCAACCAACCCGGAGAAGGTTTTTGCCACTTAGTCGCACCATCTTCCGGCCTTAAAAACCAATCTGCTGTTTTAACAGTTTGGTCCATTTGCCATTGAAGGAGTTGAGCACTTGCATAATTAATAATTTGTGTAGCAGTCCAGCCTTTTTGGTTCCAAAGAACCTCATTACGATTCCTCCATAATGCCCATAATAACATATGACAATTTGACACTTATTCTCCACATTAGATATAGACCATATTTGATGCAGCAGCGAAAGAAAAGAGACCTGCTCTATATCAGAAACAAAGTATGACAGCAGCCCCCAGGAAGATCGAGCAAGCGGGCAGCAGAACAAGGCATGGGCATTTGTTTCAACTGTTGCATTACACACCGGGCATAAAAAAGACGGCATCTCCATTCAGCGTGAAATCAATCGTTCCTTGGTAGGCAACACATTAAGACACGCTCTCCACACAAGATTCTTTGCTTTCGCTGGGACTTGCAATTTCCAAAATTCTTTCCACTCAAATAAATGCTCATAACTCTGTTCATTAGCAAGAGAATTACACAGCAGCTTATAACTTGATTTTACTGTGTAAAAACCTCTTCTTTGACCAGTCCAAATCCAAGAATCCATATCATTCACAGAATTTAGCGGAATACTACGGATTAAACGGGCATCATGCAAATTAAATAGGTCATGGATTATATCAACATCCCATTCAAAACTCGAAATTTTCATCAGAATATTAACAGACTTTCCCTCCAAGGCTGCATGGGAGGAAGTAATATATGCATTATCAGCGGGCAACCAAGGATCCTTATTAATAAGAATATGTTTGCCATCTCCCACCTTCCGACGGCTCCCTGTAATAACAAAATCTCTAGCGGCTAAGATACTTCTCCAAATATAACTTGGATTAGAGCCAAGAATAGCATTATTCAAAGAAGCCCCTGGATAATATCTAGCTTTGTAAATTCTGGCCACTAGAGAATTATCCTCTGTCAACAAACGCCACACTTGTTTACCCAAAAGAGCGAGGTTGAACTCATGAAGACGATTAAAGTTCATACCTCCTTTACTCTTCTGTACGCACATTTTACCCCAAGATAACCAATTAATACCCTTGTTTGCTGATTCTCCTCTACCCCACCAAGAAGAATTCATCATTCTCTCCAACTCAACACATAATTCATTAGGGCGTAAGAATAAACACATCGCATAAATAGGGACCGCTTGAGCTACCGTTTTAAGGAGAATTTCCTTACCCGCTCGTGAAAGTAATTTCTTCTTCCAATCTTGGAGTCTATTCCACACCTTTTTCTTGATAAAAGTAAATATTTTCTTCTTGTTTCGACCAATCAACGAAGGTAAACCGAGGTAAGCATCATGATTTTCAGAATTTGTGACATTAAGAAAATCATAAATTTCCTCAATGATCTCTATACGGGTGTTCTTACTGAAGGAAATAAAGGGCTTTTGGTAATTAATAGTTTGTCCAGATGCCTTTGAATAAAAATCCAAACATTGTTTAATCCTCATGCATTCTTCCCGATTAGCTTTGAAAAATAAAAGGTTGTCATCCGCAGAAAACAAGTGTGTAACACTTGGTGCATTTCTAGCAACTCGACAACCATGTATCCATCCTCTTTGTTCATAGTTATTGATAATAGTCGATAACCCCTCCGCACAAAAAATGAATAGATAAGGTGATAACGGATCCCTTGTCTCAATCCTCGCTCCGGCACAAATATTTCGGATTCAAAATCACCATGTATTACCTTATAGCGGACTGTTTTCACACACAACATCAAGAGGTCCACCACTTTACAATCAAATCCCAGTTTGAGTTGGACGGCCTCTAAATATCCCCACTCAATGCGGTCGTATGCTTTACTCATATCAATTTTGAAAGCTGCCACCCCACTTGCTCCTTGCCGCTTACGTTTGAGATAATGATTCATCTCAAAAGTCACCATTATATTATCCGAAATCAATCTCCGTGGGACGAATGCACTCTGTGATTCTGAGATTAAATCAGATAAAAGATACTTCAATCGATTCGCAAGCACTTTCGAATCACCTTATAAGCCACATTACAAAGAGCAATTGGCGAAGGTCAGTAATGAATTCTGGTTTCTCCTTCTTAGGAATAAGTTCGTATCATTAAATCCAACCGGAAAAGAATACGAATTCATAAATCGCCGCAAGAAGAAATAAGCTCCAGGCCAATGATATCCCATAATTTCTGGAAAAAGCAAGGTTCATCCCATCCAGACCGGGATTTATCAGGAAACATCAAAAATAAAGCCTCTTTAATTTTCATTTCCGAAACAGATTCAAGCAGAGCCTCATTCTGAGTTGGACTGATTTTTCTCTCCAAACAATTTATGATAGGAGTAACCTCACATCCAGAAGTAGAGAAAATAGAAACAAAATAATCAACAATGTGGTGACCCAGGCCGTTTTCCCAAGAAAGCCAAGAACCAGTCGAATCCTTAAGCATAGAAATCGAATTATGCCGTTTACGAGTAGAGGCCACCGTATGGAAATACTTAGTATTAGCGTCCCCCTTTCAGCCAAAAGTTTCGCCCGTTTCAAAAATCTTCTTGTTGGGCCAATAACAAGTTATATTCCCGTTGAGCACTTCTGAAATGTTCTTGTGAGAATGTATCATGTCCGCCTCGATACAGCTTCATCAACCTCTTAGCATCTTGAATTCTAGATTTGAAAGAATTCCTCAGTAGCTCTCCCCATCGAAAAAGCTCCTCGCCACAACTTGCGATTTTTCCTAGTAAATCGCCAGGCATACCTCCGTCCCACCCTTTGGCTACAATTTCTCGACAATCTTTTTCCCGTAACCAAGAATTTTCAAATCGGAATTTTTTTCACACGCTTGATTCGATAGTACGACCCTATTTCCAGAAAAATTGGAGAACGATCCGACATAGATGCTTCGACATTCCATATCTTGCAATTCGAAATATACAGCACCAAGGTTGAGTTGCAAGGCATCTAATCTTTCTTCAGTCCAATGCGCCATTCCTCATCCTCTTTCCCAGGTGAACGGGTAGCCCACCATCCCCAAATCCAATAAACCACAATCATCCACAGTAGCCCGAAAACCTGTTAACAACGAAGAAGGATGATCCCAAATACCCTTTTTTTCTGAAACAGACAGGAGATCATTGAAATCACCAATGCAACACCACGGAGTCGGGATTGGGTGGAAAGATGCGAAGAAAATTCCACGATAGACTTCTGCGACTTCCTTCTGGCAAACCATAAAAACCTATCATACGATAAACCGGCATGTTTTCCAAATGAATCGATACATCAATATGATTAGAAGAATAGCTCAGAAGTTGAGCCATATGATTTTTCTTCCAAAAAAGCGCAATACCTCCGCCATGTCCAATACTACTAACCGCCAATAAACCTTCAAAACCCAACTTAACACGCAAAGATTCTAACTTGTCTTTATGTAACATAGTTTCCATAAGAAAAACAAAAGATGCCTTTTTCTGTTGGACTAGGTCCAATAACACTTGAACTGTTTGTGGGTTGCCAAGCCCACGACAATTCCAACTAATGGTACTCATTGGTGTCCCCAGGACCCACCGATAGCAAGTTTTTTGGTTCTTGTCAGAACTAGACACAAAATCGGAAGCTTCAACAGAATCCTTGCTCGAACTTGTCGCATCATCTTCTTCAACGATTCAGCGCCTTTTATTATCAGAAATTTGCAACTCCTTTCCTCTACACACCACCGAAAAATTGGAGACATCTTTTAATGGAACAGTTAAATGCAAATGCTCTGTTTGAATAACTGCCCCTGAGTTTTCTCCTTGAAACTTCTCAGTAACCGGCCCAGAGGTTTTATAACTGCCATCCAAATGATCTGAGACTTGACAATGTTGATAACCACCTTCCTTGGAATTAGGCCCATCATGTCCCGTTGAGTGATGATGAAAGTAACTGCCGTCTTCAACGCCCAATCCACCATCGCGCCTTTCTGAATCATTTCCCGGAAAAGATGACCGCAACCACTTTTCGCCTACCTGAGATTGCTGTCTACGGTTTGGTGCCCACAACCACGAGCCATACGCACGATCTGAAGAATTAGAACGGAAATTAAATAACCGCATAGAATTTCTCCGAATGACCAAGAAAACCACAAAAGAAACAAAAAGTAGGAGCCTCTCATATTTGAAATGAATCCAGACTCATTCTCCGCCGAAACTTTTTAATTTCATACGCCTTTTGAGAGGTGTTCGAACATCAAAAGCGATCCTAATACGCATATAGTTTTTCCAAACAACCGTAAAAGTATGTTGATCCGAATCCACATAATTACCAATAAAATTACCAATACTCTTACCCACTGTTTTCGTCATGTAACCAAATGGGAGATCATATACCTGGACCCATAATTCGACATGAAACAATGAAACTTTTGCTGGTTGTTCTCCAATATGCAAACATTTAGTAATCCATAAAAGATTATCAAACGTCCAAGGGCCATTCGACTGAATACGTGACATGTCCAATTCATGGAAGAATTGAAATAGAAATAGATTTGGACCCAACTCTTTGATGAAAACGCCTTTAACAGGACGCCAAATTGAAGCTAACATATTTTTCATGGCTATAAAATTTACTTGCCGATCTGAAAGAAAACGGCCAACTAGACACCAGTGTAAATCTTGCACTTGAGCACCATCAGCAACATTGTCAAGAAGGAGACCACCTTCCTCCTCTTCCTCCAATTGCATGCGGCCACATAAATCATCAAGAGACGGATTCATGTCCGACATGGAAAAAAGTAATCAAACAGACACAAAGAAACTTGTTAACAAGAACAAGACAAGAACGGACTTGCCAAGAAGACTAAGATAAATTTCCGGCACTGTGTTGGTAAAAGCACTATTATTTACTTAAATAAACTTCATTTATTGGTCCACTACTTCAACCTTCATTTTTGATGGCCGATATCTTATCTAAATAGTAAGATTAGAATAATATTTTGAAACTTAATATATGTACATATGTACTATAAGATGGAAAAGGGACATGCTGATAATATCAAGAATTGTAATTCAACTGTTGATGAGTAAAAGATACAATTCTTGGAAAGATATTAATATTGTGCATGTGACAAAATTGTGTAATCTTTCATTTACCTTTGCAATTTTGCTAGGGCTGGAAGGCAAATCACTCAAAAACACTTATGCATGCAGAATAATTAACTATTGAAATATATGATTCCCATTTAAATTTTTTTCTTCTTTCACCCCAAAAACATTAGTTTTCATTCACATGATCTACATTGACTTTGTTTTCTTGCAGACGTTGAGCGTCCCTTATATGAAGACATCACAGAACAAGATCTCTGCAGCAAACAAATGGTAAAAATTGTAAAAACAAAATGCAAAATTTTCTTATTGTTACAATATTACCTAAAAACCCTAATTTTAATTAAATAAATAATATCTAATAAAAGCATATATGAATCTATAAGTTCAAAATTATTGAGAGATAATTATATGTGATAACAGGGTCGTCCAACGGAGAATGGAAGTGAGGAGCCAACTAAGCGCGACCTGAAAAGCCGAGGGCTGTGTTTGGTTCCTTTGTCGTGCATGTCCTACATAGTCGACGGTGGTGGCGCGGTGGTCCGGCCACCGCACTACAACATAAATGACATTAGGTAACACTCAAAAAATGTTACCTAATGGCTATAAAATGTTCTTATAGACAATAGGTAAAAGACTTTTATGGCGCTGGTAACACTTTGAAGCAATATTTCTAAAGTGTTACATATGAATCTTATGTAACACTTTCAAAAAATACTTTAAAGGTGTTGCATATGAATCTTATGTAACACTTTTTTGTATCACTTTGTAGAAATACTATTTTTGCCACCAAGCAAACTCGAACCCACGACACTTTGTTATGTATGGAAGTGGCAATTTGCCACTAAGCTAAGTTGATTCCTATTACAACTTTTGCTTTGTTTTATATATACACATACACACAAACACATATATATTATATGTATATATAATATATTTTATATAATAAAGATTATATGTTATAATATATGTATTAAATTATATTATACATTGTATATATCAAGTTTTATATTGTATAGTATATAGTTTGAAAATCATATTATATTATATATTAAAGGACACAACAAATTTAAAATATAAAAATATATAAAATAAATTTATCGACTAATAAATATTCAATCGGTAAAAATAAAAATATATAAAAATATAAAATTAATTTACCGAAGATAAAATGTTCTAACATTAAAAAATTAAATAATAAAGAAAATAATGAAATAATAATTCTAATCGAAAAAAATTCCTAAGTAATTACCGACAACATCAATTTTCATTAGTAATTTTTTAAAAAGTAAAAAAATATAAAAAAGGTTAACGATGAAATGGGTCTCCGTTAGTAAAAATTAAAAAAATGAATAAATAATAATAAAATATATACATGCGCATTTTCCGTCGGTATTAAGACGGAATTAATTGCCTTCGTAAAAATTAAACTAAAATACTTTGTAAAAATTAAACAAAAATTCAGTTAAAAATAGATTACATGATGTCTACAATTTTTAGGTTTGGTGACATCAATTAATTAAATAAATCTTTGACATGATTTAATGATAGTTATATAATTTTGTATTACTAAAATATAGCTTAAAAAGTGTTACAATCAATAAAATATATTATTGCCAAGAGTGTTTCTTAAATAAAGTGATACATATTTGCGTTACAAAAGAAATAACAAAAACAAACCGATACTTAAAAAGTGTTATTTATATAAAAGTGTTACATATAAGCGTTACATATTGATAAAAGTGTTACCTATTTGCGTTACAAAAGAAATAACAAAAAAATAATACTTAAAAAGTGTTACTAATATAAAAGTGTTACATATAAGTATTACATATTGATAAAGTGCTACAAAAGTGTTACATAAATATTGTAATGTAAAAAGTGTTACAAACATGTGTTACATATGTACCTTATGTCAAAAGTCTTCAAAATTTGTGTTCCTAAATGTCATTTATGTTGTAGTGCCGCCTCACTTTGGTGGCGCTTCCGATAATTAATTTGGAAATATAGACTACAATTAGTTAGCCTCAACAACATGTCTCTAAAGCTTAATGGAGCAAACTTGGTCATCCAACAAAAAGGAGAAAGGGAATAGATTTTGGGATGGACCAAGTTTGATCCATTAATTAGCAAGTAGCTCAGATTTGATTTGTTTCTATAACGATATATATCATGTTATTTATGCTGTTCATGGGAAATAATTTTACTCTATTATCAGTATTACTTTATTCTCGCAATCAATTTACATTAATCTCAAATGAGACTATAGTACAATTTGAATGTTATCTCTTATTCATGTA